>OY978223.1:12656369-13256369 GCA_963854785.1 Vaccinium vitis-idaea
CAATGGATTTTTGCTGCTGAAGTTGCTGTTGAAGTTGCTGCACTTGTTGTCTTAGTTCCTCTATTTCAATGTCACGAAGATCCCGTTCACGAACTGGAGTCTTTCCCACATTAACTTGACGTTTACCACCAGCCATGCCAAGAACTGAGCTAAAGCTCTGATACCAAAACTGATACCGGGATTTTTTTTTTGGAGAGAAATTAAGTTCCAAATGAAAAGGATACGCTCACCACTCTATGGAATCCACCAAGAGATACAGAGCAAACACACTCGCCACCTAACGGAAATCCACCGAAGGATAAGAGTGAAATAAGAAGGAAATCTTCTCTTCAGTTAAAACTGGAAATTTCACTTAATTATCAACTGCTCTAATGAGCTACAATCCAGGAGATTAAATATTGCTGGAACAACCCTCCAGCTATAGGCAGAGTTCCAAAACTTGGACTAGTTCCCATGTAGACTGCACCACTTTCAAAACAAAAGAAGTTGGAAAGGCATATTCAGTTTGAGAACCTTTGAAAATTGAAAGCACACAAATGACCTTATTAATAACTTATTAGACTAGTCAAAAGACAGCCGGAACCCAAAAATTAATCAGAAAAAAAACACTTGTTGCTGGACCCCCTTACATGTATGGAACGAACACTCCTGTGCCAGATTACTGTCGTTTCTCCGTTTATCTAGTTAAGCCAGAAGAGAAGGGAAGAGAAGGGGTAGGCTAGGGTTTTTGCTTTGTTTTGCATGTTGATATGACGGTGATGTTGGAAGGGGAAAATGAAAAAAAGAAAGCCTCATCCTTTGCTTTCCTTTCATTACTTTTTGGGATATTGAAAATGGTAAGCCTGGAGGGATTTTCTCCATCTCCACTTTTACTTCCCCTTCCCTTCCAAACAAAGAATATGTCTCCATTAAGGGAGGAAAGGATGTGTTCTTTCAGTCTGTTGGTTTGGCTTAGCTCATGTTTCTTATTTTAGCATTTAACGTCGATGCTTTACTTTAGCATTTCTCCCTCCTATCAAATGAAGCTTAAAGAAAAGAAAAAAAAATTAAAACGTGTACAACAAGATATAATCCTTACTCCTGTGTGACTATCACTTCTGTTACTAGAAGAATCAATACCGCCTTCTGCACTGCACATGATTATTAGATCCAGAAGTATTTGTTAAGTCAATAGAGCAATAATTGAAGTTGTATTCATGTAACAATATACTGAGTCAAAACATAAAATGAAGGATGGGTTTAGGCCGTTTAGCTCACGCACAAAGAGCACGCGGGGCTAACTTATCTATCTTGCTTTCCTAGTTTGCTCCCACGAAGAATCTAACTATGAACAAGAAAAAAATTATGTTAAACAAACCTCTGAGATGCCCCATTGATGGAACCTTCACCATTAACATCAGTAGTGTCGTTGACTATTTGCATATCAACTCTATCCAATCTATCCAATATCTTTGCTATGCCTTGGTCCATGCTGTCTGATAAAAACAGTTGTTCACTCACAGGATCAACCTGCATGAGAGTCGCCGTGATAAGGCTTCACATTTTAGTGCAAACTGCTGCTTTCATAAAAGACATTGTGTTGTGGAGTAATAATGCACCATATGAGATATTGGAAAATACCGAACATTATTATACTCAAAAGTTAAAACATCTGGAACAGGAGTACAGGACAGGTGACTGTCATGCACGTTTGGAAGAATTGACAGGAAAATTGCATCCAACCTCAACTGGAGGAAAAGGATGGAGTGTTGTACAGTACGTTTCTCCAAGCATACATTTTGAGACATGCAAGGATATAAATATAATAGTATAACATTTCGTTGAAGTCATTAGATGAAATCAAGAATTTTGAAATTTGTAAGTTTCTTGCTTCTCTGAAGTAGACAAGGTACTCTCAAAGTCTTTGTTATATACAATCGACATTAAGAAAAGTTTGAAAGTGTGGAAACCATGACTTACAAGAGGAACTGCAGGATGAGCATAAATAACTTCGGGAGAGAAGATTGTCAAGTAAGGCACCACAGGCTGCAGGGAGTGTATTTCAAACAGTATTAATTTCATCATATATTCGAACAGGGCTGCTACTTTGGCACATAGAATTTCCATGGGAAGATGGTAACCATAGAACACAGCTAAGCAGTATTACTTGGGGTTGGGCCCATACATGATGATCAGGAACGTGACCAGCCATGATACCAGAGTTCTGATACGATGACGACATGGGGACACCAGGTACGTAATAATCCTGAAAGCGAATCAGATAGTTAAATTGCTAAAAGTGACGCAGCGCAGACAACATATTCCGAACATCATAGGTCCAAATGACTTCATTGTCATGCAATGTAGGAAGATGGTTCCTAAATGGAATAACCTGGTTAGTTTCCCAGATGGGATGGAGATAGATGCTTGATTGTTCCTGCCAACGCCAATGGATAGACCAATTTCAGATCCCAAAACCAAGAGTTAACCAACCAGAGGAACAATACTCATTCAAACATACGTGCCGAGTACAGATGTCCGATGGTTCTGAAGAGAAATAAACTGGTAGTTGCCCAGTTGGGATACAAGTCAATGTTTACTTGTTTCGTACCAATGCCACCTGAGTTAAGCAACCAGAGAAACAATACAACAGAACCATCCCTCATTTGCACACTTGTGTAGGACGTATGTCAGATGAAATTATTCATAAGTTGTACCGTTGCCTTTGTTACCATCACAATTTATGTGCTATATTTAAGAAGATGGGGAAAAGTATTTCATTTGTGGTTGATAACTGGTTTCATAAACTCCAAATAAAAATATATATATCAAGTAACACCTAACCTGTTTAGGTGGAGATGCTACTTCAGGTTTTGGAGGAGTCACGCCTTCACTACTTCCCATGTTCAAGTTCTAAAGAGAAAATGAAAACTTCTGTGAAATTATGGAGTTGATGCAAAATCTCCAAATGACGAAATCACTTTTCTTTACCTGTATTCATCTTTTTCCATAAGGAATTATTCAATTAAACCTCAATAAACAATATAAAAACAAGAATTTAGAAGGTCCATCAGACAAGGGAACAGGAAACTTCCAAAAAAAGGTGATCAAAGTGGAATAGACTTAATGAAGGAAAAAATAAATGAAGAAAAACAAGGACTAGAAAAGTAAGTTCCAGATAAAATAAATAGAACTGGCAGGTAAGCATGCCATGGAGATTTGCATGCATGTGTGATACATGAATAAACTAACTTTATTGCTGCTATGGTAGGGTTTATTTTGGTCCTACGTGATATGAGGTCACACCTATGCCAGTTTCAAGAGTGCTCGCATGGAGCAACACAGTGCGCACACGTGCTTGCAAACAGAGAAAGGAAGAGAAAGACTGAGCGAAAAATACTACATATGGAAACCATGTACTACCAAGACATCGGTATTCCAATTGGGGCATATTTGGGTATTAACGAAGGCTGACTACTTTTTTCTGGTGGGAACTACGAGCAAATAAAGAAAGGGATTATCATGAAAATTTTGGTGATTTCTGCATTTTTTCAGTTGCAGATCCGAGTGACAACGTGATCAAAATCAACAAAAAGACAATTTCTTACTTCATGGAGGACACCTCCACATTTCACAGAAGCCAACATTTTATTGAGAGGGAACAAAATGAATCTTGCCGATAACTTCAAACCTAAGAACTCAAGTACGTATATCGTAATCTTGAAATCAACTTGTGTTTGCAGAAATTGCAGTTCTTAAATCCTCATTGCTACATATGGATCAACAAAGCAACATAAAACCACAAGAGTTTGCCCCTGGCGGTCCTAGGCCATATACTGTTCTGAAGTAAATCTATTCATCCTCTTCTAAGAGAATGTATTTCCTTATTGCCAAACTATAGTAATCCAGAGACCATTCTCCAATTTTTTGGTTCTTGGCCATTGTACATTCTCTGCAAAATGGTAGTTGTGTGTGCTGACTCCTCATTTAACATCAGTTCTTGACATCTTGGGATCCATTCCTGGAAGTTAAAACCTCCACTTCCACACCTGCAATTCTTCTCCAACCAATACTCATACGTTTACGTATGGCAATCAAAAAGCATTTATCATCTGGTTAGCATAGAGTCTTTAATGGGGCATCTAATAGTGTAAATCACAGACCTGTTGAAGTGTAATTGTGGCCAATAAGAAAATGTCACACTTTCATAGCAGTCCCACCAAATAACTAACTCTACGGTTACTTTCCAAAATGTTGATTTATTGGGCATATGTCAAAAAAGAAAAGAAAATCGTAGTTTACAACACAAAAGATATTCATTTGACAGATTTACAATTTTAATTTTCTGTTGATAGCTCAGGTGTCAGGGCCAGCCTACATGCACGTAGTCGTAGACTAATCACCGGCTAATCCTACCATCTACTAGTGGGCCCAATTAAAGCCAGAGCCTAAGAAGCAAGGACATGTCTAACGGCCTAATGTATCCATATCCGACACGTGTCGGAGACAGACACGACACTACACTCTACTCTCCGGACGTGTCAAACACACCTAAATACACATAAACTTTTTATGATATTTGGTTTACTAGGAAAAGTTGTGGACACAGTAGGACAAGTAGGGCACATGTGAAAGACACATTAGGAGGTAAAAAATGTAACGTTTTAAAACTTGGCCAGAGTTAAAATTCAATTGATAGTTTGTTCATGAATTCATACACAGTGACCATGGATTTGTATGGTCGTAATGGTAATACTTTGTGTAGGTTTTATCTTCATATAATAGAAATAATGTTTTTGTCTTTTATACAAATTCATTAATATGCCTCTCTAATGTAAAAATGTCCACAATATGTCTGTGTCCTAAATTCTCCATGTGTCCGTCTTGTGTCATGTCCGTATTTGTGCTTCTTATGCTAGGGAAGTCAATATTCTGTTGGGAAAAAGCGACTACATAGCATCTAAGAGCATATCCAACCGAACTCCATATCTCCAATATTTTGGAGATATTAAGATCAAATGGATTCCAACCAAACTCCATTTTGGAGCTCCAAAATGGATACCTCCTTCGAATCTCCAAACATGGAGACATAACACAAAAATGCAGATCCATCTATCAGATAGCTTGATATAGATTGTCAGGCTCATTTCCTAAGAGCTTATGCTTTTGGAACAATTGGTTACTTAAACATGGTATCAAAGCTTAGATCGCGAGAGGTTTGGATTCAAGTCTCTTGGTTTGCATTTTGTTTATTCCCTTGGTATTATGTTTGCTCTATCTATGAAAAGTTGCATCTCCACGTGCAAGACGGGATCTCACGTGAGGGGAGGGTGTTTTAGATAGCTTGACATACATTGTTGTTGGGCCCATTTCCTAAGAGCTTAAGCTTTCGAACAATTGGTAACTTAACACCATCTTTATTTCTATTTTTTACTATTCATCTTTTCTAAAACCCCATTCACCCATTTTATCTTTCGCTATCAAATTCTCATACCATCTTTATATGATCCGTTGCACTTTTCATTTATTTATGTAAAATATGGAGAACTTTCATATTATAGATCCGATATTCTTCAAATTGGTACCATTGAAAATATACCGATGATACCTTCAAAATTAGACTTGTTTTGAATATATTTCAATAAATTAAAACACATCATTCTTTATAGTTTTTAAAAGTTTTGTACACAAAAAGTTTTCACAAAAGAGTGGGAAATTTTAGGGGGTAATTTTGGAGGGAAGTTTTGGAGATAAAGAGGGAGATTTTGGATTGTAGTTGATGTGAATAGTAAAATCTCCAAACTTATTTTTTAATTATAGTAAAATCTCCAAACTTATTTTTTAATTATAGTAAAAACTTACACTTTGGGTCTCCAAAACGGAGACTTGGGTTGGAGTCTTAGAGATGCTCTAAGTCATTTCTGAACTTTTAAAAGAGTAAATCCTGAGTACCAAGTATTGAACATCAGGCCAACCCTCGGAGTTAGACACATTTCCAAGAAAACTACTGCTTCCTTTTCAACCATAACAGTAAAGCAAACAGAATGATCAGTGACGAATTTTAACCAAAACATAACCTAAACATACCTGTTTAAAGGCATTAATCAAACGAAACCCTGTACTAGCTCGTCGTTTCCGGCATCGCCTTTTCGGTTTCCAGCAATCTCTCTCTAATATCGGATATACGGGTTACGGACAGTGGGTGAGTTGGCAGTTTGTACGTGCCTTGCAGTCATTTTTCCTCAATACTCTTTTTTTTTTTTTTTTTCCCTTCTCTCTCAATGACTGCAAGAAACTTACTCATTTTTTGATACACTAACAAAAAAACAGTTTTTTTCAAAAATCACGACAGGTCAATTTCTCAAAATACATCACATAAAAAAACAGTAAAAAAATCAATTTATTCTAAAAACACCCTTAGCAGAACCCCCTAAATAGAAGTGAAGCCACCATCGCACTTATGACATCTCATCAAGTGTGTGCGGTGTATTTAGTCCCAATAATACCTCAATGTTAGAACATCTACACTGATATCTTCACGCTCTCATTTTTTAAACAATGAAAAGTGTTATTTTGCCCAAAAATAGCAACGGCTACACACGTGTCATTTTGGCATTTTGCCAAAAATATTGCGACTTGCCATAGGCATATCATCCATACCGGGATTAGGAAATTCATATAGGAGTATAAGAGATTTCTCTCTTTGCAGTTTGGCCCCGAGAGGTTCACAAGTTTCAAACTTAGAATTTCTAGTTTTATAGCTTATCTTTGTTGCACTTAAGCTACCACTTGGGGTTGCATTTCTACAAATTTGTCCGAAATTGGGTGAGTTTCTATTAAAAATAGTCAAAAGTGATTGTAATTTATGCTAAATAGTACTTTTGTAATATATGTAAGAAGAACTGTAGACAAAAAATACTATTTAGATGATAGTGGAAACTATAACTTATTAGGGATCCTAAGTAGTAAGTAGGAAAGGAAGGGAAAAAAAAAAAAAGACTCGTCTGATTCCTAAATCAAAGGAACAACAAATTTTCTAACTTTAATTTCTTCTCTATTTCGTTCAACTTTCCTTCTTATTATTTTTTAATTTAGCATCGAAGGAACGACAAATTTTCTTATAATTACTCTCTTACCTTCCATGTCTCCTTTGTATAGTATCTTTTCTTTCTTATAATTACAGTTGTTTCTTTTAGCTTAAGAGAATTATTGGGGGTGTTCCACTAACAAAAAATTGTTTTTTTCCAAAAACCGAGACAGGTCATTCTCTCACAATACATCATATAAAAAATCGTGAAAAACTAGTTTTTTTCAATTAAACCACCTTCGTGGAACACCCTAAGAAGTTATTTTGATTTTCTTCTCGATGGGATGATGCGGAAAAAAGAAGAGTAAAATAAGTTATTTCTGTAATGTTGGACAATATTGGTCCACACCACTCTAAGTGGGAGAAATTTGCTATATTTTCTCTTGAAAAAATAAAATAGGATCATCTCATGCGATCTATCACTGCTCTACTTTGTAAATTTAAGGAGTAGTTCATTTTCTCCTTACAATGCTTATTGCACGATTGTAAAATGCTAGTAAGTTCATAAAACATTGGAATGAGTGTCGTGAAAACATATTTACCTATTTGCCTTGAAACAAACAAATGGACATGAGTAAAATTGACCAAACATAATTTATGCTATACGTTTCACTCTACTACCAATAAAACATTTGATTGACCTAATTTTGAATAAATGATTTACACATCAAAACTTAATAAAAACAAACCGTAGTGCTGAGGAAACTAAGAAATACACAAATTCGTGTGCATGTGTTTGTGTGTTTGTGTATTCGTGTGTAGTTTTTATTTTATTTTATTGGGTAAATTTCACCTACCTCCCCTGAGGTTTCTGACAATTACAGGGACCTCCCTTAAGGTTTCTGAAATTCCACTGACCTCCCCTACTTTTGAAAATAAATGTCACATACCTCCCCTCCGTTAACTTCCGTTAGAAAAGCTAACAGAAAACGATGATGTCAGCGCCACCTCACTCTCCTCTTTTTATTTTAAATCTTAAAATGTTTTATAACTTTTGTTTTATATATTCACTTTTTATAAAATTTATATATTTAAAATCTATTCGAAAAGATCTATAAAATGAGATCCATATTCAATGTGAAATTATGAAAAAATAAAATCTTATTTTTTCAATGTGAATTTTAATTATAATGTTACATAATTTAAATTATTTTCAATGTGTAAGTCAAAATTTTACGCAAAAATTGTAATACCTCAGTTCCAAATTGTTTGCCCCTTTTGGGAATGCATGCATTTTACACGCAAAAAATAATGTACAAACATTAATTTTTTTCAACAAACTTTATACCAATTTAAAGATCTTATTGAGAAGAAAAAATTGATGTAATTCTTTTTCAAAAAAAGTTCTCATAGACACGTTATTTTTTTAGTGTAAAATGCACGCACTCCCAAAAGGGGGGCAAACAATTTGGAACAGAGGGAGTATGAAACATCAAAAAATCTTCTTGTTTAACAATTTTGTTTTTTCCAAATATATTCTTAATTAAATGAACATGGTAAATTTGTAAGTCCATTTTTCTATTTAATGGTGACTTTGTCCCAATGAAATTTTAGTTTTTCAATGCAAATTTTAATTATATTGTCTTTTTTTTTTTTGCCATTCGATATTCATCAATAGAGTTAGCTGTTAGATGTTAGTAAATTACAAGGGTTGACCTCCTCTCCATAGGAGTCGAGCTCAGAACCTTACAAAAAAAGTTGTAAGAATTTTGAGGTTTAAAGTTTTGAGTTAAACATTGAAAATTTTAAATTATGTAGCATGATAATTCACATTGAAAATTAAGATTTTATTTTTTCATAATTTCACATTGAATATGGATCTCATTTTATAGATCTTTTCGAGTAGATTTTAAATATATAAATTTCATAAAAAATGAATATATAAAACAAAAGTTATAAACATTTTAAGATTTAAAATAAAAAGAGGAGAGTGAGGTGGCGCTGACATCAGCATTTTCCGTTAGCTTTTCTAACGGAAGTTAACGGAGGGGAGGTATGCGACATTTATTTTCAAAAGTAGGGGAGGTCAGTGGAATTTCAAAAACCTTAGGGGAGGTCCCTGTAATTGTCAGAAACCTTAGGGGAGGTAGGTGAAATTTACCCTATTTTATTTTATAATAAAACCGTATAAATTATCAAATAGTACATCCTGAGAGAAGTTTTAGGGGCCTATTTGCTATTTAAGAAACGTAGTGGTCCCTTTACAAATCCTTCCCGGAAAGTTCCTATCACGTTTATAAGCTGCAATTATCTCGTCCTCTTCTCAATTACGTTCGGAGGATCGCTCTTCGAACCAAAACCCCTCCGATTATCACCATCCCACCACCACCTCCACCTGGTATCTGATCTGTACCCAAACCCTAGATCCGAAGATGAACGACGCAGATGTCTCCAAGCAGATCCAGCAGATGGTCAGATTCATCCGCCAAGAAGCCGAAGAGAAGGCCAACGAGATCTCGGTTTCCGCTGAAGAAGTACGTCTCATATTTTTCCCACTCAATTCCTGCCATTTTCGCTAATTTTCCAGTGAAACACGAAATTCACTGCAGATCTCGTCTAACTCGTGCGTAATTGCGTTTACATATTCTGATCTTCATTTGAATGTATTGTTTATGCTCGAGGCATCTGGATAGGTTGATGTTGACTTAGTAGTTACCGATTTGATGTGTGAGAATGCAATGTTATGACAGGAATTCAACATCGAGAAGTTGCAATTGGTAGAAGCAGAGAAAAAGAAGATCAGACAAGAGTACGAGCGGAAAGAGAAGCAAGTAGAAGTTCGGCGCAAAATGTAATCTGTTTAATCTGCTTACTCTTTACATCTCTGTCTATATCTGTTTATATCTGTATCTGAGTACATGTATAGACTAATCATTTTCTCCGAGTAGACTGTACTAAGGTAGTCCCTTTTGTACTTGATTTGCTAAGATAGTTTCCTAAATTTTAGTGGCAGAGCGAGGATTTGGAGAGGGGTGGCATTGTTAGATTGGAGTCTGCTTGTATTTGTTGCTTCTTCTTTTTTATCAGTTTGTTTTTTGATCACCTTGTATTTGTTGCTTCTTGTTTGTAAAAATATGAAGAGAAAGTTTAAACGTAAAGTCAGGCTTTGTATTGTTGAAAAAGAAGAAAGACTTGGTTCAATTATTTTGTGGTCTTTAAATTAAAGTCGCTGGGATATTATTTGTATGATTTGAACTGTTTCTTTTTTGAACCACTATTTTTTTTCATCGTTTGTGGGAAAAAACAAGTTGTTTAGATACCGATAAGTACCTAATCGCTTCCCTTAGTGTAAAGTATTTTTTTTGGAAACTGTGTCACCCCCTCCATATACCTCAGCCCCTGCTAAATTTCCTTGTCAAGCCAATACTTATTTGCTTGTTCACTCTGTTAGTTAGTTTCACGTGGACCTGAATTCCCTCATAGATTTCTCTCAGGTTTTATGAAAGTTTTGCTCCGCAAGTTAGTTATCGTCACGACATCATCTGAACATATCCTCTACTCCATTTTTAGGAACCCTGATAGGTTGTTTACATGTACCCACAGACACGCGCCCACACTGCCATAATCACTTGTTTTCAAGAACTCTGGGAGGAAAGACTTACGCAAATTGATCATGGTAGCAAGTTGCACTTACTTTTTAGTTACTTTGATATTCAGTTCCTTATTAATGGTTTCAAAATTGCCATATTGAGTTCCTATTGGTATTGCCATCAAATGAGTTACGTTGAGCCCTGTTTATTTAGTATGTAGTGTGCTGATGAAACACAAAAGCCTCTTTCAGTTGCACGGAAAGGATGGGAAATCAATTTCCCTATAACTTTGTCAATGTTAAGTTACCAAGAAAGTTGTGGGACTCACAACTTTAACTTCCCCATCGGGAAAGCACTTTCCTGCAAAATAGATCCTACACGAAAGAAGGAATTTAGTTTTTCTGCAAAAATCTTTGTCAACGAAACACACAGGAAAATATATTTCCTTCTTTGCTTCACTTTTCCTGAGTACATTTTTCACGCAACATTATCAACGACTGAACGAAGCCAAAGGGGAAAAATTGCTAACAAGTACCATTGTCACCATCCTTTTCTTCTAATGTTTTGCATATAGTTAAGCATATGAAAGTGAAAACATGTATATGTATTTGTCTTGTAGTGAGTACTCTATGCAGCTCAACGCATCCCGTATCAAAGTTCTTCAAGCTCAGGATGATGTGGTCAACGCCATGAAAGAGGCTGCAGCAAAGGAGCTCTTGAAAGTGAGCAGTGAGAAAAATGTGTATAGGAAGCTCCTGAAAGATCTCGTAGTTCAGGTAGCAAAAATTGACTCAATTTCTTGATGTCTTGCGACTTACCAATGTTTTTTTTCCCTCTTGTATATTGAAGTATATTTGAAGGAAATGTTTAACTTACTATAACATGTGAAATAATGGTGCTTGATTTGTGAGACTCAAAAAGGATGTAAAACATGGGTTAATGTTTCTATTAATATAATTGAAGGATTTTTAATTGGGTTAAAAACATAGGTCTTCTGTATTGCTCCAGCTGAAGATGAGATCCTAAAAGGGTTGTAGATTTTGTACGGTTACATACCTAAAGGCTAAAACTGCCTTCTCCCACATCTTGAAGTTTTATGTACGGTGTTCTGATTTCGTAAATAAACAACAGTCCTAGTTCCTATTTCCTTTGTTATGATCAAATTAATTGGCTTCAGACAAGAGGTTGTGTTTCTTCCTTTCTAAAGGCATGGGGCAAAAACATGGTTTGATGCAATTTCATTGGAATGCCTTTGTCTTTGAAGTTATCTTATTGACATTGCTTTTGGCATGCTACGTCATAATCATGCAATTGTAACTGCATTTGTTGCAGAGTTTGCTCAGACTGAAAGAGCCTGCTGTCTTATTGCGTTATCGAAAAGAGGACCTAGATGTGGTGGAGAATATTCTGAACTCAGCAAAGGAGGAATATGCAGAGAAAGCAAATGTTCATGCACCTGAGATTATAGTTGACCACAGCGTCTACCTTCCACCTCCTCCTTCCCATCACAATGCCCATGGACCCTTCTGGTAATCCCATATTGTTCCAGTTATAAACTTATAAGTAAACCTTAATTAGTCAGACTGTGTCTTTATCTTTGCTACATTTACTTAGGAGCAGCGACCAAGTACTTGCTCCTATCAAATTTTAGCTATTCAAACAAGTAATTACTTATTGCAAGAATGATGGTGAAAGTATGTAGTCTCTTCTATTTTTCTTTTTCAGCTCTGGAGGTGTAGTAATGGCTTCTCGAGATGGGAAAATTGTATTCGAGAACACCTTGGATGCTAGGTTGGATGTTGTATTCCGCAAGAAACTTCCTGAGGTAAGTCTCTTTCTAACTTGGTGATTTGGTCCTCTTCAAAGCCCCCACTCCTTTTTCTTCTCCTTCGATTGTGTGACAGTGGAACTCATGGGCATTGTTCTCATCGCCAACTGTTTCCCTTCTTGTTAAATTTATGTACTCTATTTGTGCCTCTATTTTGTGTTGTTTTTGTTTTTCGTGTCATTGAGATTGTGTCTTATGTTATCTACTTTTCCGTTGGATGGTCTAGATGTCTAGATTGAGCCAGAGTCGTGCATCAGTGAGTTCTTTTTGATTGGCAAAAAAGTTATTGATCTTTGGAAACAAATTACAAAGATTAAACAGGCCCGAGACTAAGATCGCCAAGGATCCAAAAAGGGAAAAAAACAAGACACTACATGGATGATAAGATACCCAGCCAAAACACAGAAAATACATCCCAGACAACCAAAAACTCCTGATCCAGATACACAACAGGGAAGACCACAAAACCACCCCAAAAAACTACAGCAAGAAATGAAAAACCACCCTAGAAGCTCCTCCCCTTAATCCAAGCATCAAAACCCAACCAAAGAAGCAAAAACCCAAACAGCCAAAACATCCAACCAAACAAACTACTGACAACGGGATCAGAACTAGAGAGCTCCCACAAACAACAAAAACTTAATCAGAGCTCCGCGAAATGGAGGCACCTTCCTCCAATTTATCAAGAGCTTCAATTTCCTATTCAGAAATTTCAAACTCCCTCCAATTCTAAATATTTCTTTATGTTATAGCTCTCTCTTCCAAAATATTTTACCCCCCACAAAGCACCCAATTCCATATTCTTGCGAGCTTGCTTGATTAACCTCGAATTCCTGTTGCGAATGTCGCTACTAACTTCCTCTTGCATTGTTCCGGTGTTTGTTGATGCTATAGTTTCTTCCTCCAACCTTCTCTTCAATTTACTAACTTCCTCTTGAGTCATATCACATATGAGTGGGCTCAGGGTTACTTCCTTTCTTCAAGCCTAGCTGTAATCTCCTCGATTTGTTCTCTTTATGATCCCGGCGATACGTCCTAGAAAACATCGCAGCTTTCAAAGGATTTTTAGTCCATATAGGATTCCTACGTTTTCCTTTAATGGTCTGGTGTTTCTTCTTATGGCACATGTAATCCACATAATTTGAGGGTCAGCCGAGACAAGACCGCAGTCATCAATATCAAAATCCATAGCTGTCATCTTAGCTTTCGAACTCGAATCATCAGAATTGATATCATTTGACTCCTCATCTGTTTCATTTTCCACATCTTCCTCATTATGATCGGAACTTTGCGTGTCTTCCTCATCTTCTCCATCTGGATTATTGACAATGGCCTCACTAGAATGAATAACCTCCAAACCCAATGGAACTTCCTCCCCTTCCACCTTATCCTGAACCTAGTTCTCCATCTCACCTTCTTCCATCAACTCACTCACAATTGTCTCCTCCACTAGATCAACATCTTTCTTATCTTTTGTACTAATTTGATTTAGAGGATGCAACTCTATGGCATTGTTAAGAAGATTTGTATGAGAATCATCATCATTCAGGCTCAAAGACCTAGACTCGACACCATAGAGATCCTCACATTCTTCTTCCCACACTTTAGCCTTGTAAATTCTCCCACTCCTTGTAATGTTAATCCATTCATCAATCCTTGAATCCTTCTCTGTCATCATCATTCTTCCAACCTCGAAAGACTTCTCGTCCCATGTTAGGCAAAAATTTGACTCATTTGCTAAACATAATCTCACTCGCATAAAAATAAAACACACGAGTTTTTACTAATTGGTTCGGACCCATTCAAGATATAAAATATCTTTTAATTACATCTTTCATTCAAAAGATAACCCTTTGATTCCAACTATTTTTTTAATCCTCTTTTCATAATAAAGGAAAAGGGGAATTGGGTTTTATTTTACTTTAGGGCCTACGTACCCATAGTTTGGGATCAAGCCAAACGTAGTTCATGTTTAGTGATTTTAATTTTAGCGAGCCTTTGTGACTCTCATTTGGTTGTTTGATGAACCTTCAAGATTCATTTATAAAATTTAGGAATAGCGGCATCACTATAAAAAGAGCACATCCCAACTAGGTTGGCACCCATTCCCTTATCATTCATATGCCAATCCTGAATCTTTATTTATTTGTAACTGCACCATTTGAATAGGTTGCCTGTAGTTCCAAGTTGGAAATTTGATTTTTAGTTAACTTTTGAGGTTCACAAAATTTTGATTTAGTGGACATTTAGGGTTCACAAATTTTATGCCTGTACCCATTTAAATGGGTTGCCTACGTATCCAAATTCAATTCGGAATCAAGTCTAACGTAGTTCCGGTTAATTAGGCCTCAAGCCTTTTCTTTTTAATGTAGCTTTCCAAACAGCATTTTCTGCATAACTAGGAAGCAAAACACTTTGACTTCATTCTTTTGGTGTTTCCCATAGCAGTAAACTAAATTCACAGCAGCCATATTTCGTTAGTTTTATGGGCTGTTGATTCATATTTTGAAAAGCTAATGTGGGGCTGTGGATTCCAAGAATTCGGAGGCATTTTAAATTTAGCCAAATGTCCACAACAATTTTTATGATGGAATATG
The DNA here is from genome assembly GCA_963854785.1 of Vaccinium vitis-idaea. NCBI lineage: Eukaryota > Viridiplantae > Streptophyta > Magnoliopsida > Ericales > Ericaceae > Vaccinium > Vaccinium vitis-idaea. The sequence goes on from OY978223.1 coordinate 12,671,391, forward strand.
AGCAAACCATCCAAACATGGCTAGGCTTTGTGCCCTTATTTTGAACAAAGGCAGAGATTGAAGTCAACAAAACTTTAGTATTAGCCCTTAAGTGATCAGAAAAAATTGTGCTTCTTATTCGCCCATAGATAGAAAATTAAGGACGAGAATTCTGCAATTGTGTTTGCTGAATTTTTTTGGACCTCTTGTTGTAGAATTTGAAACCATTCTGGGGCTAAAATTTTAGATACAGTTCACAGTTTGATTTCCTTGACCACATGCAACATGAAGCAATGATTTTTGGAGGCCACGAGGGGGCCGTTATAATAAAGCAAGCAAAGGCAAATTTTTTAGGCCGTGAAAGCCCATCCATTATATGGCCACAAGGGGGCGTAATGAACGGGTTCTTTAACCCATAATTTACCGTCCATTATATGGCCACATGGGGCGTAATGAACGAGTGTAATGAAGACAATTTTTGAGTCCACGAGGGGAGTCATAATTAAGGCCGTGAGGGCGATTTTTTTGAGACCACAAAAACACCGTTCATTATATGGCCACAAGGGGCGTAATGAAAGGGTTTTTCTTCAAGTCATAACATTCCGTTCATTATATGGCCACAAGGGGCGTAATGAACGAAATCTCTTCTTTTGTTTTAGACCACAAAACACTGTTCATCATATGTCCATAAGAGGAGTAATGAACAAGTATTTTGTGGGCTAAACAAGTGGTAATCAGTCTGCATTTTTTCGATTCCACTGGTGGAGTCTTTTGTTGTGTTTTAGGCAGCAAAACACTGTCCACTATATGACCACAAGGGGTGTAATGAACAAGCATTTTGTGAACCAAACACATGCTAGTGAGAGCAATTTATCATTGCCTTTCGGAGAATGATTGTTAAGATTGAGAGAGAGAGAAAGAGAGAGTAGAAAGGATTTGAAATCCACACTTGAAAGTGCTTCGTGCTTCCTTTTTCTTCTTCTTCAGACTTTAATGTTTTTGTTTTCTCTCTGTTTTTCCTCTTCCTCCCTTCTCCCGAAATTTCTCTCTGTTATATAGACAGAGGAAGAGGTAGTTTTCCCACCTTCACTTCTGCCGCAAAACTGACCCACTAACTCATGGGTGGTTATTTTTTTCTCTTTGTATAGAAAACTAAATGGAATTGGTTTCCCACTAGCGCACGTTGGGCAGTTAGGAGATCAAGGGTTATGACTTATGGGTGGTTCCCAATTCAACACTGCACGTGGTATATTTTGTGAGTTGAAACACAAAACTGATTTTAAGCTCTCAAGTTAAGCACAGTCAAGTAGTCTATTTCTGCTCCTTTTGTTTGTTAACCAAGTGAGCTCTTACAAAAACTTACGTGGCTCACAAATTAAACCCAATTAGCAATTTGGGTTATCCATTGGCCGATTGTTTGGCACTTTGACATTTAATCATTAATAACCATTAATAGGTTAAGTTTCATGCTCACACAAATTTGTTTGCAAAATTTGTATTTCTACATCCCACTCCTTGTAATGTTAATCCATTCATCAATCCTTGAATCCTTCTCTGTCATCATCATTCTTCCAACGTCGAAAGACTTCTCGTTATGAGTTTCTTCTTCTAGAGCCAAAAAGTCACCCCACATTTCTCCAATCTGTTTGAAGGTGTTAAGGTACCAGGCATTCAAGGGCATGCCTCTGCAGTTGATCCAAACTAGCCTAGCATGAGAAGCTGCTTCACCACTCCACGATTTAATCGAATCGAACCAGTCTTTAATATCATTGTTACCCACCGATCTTATCCCTTTCCTCCTTATCCAGAAAAGTTATAATCATGTGTAAACCTCCCAAGGATCTGACCTGAATATCCTCACCGTCAATACATTCCAGAGCTTTCAGAACATGAACACAAGGGGCAGGTTTCTTGAGTTTGATCACTGCACTCCTTGACAACCATGAAGTGCCCTGAGGCTGAACTTCAATGGTCACTCTATTCTTCACTACCATCTCCTCAGGCTCATGTTCTTCTTGCTGCTTAACCACCTGAGCATAAGACCTTGTTGGATTATTGAACAAAACATTAGACATAGGGCCCCTCTGAGTATTTTCCTGGGAATTAATTGGAACCTTAGCTTGTAAAGATTGAGATTGGGGACCTATCACATTATCCTTCTTATCAAATCTTGCAAATTTAACTAGAAGTCTTCTATCTTTTTCGTGCATCAGTGAGTTAATTGCCTCATTATGCCACGGTGCTTTCAGTGCAAATAGAAAATATTCGTAGCAGCCTGATAGCTATTGCTTTCAATGATGCGCAATGAGGAAATTGGCGCTATTCCTTTTCTTCAATGCTTGACCGTGATTTAATGGATTTATCTTCTTCTTATTGCAGATCCGCAAGTGGCTCTTTGGACAAGTTGTTGCATGAGGAGTTGGAGTACTTTGTATCTATTGTCTATGGTTTCACAAAGTTGTCAAAGGTTGGATGATATATTGGCTGTGGAGCCGTCGGCTCTGTTATCTGGTGGCTTGTTTTGTATTCTCAGTTTTCTGTTCCCAAAATCTCTATTTGCTTATCTTACTGAAACTGTTAGTATCTTTGTTGCTTATTTTGCTGGGGCATAACAAAGACACTTATATGGTCCTATATTTGTTGCCTTTCAAGGCTTATTTTAGGTCATTTGTTTTCAATAAAAGCCTGAGCTGAATGGATTATGCTTTGTTGGGTTATGCTTTGTTGAGCTAACTGAGCGTCTAAGTAATCCGTAGATAACAAATATATCAACGTTCTTCCAAAATGCAGTTGAATTTGTCGTTGATATATCTGTGCGGTGCTTGCACTATCAGGCATTATGCTACTGTTTCCATATTGGTAGTAAACTAGTACTCTGTTCGTGTATTCATTGGAACGTGATTGAAAGGGTTGCTTCGAGTTTTATTTTTCATATGTAAATAGCAGTTCTCTCTCTTCAGCCTTCATCTCTATTACACTTTTGTCTCACCTTTAAAGCGTTCTCACGTTTGATGCTCAGTGTCGCCCTTCCGTAGCTCCAATACCTTCAATGGACGTGAAAAGACAATGCACATTTTCTCGACCACGAAGTATGCACGTGTGAAAGTACTGTTCTAACGCAGTATTTGAAAATGGTCTGGTATTCTGTGGCACTGGTGTAAAACATGCTTTATTGGCAATTTCAAGCTTACTTGCTCCATCACCTGATTCACCCATTATTTAGATCCGCCAGTTGCTGCGTGTTTGGCAACACTGGTTTTCGGAGCACATTCGACTGGCTTTTCTGTATTTGTGTCGAACTTGTGTCCTGTGTAGCTTTATGTTGCTTATCTATGCATCCCCTTTTTCGCTTCATTATCCTGCGATTACTGGTGTCTGAACTTCTGACCAGCCTCGTTCACTGTCCAGGAAAACTTGGAAGGTGGCACTTTCAAAGGAATATGATATTTCTACATTATTTTTTAGAGACGCAGATAACATAATTTCAAAGGGCTGCAAATTTAGTTGTTTATACTCCCTCCGTTCCTAAATAAGAGCCTCACTTTCTCTCTCGTCATTTTTCAAATCAAAAAATAAAGTACTTCCGTGTATCATTTTTCAAATTTTTTCGCAACGAATTAAAGTACTCGAAAAATGATACACAGAAGTATTTTATTTTTTGATTTGAAAAATGTCACGACTTTTCGTAGTGGACCATTATTTAGAAACGGAGGGAGTATATGAAGTTCGATATTTCATTGACTTGCAATTTATGCACTGTTGTTTTACATGTTGAGCACACATTAATGGTGGGTGTTATATCACTAGTCTCTATCTTCTCATACCTTAATTTATTTCAATAACGTCTTTTACGGTTGATTACCAATGAAAATTTCTCAGCTTGTCAAATCGTCTCCCTAATAACGTTCCAGAACTCATTTCCTTTGATTTCATATGCAGGTGTATCGATCGTTAACACTATTAATACAGTGAGAGTTATTATTATGGAAAAACTCCATGAAAGGAGGATTAAGTATTAATTCATGTACATTACTTAATGGAAATCTTCATGACTATTGGTGGTGTCAAGTGAACCTAATGAACAGAAATTTGGTAAAAAAAAAAAACACTTTTGAGTATATAATTTTATTTTATTTTTGTAAAGAAGGTTCCATAGACACTTGAGACAAAATACAAAACCCCCCCTTTGAACCCATATACACATCGAAAATGCTAAACAGGTCGACTCGTAGTCCTAGTATCATTTTACATTCACATCCTTACAAAATGCTCAGTGGACAGTTATGAACACAACTATTACATGACAGTGGGCAAGATTAACGTTAGTTATCGATTAGATGTGGGATGAGTGTTCAGTTTCACCGACATAACGGGTATCTTAAAAAATTATTGAATGACACCACTGACTATAAGAGCATCCTTATTAGGAGCACCAAAAATTTCACCAAATTTAACTTCAAAAACACCTTTTATAAATTAGCAAGTCATTTTATCAAAAACTCACAAAATCAGACTCTCTATTTTAACTTTACTATATTAAACTATTCCCCTCAAATCTATAAAAAAAAACTCCCGCTAAAAAGCAATCTCCCCGCCTGGGGAGATGTTTTCGATACAGAAAAAAAAGTAGTGGACCCCCCCCCACACACACACCTTTTTTACTTTTTTCTGTATCGAAATAAGAAGTGCATGAACAGTCCCCCCCCCCCCCCCACACACACACACACACACACACACACACACCTTTTTTACTTTTTTCTGTATCGAAATAAGAAGTGCATGAACAGTGCCGCACCAAATTTGGTGCGATACTGTAGCAAAAATAATTTGAGGAGGGAGTATAGAGAGGCTGATATTTGGGGTTTTTTGGGATTTGACTCTCTACTTTAACTTTTGAGTTAAAGTAGGGAGCCAAATAATGATGCTCTAAGTCAGATTTCTCTAATCGCCACTGTTCATATATTGCTACATATTTAGGTAGACCTCGTTGTGAAGCACCTACAACCGTATAGAAGCTACAATAATGGGCCTGGTTCAGTCTCTAGTCAATATTGGGCCCAATCAAGGCATTGGCTTACATGGCCCACGCTTTAAATTAGGTCCAGAAAGGAAGCATCCAGAGCATAGCAGACATCCGTTCAAAAAAAGAGCATAGCACACAATTCTCATTTGGGAAACACTTGGTATAATTCCAGACTTAAAAAAAGGCATTACTATAATTTATCACACATTCAACACTCTTCCATGTGTTGTGCTTTGGCATATAACTAAAAGGAGAATATAGAATTTTCAACAGTACCTTTTTTCCAACCAAAAATAAATGATAACTTGGGATAAAATCCCGTATCTAACGTCCCATCGCAAGTAAAGCGAAACTTTTTGTAGTATAATCATCCAATAACTAAAACCCTAAATCTGTCGCAACATCTAAAGTGGCAAAATAAAAGGTAAAGGGAGAACAAGAATAAGGTGGTAGAACTTAAAAGACAAGACTTGGGGTGATTATGTTTATTCATCTTTGTTGATGTCTAAGTACAAGTTTGTTCACACAACAACGTTCTAATGCTAAATAAGGGTGGTCAGTGGCACTTTTCTTGTGAACCTTAGCTTTTAAAACAATTGATACTTCACCAATGTGTTTAGATAACTATTAGTATCATTCTTGGTGCTCCAACAACAATGCAAAGCTAGATTCTCTTCCCAAACATGGTTGTACATATATACCTTTCTTTATTTCAGATATTCAGGTATACGGATTAGATTACGCGGTTAAAACCCACCTCAAATATTTTATCTGGTGTTTGAATTAGCTTACGTGGCTATTTCTAACTAAAATATTCTGAAACCCTAAAATTAACAACTGAACAAACTTACAATAAAAGATTTTTTTGTTAATGTGATAGTCGAACCCACAAGCTTGGAAGATTGACCTTCTTGTTACTATGCTCCAACTCAACCAACTCTTTGGGGGAAATTTCATTGAACCATTTTTTTTTCCCTATTATTGCTAGGTGGCGACATGAGGAATTTAAAGATCCATTATACCGAGATCCTTTTGAAAATCTATGCACTAAAGCAAGCAGCTTAGGTATATCTACAACCTCAACTTTGCTCCACAAGCATTTTTAGCTCTTTATATAAAGTGTATCTTAGACCTGATCTATATTAAGGCATTAAATTGATTTGCACAATTTATATAAGTATCCACGAATTGTTTAGCATTCTTTATTTGTTTTAGAATAACAGCCATATCACTAGATTCACCACCGAGGTAAAGTATGAGCAGTTGATGATTTCTTACGTACGTTATTAAGCGGGAAAAAAAAAACTCAAATAGGAATGGATCCTCGTGTTAAACTTGATCGGGAGATGCCCATCTCGAAGCAATCGTTGGTCTAGCCGAGAAACGACCAAATAGGATTCGAATCCATAGTTTGATAGCTATCGATCTATATTTCAAAACTGCTTAATATGAATTCCACACAAAACTGCATCTTTGAATATATGAATATATGTGTATGTATATTTTTCATTCCACATTGCTTCTTAGCAAAAATACAGCTATTATTAAGCTGCAGAATTAATTTCCTCTTTGTCATGATTTGTAAAAGAAAATACTCCTACGTTTGATCAAGGTACGCCCTATGGCAGGTGTTGTAGTACTCCATTATTGTTCTTTACCTATCTTTTCGTGTAAAAATTTCAGAAAAAGACAAATTTGCTTTATTGCAGAATATTCCCCAGGAAAGGATGGCCGCCCATAATTATACTTGCATCATTGGAAATATATACTACTATTGTTTAACAATGAAAAATGAATGTCAGGCCACAAAATGAATAAAAAAATTTCACTTCATGATATTCTTGAACTTTCTAATTCCGACCAAATAAAAAATAAACCAAAAATCCTAACATATGGCAGACTCTAAATAATTAACTAACTAAAAACCTGATATAATCTGTACCCAAACAAAATAAAGTGATCTATGAGAAACGACACATGTAGAGACGTGTATTTTTAACTTCAGGATGAACGAGAATAAGGGGGTGTTCCACTACCAAAAAATAATTTTTTTTTTCAAAAATCAAGACATATCGTTTTCTCACAGTTAATACATCACATAAAAAAACTGTGAAAAATCAATTTATTCTAAAAACTGCATTAGTGGAACACCTCTTAAAACTATAGTTTTTAATTTTAAAACCTAAATGATAGTCCAAAAGGAGGGCGGCTTATATTGAAGGTAACCAAACTTATTTATTCATTATCATCTATCTTTAAGTGATAGAAAGATGCTCAATATGCACACGTTAAGGTCGGAAAAGTATACATTGAAATGTGTGAAAAAACACATTATATTTACCTTAACATATGTATTTTCCAAAAAGGAAGTGGTAAAAATTACTACTCCTATTTTCCGGAAATAACATTAGAGAGGGAGAAATATGACACCATATTACAAGGGAAGGGGTCATTTCATGGGGGCGGCAACTCTTTGTTCAACGGGTCATAATAATATTCCCACTGGTTTCTGCCACCTCTCTCTCTCTCTCTCTCCTGCTGAAGCTGCATTGGTACTTGGTTCTGTAATCTCTGCTACCGTACTGAGGGGTTCTCTGCAACTCTCATCAACTCTTTTTTATTCTTTCTTTCGCCCGAATATGAAGGGCGCCATCCCCATTAGGGGTAATGGGGTGTTTGGCTGATTGTTTTTTTTTTACTGACCCTGCTGGGGTACAGAGAAATTGGGACAGAAAATGTACCGAGCCTTCTCGGGGACCTACTTTTGGGTTCCACACGAGTGATCTGTTTTGTTGCCAAAATACCTTGTGTCAAAATATTTTATTTTGACATTGGAGGCGAGAAGTGAAAAAGAGGAGCTTTTCAATTTCTCCTTATACTTCCAAAACACTACTCTTTTTCAAAATATATTCTATACATTTCTCTCAAACACTCATATTAGATTCAAAACACATTTTGACTATAATCTAATAATAAGCTGAAAAGCTAAAAAGTTAAGAATAAAAAGTTGAAAACGAGGCTCCCAAACACCCCCTTATTATTTTACTCTAGGTTTTGCACAATGAGCAATGACAGAAATATAATTTTTTTTAATAAATTTAAAATCAGTCAACTAGGCTGTCGTTAAGGATTAAAAAAATTATTGAAATATGTAAAAAGTGAATAAAAGTATGTGAAAACGTATTAAAAAGTATAAAAAGTACACTGGAATGCATTTTTTTTTTTGTCTTTTTGTTTATTTATTATCAACCCAGTGAGCCAACAATAGAAAGACTCGTTTAAAAAACAATTTTAGGCATAATTAATAGAAAGACTCAATGTAGGTAGATGGTGGTGGATGCACGATTTGTATTTGATGGGAGACTAATTATATGTATTTATACATTAATGGAAAAAAATAGGAGTACTTATTATATTTCATAAATATGGATATAGTATATTATATGAGTTTTGCTAATGTGTGTCCAATGGGCACACAATAAATACACAAACAAACACACACTTCAATACACATTTTACACTTTTCAATATACTTTCACATATTTCTATGCACTTTTCACACATTTCAATATATTTTTTCAACCTTAATGTGTGTCTATTGGGCACACGTCACCATTTTCTATTATTATATTGCTACTTGCTAGGTTTGACCCTAGCACCATGTAATTTTATACATACAATCAAAAAATTGTTGGTAACTTGAAATTTTTGGGGGAGTTTCTTCACACATGTAGAGCAATTTCAAGAATTTTTTTCGCCCAAGAATTTTGCAGGAAGTAATAACATAGAGCTTTTCTACATAAACCTTAAAAGTAGCATAATTCGTGAGAATATTTGAAGTTGTGTAAGGGCTCGTGAGAATATTTGAAGTTGTGTAAGGGCTTGGGAACCTCCTTGCGTCTCCATGCATGTAGGTCCACACAAATTAAGCAATTTCAGGCAAAGTTGTGGCCCAAAAATGTGTTTCAGGGGATGTTCCACTAACAAATTTTTTTTTTTTTCAAACACCGAGACAGGTCATTCTCTCACAACACATCACATAAAAAATCGTGAAAAACCAGTTTTTTTCCAAAAACTGGGTTAGTGGAACCCCCCCTAACAAGTACGTATAAATTTATGGTCAAAATGGGGTAATTTTGGATCGAGCACTTAGGAGTGTCCGATTGAGGTGATTCCCGCGTGGGCCCCCACGGAATTCAATTCTAGAGTGAATGGACGGCTCAGATCAACCGTTTGGGACCCACAACTGGGTCCCCGGCGCCGTCGGTACCATGGGCGTCGGTACCTCTCGATTTACCGCTTCACATAAATGATCAGACTTCAGAGTCACTGGTTTTTTTTAAAAAACTTTCCTATGTGAAGTTGTGAACCCAAGAATATGTCACAATAAAGCTGTTAAAGCTGTTAAGAACAAACCTGAAAAGGAGAAGAATCCTAATGTAGTTTATAAAGTTAAGTTTACTGGACACTCTTGATTTTACCATCCATACTCATTTTTCGATTTTTATTCATGTGAATTTACTACATTACAAGGGTGTTTGGGAGCCCCTTTTCAACTTCTCATTTTCACATTTTTGGGTTTTGGATGTTTGGGAGCTTTGGGCCAAAATGATTTCTAAGAAAATGAGTTTTCCATTTTCTACTTTAGAGAGGAGAAGTGAAAAAGACGTGGGGAGGAGCTTTTTGATTTCTCATTTTCCACTTTTCTCATTTTCATTAACAAAAAGCCCCATAAAATGGATTCTGTACATATCTCCCAAACACTACTCCTGTTATAAAATGCATTCTGCACATTTCTCCCAAACACTCCTACCAAATTCAAAATACATTCTGACCATAATCCAAAAAGTTGAAAAGCCCAAAAACTTAAAAACGAAAAGCTGAAAATGAGGTTCCCAAACACACCTTATATCTTGATGTGTTACATCTCCCAAAATTGAATGAGTTAGGCATAATTATAGTAGTCTTGTTCGTTTAGTAGTTTTAGTTTAGTTTAGTTTTGAAAAAAAGTGTAATAAGTGGAGAGAGATAGAGAGATAAATAAGTGTAATGATTACAAAACAAAACTAAACCTAAACTAAAATTAAACTAAATTATGAAACGAACAAGGCCAGTATATTTATCTTTTTTGACAAAAGGACACACGTATTTTGACATTTATGAGAAGAACATCCAAAAGGTAAAATTAAATGAAATGGTAAAATTAAAATTGAATGAAAAGGTAAAATGCATCTAGGTTTTTTAGAAACTTATACGGCTATGGTTATTGGACCCGATTCTCAATTTCAATATTTTCTTTATTCCACCTTCCTGATTCACAATTTCGATCCTTTCACCCTGTGCAAAACCTTTCAATATACTACTTCCTCTGTCTCGTAGTATCTCTCTCAATACTACTTCATCCATCCCATTTTTTTTTGTCCCTCCGTGAGAATCTAACTATTTAAGGCGATATGTATTCCTTACACTTTATTAAGGGGGTGTTCCACTAACCCAGTTTTTTTAAAAAATTAATTTTCACGGTTTTTTATGTGATGTGTTGTGAGAGAATGACCTGTCTCGGTGTTTGAAAAAAATAGTTTATTGTTAGTGGAACACCCCCTAATTTCAAACTTCAAACATTTTTCCAACAATACCTTTTTTTTTTTGTGGGTACTTCGGAATAATCAACTAATACCTTTTGATTCCACTGTTTGAATATATCTATGAATACTTTGCAAGGATAATGTAAAATGGAACGTGATCAATTATTTTGGGACGAATCAAAATGGAAAGATGGACCAAGTGGAACGGAGGGAGTATCAATTTTACAAAGTTAATGGGCAAAAATTTGTACAATTTTTATTTTGTCCTTTTACAAAATTAATAGGTGAAAAGTTATGATAAAAGTTGATGCAAAAGATATAATGACGATGTCTATTTAATAAATTTTAATTATGAAGCCAAACGTTTAAAAAAAGACCGAGGGAGTAATAGTTATGATTAGATTATCAAGGCTTTGTTCGGTTGGGAGTTTTGAGGGAGTTTAGTTTAGTTTTGATGATGTAAGCAAGTGTAATAAGTGGAGAGAGATAGAGAGAAAAGTGAGAAAAGTGATGATGTAATCAAAACTGAAATAGTGCCAAAACCGGAGCTAAGCTCCCAACCGAACAAGGCCCAAAAATTTTGCGGACCATATTTTGTTTCGAGCTAATAAAATTGTTATGATTATTTTATGAATTGTTTGCTGCCAGTAATTGTAAATAATTTCATGAATTTAGGTTTTCTAAAAAATTGTTTGGATGTTAGTTTTTTGAACTGGATGTTAGTTCGGTAGAAGATTCTATACCTTTCGGTTTGATTTTGGTTCTCAATTTTCTAGAACCATTCGGAATTGTTTGGTCACTGAATTTCTGGAAAATCTCACCGATTCGCGAACAGTGTACACCCCTAGGCTTATTTTGGCCTAAAAAATTATGCATGTTTTTTGTTTTTTTGAGTTTCAAAAAGTCATTTTTTTAAGCTAATAAGTACTCCACTCTTATAGCATTTTAGGCCAAAATAAGTATAAAAAAAAAGGTTCTTTGCTTTTCTCTCTAATAAGTTAAAAAAATAAAAAATATGCTTAACTTTTTAGGCCAAAATAAGGCCTAACCTTACCCGAGGTTCACGAGAACTAAAGTTTACATGTAGAATGACGAGTACACACCAAACAGAAATGCTAGATACACAATAAAAATAGACAACAAAGTGGACAACACATGCACTTACATGGTGTATGGGCTCCACACACACTTCACACTCAACTGTGTGTGGAGCCCACAAACTATGTGAGTGAGTGTATTGTCCATTTTTATTGTGTACCTAGCATTGCATTGCTTCACACCAAATGAAACCGTGAGTAGTTAGTACATCCTGATATGGATGGATGGATGGATTGATAGATGAATAAAAAAGGGATGGGGGATTTGACAAAAGGGAGCATGAAATGAAATGGTAAGAGAATGGGGGAAAAGTTGGGGACTGTAGAAGGTGTGAAGTGTGGGCTTTTGCAGACATCCTTTTGGCTTGACAAGACCTTGAATATCAGCGGTAGCTAGTGAGTGTGATAATTTGATGTGATCTTCCCCCACAAAGCACTACATATAAACATTGTAAATATTTTTCCCCATTTCCATCATATTCCCGTTGGCTTCTTGTTACTACTTCCCAACCCCCTTGGTGTTTCTTTTAAGTGCAAAATAATATTTGTGGTTAAAAGTTTATAGGGTAGAGGCAGAAAAAGAGCTAAAGAGTTCTTCTTTTTATGAGCTATTCAAAGAGCTAAATCGTTCTTCTTTTTAGAGTAGTTGATATTCAAAGAGCTATTCCAAACACCATAAAACGGATTGATCTGTTGGCAACTTCAAAACAAAAAATTACTGCTACTATAATGCATCGAAAATGTTAGGGAATTCATTTATCTTTCCTGAATCATTTCGGAGAAACTTTTGATATTCCATTTTACTCCCGATAATAGATTGCTCTGTTGGCAAAGAATTGCTTCCTCTGGTGAAACTTCAACAACTTTCTAGTCAGTGAATCTTTAAGGTTGGATAAAAATGATTTTAAACCTACTACTACGACTTGTAAAATTGGGGAGAAATTTTTGGGTGCCGAGTGGGTATTGCACACGTGATATGAATAGAACCCTACAAAGCTAGGGTATTCCGGGATTCCCTAGGGTTTCAGAAGTAATATTTTTTTACACCAAACAATAACCGGTGTTTAAGAGTCTCATTTTTTTAATTCTTTTTTTACACTTTTTGCTTTTTAGTTTTTGTTTTTAAATTATGGTCAAAATGTATTATAAGTGTTCCGCTGAGTTGGTTTATTGGTTTTTTGCAATTTTTTATGTGATATATTGTGACAGAATACCTGCGAATGACCTGCCTCAAAAAACACAATAAGCTAACTTTTTGACTTTTTGAATTAGTAAAATGAGGCCTGAATCTGTAGAGTGATTAATTAGGAGATCACGTGCATAATGTATTGTGCAACATGAGTAATTTGGAAAATGCGTCCAGAAATATTATAGATCTTTTGTAATAACTATAACGAAAAGTGAAAATGAAAAGACAAAAATCTCGTCTGTCTCTAATTCTGGCTTTAGATCTGTATCACTCAAGTTCAGTAATTGACTCTGTTAAAATATTATGGGACGAGGGGACCAAAGACCTAAAAACTCAAAATACGAAAATCAAAATGCGAAAAAGAGGATTCCAAACAAGCTATAAGTACAAAATGCAGAATTGCATTTATAAATACTCCCTCATCCCCAATCTTTGGTCTCGAATACCACTTCTTCTTTTTTTCTTAATTTTTACTCTCTTCGTCCTAATTTTATAGTCCATTTTGGGGATTCTAACTTAATAAGGGGACATAATCATTGTACTTTTGAAAACATATTTTTTCTTGTTTTACCCTTCAATCATAACAACTTCTTACTTTTTTATTACTTTTAACTTCAAAATATAAGAGTAAAAGAGGAAATTCCTTAACAATTACCCATTTAGTTTTGAAGTGAGACAATATTTTTAAGACGCCAAAAAGTGTCAACTGGGACTATAAAATTGGGATGGAGGGAGTATGTCTCAATTCAAAACTAAGGGGGTATTAGCTAATGAAATTCAACCTTTACCTTTTCTTTTAAGAGTAAGTATATGTAATAATGATGTTTTGAAGGGTAAAAAGAGGAAAGAAAAAATATGACAAGTATATGTTTCCCTAGTTTAGTGAAATTCTCAAAGGGATCAATAAATTGAGACGGATGGAGTAGGTAGAGTGTGAAATCACTTTCTTACAACTAATGAAATAACTAGAGAGAAATTTATTGAATTTGCCATGTGATCATGGGTGTTTGACTAACTTCATTAATTTAGAATTGAAGGTTCAACTCTTGTAATCATTCTTACATTTCTTTTAGGGCCAATGTCAAACCGCAAAGTCAATTTAATCAAAATCGACTTACTTTGATTCGATTTTTTAGTAAAATGGTTAGGTTCGGGTTTATAAAAAAAAAAAAACGAATCAAAAAATTGTTTTGGTTTGCAAGTTTATGGTCACGGACTCACGGTTTTATTTCCCATCGAACTAAAAGGCAATTCTGTTACTATTATATTTAATTGATTATTTATTTAAAATATAATAGACTTAATCACGCTATACTTTTATCTTATGCTCTAATATATTAACATACATTTTACAAATTTTGTTTAGAATAAAGTTTTTTTGTTATATTTTAATTTTGAGTGTGAATCCTTTTCTTCTAATGCTTTGTAAAAAAATTATCTCCAACTTAATTAAACCGTGGTTCGAAACCGGAACCGAACCCTTGTGTAATGGTTTGGATTGGTTCGGTCTATGCTTTTGCCTTTTTGCAGATTGGTTTAGTTCTCAAAATGTTCAATCTGTAATTTTCTTTTTTTGGGTAAGATAATTCTTTATGAGTTGGTTTGGTTATTCATTTACTACAAAACCGAACCAATCCTGTCCATACTCTCCTCTAACGTTTTTAGTGGGAAAAAAAAACACCGTTTCATATGAAGTTGGAGGTATTTCCTTGTCTTTATTAGCGAAGATTATTCTCTTCTAATTTTTGTCTTTCTGTCCTCTCTATTTCCCTCCTTGATGTTGCCATAAATCATGTAGACATAAATTTACCAGATGCAGATTACAACGTCATTACGATGAAATTATGAACGTCATAGGCTTGCTCTCATTTTAATCATTCATAAAAAATTTGCTGGTTCGCCAGTTATAAGCTAGTTTCTTTTTGCGATTGTGCAAAGTAATTTATTTCATAGTACTAGTATTTAGTAATCATGCAATTTTAGAAACAAACCATCTAGAGTATTTATTTTTTATTTTTATTCTTTTATTTAATTGGTCGACAAGTTGTAGTTTTTTTTCCCCCTGTAGTCATAAATCTGTTTGAATTGCTTCAAATTCATAAGTTCTATTCGGCATTTGGATTTTATTTTTAGGAGAATAATTGGAATTTATTTTTAGGAGAATAATTTTCCTGTTGAGTTACCACTATGGTATTTTCGTTATTTTTGATATTTTTTTGTTAGTTATAATGTGAGTACGAGAATACCAAAAATTGTAAAATTTAGGAGAATGAAATATGGAGAGAATAATGCTTTCTTCTATGATGATTTACAAAGATACATACCCCAATATATAGGGAAGAAAAGCTATACTAGGAAAGAAGCTAAACTGGGAAAGAATAAATTTACAATATTCTTATGCTACAATCACGGATTTTTAATCAATCAGTCGACCGAATCTTTCTCAAACATATTTTCCTCTAACACTCTTCCTCAAGTTAGAGAGTGAATATCATGAAGTCCCACTTTGCCACTTAAATATTGAAATTGTTCCTTTCCCAAAGGTTTGGTAAATATATTTGCAAGTTGAGATCTTGACTGAATATAGGATTGTGCAATTACCCCGGCTTGCAATTTTTTCCAAACAATGTGGCAATCAATCTCTGTATGTTTCGTGCGTTCGTGAAAAAAAATAATTTTTGACAATGTGGAGAGTTGCCTGGTTGTCAAAAAATAAAGACACCGGCTGGCTTTGTGGAAATTTGAGATCCTGCAGAATATGTCGTATCTATGTAATTTCCAAACATGTCGCAGCCATAGCTCGATATTTGGCTTGAGAAAAGGAACAAGCCACTTTGGTTTCCTTCTTTGATTTCCAAGATATTAAGGAATTTTCCTAGAAATACACGGAATCCTAAAATTGAATGTCGAATTGTCTCACAACCTGCCCAATCTGAATCACAATAACCCTTTAATGTAAGGATCATTAAAAGGATGAAAAAATAATCTTAATAATAATAATTAGGACGGGATCCTAATAATTCCACGTTATTCAGAATATCCAATGCATACTTTTGTTGGGAAAAAAATTTCCCTTTTGGGACCGGGAGACTTCAATGCCAAGAAAATATTTAAGATTGCCAAGATCTTTGATGTGAAATTGTTGCAAAAGAAAGTCTTTAAGAGACTTGATTACCTGTGCATTATTGGCAGTGACAATAATGTCAAAAAAATAATAATATCATCCACATAAATAAGTATTGCAGTAAATGTGCTGCCTTCAGACTTGGTAAATAAGGAATAGTCAACCTTTGATTGGGTGGAACTTGCCTTTTGAATAACACAAGAAAATTTGACAACCCAGTTATGAGAAGCTTGCTTTAAACCATATAATGATTTGTTGAGCCGACATACCAGATTCTCCCCCTGTCGGCGAAGACTAAGGGGAACGTCAATATATACCCCAAAATATACAGAGAATAGAAGCTATACTAGGAAAGAAGCTAAACTAGGAAACAATAAATTTACAATATTCCTACGGATCTTCAATCAATCAGTCAACTGAATCTTTCTCAAACATATTTTCCTCGAACAAAAATATCGAAAATATTTTGAGTAAAAACTCAACATTTGTCATAAGCTTACCGGAAGAAAAAAAGATAGTAAAAAAATACAAAGAGAAAAGGAGAGGAATTTTTAATAATAAATCATATAAAATTGAGCACATATAGGGGTGTTTCGCTAAGGGTGTTTTTAGAATAAACTGGTTTTTTACGATTTTTTTTATGTGATGTATTATGAGAGAATGACCTGTCTTGATTTTTGGGAAAAAACGATTTTTGTTAGTGGAACACCCCCTTATGCTTGGTTTTTCTTATCGGCTTTTTTGACTTTTTGCTAAAAAAATCCAAAAAAATCCAAAAAAATCCAAAAGCCTCTCCTCAA
Organism: Vaccinium vitis-idaea; assembly: GCA_963854785.1. Taxonomy (NCBI): domain Eukaryota; kingdom Viridiplantae; phylum Streptophyta; class Magnoliopsida; order Ericales; family Ericaceae; genus Vaccinium; species Vaccinium vitis-idaea. Next base: position 12,688,188 of record OY978223.1, read on the forward strand.
AAGTCACAAAAAAAGAGAGGAAATTTTAATTTGGCATCCTATACCAATATTTCCATTATGATTCCATCCTAGTGGATTTGAATCTTTATTATTCCATCCTATAAATTGATTATGGACCATTGTACCCTTATTAATTATTTTATTATCAATTATTTATAGACTAAAATATTTTCATTAATAGGCATAATTTATGGAATGCCGTTGGGGAAGGCAGCCCATTACCCATTCCAAAATTGAAATCAAATCATTAATAATTGATACCATTATCATCCCATTATCATGCCATTAATATTTGATCTGTTTGAAAGGAAATCAAATCTCTTAATTAGTTTGACATTCTTAACTATTCTATTCCCGAGATTAAGGCATCCCATTACCCATTCCAAAATTGAACTTGTCCCATTATCTCACTTTTTCAATAAAAGTTCAGAGAATAAACCCTCTAAATGGGAAAAGATTGGGATATAAAAAACATTCATGTTGAAGGGTTGAGACATGGAAAACAAGTCGAAGTCTTCAACGGCGGCCAATAGATCAAGGAGGAAATCGACGACGGAGACAAGAACAAATCGCCTCCAGCCGCTGTCCTCTTCTTGGTCGTCGTCTCCTTCTCAAGACTCTTCGTGTGCGCTAATCCATTCAAGACATCGTGTTTGTGGCCGTCACCGCCTATGATAAGGCGGGGACGTTGTTGATCAACTAATGATGCGATGGCAGTACACGCCACTGATTTTGATATGCCGCCGTCTTCTTCTTCTTCCATGAAGGCTTTAGAAACCTTCTATCTCAGATTCGATGATGATAGGTGTAAACGGCCGTGTACGTACATAATGCATATACATACGTATTATGAACGGAATTTCAAGTGAAGTCTTTTGGTCGTTGACTTGTGAGTGTTAATTTTGGTAGAAATTAAATATGATTTCTAAGTTTTTTCGAAATATTCCATGATTTATGGTTTGTTGATTTGCTAATTTGTGGTATTTCATACAGTAAGCATGGTTAAATATAAAACCATGTTCCTTGTATGACCATGGTTAATCAATTATTTAGCAATGTGATGATAGAGGCGACATGGGTAATAAATAATTCATGTTTCATGCATAAACATTTGGTTGTAGTAAATATGGTTAATCAATAAAACCATGTTTCCTGTATAAACTCATCATTTTGCCATGATATATTATACTTAAACGGGAAAATGGGTACATGGTTAATGAATAATTCATGTTCATGGTGAACATTAGATCAGTAAACATGGTTAATCAATAAATCATCATGTTCCCAGTGTAAACTCACCATGAACATGGTTAATCAGTAAATCATGAACATTATTGTTGTCATTAGTTTATCATGTTTTTTTTTGCCTATTCTATGAAAACCAATTAATTTATCATATTTTCTTTGTTTGTTGTCATAAAGAAATTTTCATTTTTTTTTTTTAGGTGTGAGAAGATTAGGAGAGAGAATTATAAGATTTGGAAAGAGAGATTTTTCAAGATAAGAGAGAGAGAGAGAGAGAGAGAGAGAGAGAGAGAGAGAGAGAGAGAGAGAGAGAGAGAGAGAGAGAGAGAATAGGAGAGAAAAATGTTAGGGCATCCACAATGGACTCCCTAAAAATTGCTCCTAAGTTGTATCCTAAGGTGTCCACATAAGCATAATTGGGGTCCATTTTTCACTCCTAGAGCTTGCTAAATTTAGAGAGGAGGTGTACACTCAATGGATTGACAAAAGCATTCCCTATTTTGTGGCAAAAAAAAATTCAAAAAGTGTGGAACCCATGCATTAATATAATTCAAACGGCTACAATAGTCCAAAATCCCTAATTTTTTGCATATCCCAATACCTCTTTTTTTTTTTTTTTACGTATGGGTATTTGTATACAGCCTTTGTATACTAATATATAGAACTTGTTTGTTTGTATTAAATTCATGTCTTTCTTCTCCAAACAATAAAAAAAAAATCCCTTTTCTAGTAGAACTATTGAACCAATAAACCAATAAAATCCTTTATCTTTGAAAATTTTATATTAAAAAAAGATTTAAAGACTTTGGATCCCACTTAAAGTTGCTACAAGGCTACCTAGATTTAACTAATGTGGTAGGAGCCAAACTTAGGAGCCACCCTTAGGAGCTTGTATGGGGAGCCCATTGAAGACAATAATTGAGCACATGGCTAGGTAAATATTAGGAGCTTCACTTATGAACCATTTTGAGAGTCCGCTGTGGATGCCCTTAGGAGATTAAGAGAGAAATATTAGGAAAATCGAGAGAGAAATATTAGGAGAATTAGGAGAGAGAAATGATGTTTTGGTGTTTATTTGAATTTCAAAATTGAATCATAAGTATTCAAATCTCATAGGATGGAATCACAATGATTTTTTTTGTACAAGATGTCAAATTAACTCTAAAAAAAAAAAGCCTCAAAAGCTCAAAAAATCATAATAAGAGAAACAAATTGCTACATTTTTTTTTTTAATGTTCAAAAACAAAAAAGATACGAGAAACACTGATACTGATTTTTGTAGTAATGTCCAATCAGTGCCATCTTTTGAGCTGTATAAATGCAGTCTTGCACTCAACATATCCCATGGATCGCTCCACACGTTCCTTCTTGAGCTGCTTCGGTGGCTAGAAGTCTTTCAGTGAGATCGTTGCGCTTTCTCTCTCTCTCTCTCTCTCTCTCTCTCTCTCTCTCACACACACACACACACACACACACACACACACACACAGATGAGTTCTCATCATACAGATATCTTGGTGGGTGAGGTATATGTAGAGTAAATTTTGGGTTCGAAAGTAGTAAAATAATTTGTTCCCTTCTGCACATTCTTTTGATCATATGTTACTGTAGTTTATGATTATTACTAGCATAGCATGGAAGAGAGCTTTCTTCAGTCCACTCACGGGTGGCGGTAGGGTTTAATTAGCTGCCGACTCATTCATCCAAATACGGAGTTGATTGATGCGTATAACTTCGTAAATGAGTGAATGAAGCGGGAGACAAATTGAATCTTAAGCTTCCTGTACTTGGACTGAAGGGAGCTCCCTTCGTTCTATCATAGTAATATCTTAACTAACCTATTACACTTTAATTTGTTTATTCATTCTCTTATTGTCTATCAAGATTGGCTTTCCATTTTTTGTTTGAAAGTACGTTATTTGTTGTCATGACCACATGGGAAAGAAGGTATGTTTCGTTCCTAAAGAGATATTGGTTAAATGATCTGTTTATTTTATTTGTATTCTCTCCGTTCTTAAAATAATAGTCTACTGTGAATTAGTTCTTTAATTTGGTATCAAAATTTTTAAAAAATTATGCTTGGAAACATTTTATTTTTTGATCTGAAAATTACATGTCTTTTCGAGATAAGCTATTACTTTGGAACGGAGGGAGTACTAATTGTCATCTTAATTATACAGTTTATTCACTAATTGCTTCTTTTACGTAGGTACTTTCTTCCTAGTAAATGTTGATGCTGTTTTTGGGGCGGCTCAGACCAAGATAAAGAGAAACATGTGATCTGGAAATTTTTGTTATGCAGCAAGAAAGTATGGTGGAGTATTCATTAGGGCAGTAACTAATCCGTTGATTTCTTCTAGGTTTAGTCAACGTGCGTGTAAGCTAGTCTGGACGCTTAGCTAAAAAATAAAAGAACTAATCGCTTGATTCTAGTCATTGTGTAAATCAAACTGTAAGATTTTTCTATGGCAAGATGAATAATAGTAAATTGGTATGCAGACAAATGTTATCTGTGTCGTTATTTATTTTTTCTAAGTCCTGTAGCCATAATTGTTATAGTTATTGAAAGTGAAAATTACGTGTAAAGCACTCTAATATTTAGATTTGTGATTAGACTTTAATTGCATAGCCACGAACCAGTGGTAAACTGAAGTTGCAATTGACAAAGATCGTGTTTGGTTTGGTTTTTGGGTAACGATTAGAGGGAGAAATGAAGATAATGATTGTAAATATGAGATTAGAGAGAGAGAGAGAGAGAGAGAGAGAGAGAGAGAGAGAGAGAGAGAGAGAGAGTAATGAGAATAATAATTAAAAATATGGGTAATAGTTGGCGAGAAATATGAGCAATGATTGAGAAAACCGGTCTCAAAATCCAAAACGAACAAGTTCTCTCTTCAACCATTACCCACTATTTTTAAGGAGCCGGGGTTGCTCCTGTGCACAATCGCAGCCGTCCGTTGCTTGGATGAACTGCTTAGATTTCAAACAAAAGAGACGAATTGTTCGCGCGAACAATTTGTTTTTAATCCGAACCGTTAAAAACACTTGTGGACGGTTGCGATTGTGCACAGCAGCTTCTGTGCAGAGACTGCACAGCAGCAACCCCGCGTCCTATTTTTAATAACTACATTCGTTTCTCTCTCCAATCGTATACCCAAAAACCAAAACTCAAGACCCTATCCAAACAAGGTCTTAATGTTCGGAGTAGGTACAATTTATGTGTGGATAGGAGATGAACACATTAAATAAGCAATATTTACTTTTTATTGTAGTAAAAGTTAGGGGTGAAAATAAACTGGTAAATCAAACAAAAAGCTGAAATCAGATCAAACCGGTGATTTGGTTTGGTTTGAAGAGGTTTCCGGTTTGGTCCGATTACAATTTTAACCAAATCGAAATGAATCTGTATAGTTCATTGAACGGTGCTATAACATGTGTAACAAACCGGAAGAAATCGGTCAATTCGAACCAAACCAAGTAATTATTGCTATTTGGTTGCAATTTGTATTTGTATAATATCCGGTTTGATTTGGGAAAATGTCAAAATCGCACCAAATCGAACAGTTTTACAGACCGAAGGTTGTGAAGGCTGGGAGGAAGGAGTGGGATAGAGAGTGACCAAACAAAAACTCAGGCTATACGACAACAAGCTTCTTGGGGATTGCACTCTTTTACTGCGACAAGTTCCTAGACATGCCTCAAGGCGGTGACATTTCCAAAAATAAACATCATTGTATTATTAGACATGAAAACGTGACTGCCCAAAATCGTCTACGAGCAGAGCCGGCTCAAAGATTTCGGGAGTCGAAAGTGAACTCATTAAATGAGCTCGCTCTATATTTGGCATAAAAAAGTCGGGTAATAGAGGGTTATTATAAAAACATTACAAAATGTAAATGTGTAATTATCCAGAAATAAACAACTCTTTTAAAATCCTCATTTATGTATCGAAGGCGTGGTGAAAATGCGATGGAGTTTGGGATTTTTCTTGAAGGAGACTCGCAAACTACCGTCAAGATTCTCAGAGAAGAAATGGTTTGCCCTTCGGAAGTGGAAGTGATTATTAAGCATATTCGGAATATGGTTCATCAGTTTTGGAGTTGTGTTTTTGGTTTGTTTGGAGATCTGCGAAATGCAGTGGCGAATGAGCTGGCTCGTGTAGGTTTGGGAGGGTCGGGAACAAGCACTTGGGAGTTCCGGCGACCGGACTGGTTAATTTCTTTTATCGATAGAGATTGTCAATCTATTTGATGTACTGGTTTATTCAAGTTTTTAATTATATGCTACCATTTTGAGAAAAAAAAAAAACCACACTATCCGTTCCTAATAAATATATGGGTCCTAAAAAATTACAAACCCCCATTTGTTTTAGCATTTGTGTGCCTGAAGCCCAAATTTCTTGGGCTTTGCCCTTAAGCCGGTTCTGGCTACCAGAGCTTGTCCACCTACATTTTTATTGTTCTTTTTCTTTTATTTTATTTTATTTCTCCAGTTTTGTTTGATCTTATTATGTTAAGGACTGTATGTATAGTTGGGATGCTTGGTTTAGGTCTAGGTTGTAATGCCTTTGCTTTTATCCTTTAATCATAGTAATTGTATCTATTTACTTGAGATTAATAAAATTTCTTTGCCTATAAAAAAAATAAAAAATGACTGTGTTATACACCTGTTGATCAATTTATTTCACTAATTGGAATTTCTGTAAGAAAGCAAGTCGTGTGGCTATACATAAAATTATCTATCGATTCTAGTATATTTTCAGTGTCCATTATTATTATTATTATTATTTATTTTAGCTAGAACATACTTTTACTTTTCAATAATTCCCCTGCCCAAGTCAGTTAATGTACCACTTATAACTTAGCATATACGGTTACACTCGGACAAAAAGAGTAAAAATAGAGCATAATACAAAGAAATAGTAGTAAATTGACTTCAAACCACCTTATCATAACCGCTACCCCAAGCCCAATAATTTTAAACATGTCCACACATAGAGTGTTCAATCTTCATGCAAGCCCGGCCTTGGACATAGGCCCACCAGGCGACCACCTTATGTATGTCTATTGTTTCAAAAGAAGGTGATTATAGTGCGGTGGTAAGGCCTTCGCGTAATTGGCCAATTGCTGCGGGATCAATCCTTACTCCCTTTGACATTTTATTGAAGTTTTTCAAATATTTGATTCATATTGAAGGCGTTGAGGCTTGATCTCAACGACCTTTAGTGAAGAACTCCGTCGTCTTGTCACTGAACCACAAGAGACTTATGTTTTTTGATCAAATCGTATAAATATGTAGCAAAATGAGAGGCCTCATTCTGGAACCGTGCTTAGGGTTCTAAAAATCTCAGAGCCGGGCCGGACTTGTCTTCATGTCAAGGATACAGAGCAACTTGTTACAGGCTATATTTGTTCTTTTTCTTTCTTTTTTTTTGGGCCGGATGAATGGATAAAGTTCATTTCCTTTTGGAGGCTCATCACTAATAGCAAAAACCCACATAACACACACGAAACATTTTACTTGCGTAGCACGAGGCCCAATTTTATCCTAACGAGGCCCAATTCGAATAAGTAACAAACTTTCTCTGTTTCTCATCATCATTTTTTTTTTTTTTTTTAACGGCGAGTAAAATTATATTAATCAAAGAGATCAAAAAAATGAACTTGGTACAATAGAAAAAGAAAGAGATTAAGTTATTTCCACCGGCGGTGGAAACAAGAATTTTCTCTAAATCGATTGCATTGCGTCATGTGTCCAAACAATGGTCCCAAATATTAAAACATGGACATGTGGCGCAACACAATCGATTTGGGAGGAAATTTTTGTTTCCACCGCCAGTGGAAATAATCTAAACTCTAAAGAAATGCATTGAGAGAGGTTCGAAGAGTGCGAAACCATTCTACTACTGCTACTTGCAGATACTAAACTTACCTCTAAGGCACTCAATTTTTTTTTTCCATAAGAAAAAAAAACAAGAAGAAAATAAATCTAACATTGTTGAAAAGATGCCGACAAGAGAAAATTATTCCCAGGTCCTCATTAAAACTATGCGCTGCCCCGTCCGCCAAGAAAATAAACCGAAAATGCTACCCAATAAAAAAATGTGTCCACCAAAGGAGTCGATTTTGATTGGAAAAACCTATGGGTACCAAAGGAAGTGTCCAGAAAATGTACCGAACATGCATTTTTTTATTGGGTAGGGATTTTTTTTGTGGGGCCTCTCGAAAAAATGTTCTAAGAATAATAAACGATTCGGATCACTCGTGTGAGACCCAAAATTAGGTCCCCGAGCATGCTCGGTACCTTTTCTGGACACTTCCTTCAGTACATGTAGTTGGGTCCATTTTGATTCGACCATACACGCCCCCGCCCCGCCATCCACCTCCCACAAATCTAGGGCAATTTGGTTAGTAGATCGAAAACAAAAGGTTTTTTTGGGTCTTTCCATCATTAAGTACTCTGGATGGGATCATCAATAAAGCCTCCCCCGGTATGGCTAATCCGATCGTCTCCACTCCATAAAAGTAAAATCAAACATGAATTTTGGAAGGTCCCCCACCTTCACAATCCTATCCCACTGCCGAACTGATACACTACATAATTTATAAGTTAATAGGGTCCTTTTTAGTCTTTTCCTCATTATCATTTTCTGTTATTCTTTTCTGTTTTCTTTTGAGCGGCCTGCAAGGGAGAGGGGCATGTGCCACGTGAAGGAGGAAGTATAAGTAGGAGAGATAGAGGAGGGAGAGGGTGTGAAGTTGGTTTCCAGTTTTCTTTCATTTCTCCTCTCTTAAGTTGTAATTCTTCCTTGAGCTTAATACAAGTTAATTGAGTAACCTTTTGGTGCTCTGTTATCCTTGAATTTCTGTGGATTATAGCCTCAAGCTATCATTGGTATCAGAGCGGTCGATTCTCGACCAAACGACGAACAGTGATATGGCGGAAGGTACTAGATCACAGGATGTTAGGCGCATCGAAGAAGTGGTAAACCAATTGAAGACCAATTATGAAATCCAATCAGTGGCTCTCGGAAAACACGTCGCTGCCTTAGATCGACAAAGTGAGGCGATGGAGGAGATCAGAAACTTGGTAGCTGCGCTGGCCTTGAAGTATGATCAACTTGAGAAACAGGTAAACAATATTCCTGCTTCTTCTGTTACTAATCGTGAAGGGAATCATCAACCTCCGATGGGAAATGGGGGAGTGAACAATTTCGGGGGAAATTGGCCAAATCATAGATTCAGTAGAATCGATTTCCCTAGGTTTGGAGGAGACGACCCTGATGGATGGATTTATCGTTGTGAGAAATTTTTTGAGATCCATACCATTGAAGAAAACCAGAAGGTCAAGTTAGCTGCAATCCACCTAGAGGACAAAGCCATAAGTTGGTTCAGGTGGTTCGAAAAATCTCATACAATGAGAACATGGCGAGAATTTAAGGCTGCATTACTGGCTCGTTTCAATGAAAGTATATATGATGATGCTGTAGGGCAATTAACCAAACTCAAACAGCTCACCACAGTAAAGGCTTATCAGGAGAAGTTTGAGGAATTGGCCAACAGAACTACTGAATTGGGAGAGGCTTTCTTTGTTAGCTGTTTCATCAGCGGATTAAAGGAAGAAATTAAGGCAGGTGTGCAAATGTTTAGCCCCACTACTATTTCCCAGGCCATGGGGCTGGCCAGATTACAAGAAGAATCTAGTGAAGCTATCAAAAAGGCCAAGGGAGCCACTACCTACAGCTCTAAACCAATCCACCCATCTCACTCCCAAACTAGCTCTACCACAAACATCTCCAAACAACCATACCACTACACCCCATATCCAAAAACCACTCCACCTGTTGCACCTTCACCGAAACCCTTCGAAACTCTCCCACCAGTGCTCAAGTTGACATCTAAAGATATTGAGGATAGGCGACAAAAAGGGCTGTGTTATGGATGTGATGAGAAGTATTTTAGAGGGCATACATGTAAAACCAATTAACTGTTTATGTTAGTAGCTGAGGAGGAAGAAGAAGGAGAGGAGTATAGTGATGGAATAGAGGAATTGGAACAATCAACACAGCAGGAAGATCTGCACATCTCAGTCCATGCCATCTCTGGGTTGCCTTCTTTCAGAACAATGAGGATCAAGGGGAAGATAAAGAAATGTCCAGTCACCATACTTATAGATTCCGGAAGTACTCACAACTTCTTAGACCCAATTATGGCAAGGAGATCAGGTCAAAATATCCAACAAACTCAACCTCTTGCAGTGGTGGTGGCAGATGGCACCAAATTGATCAGCAAGGCAGTGGTGCCTAACTTCAAATGGAGCATGCAAGGGACAGAATTCCAAGCTGAAGTGAGGTTACTCCCTCTTGGAGGGTGTGACATGGTCCTAGGGATTCAATGGCTGACAACGTTGGGTCCAGTTCTATGGGACTTTAAGGAGCTGAAAATGGAGTTCCAAGCACAGGGTAAGAAGCATGTGCTAGGGGGGGGGGGGGTAATTCTGTGGAACTACAACAAGTAACTTCTACACAAATGAAGCACCTTCTTAAAGGAAAGCCTCAGGGGATGTTAGCACAATTATGTAGTATTCAAGGAGGGAGCAGTATGGTTATACAGAGGTCAGAGGGTACATTAGAAGAGGTACACTCAGAACTTACTCAGTTATTATCTCAGTTTGGTGACATTTTTGAAGAACCAAAGGGTTTACCTCCAATTAGAACTCACGACCACAAAATACCCCTCAAACCCAACACTCAACCACCAAACTCCAGACCCTATAGATATCCCTATATTCAAAAGGCTGAGATAGACAAAATTGTGAAAGAGCTACTACAAGCTGGGGTGGTAAAGCCTAGTACTAGCCCATATTCTTCTCATGTGTTGTTGGTAAAGAAAAAAGACAATAGCTGGAGGATGTGTGTAGACTATAGAGATTTAAACAAAGAAACTGTGAAGGATAAGTTCCCAATACCTGTTATTGATGAGCTTCTTGATGAGTTGCAAGGAGCTAAGTACTTCTCAAAGTTAGACCTTAGATCTGGTTACCACCAAATCAGGATGGATCCCTTGGATATTGAGAAAATAGCCTTAAGAACTCATGAAGGACATTACAAATTTTTGGTTATGCCATTTGGTCTCACTAATGCACCGTCAACATTCCAAAGCCTGATGAACGATGTATTCAAGCCATACCTTAGGAAATTTATTTTGGTTTTCTTTGATGACATCTTGGTGTACAACAAGACTTGGCCTGAGCACCTGGTGCACCTAACTACTGCCTTCAAGGTGTTAAGAGAGCAACAACTCTATGCTAAGGCTTCTAAATGTGTCTTTGGTCAGATTGAAGTGGAGTACTTAGGGCATGTTATCAATGAGAATGGGGTATCTGCAGAGAGTAGTAGAGTAGCCAGCATGCAAACTTGGCCCACACCAAAATCTATCAAGGCTTTAAGAGGTTTCTTAGGCTTGACAAGATACTACAGGAGATTTGTCAGGGACTATGGCAAGATTAGCAAACCACTCATTGATTTACTCGAGAAAGATGCTTTTGTGTGGTCATCTGAAGCTGAAGCAGCCTTTATCCAATTGAAGTCTGCAATGACTACTACTCCTGTCTTAGCATTACCAGATTATTCCAAGATATTCATTATTGAATGTGATGCCTCAGGGAAGGGTGTGGGAGCAGTGTTAACGCAAGAAGGAAGGCCCATTGCTTATTATAGCAAGGCACTGTCCCCTAAGAAATTGGGGCTATCCACATATGAGAAGGAACTACTTGCCATGGTTATGGCAGTCCATAGATGGAAGCATTACCTGCTGGGGCGTCATTTTAAAGTTAAAACTGACCACTTGAGTCTCAAGTACCTCATGGAACAAAAGATAACTACCCTTATGCAACAAAAATGGTTGACCAAACTAATGGAATTTGACTATGAAATCATCTACAACCAAGGGGTGGAAAACAAGGTAGCAGATGCTTTGTCAAGGGTGGAGCACCTAGCAGATCCAGACGCTAAGTTGGAAGCTATATCAGTGGTTTTGAGTGGATGGGTCCAGGACTTAAAGAATAGTGTAGCACAAGACACTGACCTACAAAAGTTGATAGCTGAACTGAATTCTAATTCCAATAGCCATCCAAAATACCAACTACAACATGGTCTCCTATATTATAAATCCAGATTGGTGGTGGGTAATTGTATGACCTTCAGGAAGAAACTAATTACTGACCACCACAGCAGTGCAGTAGGAGGCCACTTAGGAGTTGAGAGGACCTACAGAAGACTTAAGGATGCATTTTATTGTAAAGGAATGTACAAGGAGGTGCAAACTTTTGTGGAAAGTTGTGATATTTGCCAAAGGAACAAGACTGAGACAAGCAAACCCCCAGGACTGCTGCAGCCACTCCCAATTCCAACAAGGATTTGGTCAGATATTTCAATAGATTTTGTGGAAGGATTGCCTAATTCACAAGGGAAGTCAGTAGTATTGGTGGTGGTTGACAGGCTGACCAAGGCAGCTCACTTCATTGCTCTCTCATCCATACACAGCAACTGAAGTGGCACAAGCGTTCTTGGACAACATATGCAAGTTACATGGTATGCCGACATCTATTGTTTCTGATAGAGATCCAGTTTTCACAAGTGCCTTTTGGAAAGCACTGTTCCAGCTACAGGGAACTGAGTTGTGTCTCAGTTCATCCTACCATCCCCAGACAGATGGCCAGACAGAGGTGATTAATAGGTGCCTAGAAAATTACTTAAGATGCATGATTGGGGATAGGCCTAAACAATGGGTGAATTGGTTACCTCTGGCAGAATGGTGGTACAACACCACTTATCATGTCAACTGGGATCACTCCTTATGAGGCATTGTATGGTCAAACACCACCTAGTTGGAAGGATTATGTGCCAGGAGCTACATCCATTGATGCAGCTAACACAACTCTTCAAGACAGGCAAACCATGATGAATATACTTAAGGCACATCTACGGTTATCTCAGCAAAGGATGAAACAAATGGCAGACAAACATAGGAAGGAAAGGGAATTTGAAGTAGGGGATTGGGTGTTTCTCAAGCTGCAACCATATAGGCAATATTCAGTGGCAAAAAGGGCCAATGCCAAGCTAGCACCAAAGTACTTTGGCCCATTCCAAATACTTCAAAGGATTGGACCCGTAGCTTATAAGCTTGCACTACCAACAGATTCAAAAATCCATCCTGTCTTCCATGTTTCACAGCTCAAGAAACAAAAAGGGAATACTGTTCAAGCTGCTCCTTACTTGCCAATTCCAACAGCCACAGGACAGCTCCATGTGGCACCTATGGCTATTCTAGCAAGACGACTGGAAAAGAGGCATAACAAACCTATTACTATGGTCCTAGTTCAATGGTCTAACACAGTGCCGGAAGATGCTACTTGGGAGCCCCTTTACAAGCTGCAACAGCTGTTCCCATCATTCCAACCTTGAGGACAAGTTGGTTCTTAAGGGGGTGGGAATGATACACTACATAATTTATAAGTTAATAGGGTCCTTTTTAGTCTTTTCCTCATTATCATTTTCTGTTATTCTTTTCTGTTTTCTTTTGAGCGGCTGGCAAGGGAGAGGGGCATGTGCCACGTGAAGGAGGAAGTATAAGTAGGAGAGATAGAGGAGGGAGAGGGTGTGAAGTTGGTTTCCAGTTTTCTTTCATTTCTCCTCTCTTAAGTTGTAATTCTTCCTTGTGCTTAATACAAGTTAATTGAGTAACCTTTTGGTGCTCTGTTATCCTTGAATTTCTGTGGATTATAGCCTCAAGCTATCACGAACCCGTTTATCAAATATGCCCTTTCAATGGACTAGAATAGAAAAAGTAATTCATATTGGTATATTTATACTTAAACTGGAATCGCTTCCTGAAATTGAACATGAATTGAATCTCCCCACTTATGGTACTCTCGTTCTTCAACTCATTACTGAAAAGAAAAAAAAGAAAGTTAACTCATTATGGAAAAAAAGAAAGTTTCTAATGACTGGTGCCTCGAATAAATTTGTTGGATAACTTGAGGACTTGAATAACTTGTAAAAAGAAGTTACTTCACCAAAATAAAAAGTCTACTCTTGTACCCTCCCGCTCACACCATAGGCGGCTCTCACCAATCGTTTTTTTGTAGTTTTATTTTAATTTTGTCCTTTTTGAACATCCTACACGTAAATATTTGAACACTTGATCCAAAAAAATTTACACAACTAGCTCAAAAAATCGGCTCAAACCAATCCAATGTAAATTAAAATCGATAAGAGAATCCGTACCTTCTAATAGATGGTCAATTCAACAACTTAAACTATTTTACATCTTATATTCCATGAAATAATTTTATCTCGGGTGTCCTATATCCTTTTCTAGCTTTTCTGTGAATGACAATCAACTCTATATCTCCAAAACATAATAGTATTTGCCAAAAAAAAAAAAAATCTATGTGAACTTATTCGATCGCCAGACAATTTTCTATAATAAAAGTAATGTATTTATCTGCCGGTTTAATTTTGTTTGGCCTAAAAAATAAAATTCACCGAGAACATGCAATTGTGACATATATCTTGCGTACTTTCATATTATTTGGTCTCATTATTCAAACTAATAAAAAAAATTATGTATATATAACAAGTTATTGGAGTTAATAGAGTTAATGTAAATTTTGAACACCCTATTCAAAATTTCTGGAGCCGCCACTGGCTCACACCCTGCTCATACATGCCGACCTTGCAGTGCCACGTACTCACGTAGGCCGGGTGGGCCCCACCCTCCTTAACTCCAAAAAAAAAAAAAATTCAAAATCTTTCTCTCTCTCCTCCATCTTCTTTAACCGCCTCTCCCCACCTCCACCCTCACTCGCACTCCCCACCCGCCTCTCCCCACCACCGCCCACCACCACCACTCTCTCTCTCTTCACCCCTATCCAATATTGGAAAAAATACGACAAATAGAGAATTCCAAACAATAATTCCATTCCAATATCACGATAATAACAGATTACAAAAACCGAATTGAACCATATGAACAGCGAGATACAAAGAGAGTAATAGAAACGAAACAACCGAGTCCTATTTGATACCACAATCTCTTCAATAAAGATTCGCCGCCTACCGGGTTTATTGTAGGATTTACCGGCGTTTTCGTCCTAGGATAAAAAGGCAACCACGTACCGCCGAAACAACTCCGTTGAAGAAGCTAACACAAGAAACTGCCCAAATCAATTGAGAAATGAATTTTGCTATTGTACTCACATCATGGGGGGAGTTATAGCTGCACCACTGACTGAGAATTGAAGAACACGCGAGAGTCTGTTCGGTTGCTTCGGGAGACCCTCTGAATTCCCTCAGTTTCATTCACAATATCTAACAATCTCCCCCATGAATGAAATTGGCAGACATACTGACGTAAAGTACAAAGTTGACCCAAGAGAGAGACAACGGATAATTCTTAGGATAGGTAGTTTTTGGCCTTGAACCTTCCATTGTGATACCTATCGAGTTTGCTGGCAGACTAGTGTGCGGTCTCGTCGCCAGTGTAAACTGAGACAACAGACGTCACACATGACTTCTCATGACGTAATACAGTTCTCACTATTGGGTTCATTTTGGCAATGATACTCTTTTCCTTGTTATGAAAGGTATCTTGCTATACCCCGCTCGGCATCTCCGATACCTAAGAGTTATTAAAAGCAATGCTTAACCTCTTCCACTTTACAGGCATCACTGTTCTACATCATATATAGGAACCTCTTCTCCTCAGTGATCGTTCTTGAATACTCGCAAAAAGTAGTCTCATTGAACATAGACATTAGAATCTTCGGTCAGCTAGGTTGGCTACCCTCATGGTACTTTGAGTGTAGTGGTTTTAGCCCCATTCCTCTCGATACTTGCTGAACTTGCTCTCGCGTTAACCATTTGGTTAGCGGATCGGTGATATTTTTCTTTGACTTTACGTTGTCAATAGTGAAAACCCTGCTTGAGAGCTGTTGCGTAATGGTATTATGTTTACAACGTATGTGTCTTGACTTCCACTCGGCCTCTTTTTTAGTAGAAAATATCGAGCCTTGTACAACTCATTAAGTACACGAGACTCCTAATTAATTGAGAATACTGTAATTGGGATACACCATCCCCCCATTGGATAAATAGAGACTTGAGTCCACGGAGATCGTTGCAATGCTTGAATCAAACTAGTTGAACTTCTCAAGAATTTTGCCAATATAGTGTGTCTGAGACAAAATATTTGAATCAAATATTTGGTTTGTCCATAAATTTATACTTGTTAGATTCGTCTCGTCGAAAGGAATCCAGAAACCACAAGTCGACCAAATACGTGTACAAACAACTTCTTGAATTTTGATAAATTGAAACAGTTAGATTTTTTCCACCATTCCGCTAATGTAAGAAGCTTGCATTCAGTGAAATTCAATACTTTTAAGCCCAATATTTCAACATCAACTTTTATCTTCATTGGACTTCACATAAACAGCAAAACACACCAAAGTGAAGACTCTGCATTATTGTTCACCAATGGAATGGATTTTATCTCATAAAATCTAGTTTTGATAAAATCTAAGATCCTGATCGACGAATTTTAGCAAAACTAGATTTTATCTCGTAAAAAAATACCTTTATCACAGCTAGATTTTATTAATTGGGGAAATAATGTGATTTTATCACACTCCAAACAAACAACAATGCTATGAGTACACCACATGTGCCTCTCTTCATTGGGCCTCTTTTCATTTGCCACCTCAGAGTGGTGTACATTTGGGGTGCACATGTGGGGTACCCACATCATTTTCCATTGCCCTATGGGTCTTGCTAACCTTCACCCATTAAGTGGAGAATAATCTACATCTCATGACAAAAGAATTCGGATATCAATACACATTTCACGGACATTAATATACTTTCACAGATAACAATACATTTTTTTTTTTAGATATCGATACACTTTTTGCACTTTATTCTTTGCTTTAAGGGGAGAGGTTAGCATTTTCTTGGCAATAAAAACAACGGCAAATTGGGCTGGGATCCTAAAAAAGGGTCTCAATGAGGCGCTTAGTCCAGCCTATTTTTTTGTAATGTGTGTGATCTATTCACGCTAACTTTTTAAAGTCTAAGGTCCATGGATGGACGAAATTGCCCTTTTTGATATATACAGGTATTCACTACAACAAATATGGGCTTTCCCAGCATTTCCTTCCCTGCGTTTTTTAAAAAACCCCGGAAAAGCTTCAATTTCGCGTGGCGCCGGAGAAAAAAGAAAGGCGCGTTCTATTTTCCCCCAAACATTTCACTTTCCCCCTATTTCCCCCGTCCCCCAAAATCAAGCCCTAGAGCTTAGTCTCTTTCTCTACACTTCTGCGACTGCATCTTTCGTTTCTCTGCTGCTCCTCCGCTCAGGTCTCTCTCTCTCTCTCTCTCTCTTCTCGTGGATCCTTCTAATTCTTTCATCTCGCTTTAAGGAACGGAAGTCGATCTCCAGAAGTCTCCTTCGTCACTGCCCTTGACCACCTTCATCTGAGTTCTCTCGTACAAACTAGTTCTTCCATCCCAGCACGTACTGTGGGTCTTCCATCTGGGCACCGGCCATCACCGACGATGCCCACACAGTCCACGCCCTATGTTGCGTCTTTCACAGATCAATGGCACCGGCAATCGCCTCATCCTCCGCCTCCCCGAAGTATGTTATTCTCTTTGATTCTGTGTGTGTGTGTGTGTGTGTGTGTGTGTGTGTTTGTAAACATGTATGTATGTATGCATTGATTTTTTCCGTAAGCCCTAATTTCTTCCACTTGACCCAATTTTTTCTTTCTATGGATTAATTCACATAGTGGTGGTAGATGCTAGGGCATCAAGTTTCTTTTGAATATGTTGTTGATGTTTGAATGTGGCTTTAATTTCGAGAATGGGTGCAAATCTCAGCCCCTGTTGCCCCAATTGGGGATACACTATCTTCCTCGAGGCTAATGACTGTGTTTTCGACAACATCTAGAGCAAGTTCTCTTGAGTTTGATGCTTCAAGTTGATTTCAAGTGACTACTACATTCACATTAATTTACCGACACGAAAAATTTCTCAGTAAACTGTTTACTTTCCTAAATAGGCTCAGGGCTATTTCGGAGTGATTTGAAAAAGGATTTTAGTCTTGTGGTTTTCTCAGATTATTGGTGGGCGAATTTTAATGCTTCTATTTGCATTTTTGTGGTCATCATGATTTTGCCACAGACTTCATTAATCCTGGGCTGTTCTGGCAGGAGCATTTTAGCGGTATTTATCGATTCATCATTTTTGGAACCAAGCGTGTAAGTTTGTTGCATAATGAGTTGCTTGAATGGATTTCTTAGTTCCGAATTGGTCAATTTCGCTAATTCTAGTTCGAAGCTAAAAAGCACTCGCTCAGTCTATGCACTAACAGAACCCTCAACTCTCTCTCTGGCCCTCTTAATCTGTAGCGCGATTCGCTTGCCGGCCCTCTCAATCTCTCGCTTGCCTTCTTCCACAGGTTTGTTCTACTCCTCTCTCTGTACTTCCACAGATTTTTCTCTATACTTCTTTGAGGTTGGGGCATAAGAATTGCATGTTAAGTTTCTAATAATCTGTTGATGGACGCTTGGTGCTAGTTTTTTCTCAATCAAGTACGTGCCCTTTAGATTGGTGGTCCAAGGAATTTATGGTCATTGTGTGAATGACACTTAGACTGGATATTGAAGGGCTATTGATTGATAATACATGAAGCTCACTTCAGTTCTTCATGTATATGAAAATAATGAAACTCATTACTACTTGTACACTCTAATGTTGCTAAGACTCCTGCAATTTCGAACTTGAAAATGGCATTCGGAGTGAAGTATGACATTGTTAGGGACATTAGTTGGGTGTTGTGACGAAACTTTTCATTGTCTTCTTCTTTTTTAGTTTTATGATTGCAGAACCACAACAACAAATCAGGCTTTTCCAGTCGGGTCCAATAGCCTTAGCTTTTCCTAATCTCTGAACACTTGCTGGCAATTGGTGATTATTCTCGTAGAGATAAACTCGTCCTTATATGCTCAAGACCCCTTTGGAACAGTTTACTTAGTCTTCGTGGTGAAAACCCATGCTCATGGTCAGAGCTGGGCTGTCGTCGACTTATATCTATGAAATATCTATATTCTTTCATTGGATTTTTTATTTTTTATTTATTTGTAATAAAGCATCAATAAAACAACTGGGTAAGAATGGGAAATGGGACCATTAGACTTGGGTAACAGGTTGAGTTCTCATTCTCGTTCTAAAACTGGAAATACTTGGTTTCTCAGTTTCTTTTTAGGATAAACACTTTTTTGCATGTACTCAGTTCTTCCATCTATTTGCAGGTAGTTGAGACTTGAGAGGTAGATAGGTGATGTTTGGTGACTTGGTCATTTGCAATGTTGAACTGTTTGAGGAGTCATTGGAGTAGAAGAATGGAGGTAGAATTCTTTTGATCCTTTTTCCATGTTTTACTTGTTGGAATGTGTGTGAATATTTGCTTTTGTTTGATAGACTAGGGGGATAGTTTGAACAGTGTCTGGTCAATCTCATGACAACTTATGTGTAAGTATAGTATTTTTTTTTTTATGCAGCAACTTAAATGGTGTGAACCAATAAATTGCCTCTTTAGCCTATGAAGTATGAGATTATTATGAACTTAATAGCTTATCCATAATATCTAACGAGTTGTCTTATCCATAATACTTGTCTCTTTTGTCAAATACTTGCCTCTTTTTATATTGCAATGTACAATTATCAAACTCTACTCTAGTACTAACTGATCAGCTTTGAGGTGTCTTAACCTCACTCTCTGCCTTCTTTTTTGTTCAGGCATTATTCTTGATAGTGCCAATTAGTGTCCTCACTTTTTGTAATGAGAAGGAAAGAAAATTATAAATTAATTGTCAAAGAAGTTTATGGGATATTAACATGGTGATATGGTGTGTTTAAGTTGATACATCTTTATGATTTTTGTCTTCATGGATTTGTAACATTTGATCAAATTTGTCCTTCCCATTTCCTCGCTCTTATAGATCATATCACCATAGAAACATAATCATTTCTTCGTTTTACACTGTGTAGGTCTCACCGAGCAAGGGAAGTTCAGAGAAAGAAGTGATTATGGTTGATCCATTGGAAGCCAAAAGGTTAGCTGCCAAACAAATGGAAGCAATTAAAGCAAAAGAGAAACTAAAAGTGAGTATACTTTCTTTTCTTGTAAAATCCTCATAATATTTTGGACTAGAGATTATAAGTGTCACCAGGAATGCGCCTATAGAATTATGAAGTTTTGTCCGCTACAGATTTTTTTGTTTCTTGGCTTTGTGTTGATGGGAAACTCATTTTCTATTGTTAGATGGTGCCATGGTGGAATTCTTGATTTCCAATTTCTTTCTTGGCTTCATGTTCATGGGAAACTCATTTTCAATCAGAAAGGGGGATCACCATCATGGTCAATCATGTTATACGCCACTTGTAAAATGAAACATTTATGTTAGGAACATCTATTTATGGGTCCAAGGCGCTTACATCATCCGACGTTCGAGCTCGAATATATTCTTGAGTTTTGAGTTTTGAGAAATGAGTTTTGAGTTATATGCCACAATATGTAATGAGTTTTGAGAAATGTTTTTGAGTTATGTTTATGAGTTGATGTAGTGGAGATAAGGAACGGAAACAGAGAAAGGGGGATAATGGCAACCCGAGCAAAAAAAAACTTTGAGCAATCTATAACCAACTCATGTCAATGGCCAATTTGTGCTTACTTTTTTTTTCAATTTGTGCTTACTTTTACATCTACTTTTTGTCCTCTCAGGGGTCTCCAACAAATCCTAATTCGCAAGCTAAACGTGGACCGAGTGAAACTGGGAACATGGAACAAACAGCAAAGGAAGCTCGCGTGCAAGCTCTTGCTGAGTTGACTCGTGCTTTTAATCAAAAGGTTAGCATTATAAAGATGCACTTTGCGACTCGTAAGATTCTGAGTTTGTAAGCGTTTACTCAAAAGGTTACCATTATTTAGTTTGTAAGTGCTTATCATTTCCCTAATTTTTTGAGGCACAAGTCAAATTCCTACACTTTTGCATAAGAGGCTGTCGAAATTCACGTTTCTGAGTAGCATATTATGAAATCTAGTAACTTGGGCAATTTGGGTATGAAATGAAGTAACTTAGGCATGAAATGGTACTGTTTTATCGATCTGCATTTTCTAGGCAATGATGATGCAAATCTGAGCTACTTTTGTAGTTGCTGCACCTGGAGTTTTTTGCTCTCATTTGTGGGTTGCATAGCTGAGCCCAGTTTCTGTTTTTGTTACCCAATTTAGTGCAATGAAATCTGGGCTTTGATGTCAACTTGGTAGCTTCCATTTGTTGCTTCTTGTGCTGGTATGCAGTGCTGGTAATGTGATATTTTGCTGTCATTTGTGGGCAATGATGAGCCAATGTTTCTGGGCATGTTTTAGTTTACTATGCTGAGCCCAGGTTTTATTGAGGCCAATGATTATTATTGAGGCCAGTTTGTAGTTGCTGCACCTGGAGTTTTTTGCTCTCATTTGTGGGTTGCATAGCTGAGCCCAGTTTCTGTTTTTGTTACCCAATTTAGTGCAATGAAATCTGGGCTTTGATGTCAACTTGGTAGCTTCCATTTGTTGCTTCTTGTGCTGGTATGTAGTGCTGGTAATGTGACATATTTTGCTGTCATTTGTGGGCAATGATGAGCCAATTCTGGGCATGTTTTAGTTTACTATGCTGAGCCCAGGTTTTATTGAGGCCAATGATTATTATTGAGGCCAGTTTGTAGTTGCTGCACCTGGAGTTTTTTGCTCTCATTTGTGGGTTGCATAGCTGAGCCCAGTTTCATGTGATAATGATGGCGTTTTGACAATTTGCGGGTGCTATACCAGTGGTAAATTGAGCACACACGCAACATAATTGTCCCTTTCAAAGTATAAAAAAAAAGGTTGAGCGGGTCATTCCCGTAAAAAATGTTAAGTACGGACTACCGAGTCATTGAAGTTGATGGAATCCACATCTTATATCCAGTGACAACTTAATAATTAAATTTCAGATTTTATATCCAGTTACCAAGCAAAAATTTTCTTTTTAGGGGGTCATCATTAAACTTGAATGTTGTCAGCCATATTCATAATGTTTTTTGTTACCAAATTGATGTACACACCTTTGAAAAAAAGAGCAAATGCACATGATACTCGACAAGTACATATTACTTACCATAATTGTTTTTTCATATATTGATATAAATATACATATATGATATCATGAAGGTCCAAAATGCTACATTATGAAGGGATTTAAATAATCTCTTCCAATGCAAGTAATTAGCCTAATCATTAATTCTCTGGATATTCCATTCAGTGTCGTTGTCTGTGGCATAATAAGATAAGAATGGTTTTACACTCTATATTGTTAGTGAAGGCTAATAATTAGGATTCAAGTGGGGTGAACTAACCGAGCAAGTTACATAACAACAAATGATAGAATGAACTTCTTAATATACATGATGTACTCTAAATTTGGTTGTGATGTTTGATTTCAGGTTTATCCACGTTGAAGATCTCCGTAGCAACTAGGTGGTACTTGACGTACGGTTTTACGTTCGTATCTTATGTTAGTTGGCTTCATTTTGGAAAAATTCACAATTTGTAATGGCTTTTGAGAACTGTTTATGAGTTGATGTATTGGATATATTTGGAGATATTATGTTATGTGGTTCATGTTCTGACTCGATGGTGGTATTGAATATGTCGGAGCGTATTTGGCTATTTGTGAACTTATGTGAATGTATTTGAGATGTTTTAATGCCATTTGTATTGTATTGGATAAAAATTGTTGGCTAAATAGGAGAACAATTAAGGAAAATACAAAAAATTTCTAGTGGGAAAAACTATTACCGGCGTTCATTACAGTCATCCTTGGGGTTTTTTAAACGCCGGTAATATTCCCAGCGTTTGTTAAACCCTGGAAATGGATTAACATTGTCAAGATTTCCAGCGTTTATTATAGCCATTCCCGGGGTTTTTAAACGCCGGTAATATTCCCGCGTTTATTAAACCCGGGGAATGGGGCCAAATTTTAAAATTTTCCCGCGTTTATTAGGACCATTCCCGGGGTTTTTAAAAACGCTGGGAATATTCCCGGGGTTTGCAAACGCCGGCATTGGGGTCGCCGGCGCCGGATTTTAGTTCGCCGGAAAATCAATCCCGGGGTTTTACCAAACGCCGGGAAAAACGCCGGGAACCATTTCCAGCGTTTCATAAACGCCGGGAAGCATTCCCGACAGGGGTATCGGGCACACTTGTTTAAACGCCGGGATAAACGCCGGGAATGACTTTTTCCGGCGTTTAGGGTACCTTTCCCGGGGTTTGAAAAACGCTGGGAATTCCCAGATTTGTTGTAGTGATTTAAACTGTTTTTTTACATTGGATACTCTCTCTCCACTTTGCATTTCTGGTGTCTGATAGCCAGTTCGCTCGATCCCCCCCTCTCTCCGACTTTACAAGAGGACGCCGGAATTGAGCAGCATCGCCACAGGGGCAGGTCATGTCGGTGGCGGTGAGGAAGATTGAGATGAGCTTGGAGAATACGGCGGTGGGGCAATTGAAACCCTACACCTTACTCCTTGATCGACTGAAAACATCATAGAAATCGCAAAAGCGTTTTGAGGAGAATGGATGATATCTACCCTTGATTTTGAGGAACCCAATTTGAGGGATTTTTTGGGAGATTTGACTGGATTTTGGGAAAAATCTAGGGCTTGTTTTGTGCTGGTTTTGAAGATGTAAAGGATTGACTGATGCAAAGAATACTACTAGCGATGAAGAGGTTTACTGATTTCTGAACTTGTTTAAGAGGCAAGAGACTGGTTGGAAACCCCATTGAGGTTGTAATCTCTGTGTATCTCGACATATAAAGGCACATACTGCATGTTGGAAACGCAGTCGGCTGATAGGGAGTAAGATTGAACTCTTTATTGCTGAAATGAAATTGGCCCATGTAATGAATGAGTTCTAGTCCATGTATAGAGATGGTAATAGATTGGAACATAATCCAGTGTTGTGCGCCCATGTGGTGTTTTCCACTCCCTTGGAATTTTTATTTTGCTACCATCGGATTCTGATTGGGATCTGAACACAGTCAAAAATTTTGTTGCGACCCGAAGATAAATACAGTGAAGTCGGCATGGATCAATATTGCTCTGAAATTTGACTTGCGAGTGGTGGGCAAAATTGGGTGTCAACACAGAAGAAATCACGGGATACGTGTTTTGTAAACTATACAATTGGACAGAAAAGAAGAATCATGTTTCAAAGGGTAATAGTATGGACATGTGGATTCTAATGCAGGATTAGGGAATATTATCTTAATTAACCACTCATATTAAAAGTTGGTCTAAAGTGACCTCATTCCAATTTCATAGAAGCGGAGAGTCGGACGGAACCTCAACCTCACTTTTCTTACTATTTTCACTGCCTTGAATTCTTGTACCCACTTGTTGATCTGCATGCAACACCAACCAATTTTTTTTTTTTTAGTATTAGCAATTATGATAACGCGAATCTAGAGCAGTAACTCAAGTGGTTGTGAGTAGACACTTAGGTGTCAGTGTGTGATGTCACAGATTCAAGTTAATGAAATCACGTTGTTGGCCAGTTGTAGTAATGTAACTCTACTAACATACTAATTTCCTATCTTTTGAAGAAAAAAATGATGATAAAATCATGAAAAATCTCACAATATATAGAATTGGGTTAATGAGAAATATGGGAGCCGGGGATACTGCTGTGTATAATCTGCACAACAATAAAATGGGATTATGCACAACAACATCCCCAGCTCCGAAAAGGTTTCATAAATTAAAAAAAAAAAATTTGGTTTGCCCATAAATTTATACTTGTTAGATTCGTCTCGTCGAGAGGAATCCAGAAACCACAAAATCTTGACGCAAAACTAAAATGCAAAAAAAAAAAATTGAATAAGGTCAAAATGAAAAAACCAATAATCCGTTTTTGGTTTTTTCCCCCCAAATGCCTAGACTACTCTAGCCCTCCCCAAAAATCCTCTAGCTCCTCCATGCCAAACCAAACCTAAAAGCCCCAATGAAAACAAACCATTTACACCCTCTGTTTTCCTTCCATTTCGGCAGGAGAGGGGAGAGTAGTTTTGTAGTGAACGCAACTTTCTCTCCTTTCTTCCTCAGCGATATTTCCTTCCCATCTTTTTCTTTTTCTTTGACTTATTCTCCTTGTCTATTTATCTATTTTCTATGTATTTTTTATTTTTCATTCTTTCTTCCTCACTAAATTATCTATTTTCTCTCTTTCATTTTTCCCCCTCGAAATTAACATGTTAGTATATTGTTTCATTTAAGTATAGAACGTTCCATAAGATTTAACGGTGAGGCCAAGTCTGATGGAAACTATAGAATGACGTTTATAACGATGAGATCTAGATGTCAACCGGCCACGATCTTTACTTGAGATGCCGAAAGCATACAATACACTAATTATTTTATTCATCATTCCTTATTTGTACTCTTTTGCTATCCTTAATCTTATTATTGATTCTGGTTATGCCATTATATTTGTGAATGATGGTATATTATGTTGCGCTCATGATTATCATGGATTAAATTGGTAGATGTGCAAGCCCACTGGGTCCAAGGAATTAAATGAGATATATATGATCGATTGATTAATTGATTGCCCTACGGGGAGTTAGGGTATTATTGAATTATGTGGCATGCGGGCATTTGTAAATTATTTTTCCTTGATAGTGCATGGCATGTTATCAAGATGGGCCGAGTTCGAGACTTAGGCGAGGTTTCCCATGAGATTTTATGAGAAATCCCATAAAAACAACTGGATGATTGTATGGGATTTCCCATAAAATCTTATGGCAAACTAGCCTATTGCTATTAAAGATGATTTGGTTGATTTATTTGATTTGGTTGAAGTTGTGAATATCATTTTATTGATTCTGTTATATCCTTTTCATGGTCGTCGTATTGTATACTTCTAGAGCAGTTTATGTGGCAAGTACGGAGCAAATTAGTAGCGGTTGGAGTTGGAGTATTTCAAGGGTTATGGCATTACTTAGAGTGATAGTCATTGAGTATTTTTCTTTCTTGAGGATTATTTTACACATATTTTTTTTATTTAATAGACATTATTTGTACTTTTGAGGTTATAGTCTTATAGATTTTTTGGGTCATTAAAAATGGTAATCAGAGCGGGTCCTGACCGGAAGTGTGAGTTTCACACCACTCGAGGTTGAGATCCTAATTAGTATTTGGAGTTGTAGGACCTTGGGTTATGATTGTGTTGCTCGGGAAGAGATGTTATTAGGAATTGTTGTTCGAGGTTATAAGGCTAGAAGTTTATGAGACTAGAAGTTATCAGAGTGTGCAGTGAAAGGTTATTGAGTCTTTTTTTCACTTGTGACTTAAAAATTGTTCTAACCGCACTATTTCAAGTTTTTTTTGGAATACCCTATTATAAATTTCAAGGACGAAATTGCTAAGGGGGATAGATTATAACAACCTAAAATTTTGAAAAATAAAAATTAATTTAAAAATTCCTCTTAATGTGATTTAATATTTTTATTTAAATGTACTATTTACAATCTACTGTAATAAAAACTATGTGAATATTTATTCATATGTTCAAATTTATCTAATTATCATATTTACAGTATATGAATTTTGATTTATATTTATATTGATTACAAGTTGGATCCGAGAGAGGGGGTGTGGACCCACATGGTTGAGGGGGTGATTGTTAGGTAGATCCCCCATGTGTGTTGTAGCGGTCGGGTTCACAAGGACTATTAAGGTTCAGCCCCGTCCCTGAGTGAAACAAAGAGCCGAGGGGGTCACCTTCGCAAAAGTAGCAAAAGCGAATGCAGATTGGATCTGCTCCACCCGGCTGAATGATATGTGCCCTTGGCATATGGTGGCTCGGTATAGATTCACATGAATACCAAAAGGAAGTTGAGCCCAAATACCTGAACGGGGCTCTCTATTTGTGCCTCGGAAAGGTGCTCGGTGGCTCCCTCGGGGCTCGTCGCTCGGACTAATGGGTCTACGTGTTCTCGGGATCTTGGAAATTCGTTTCGAGCGCTTTACGAGCCGAATCGGTTGATGTCGGTCTCATAGCGCTCGACAGTCGTCAGGGGATCGGTAGAGGCGTGCTTGGCAGACTGAGCAGGTCATTAATGGTGGCAACCAATCACCTTACATGTAGATCATTAATGGTGGCAATCAACCACCTTGCATGCTCTGCCTGCAGGACCACGTGGTTGACCGGGGAGTATTCCTAAACCAGCTAAACCCTCTGGCTTATCAGACGTGACATCAGCCCAGGCACTGCCTCAGCAGAAGACATTCTTACCGCATCACCCTTAGTGTGGACGGTGCGCGTGTGGTTCACGAGAGACGTGACAGGAACGCTCCGCTCTGCCTATAAATATGACCCTCACCTACCTCACTCGGGATCGCTCTCTCCACATTCAATACACTCTTTACTCACTTTCTCTTTCTAAGTTTCCAGTAAACTTCTCCCCCTCCGGTTACTTTTTTAACTATCGGAGTGCCTTCCCAAACAACCACCGTTCGGGCTTGGCACTAACGTGGTTTTCTAGTGTGCAGGTTCCTTTCTCAGGGAAGCAGCTTACTACCCTCCGTACCGAACCAAAAGACTCAAAGTGGGTCATGTGGTGTATGTATTGTGTGTAAATGTAGAAAGCAAAAAAGAGACCATCTAGAGAGTGAGAGAGACAAAGGGTGAGTGAAGTAGAGAGTTGAGCATTGAAGCAGAACCACAGAAAATTGCTTGTGTGTATTTGTGCTCGTTTTCAAGTGCTTGTGTGTGTTGGTGTGTTTTTCGATCAATCCCCTACAATTTGTTCACATAATATCGGTATGTAATCAAATATGAATCTTTTGCTCGAAGGATTTTCTTTATGACAGCGCTAACAAAAGAAGAATTACATGACTTGTTAATTTAGGGCTGCAACAAACCGAGCTCTCGCTAGCAGCTCGAGGCTCGATTCGTTAAGGCTAGGCTCAACTTGTTCAGTAATCGAGCCGAGTTTGAGCTCGAGTTCTAAGTTGTTTACCTAATGAGTCGAGCTCGACACTCTAAGCTTAGCTTGGCTAAAAATAGTTTGGCTCGTTTAGCTTTTGAAGCTCGAGCTGAAACTCTGAAGCTCGGTTCGACGAATTTGGGGTTGCTGCTGTGCAGCCCATGCACAGCAGGTGCTGTGCACCATCTGGACCATCCGTTACTCAGATGTACGACCCAGATTTCATCTTGCATACGCGACAATGAACGGTTCGGATGTAAAGGTGCTGAGGTGAAATCTGAACCATCCATTCGAGCAATGGATGGTCCGAATGGTGCACAACACCTGATGTGCATGGGCTACACAGCAACAACCCCAAATCCCGGTTCGACTCGAAAAAAACTCGGCTTTGTTTCTCTAGGGTTGGCTCGTTTGCATGAGCTCGTTAAATAAATTAACCAAACTTGACTCATATGTAAATGAGCTGAAGAATTATAGGCTCGTTTAGTTTAAGTAACGAGTCAACCTAACATTATAAAAACTAGGCCCAGAATGCTCATTTACATCCCCATTATGAGTTGGAAATGGGTCCACAATTGCCAAAATGTGGACAGATTGCAACAAAATCAGATCCTCATCCATCAAATACAGCCCAAAACGCGTCAAACAAAGTAATCAGATCCATAGTAAATTAATTTTGGCTCATTTATAAACGAGTTGAACTCAAACTCGAATTTGAATTATTGACTTGCTTAACTATCGAGTCAAGTACCTTAACGTTGTGTGGCACAATTCCTGTCCTTGGGCGGCCATTTGGCTGTTGTGGTCCAATTGTAGTTATGATGTTTTTGTGGGGGTTGTGAACTTGTGATGTGAATGAAAGTGCATTCAGACATTAGTGATGTGTTGAGCGGTGCTTTTTTTCCCCCTAGAGCGACTATCGAGTCAAGTTTGAACACTATAAAAATCGGCTGGCAACAGTGATTTACATCCACATGACGAGTTGGAAACGGGTCCACAATTGCCAAGATTGGACGGATTAGAACCAAACTAGAGCCTCGTCCACCAAACACTGCCCAAAAGGAGTCAACAATTAAAGAAACCAAATCGAGAGTCAAATTTCTACATTTGTCGAAAGGTCAAAACACGGACGTAGGTGCAATTTTAGTAGGGTCCTACAAAACCGGGTGCCCAGAAGCCATTAATTTTTCAATCATGTGTGTGTGGTATATAAACAAAACAGGGTATTTGTTCTCATTCGTTTCGTTATTAAAAGACTCTTTTGCTGGTTCTCATTAATTCTCGCCGCATTCCTTAATTCTTTCACCATTTTGCATTCTCTCTCTCTCTCTCTCTCTCTCTCTCTCTCTCTCTCTACCTCTGGGGTTCTACCCATCATCTCTTGCTTCGAGAGATTCAATTCGGAGCAGGAGGATTACCGCAACGAAAATCTTGTACACATCCATGGATTAAACTTGCACGAAATACAATTTCGTTTATTCGATTCAGGTGACTCTGATCTCTCTTTCTGGGTCTTTTTTTTTTTTTTTTTTTGGTTTTTAATTTTGGGTCAGTAGATGTGTATGAATGTGTATGTATGCATATGTAGGAGGAATATTTTGTATACACAGGAATATTACGTTCACACAGAGATAGAGCTAGAATTATTGATTCATAGGGTTAAAAATTAAAACTTTGTGCATTTATTTTTCGTATTTGCTAATCGAAAGAAACAATTATATTAATAAATAATGAAAAAGTAGATATACATTGGTAAAGAAACATAGATTTCTCCTACAATTGATCCTATGTCTTTCATACTTTTGAAACAATGAACGATGGTCTCATTCGTAATTTTTTTTTAAAAAGAAAAAATGTACTTTATGACATTAGCCCACAACAAAGGAATAGTTCCCTACTTTTAAGTATTTCTAAGTTCTGTCACCATTGTAACATAAAAGCCTTCAACATTCAATTACGTACTCGTAACTATCACATAACTAGAAAAAAATTGGGGAAAAACTTACCTTGCGTTTCGATTTCACCATGAAGAGATATATAGAGTTTCCAAAAGGATCCTGCTACAGGTACAGAAAAAATTGTACAGAAAATGTACAAATCGCACTCAGGGACCCACTTTTGGGTCCCACACGATTGATCCGAACCGTTCATTATTCTTAGAACATTTTTCCGAAGGGCTCCCCAAAATTTCAGCTCAATCGGACGGTTAGAAGTGCTTGAACCAAAATCACACCGTTTGAACCTCGGAAAAATGTTCTAAGAATAATGAACGGTTCGGATCACTCATGTGTGACCCAAAAGTGGGTCCCCGAGAGCGATTTGTACATTTTCTGTACAATTTTTTCTGTACCTGTAGGATTACCGTTTCCAAAATCCCTTTTCCTATGTTTCTTTTTTCGAGATCTGCCTTCAAAATCTCCGACGGGAGAGTTTTTCACTGAAGAATATTCTATTAGCCACTCTAAAAGAGAAGTACTAGACATCTCAACGAGTCGGGGTAAATTACAATTTCAAAGTGGGGTCAATAAACAAAATTTGCGTGTCAACTAGTAGTACGTACGCATGCACTCGGGTTCGAGTCCCTCCAGTCGCAATACATGTCTGTGCTGGAGGGATGCGTGTTGGGCCCTATGCCAGCTGTGTACTAGGTGGTGCTGTGGTGACGGTCTGTCCTCACGGACAGTAGCTATGGCTCGAATCGGATATTCCACAGCGGGTTGAGAGCCCCTATGGTCACGCCCAAGGGGAGTTGCTACGCCGGTCGCCCCATCCCACCCTTCTTGGTGATAAAAAAAAAAAACTAGTAGTATGTATGACTAATTATGGAGACCACCGCGGGAGGTACGAATGTGAAGAAATAACACGTATTTCTTGAATGGACGTTGCTACGGGTGAAGAGAGAAGTGTCCAGAAAATGTACCGAGCATGCTCGGGGACCCATTTTTGGGTCTCACAAGAGTGATCCGAACCGTTCATTATTCTTAAAGTATTTTTTCGAGGGGCCTCACAAAATTTCAGCTTAATCAGACGATTAGAAGTGCTTGAACTAAAGTCCCACCGTTTCAATCGAAAAAAAATTCATTGAAACGGTGAGACTTTGGTTCAAACTTTTCTAACCGTCCAATTGAGATGAAATTTTATGGGGCCTCTCGGAAAAATGTTTTAAGAATAATGAACGATTCAAATCACTCTTGTGGGATTCAAAAGTGGATCTCCAAACATGTTCGATACATCTTGTGGGATTCAAAAGTGGATCTCCAAACATGTTCGATACATTTGCTGGACATATAGGTCGATACCCATATGTTTTCCGTTTCTTGAATTGATTTTTGTGTTTGCTTTTGTTTTTATAGAGGAATCAAAAGATTTTATTAAAAAGGCGGCACCGATTCACGTGCAAATGTTCAAAGCATTTGGGTTTCGGGTGGTTGAAACTTGAAACCCGTGAAAAAATCCGAAAAGGCAATTATTGATGACCGTTCGGTGGGAACGAGGGGTCTGACTTGACCCCGGATCCCAAGTGTGGCCCACATATGAGGATGTTTCTGGGTCGTATCGTGTTGGTTTCGGCAGAAAGCAGCGCACTAAAATACTACTAGGAGTGAGGTGAGATTTGGCTTAAAAAGCCAACTTAATTTATTTTTTTGTCATTATTTGATTTTTTTTTTTGTGTTTGTTAATTTTGCATCGATTTTTTTAGTATTATTGGTTCGTCTCGGCGAGAGAAATTAAAAAAGGTAGTAAAAGATTATGACTAGAACTCTCAATTTTTTGAATAAGATCGAAAAAAACGTAAAAAAATTGACTTTTTTGCTTATTTTTATCATTATTTAAAAAAATTTATGATTGGATCATAATTTTTTACTTTTTTTTATTCCTCTCGCCGAGACGAACTAATAATACACAAAAAATTGATGCAAAACTAAAAAACACGAAAAATCAAATAAAGACAAAAAAATAAGCTAACTTTTTAGCCAAAACACTTCTGAATGCATTTCGTGCACAAATTCAGACACGTGATTACGGAATACGGATGTAAATGTTCGACATACATTAGCCTGAAAATATAAGGGAAATTTCCGAACAAGTATTCAGTGCCGAGCGGGTATCACGTGATATCCGCGCTTGCCTTTCGGCCGTTTATTTCAATTTTGGACGGTACAGATTTGGAGAGATAAACGAGAGAGAGAGAGAGAGAGAGAGAGAGAGAGAGAGGAGGCGAGAGGATTTCGATTTGCACCGTCAATACAATTGTGAACGGCTCAAATATAGCGTTTGAGTACCACGTATACTCGATCACGTGTACTCATTCAGTACCTAATTTTTTTCTAAAATTACGGGACAGTGGAGAGAGATGCAAACAATTGTGGAGTGATGGCACACTTATTATTGGGAATCACTGTAAGTATGGGAACGGAAAAAAAAATGCACATAAACGGATAGTGATGGACGAAATTAGCTCTTCCCATTTTCCCTCTTCCCTATCTCTCACAAGGCGATGTCAACCGGCAAAGGGGAATACCGCCGCCACGATGGCGACGAAGCACGAAGAAAATGGACGGAATAACTTGGGAAAGGAGAAGATGGAGAAGAGGCTACAAAGAAGAAGGAAAAACAGAGGAGAGAAGGGTAGCTTGAAGCTAGAGGGGCGCCGGAGGATGAGAACGCCGGTGGAAAATAGGGGCGGCGTTGCTACGTTTCTGAAAACCCCCCAAAATTTGCCTCTGTCGCTTGGGATGTATTCAAGTAATGCATGTGCAGAGTTTAATTATAGAACAGAGGAAAAGTAGTGACAAAGGTTCTCTCTCTAATTCAAGAACTTGCATCAAATTGTGCAGCTTCCCTTCGATTTGATCGTTTTGGGAGTCTGCTGTCAATTGGGAGAATTCAATTTCGAGGTGTTTTTTTGGATAAATTTTCAAGTCAGGGACAAGTTTGTCCGGGTGAAATAACAATGTCATGTATGTGCAAATATTGTTTTCCTTCTCATGAATTGACGATTCCGAAAAACATGACCATCACTCCACAATTGTTTGCTCCTCTCTCCACTGTCCCGTAATTTCCCCATTATATAATAATAATATGAGTGTCGACCGGTCCGAAAATATTTGTGTTTGAATTTATGCTAGCCACTAGGAGACGGTGAAATTGGATCTCAAGATGAAAGTGGAAAGTGGGTAAAGGATACCCCAGATTATGGTCTTGTTTTGTGTCTCCAAAAGAAAAAAATTGACCTCTTTTTTCATAGACTTTGTTAGTGTTTTCTATGCTGCCATGATTCGCTTTTTGTGTGTTTTGGCCGGTCTGCATTTTGGAGAGAGAAAAGGGGAGATAGCGGAGAGAGAAAGGGAGAAATCTGAACCGTCCAATAGTTGTCTTATCTTGATTGCTAAATTGTAGAGAGGCCTCCGTTTATACGTTATAGGTCCGTAACAAACTGTTGATTTCTTTAAAAGACCCAATCAAGAAAGCTACGTCCGTGGGCACGAGTCATGACATAAGGAGTATGTATGTAAATTGTGAAATTCAACTGGGTAAAGGACTTTCTTTCAGAGTTCTTGTAGAAGCAAGACTTTTCATGCAAAACAAAACGCTACTATACTTCTCTTTTTCCCTTCTCTCTTATTGATGATTTGATGTTCATATGATGCAGTCAGCGAACTGAGAAATTTGGAGGGTTTGGAGGGTTTCTGTTTCGCTTGGGATTACTTTTTTTTCGGTAAAACATGGCATCGAATTCGACAGTACTGAAGTGTCCACCGCCCATGAAGGCAACATCCAATGGTGTCTTCCAAGGCGACAGCCCTCTCAACTACGCGCTCCCTCTTGTGATTTTACAGATATGCATGGTGGTTGTTCTCACCCGAGGTCTTGCTTTTCTTCTAAGGCCGCTGAGGCAGCCTCGTGTCATTGCCGAGATTATTGTAAGTCCATGTTTTCCCCTCGATTTTATTTTGTTACTCGATTGCATCTGTTGCATTGTATTTTTCTTGATTGCAACACATTATTGGGCATTCTAGTGCTGTTTCTTGTTTGTAAATTGAGGGGCAACATTAATTTTGTTTTGCGTTGAGCTTTAAAATTGATTATGCAGGGGACTGGATTGAGATAACTTGGTGTTTGAAGTGATCGGGTGGTTTAAGATCTCAACCTTTAAAGTTCAAATTACAATAACAAGAGGGATTAGTGTGTTCATTAGAATTTTCAGGGTGCCTCTTAAATCAATGTCTGTAGACTTCTTTAGTTCTTTTGCACGTCCAAATGGTCAATTAACCGCTTTCAGACACAAGCAGATTTGCCACTCGACCCTAGGCTGTGTTTGATATCTGATATAGGTTTAGCGAAGTTCACTATATCAGGGATCATGGAGAGTGATTATGGATGTTTGTGGACACTACTTACTCGATGGATTGACAATGGTTGGGAGTAGTCGTGCTATGATAGATTCGGGTACAAATATATGATATAGGATGGATTAAAGGGGGAAATTATTTTCGGGGTCAGGTGCCAAAATCAAGGGGGGGATTCAATATTCGCGTCTAGCAATCCACTCGGGTTAATTCTTTTCCAGACCCTGCCAAATAAAAGAAGGGCTAAGAAGGCGAGAAAAACCCCATGTATTTTTGTTGAAACACTTCCGGCTTTATAATATGTAAAGCACGTTCCTTCAGGTCCTAGAGTTGGTATGTTGCATTCTGGAGTCTAGGTGAATCATAGTCATAAGATTAGGTCTTTTGGAGAACTTGATTGGTTCTATAGATGTTCAAATCTTAAATATTTTGTTGCTTAAGCAAATCACTGAACTTCCAACAAGCTTTCAAAAGTTTCTAATTTGATGCTTTTGACCCCACAACGAGGAACTAGCTTATCAAGTGATAAAAGAAGTAAAGCTGATCCGAGATTCTAGAAATTTTCTGGCAACAATAATGAATAATCAATGGAGCTAACATATTTGTTAATAGATGTCAGATGATGATACTAGTTAAAATCGGAAACCATAGATGACATACTACGAGTAAGGAAAATCATCATTTGGTAAACTTTGCGGTGATCAGTTGGGCTTTCGTCCTCTTCTTTATCATGTCTCCCGTCAGTTAGTATAAGAACACTCTACCTGCTATTTGGAACATTAGAACATACAAATATCCTAGCAAATACGTACACTCCTATGGCATGCCCTTTTCTCCTTCCTCTCTCACAATATCGAATAATTGTTTCCAGTGGTCGGAATGGAGATTAAGATACTTATCGCTTGTCTGCATTAGAGGCAATAAGTATTATGTACTGCTGCTCAGAATTTCTCTTATTAAGCAGCAAGTAACATAATGATCTCCACTCGGATTTTATATTTTCTGTTGCACACTGCATATTCATATTCAATGGAAATTTTACTTTCTAACATCTGTCTGTTTTGGCAGGGCGGAGTTTTACTCGGTCCCTCGGCTTTGGGTCGAAACATAACTTATCTGCATGCGGTTTTCCCACCTAAGAGCTTAACTGTACTGGACACCCTAGCCAATCTCGGTCTCCTATTCTTCCTATTTCTCGTAGGCCTAGAATTAGACCCAAAGTCCCTTCGTCGGACCGGAAAGAAAGCTTTGTTCATTGCCATTGCTGGGATCAGCCTTCCCTTTGCTCTGGGAATTGGCTCATCTTTTGCCCTCCGAGCAACCATTTCCAAAGGTGTAAGCGAAGCCCCATTTCTCGTATTCATGGGTGTGGCCCTTTCTATCACTGCCTTCCCTGTCTTGGCCCGCATCCTAGCTGAGCTCAAACTCTTAACCACCGATATTGGCCAGGTGGCAATGTCGGCCGCAGCTGTCAATGACGTGGCAGCTTGGATTCTACTCGCTCTCGCCATTGCCCTCTCTGGGACCCAACATTCTCCTGTTATATCCGTGTGGGTCCTCTTATGTGGCTGCGCGTTTGTCATTGTTTGTACGCTCGTTGTGCCGCCTGTATTCAAGTGGATGGAGAACCGTTGCCCAGAGGGAGAGCCGGTCAATGAAACATATGTGTGTGCAATTTTATCAGCTGTTTTGGCAGCGGGGTTTGTCACGGATGCCATTGGGATTCATGCGTTATTTGGTGCTTTCGTGATCGGGGTTCTGGTACCAAAGGAAGGGCCGTTTGCTGGTGCTCTAGTGGAAAAGGTTGAGGATCTTGTATCTGGTCTATTCCTTCCTTTGTACTTTGTTTCAAGCGGGTTGAAGACGAATGTAGCCACCATCCATGGGGCTCAGTCTTGGGGTCTTCTTGTATTGGTCATATGCACAGCTTGTTTTGGGAAGATTGTGGGAACTGTTGGCGTCTCTCTCATGTGCAGAGTGCCGTTTCGCGAAGCTCTAGCTTTAGGGTTTTTAATGAACACTAAAGGTTTAGTCGAGCTCATTGTCCTCAACATTGGCAAAGACAGGGGGGTAAGAAACTTAACCTAAATCTTTAGTTTGTTTTTTTGGAAATCGCGTATTTTTACAAATTTGATTGTTTTGTTGATTTTTTTCAGGTTTTAAATGATCAAACATTTGCCGTTATGGTTCTAATGGCTCTTTTTACAACCTTCATCACAACCCCTCTAGTCATGGCAATATACAAGCCGGCTAAGATGAGAAAAACCGAATACAAGCACAGGGCAGTTCAGAGGAATAACCTGAATTCTCAGCTCCGGATACTCGCCTGTTTTCATAGCACGAGGAATCTCCCCACCTTGATTAATACCATCGAGGCTTCTCGCGGGACTGAGAAGAGAGGAGGAGTATGCGTATACGCGATGCACCTCATGGAGCTCTCTGAGAGGTCATCTGCAATACAAATGGTGCACAAAGCAAGAAAGAATGGACTTCCCTATTGGAACAAGGGACATAAATCTAATACCAACCAAATTGTCGTTGCTTTCGAGACTTTCCAGCAGCTGAGCCGGGTTGTTATCCGGCCAATGACTGCAATTTCTCCCATGAACACCATGCACGAGGACATATGTGCAAGTGCGGAAAGAAAAGGGGCTGCAATTGTGATTCTGCCTTTCCATAAACATCAAAGGCTTGATGGGCAGTTAGAGACCACTCGGACTGAGTTCAGGCACGTTAATAGGCGGGTTCTTGAGCAAGCCCCGTGTTCGGTTGGGATCTTGGTGGACCGGGGGCTTGGTGGGACTGCTCAGGTATCTGCAAGCAGTGTTGATTCGGGAGTAACGGTTATTTTCTTTGGGGGACCCGATGATCGTGAAGCTCTAGCTTATGGGGCTCGAATGGCTGAGCACCCTGGGATTAGCCTAGTTGTCATTCGCTTCTCAGTACACCCTGATGTTGCCGGGGAGGTTGTGAGTGTCGACGTGGATGAGAGCTCCAACGGTGGGGCAAGGTTCGCGGATGATATATTCCTAGCTGAATTTAAGGAGAAAATCGTGAAGGATGGATCAGTGAGGTACGAAGAGAGGGCAGTGAGAAGTGGTGCTGAAGCGGCTGAAGCCATTCGCAAGCAGAGTCGTCGTTGCAATCTGTTTTTGGTAGGAAGAATGCCAGAAGGAGAGTTAGTTGCAGGTTTGTTGAATAGAAAGAATGAGTGTCCTGAATTGGGTCCAGTAGGTGGCCTTTTGACTTCACCGGACTTCTCAACCGCGGCATCGGTATTGGTGGTGCAACAATACCGTAGCCAGTTATCACTGGAATCCTTAGCTTCCCTGGAAGACGGTCGTTCGCCTGAGAGAGATTTTGATGATACAAACTGATTGTTTCCCCGTTAGTAATCGAAAGTGTTTGACATCTGCAAATTGTGGAGGTTAAAAAAGAAAGCATTCTGTACATACGATACTAGAGTGCTAAAAACTTGTTCTAGTAGACTAGTACCGTCTTCATTTAGCTCATGTTTTATTCAATGACATTGTTAAGTTCACAATTAACAATGTCAATTAATAATTTACAGTGTAAATTTACAATTCACACACCTGATATGCACGTTCACATACCCTAAAATGTCACAATTTATATACTATAAATTCACCATTCACATTGTAAATTTTACTTTTTTAAACTTATAATGTAAAGAAGAAATAGCCTAGACCAAAATTATTAGTTTTTTTGCTCATATTTTCATATATAATATGGTCTTGAGCAGGTTTCAAAAATATATACATCATGTTTTTTTATATAGAACAAAAGTTAAAACATTCAATTCCAAGAAGCAATTCTAGTTTAAGTCCTAGTGGGTTAGCTACTTATGCCGTGGGGGTGTTATTTTGCTGCAAGTAGGAGCCAGTAAGTTATGGGAGATTACCACATATAAATAGGGATTCTTCTCAGCAATATTTTTTTGCTTTCCATAGTTGCATCTCTTTTTAGTAGTTTCTCTACCGATTTTAGAGCTTTGTAGTTGGCCTAGGCCATCTAGTTGCACGGCGCGTAATTGTGCCGCGGAGCTCTCGACTATAGGTGCAACACTTGGTTTGTATCGGACAGTTTTTGTTAGGAAGCTTCGTCATTTGTGGAGCTATTGAGACAACAACGTTTATATATCCTTCATTTGTGGAGCTATTGAGCCATTCGCAAACATTCAATCACAGACATTTCACGGCAAAAGCAAGCTCTCATCGTTTATATATCCTTCATTTGTTTGGTTTTGTTTTATATTTTTCTCGTCTGTATGTTGTTATATTTCTGTTGTCTTTATTTTTGGAAGTTTGTAACAGTACATCTCGTTAAATGAAATTCTATCTTTTTTATCAAAAAAAATAAAAAAAGTTAAAAACATTTTATTAGTACTAATAGAAGGGGGGAGGGAAAGAGAGTGGAGGAGAAGAGAGAGAGTGTGTGACAAAAGAGAGAGAAAAAGTGTGGTGGGGAGAGGAAGAGAGGGGCCAAATGCGCACAGACCTCGCGAGAGGTTTGACTTATTTTTTGGTGATCTGCCCAGCCATTCATTCCAAAATTAGGACCGGCCCAGGAATATCGCAAGGTTGAGTTTGTCATTTGAAACCATTTATTAAAATTTTGGTTGATTTTATTAAACGACAAACTCATGGTGTTTTTAAAATAAATTGACTTTTTACGATTTTTTATGTGATGCATTGTGATAGATTAACCTGTCTTGATTTTTGTTAAAAAATGATTTTTTGTAAGTAAACACCCTCCAAAGTCCAAACATTATGACATATCATTTTCTCATAATAAATCACACATATAAAACGGTGAAAAGTCAATTTATTCTTAAAACTGGATTAGTGGAACAACTTGATTTCAAGTGCAGTACTCCTACTACATTAACAGTGGAGTGAGATAGACTTCAGCGGTTCCAATTTAAGTCGGGGAAAAAAAGTCAAGAGGGATCGCTCCATACTCTGTAATTCTTTCACCAATTTACACTCTCTCTCTCTCTCTCTCTCTCTCTACCCTCATTTCGCTTCGAGATTCAATTCGGAACAGGAGGATCACGCAAAAAGATTTTGTACTCCTCCATGGGATAAACTAGCACGAACTGCAAAATTCTTTTATCAGACTCAGGTATTCCAGATCTCTCTCTCTCAGTGAATGTGTTTTTTTTTTTTGGGTAAATACCCATGGATGTGTTTTGCATGTATATATCTATATCTATATGTGTGTTATATATGTATCTATCTAGGAGGAGTATTGTGTATATGGAAATATGTTATCAATTCCGTGAGTACGGATGAAAGATTCAGATACCTGGAGTACTTTTTTGAATTGATTCTTGTTTGTATCGGGAACCAAGAATTCATTGGAATCTGGAATAGTTTGGGAGGGTCGAAGCGGGGTTGATCAGGATATGCGGGTTGGTGGTTGAAAATAGGAGACGAGGTGGAGGAGCATTCTTGTCAATTAGGAGGTTGGCACCGATTCACATGCAATTTTCAGCATTTTGTTTCGGGTGGTTTTGAGGAAATTTTTTTGCGTACCGAATGGGAACCACGTGACCATCCTCCCGAGCACGATTTCAGCTGTCCAAAAGTATTTTGAATGGCCGAGATTGATTCCATCTCTCTCCTCTCACCCGAACACTCTCTCTCCTCTTCCGGACTGTTGGATTGCATTTTGGACGGCTTAGATTGCCGAGCGGGTACCACGTAGGCAGTACCACTCGGCACTGAAAAATTTCTGGGTTTTCAGACTCTGGGAAAAAGGCCATTTTTTTATGGCCGTTCGATGGGTTTAGGGGTTTGACTTGATCCCAAGTGAGGCCCACATTGCAGATTTTTTTTTTTTGGTCGTATCATGGTGGTTTTGAAAGAAATAACCAGATCAATAGCATTTCATCCACAGATTCGATCACATCTATGCAGATGTGTTTGAAATTGTTCGATGTATGTTAGTCTTCTGGAATTATATGAGTTGTGTATAATATTGTGAATGGGTTTTGTCCTATTTTAGTCGGGCCCTCACTAATGGACATGTGTGTGTTCTTAGAAATGATTTTTTCAGATATTGAGATTTTAGTATTTTAAAATCAGTTTGGAGTATTTGTCAAATTTTCTAGATAACACAATTTCGGATTTTATAAAATTTGAAAAGAAAAAAAAAATGAAAATCCCAATACTGGATTTGAATAGTTTCTTGAGTTTTGGAATCAGATTTTAGATTTTTTTGCTGATTTTAATATTTTTGCAGTAACATCAACCCGGAACCCGAACCGACTAGTCGAGTTGGGATTTTCCAGAGCCGAAACCGACCGGTAATTTCTTGAGTTTTGTAATCAGTTTTTAGGTGTTAGGCTGATTTTAAGATTTTTGGCAGTAATATCAACCCGGAACCCGACCCCACTAGTCGAGTTGGGATTTTGTGGACCCGAAACAGACCGATAGTTTCTTGAGTTTTTGGAATCAGATTTTAGGTTTTATGCTGATTTTAAGATTTTTGCAGTAAAGTCAACCCAGCACCTGACCCGACTAATCGAGTTGGGATTTTCCAGACCCGAAACCGACCGAAATACTGGTAAAAACAGACCAAAAATTCTTTGCAATTTTGCGGTTCAGGTCGGCTGGGTTGGGAAGGATTTAAGATTAACAACTCTGCTAGAGGTACCGGTGGGGTATAAGCAGCGTGTGGGGCCCTCTTAGGGGGCTCATACAAATGATCCGAACCGTTCAAAAATTTTAAAATATTTTTCAACTGGCTGCGTGAGAA
This sequence comes from Vaccinium vitis-idaea, assembly GCA_963854785.1. NCBI lineage: Eukaryota > Viridiplantae > Streptophyta > Magnoliopsida > Ericales > Ericaceae > Vaccinium > Vaccinium vitis-idaea. The sequence goes on from OY978223.1 coordinate 12,728,699, forward strand.
ATTAGTTGATCTGATTTACCCATTTTTCAATCAGCTCAAACAAATATTTTTCATTCAGCTCAAACGGTTTGTTTTGGGGGTGAGAAGTATAGTGTGTGTGTGTATATAATTTTATATTCTTATATTATATATTCGGCTCGGATTGGTTACACAGGATGCTAAGTTTTAACCCGAGAACCGACCCGAAACCCGCAGTTTATTTAAAAACTAACCCGAACCTCACCCAAAGGAACTTCGAAATCGTTCGATACCGTTTGGGTTGGATCAGGTTATCGGTTTCTGGGTTTTTTTTGCTCAATCCTGGGTAAACATGTTTATCTGATTCTACTGAAATCTCAAATCTAAAATTTGTATGTAGAGTTATTTCAAACACGTCCATTGTAATTGGGTCTAGGGTGCTTGTCATCTGGAGTTATCCAACAAAATTGCAGTTTTTAGAGATTATCCTTATATTATTTCTAAATAAAAATTCTATACAGTCTTTCCATTCGTAATCAAATTTGAGTGTTATATTGTCATATGGTATGAGATTTGGTGATCCTTGGTTACCATTTTACAGAGTTCAAGTCCTCTGTACCCATATTCCACTGTACCTCGAATCCCGGCTATTGGATCAATTTGGATTTTTTTTTATCCCTTAAAATTCCTACATAATCCAACGGCCAAGAATAAACCAGAGCATGGGTACATGGAATTGAGGGGCTTTTTATGTGCACTTAGAGTAATCTCTCTCCATATGAAAGTGGGTACGAGCAAATACCACAAATTGGACTTGTTCGGCATCTCTAAAAAAAGCTTGGCCTCTTTTTTCGCGAGACTGTGCTCTATTTTCAATGAAGTTATGATTTTCAGTTAGGATTTATTTAGACGGCACGCTTCGTCTCCTGTACATGCTTAGATTGTTGTTTAACACTAAAGTTTTATTCTCTTATTTTTTTAACATGTCTGTTTTATTTTAATTTATTGTATAGTAAAGCAAAAGCAAATCTTGATCGATAATTTCTAGAGAGGCATGGGATTTATTTAAAAGACCCAATCAAGAGAACCCGCAGAGGCATGACATCAGGATTATGTGTCAGAATAAGATTTTTATCTTATTTTTTAACATTTTTAAAAAAAAAAATTTCTATGTAGATCAGAAGTAAATCTTCCTTTTTACTTTGAAGTGGCGTTTATAATGGAACTCTTGACTTTATTTCAAAAAATCAGAAGTACTTGATTGCTAATAGGTTTGTAACAAACTGGGATTATTTTAACAGACCCAATCAAGAAAAGCCACTTAGGAATGGCATAATTGGGATTAAGTATATACATGTTGAAATTCCACTGGGTAAAGGACTTCTTTCAGAGTTCTTTTAGAAGCAGGACTTTTCATGCCAAACAAACAGCCAATTATGTGTTCTATTTTAGGAGAGCACTCTCCCTTTAAATCTCTATTTGATATTCACATGATGCAGGCACCGAACTGAGAAATTTGAAGGTTTCGGTTTTCAATTGGGGTTACTGTTTTTCTGCGAAAAATGGCATCGAATTCAACAGCACTGAAGTGTCCGTCCCCGATGAAAGCAACATCCAATGGTGTCTTCCAAGGCGACAACCCTCTCGACTTTGCGCTCCCTCTTGCAATTTTGCAGATATGCATGGTGGTGGCTCTCACCCGAGGTCTTGCTTTTCTTCTAAGGCCGTTGAGGCAGCCTCGTGTCATTGCTGAGATTGTTGTAAGTCCATATTTTCTCCTCGATATTGTTTTGTTAGTCGATTGCACATCTCTTGCATTGTCTTTTTCTTGAATTCAACACATAATCGGGCATTCTAGTGTGGGCGAGGATGACTATGGATACAAGACTTTCCATACTGTTTCTTCTTTCGAGGAGAACTATCACCAACCGTTAACAGTGCCATTTCTTTCTCTTAATCCACCTCTGGCAAGCACCTGCCCGAAGAACTTTCATTATGAATTCATTAATTCTATTTAAAAATCAAATGTTTTTCTGTAAGGTAGGGATGGGCTGGCTGTAAAACTTATCATATGGGCGGCTGGGATGTAAAATAAAAAATTGTTTGTAGATTGAGCGGCAACATTAATTTTTGTTATGCGTTGAGCTGTAAAATTGATTATGCAGCGGCTGGATTAATTGAGATAAGTTGGTGTTTGAAGTTATCGGGTGGTTTAAGATCTTAGCAGTTTAAAAGTTCAAATTACACTAACAGAGGGATTAGGGTGTTCATTAGAATTTTCAGTGTGCCTCTTAAATCAATGTCTTTAGTACTTATTTTAAACGTCCGAATGGCCAATCAACCACTTTAAAGCACATGCAGATCTGCCACTCTCGGACCCTAGGTTGTGCTTGATATCTGGTAAAGGTTCCGGGGAGATTACTGTACTTGTTAGGGGATCATAGAGAGGGATTACTGTTTTGTGGATAGTGGATGGATTGATAATGCTTGGGAGTATTCGTGCAATGATACATTAGGATTCAGTATAGGATGGATTAAAGGGGGATATTATTTTCGGGGCCAGGAGCCAAAATCAGGGGGGGCTTGCAATATTGCAATCCATCAATTCGGGTCTAGCATTCCACTCGGGTTAGTTTTTTCCAGACCCTGCCAAATAGAAGAAGGGCTAAGAAGTCAAGAAAAAACTTGTATGGTTGTTGAAACACTCCTGGCTTTATAATATGTGAGGCAAGTTTCTTGAGGGCTTAGAGTTGGTATGTTGCTTTCTGGAGTCTAAATGAATCATGGTCATAAGATTACGCCTTTTGGAGAACTTGACGTGTTCAATAGAAGTTCAAATCTTAAAAGTTTTGTTGCTTAAGCAAATCACTGAACTTCCAATTCGATGCTTTTGACCCTACAACGAGGAACTTGCTTATCAAGTGATAGAAGAAGTAAAGCTGATATGAGATTATAGTAAAAATCGGAACCCATAGATGACATACTACGAGTAAGGAGTTGTTTGACCACTAAGTTTTCAAGGAAAATCATCATTTGGTTAACTTTGCAGTGATCTGTTAGGTTTTCATCCTCTTCTTTATCATGTCTCCAGTCAGTTAATATTAGAGCACTCTACCTGCTATTTGGAACATTAGAACATAAAAATATCCTAGCAAATGCATACACTTCTATGACATATGCCCTTTTCTCCTTCCTCTCGCACGATACTGAATTATTTTGTTTCCAGTGGTCGGAATGGAGATTAAGGTACTTATCGCTCGTCCGCATTAGAGGCCATAAGTATTATGTACTGCTGCTCGGAATTTCTCTTAATAAGCAGCAATAACATAATATAATCTCCACTCGGATCTTATATTTCCTGCTGCAGACACTGCATATTCTAGTCAATGGAAATTTTACCTTCTAACATCTGTTTTGGCAGGGCGGAGTTCTACTCGGTCCCTCGGCTTTCGGTCGCAACCTAACTTATCTGCATGCCGTTTTCCCACCTAAGAGCTTAACTGTACTGGACACCCTAGCCAATCTCGGTCTCCTATTCTTCCTATTTCTCGTAGGCCTAGAATTAGACCCAAAGTCCCTTCGTCAGACCGGAAAGAGAGCTTTGTGCATTGCCATTGCTGGGATCAGCCTTCCCTTTGCTCTGGGAATCGGCTCCTCTTTTGCCCTCAGAGCAACCATTTCCAAAGGTGTAAGTGAAGCCCCATTTCTCGTATTCATGGGTGTGGCCCTTTCCATCACTGCCTTCCCTGTCTTGGCCCGCATCCTTGCTGAGCTCAAGCTCTTAACCACTGATATTGGCCGGGTGGCGATGTCTGCCGCTGCTGTCAATGATGTGGCAGCTTGGATTCTACTCGCTCTCGCCATTGCCCTCTCTGGGACCCAACATTCTCCTGTTATTTCCGTGTGGGTCCTCTTATGTGGCTGCACGTTTGTCATTGTTTGTATACTCGTCGTGCCGCCTGTTTTCAAGTGGATGGAGAGCCGTTGCCCAGAGGGAGAGCCGGTCAATGAAACATATGTGTGTGCAATTTTATCAGCTGTTTTGGCAGCGGGGTTTGTCACGGATGCCATTGGGATTCATGCGTTATTTGGCGCTTTCGTGATCGGGGTTCTGGTACCAAAGGAAGGGCCGTTTGCCGGTGCTCTAGTGGAAAAGGTTGAGGATCTTGTATCTGGTTTATTCCTTCCTTTGTACTTCGTTTCAAGCGGGTTGAAGACGAATGTAGCCACCATCCAAGGGGCTCAGTCTTGGGGTCTTCTTGCATTGGTCATATGCACAGCTTGTCTTGGGAAGATTGTGGGAACTGTTGGGGTCTCTCTCATGTGCAGAGTGCCGTTTCGTGAGGCTCTAGCTTTAGGGTTCTTAATGAACACTAAAGGTTTAGTCGAGCTCATTGTCCTCAACATTGGGAAAGACAGAGGGGTAAGAAAATTAACCTAAATCTTTAGTTTGTTTTTTTGGAAATCGTGTATTTTTCAAATTTGGTTGTTTTGTTGTTGGTTATTTCAGGTTTTAAATGATCAAACATTTGCCGTTATGGTTCTAATGGCTCTTTTTACAACCTTCATCACAACCCCTCTAGTCATGGCAATATACAAGCCGGCTAAGATGAGAAAAACCGAATACAAGCACAGGGCAGTTCAGAGGAATAACCTGAATTCTCAGCTCCGGATACTCGCATGTTTCCATAGCACGAGGAATCTCCCCTCCTTGATTAATATCATTGAGGCTTCTCGCGGGACTGAGAAGAGAGAAGGATTATGCGTATACGCAATGCACCTCATGGAGCTCTCTGAGAGGTCATCCGCAATACGAATGGTGCAGAAAGCAAGAAAGAATGGACTTCCCTATTGGAACAAGGGACTGAAATGGAATACCAACCAAATTGTCGTTGCTTTTGAGACTTTCCAGCAGCTGAGCTGTGTTGTTATCCGGCCAATGACTGCAATTTCTCCCATGAACACAATGCACGAGGACATATGTGCGAGTGCCGAAAGAAAAGGGGCTGCGATTGTGATTCTGCCTTCCAATAAACATCAAAGGCTTGACGGGCAGTTAGAGACCACTCGGACTGAGTTCAGGCACGTTAATAGGCGGGTTCTTGAGCAAGCCCCGTGTTCGGTTGGGATCTTGGTGGACCGCGGGCTCGGTGGGACCGCTCAAGTATCTGCAAGCAGTGTTGATTTGGGAGTAACGGTAATTTTCTTTGGGGGACCCGACGATCGTGAAGCTCTAGCTTATGGGGCTCGAATGGCTGAGCACCCCGGGGTTAGCCTAGTCGTCATTCGCTTCTTAGTACACCCTGATGTTGTTGGGGAGATTGTGAGGGTTGACGTGGATGAGAGCTCCAATGGTGGGGCGAGGTTCGCAGATGATATATTCGTAGCTGAATTCAAGGAGAAAATCGTGAAGGACGGATCAGTGAGGTATGAAGAGAGGGTAGTGAGAAATGGTGCTGAAGCGGCTGAAGCTATTCGGGAGCAGAGTCGTTGCAATCTATTTTTGGTTGGAAGAATGCCAGAGGGAGAGTTAGTGGCAGCTTTGAATGGAAAGAATGAGTGTCCTGAATTGGGTCCAGTAGGTGGCTTGTTGACTTCACCAGACTTCTCAACCACAGCATCAGTATTGGTGGTGCAACAATACCGTAGCCGGTTATCTCTGGAATCCTTAGCTTCCCTTCAGGACGGTCATTCGCCTGAGAGAGATTCTGATGATACAAACTGATTGTTTCCCCCGGAAAGTAATAATCAGAAGTGTTGACGTCTGCAAATTGTGAAGGTTAAAAAGAAAGCATTCCGTACATACGATACTACTAAAAACTTGGTTTTGTTCCGTCTTCATTAAACTCGTGTTTTATTCAATGACATTGTTAAGTTCGTAGTTACAGCGTGAGTTTGTTGGCTTGGTTTTCTTATTGGTCTTGGTTTGATGAAGTTCTGAGTTTGAGTTTTCCTGTATTTTTGTTGAAGTTCAGCAACTTCAATGGTAGGGACTCAATTTACCAAGGACTGATTCAACCGAAGTTCATTCTGGGCAGAGTTCGGTAAAGCCCTCGAAAGTTCAGCAACTTCTGCTAGAACGAGGTATGGGGTGGAATATAGGCCCCCGAGCCGAATAGTACGGACGAGCCAATTCTCTTTACGAATTTTTTTGTAAAAGTTACGATTTTTTATTTTATTTTATAAAAGTTACGAGACACACCAAAATGTTACGAATCATATTGCTATAAAGTTACGAAAAACTAAAAATGTTACAATTGCTGGTGAGGTGGCACAATCTGAACTATACAATAGGTGCATATGATTATATGATACACCTAAATAAGGAGTGTGTATTGTAGCCATTTCCATTAGGTTAATGGCCGACTGCAAACGTCCCTCATTTAAAAGCCCTAAAAATTGAGTACAAGTAATTCGACAATATTTAATCCGCTACCTCTCAATTATAGGTCCGAACAATCTGGCATCAACAATTTGCCTCTTTTTTTCCTTACTCAATAAGATTAATAATTAATGGCCATCAGCCAAAACTGCGAACGTCCCTCATCGAGAAGCCCTAAAAATTGAGTGCAGGTTATGCAAATCCAATTCCCCAGGCTCAAAGTTCACAAAAGTTTTTACTCTCTATTGGAGAAGGGAGGAGAAATCTTATTCATGAGTTACTGTAATACAACACCCTAACTATAATTACACATTACATGTGATTAATAAGAAAAACAATCCCATAACTTCAGCCACCAGTTAAGCAACAAATCACCGCAGTATTGATAGCATAACTGTGATTAGAATCACAATAATATGAAAAGATTTTCCCCTTCTCCAATACTCTCAATTATGTGTCATACTTTTGAACTTTGAAGCATTCAAAAGCTGCCACCCAAAAATGGTTTGTAGAAATGGAACGTAAAATTTATAGCAATAAAAGAAACATTGTACCATGTCTAGGGCTCTAAATAAACTGAGCAGCTTGAGATTTGAATCGTTATGGCTCGGTTCAACTTAACTCGTTTAATCGTTCGGAGCTCGAACTCAAGTTTTAGGCTCATGTAGTTAACGAGCCGAGCTTAACACTCTAAAGTTCAACTCGGCTAGAAAAAGCACGACTAGTTTATAGAGGCTCGTTTTTAAATTAACCTAGCTCGCTTCGTTTACAAATGAGCCAAGCTCGCACTCGGATTTTAGGTTCGTCGAACACTACAATGCTCAACTCTGCTCCTTTGCACTCCTAACCATGCCTCTCTTGTGTGGTATAGAATTTCAAGAAAGGTGGGCCTTTTTCTTTTGTGGATGGGCCGCTTGAAAATCTTAATCGGTACATAAATCCAGTACTTGTTTGTAAATGATGTGACCTGAACAAATGCCATGTTTGTTTGGTGGGGTTTGGGGGTGGGATGGAGTAGGACCCAAAATCTCATGTTTGGATTCCTTATTTTGGATGGGATTTGAAATCCCTTGCCAAGTTTTATCCCAATCCGTACGGGATATAAAATCCCATGGGGGGGGGGGAATTTGGATGGGATATGGATTTTCCAATGGCTAAAACAACAAAAAAGTGTTTTCCAGTGGTTCTATCCCGTTGAACACAAACACCGGATATTGATTTTCTCATCCATTGATATCCTGAGCATTATCCCAAGGATTTCATATCCCAAGAGATTTCATATCCCTATCCATTTATGTCCGATCAAACAAAAGAGGCCAAAGGGTACAATATGGGCTCTAAGGCCTGTTTCAGCTGGTGTTCATCTGGGCTAAACGCAATATGCGCCTTAACTTCGAGCCTAGATAGGCCCACCGTTATTATTCCAAGCCTTGATCTATATCCCATTTATCTCTAATCAAACAAACGAGGGCAAAGGGTACAATATGGGCTCTGAGGCCCGTTTTAGCTAGTGTTCATCTGGGCTAAAATCAATATGCGCCTTAACTTCGAGCCTAGATAGCCCACCGTTATTATCCCAAGCCTTGATCTATATCCCTACTCGTACGTAGGAATCAATTGTTAGCTTGGTCACACACACTTGCTACTAAACAGAGTAACGAGGTGCCTTAGGTTCTTCAACGCCACACATTTACATTGGACCTCATATAAAAGTGTAATGTCGGAGGCATTTAGACACTACGTGACAGTGCCCCATGAACTCTAAATAATGGACCCATTCAGCTCTTCGCAATCTAGTTTTAGACGCTATACAATATGTTTGGTAGTCAGACGGGAGAAGTGAATTTTAATATAGATTTCTTCATAATAGCTCTCACATCATGAGATGCATAGGGTCCCTACTCAATTAAAAAATAGTGGTATCTTCCATAGTTTATTCTACGGGTGGAGCTAGTTAGTGAGGCATGGTGGCACAGGCAACCTCCGGTTTCAAAAAAAAAATTATTTGCTAATGGTTTAGGCACTTAGAGGAATCTAGTTTACACTAATGGTCTTGCTTACGTACCATAATGTGGGGAATTACAGACCATTATTTACGTACTAAATAGAGTCTTGTTTGACTAGATTCCATGAGAATGTAGTGATAGACATTTGTGATGACTCTAGCAATATATGATGATGGAAATGACGATAATCGGTTGGATGAATTAACACAAGAAGATGTGTATCAAATGACATTTCATTTGCATGAGGATGGAGTATATGCCAAGGAAAAGGCTTTAGTGCCCGAAAGGACAATATTCACAAGGACAATGCTAGTAAAGTAAAATCCAGATTTTAGTAAACAAATCCTATATCTGTTTGTGATAAGTATGTTAATTGAAATGGTAAGTACCTCCAATTAAGCCATATAAAGGATTCTGTATGTTAATTGTTCAACTTGCAGTAATAATTTCAATATCCGTGATAAGTATGTCCAGATTTTCTGTTAATTGTTCAGCTTGCAGTGATATATATACCTGTTTGATTTGCCACAATTATTATTGTTGCGAAAAAATTCAACTTGTTAATATGACCAATAATGGCATACGATTATGGTGATGTATAAAATGGTTGCCTAAGGAATCTTCGAGAGATGCTAGGAACACAGCAATCCAGACACACTACCGAACACAATCCCTCACATGCACTTGCGTCCCGTATATTTGGGACGTGAGAAGTTGTGTTTGGTGTCGTGTCTAGATAATTACGTTCCTATCATTTTTGTTCTCGATTCCTTGTAATCAAGCACTCCCCCTCAAAGACAGAACTAAGCAGGTGCTATGGGGGCCTTGGCCTCCCCCCCTTTCGAATTCCCAACAATTGCCTAGGTATTTTTTTTATGTTAGTATGGGTGGCCCTCCCCCAATAAAATATAATAAAATATAAATGGTACTGAAATATAGGATATAAGTATAACCCACGTTGATCTGCTACTATTTTTGTTGCTTTTTGAGGGATGTTTATCATTATGCTGCTATGCTCTGGTTTCTGAGGTTCTATAATCTATCTTGGTGTTTCCTCTCGAAGTTTAGGTTTGTACGTTCTATTTTTGCTATAATTTATCTTCTATTTGTTGATAAAAAAAGAGACCTAGACTCTGTGTTTTGTTATGAGCATTATTTGGACATTTGAAAGTATACAGTAGATTATTAAACTTTGAAATTTTAGAATCTCGTTGTTCATGCGGCCCTCTTGTAGATGAGATCCTAGTCCCGTCCCGACTCCCCTCAAAATGAAATGACCAAGGTGACAAATAAAATTCACTCCCTGCCAAGAGGGACTAAAGGGAGAAGAAAAAAAAAACATTGCACTCGGGTTTGTGACTCATCTTCCTCATTTGGATTGGATAGGCGTAGGCCATAAAGGAGTTCAACCACTTCTGCAAACACTTCAATTTCAGATATTTCATCTAGCCTACCCTTAAAATCATAGTACTAATAGCTTGTGGAAAAATTTATTGTGAACAAATCTCTTAAGTACTCTATAAATTTATATTTTTTATATCCGGATTTGTTTCTCTTGTTTTATTACAACCAGATAAAAAATTATTGATATTTTTAAATTTGTAAGTAATTATATGTCCAATATGAATCTCATTTGATAAATCTCGGGGGTGCTTTGGCAAAAAAGCGTAGAACTGAATTTTTGGTTTTTTCGTTTTGTCTTTATTCAAACTAAAACTAAACCAAAATGATTTTTCTCTGCGAAAGACTAACTTCACAAGTCAATAAGTTTTTCCCCGGTTGCTATCTCAACAACCGCATGATCACTTTCTTTCTCATTGTCTTTTTTGGCCATTAATCAGACAAGTTTGTACCAACTCCACCACTATGTTGTGAGAGTGCCCCACATCATCCCAAGCCTTCCATTTAAAGGGTTAAATTTTCAAGTCTGTAGAAAAAAAGGTGTTTTATACTTTACAAGTCTTCGCACAAGGCCTCCTAAGCACGTGCTAGCTTTCTATCATGACTTTGGGATCAGATTTATGAGTTGGACATGATCATGTAACACTTTGAAACTCTCTTAATCATAGTTACATAGGGTTCCTGCACTTAGTCGGTGATGACTAGAGTTCCGCGCGAGGGCGCCACGTCATTATTTTTACAAGAGTACATAATAACTTTTTTGAGATTTGTCGGTGGACATGAAATGGTAAAGAAAATAATAAAATGAAGAGGCGAATTCAATTTTTGTAATTTCTGTATCATTTATCATTATTCACTTAGTTATAAACGACATCATAATTGATAAGGAGGAACTGACCTCTAGGGAAGCTCGGATTAAACCTAGCTCCCTTAGTAAGGTCGGTTAGCATGTGGCAAGGCAGGTCACGCACCTTGGGCAATGACCCGACCTGACATGGAGGTCGACCCAGTCGTAGGTCATTCACGGATGACGTCAGCAGGCCTGGAATGACCTCATTCAAGTCGGGGTCTGCCATAAGAGCTCGGTCCTAGGGATCAGCTCGTCCTGCAGAGTCCTACGCGACGGAGCTCTAAGGAGTCAGTTACAATGATAAGTCATGATCGGCCAGAACCTTATCCAGTTAGTTCCAAGATGTGACAGGGTTAAACTCTTGTCAAGATAAGAGACTTAGCATGCAAGGAGACTGGAAATGATAGGTACGTTTAGTTGAGGATCGAAGACTTCAAGTCCTACAAGAATTCAATCACTCCAAAGCCTATAAAGTCACCAACGTAACCCCAGATAGAGGTAAGTGATTCCAACACCTGAATCTACAAGTTATAGTTAAACAAAATTACACAATCCAAGGACTGACTTAGGCATCGGAGGGGTGTTGGCAACGCCACACCGGTGTCCATAGTTTTGTTCTGTTTTGCAGGTCATACATCGAGCTGCGTTGGAAACTGCTTCATCAATAATTTAAACACAGCCCGAGCGATCACCTTGGGGAATTCACAAAGGAGGTTTGCTATTACCTTAAGTTCTTATATATTGAAATTTGCTCCTTTTCGCAAACTGAAATTTCTGCCCGGGCGGGATTGAGGTTCGTTCGGGCGGTTTTGAGGGCCGTTCGGGCGATTTTGCTAGAGACGAAATTATCGGTTTTGAAGTTCTGTTTTTCTGGATTTTCCGCCCGGGCAGTTTGGTAGAGTTGGAATTATTCGCCCGAGTGGTTTTACGCGAGACAGACGCGTATTTAAGCAGATTTTAGGGTTTTCAGCATATTTTATCGCAAATACAGTAGCTTTTCTGAGAGAGAAAATAGAGGAAACTTCTTAGAGATCTCATCCGTATAGCCTTCGAGCATCTATTTTCATCTGATTAGGAAAACCCTCGATCATCTGACTGCCCGTGGAGTAAGTTTTTACTGCCGAACCACGGAAAATCTCTGTGTTCTCCGTGTTTGCACTTTTTTTTCCTCTCTCTCTCTCTCTCTCTGTTCTGGTTTGTTCAATTACATACTAACATAAATCACATCTATTTTTTGTGATTATTAACACTTCTGCACAACAATATAAACATCTCATTTCTTTCGTCTTCGCTAGTTTAAGTAAGTTTGTACGAATTTCAAACCATAGTTACTACGTGACGATGAAGTGACCAGATTTTTTTTTTTTTTTTAACCAAGAAAACATATCAGGGACCACAAAAATTACTTGAAGGGAAAGCCGAGCGAAAGCTGAGTCGTTAGGCGTCATTTTCACTGATAGTGATAGTAGTAGCCCATAATAATTCTAGGCCGACCAGGATACGTATATGCACTATTATAACATCTAAATGGGTACAGCCACAAAGTGATTGGTCCTGTGGTCAGGTCTTAAAAGTTAAGAGTTTGTTCCCACATAAGGTATAAAATTCAAAATCTCACAAGTGCTATCAACTCATTTAGACTCAATTTATACAAAATTTTGACCTTATTTTAATTGGACTCTCCGCAAGTAGATGTTGGAATTGGGATCTGGCGACTTATTAAATAATGGAATTGTTTCATAAGAATTTTCTTGGGTTTTAACCCATAAATTACAATGAATCCACAACACGTGAGGTGGGGACCCAAGCGGGTTTAAATACTCCTAAGTAAGAGGTTTAATCCCGTGAAAGAATGAATAAATTTCATTGATGGAGGGATGAGAAATTGTTTATCAAAGTGGGGGAAGCTGGGGGTGCTGCGCAGTCGCATGGCGCGGCCGCGCCGGCCACTTTTCTGCGATCGGAGACGTTCACCGGATAACCTTAGTCGAGTACTAGAAGTGTACCAAAAATCAACTTGATCGGATATCGTTAAGTACCTAATCGGAACACAAATAGCTTGAAAAAAATGGGTTCAGTGATTTGGATCCAGTGTTTATGTACATTTGTGTTCCATTTCATTTCAATCTATTTATGTTCCGATTAGACACTTAATGATATCTACAATTATAGTACTTGACGAGAGGTATCCGGTGAACGTCTCCAATCGCCGAAACGTGACCGGCGGGGCCGTGCCGTGCGTGCACATCACAAGCTGCGCAGCACCCCCAGAGTCTGTGTTTGGAAGGTGACCTTGTTCCACATTCTCAAAGTGGTGAACTTTAGTGGGTCGTATATAAACATCAAGTAGAGGCGGAGTTATGATTTTAGGTTACCAGGGTAAAAAATTAGATCTATATGCAATTTATTTTTCTATTTACTCAAGCAAACAAATAACTAATTAAGAGGTCAAATATAACGTAGATATACAGTGATACATGTATTTTTACTTTATAATTGTCTCAATGACTTATTGTATTTTTGAAAATAATGTATGCAAGTCTCGTTTGTAATACTATCAACTCTCGAAAAAAAGAAAAAAAAAATTGAGAAATCTATGCATTTTAAGCAAATTTTGGGATAATATATGAAATTTGTGCAGCGTTGAAGTTGCAAAATTTAGCTCCAAACTATCAAAAATCCTTTTGACAAATTAAAGTGAAAGGGGTCACTTGAACCCTTTTGTCTTTATTAAGGACTCTTCTTAACATATTTAAACACATTGAACGGTTCAAATCATCAAAATTTCATCGAGAAATGTGAAGTCCGTACAGTCCTCACTGTAGAGGTCCTTACTAGATGCTCCACCTATACTGATCCCCAACCTGGATCCTCGATTTTTTGCATTTTTTATAACCGGAAAAAGGAACTGATCCAAGCTAGCCATAATAAAGTACCTCATTTTCATTTTTGGTTGAGCATGAATTAGTTATTTATTCAATGAAGAATTAGTAATGCCACCGATACTTGAATCATCGGAAAACTACTAATCCAATTATATAATATAAGTTATATTATTTTGTTATTCTAGGGGATAGAGCTATACATTAAAAAAATATATCGTCGACTCGACAATGGTTGTATCCGTTATTCTAGTTCGACCTTTTTTCCGAAAAGTTACGTAACATGCAAGAGCAATAATCAGAATTCTATGGGGAACTTTCGCGATAAAAAACTTTGGATTATTCATTTTAGGATATATACATGCACACACACCCATATATACAATTTGATTTGGATTCACTAAATAAACTTTTTTTTCCATAGTCCATTAATTTCATAATCTACTCTGCACGTAGATATAGAATTTGATTTGGATACACTAAATTAATAATCTCTGCACATGGATATAGAATCTGATTTGGATACAATAAATAAACTTTTTTTTCATAGTCCAATAATTTCATAATCTAATATATCTGCATAAATGAAATATAATCTGATTTGGATACACAAAATAAACTTTTTTTTTCCAATAGTCCATTAATTTCTTAAACTGATATATCTACACATGGATATAGAATCTGATTTTGATACACTAAATAAACGTTTTTTTTTGCCCTTTCCAATAGTCCATTAATTTCGTTATCAAATGCTCCATCCAACTACCATATTCTTCCACTTCCAAGATTAATTCCTAAATTTTTGTATATGATAACCTATTCCTATGATTTGAATTCACATTATTGTTATATTTTTCTCCGTAACTAATTTTTCCATCTAATGCTATTTGTATTGCCCTATTCATTCACTAATTACTGGTATTCTACTCATCTTTAGTTCGTGGATGTTAGGAGTTTGGTGATTTTAAATAGAATTGGTTTTAGTAATGTAAGTTTTTGGTTTAATTTATTTTGTAGTTTTAACTACTTTAAATAGTTTATGAAGATAATATCTCAATCTCAAGAACATAGTGACTCAAAACCAAAATCGAACCGTTAATTAATGGTTTGGATTGATTTGGTTCAATGAATTTTATGGGTTGGTTTGGTTTTCCAAATTCATTATCCGTAAGTAGTGGTTTGGTTCTTGGCTACTATAAAATCGGACTAATTCAGTCCATGGTCTCCCCTAGTTTTGGTTTGGACACACTGAAACACATTACAAATTTCCTCAGAAATCCGGAAATTCCTTCATTCCAGCGGGAGAGAGTACTAACACTATTCGTTGGATAGAGCGGTCCAGCTAGTGTTGCTGCAATGGTTGAAGCAACCTTCGATCCATTATAGTTTCATTTTTATATTCAGTTTCTGTAATTTCTTCTCAAGTTAATAATTTCCAGAAATTACTTCCTCCGTCTCGATTTGCTTGTTCATTTGGAAAAACAAGTTTTTATGGAGAGAATGATGTGACATTTAATTTGGTTTGACTTCCATTTACCTCTATTTAATACTTGATTGACATGATACCTAAGTTCTTTTTTTTTTTTTTTAAAAAGACATGAGACTTAAGTGTAAAAAGAAATTGCAAATGAGTAATGTTACACAACTTAATAAACGGTTCAGATATCTTTTTATATTTTAACTAGTAAGAATATATTTTGATCGGTAAGAATTCTTAGCGAATCTGAACCATCGATTGAGAAGATCAACGGTCTCTACTATTTACTACACACCTGTAGTGAGAAATGCTCACTACAGGCCCCCCATTCCCCTTTTTCCCTACAGTAATAGTAAGAAACGCGTAAGTTGTCCGACCACCAGAATTATAAAAAAACACTAACCGTGTGCGTTGGACTTGCATCAGAGAGCAGGAACATCAATAGTGGTAGGAACATGCACTAGGGGCCATGTTTAATAAGAGAGATGGAGCATGGGATTGGATTACCAATCCTGTGGGCCCATTAATTTTCATGTTTGGTGTGCAATTTGAGGACTAGACTAGCAGTCCCATGGGACTACGAAACCCCCCATTTTCATGGGATTGGCCAACCCAAGGGGGGTTGAGTATTATGAAACCTATCCCATGGGATTGAGTCTAGAAAGACAACATTGTCCTCTTCTTTTTCGTTTATTTCCCCAGTACGCACCTCTGGTGCTGCTCTTGCTTTTCGTTCATTTATTTTCACTTTTTTTTTTTATAATTATGCTGTAGCTTTTCGTTCATTTGTTTTCGCTTTTTTTTTTTTTTTTTGCTTGTGATTCTAAAATTGTTTCCACACCAAGTATCTGGGTAAGAATCAAGGATTAAGCTGGTCCCGGCTTTCGTTTTTTTTTTCCTTGGATGATATGAAGTTCACATAAATCACAACTCATTACTATTGTCGTTTAATCTGTTGTATTCAAGTTACTCGTTGATTCGTTTTACCCATTGGAAATCTAGACAAAAAAAATATTATTCTTCTTTTGAAATCTGGAAAAAAAAAAGGAGGAAAATTTGCCATTGAAATCTGGGGGAAAAAAAAAGAAGAAACTTCCAAATAAATATGTTATGTGGTCAAATGGTTCTTGAATTTGGTGAAAGGGAAATTCATGGTTTGCCTCCCTATAACCTGGTGATGAAAAATGGTGTTTCCATGTAAGGGTAGAAGTGGAACAAATTATTTTAACTCAATCCTATTCTATGCAAAACAAACATGTTATTAGTAATCCCATGATCTAATTCCGTGCAAAACAAACATGAGGGAAGGATTCATCTCCTCATTAATAATCCCACCTCATTACCAATCTCAATCCCAATCCCGCCTCATTACCAATCCCGCCTCATTACCAATCCCTTTGAAACGAAACCTTAAATGTACAGGGAGACTCGGCACTATATTCGAACAGAAACCCATTAGCCAAAGGCAAAACAAAAAACCCAGCAGATAGCAATGAAGAGGAATACTGCACACAAATATTCTGGCATTCTGTTCCTCTTCCTCCTTGTCATTTCCTCGTATGTTTTGGGAGCACAGTAAAAAAAAGTGATCAGTTCCACAAAGCCATGCAAGCGTTTGGTGCTCTACTACCATGACACCATGTTTACCGGCAACAATGCGGTCAACGCGACCGCGGCCACTGTCGCTAACCCGAACGGGACCGGACTCGGACCCTTCAAGTTTGGTAATGTCCGATTTGATTTGATCAAGTTTCAAAACTCAAAATAGGGCAAGTTCATCCATACATTTTGTCAAAGCCATTTTTTTAATTTGCTACAGTATATAATGGTGTTGCTACATCAGTTTGCTCCCATTTTGAACTCAAATTTTGCCAAGAATTCATCAAACTATGACTTTGACACCTTACATGAAAATTCGTGAACTTGTTCTTAGTGACTTTTGTTTTTTCCAATAAGCGTACATATATTTGTTTCATGGAAAAAATTATTAGGTGATCGTGACCCCGCCCATCTCAACACCACATATCTCTACGGAGACCACCATTAACTGTATGAACTCCGCAAAAGTATGTGGTGTCGATATAACCACTGAATAATTACTCGTTGGATGGAACGAGTAAACACGTCAATCTTGAAACAACACCTCTGTTTGACCAAATCAGATTCAACACCCCTGTTTCACCATCTTGCAAACTGTCAATTTTCAAACAAAATTAAACATGTCCTCCATTTCTACCAATCTCTATCATATCTTCATACATTCCACCGAAACTTTTGCTCCGCAGGATTTTCAAAATGTGATCCCGTGTAATTCATAACTCGAGAAATCAAACAGCCCGGCCAATTATGTCCGTTCGCCTTGTGTGACAGTCTATCTAATGGTTTAAGTAAGAAAACAATTCAAGTATTTACCAAGAGATAGTTTAACTGAATCAATTATTTCCTAAGACAATGTTTTAAAGCTTTTTAGTCTCAAGTTTTACTTTTTAGTTTATTTTTACGTGATGACGAATTAAGCAGAAAGTAGATAAATTAACGCAAAATCAATATCAATTCAAAAGGGCAGAATATAATAGGGAAAACTTTAATTTAGGTCAAGGATTACTAAATAGCTCCCCCAAACAGGTAAGACTGTGGTTTTTGATGATCCGATGACGGCAGACAAGCATTTCCGCTCTCCACCGGTTGTTCGAGCTCAAGGGTTCTATTTCTACGACAACGCTTGGTTTGCTTACTCTTTGGTATTCAACTCAACAAAGTACAAGGGTACGTTGAACATTATGGGCGCAGACATGATGGATGAGGCGACTCGGGATCTCTCAGTGGTTGGTGGGACCGGAGATTTCTTCATTACAAGAGGGATCGCGACCTTTCGCACCGATGAGGTAGAGGGTGCAGATTACTTCAGGGTTGAGATGGATATTAAGTTGTATGAATGTTAGTAGCAGAATAAAATTGTTGAGTGAACTCTTGGTTTCTTTTTAATTTATGGGATAGTTAAGCTTTCGTTTGAAGCGATCAGGTTAATAATAATGTACTCCAAATGCATTCCAAAGTTTTTAAAAAAATGCAATCGAACAATAAAAGATTCCCAAAAAAAGTCTTGTTTACAAATTGCCATTAAACAACTATATTTTTGAACGTACAATTTTTAATTTGGCAGTGATAATCCTTTTTTGTCGAATTTTTTACTCATTCACGTGAAAAGTTTTGAATCCGAACAAATATGTGGTAAAAAAGACCTCTGCAACATACTCGATCCACGAGCATTGCATAAGTTTTTGTTCTTTAAAGAGTGTTTGAATATTGTGTGTGTGACGGATTTGCAAAAGGAAAAAATGGTAAGTATAATAACAAGTAAAAAATTGAAAATAAGTAAAGATTCGGAGATAAGATGAACAAATAAGCAAAACAAACGAACTCACAAGCAACAGTTAACTAATGTTCCTAAAACTATCCAACACCACTTGATTTTAGAAAGAGAGATCCGCGACCAAATATGAAATATACAAATAATACATGAATACGATTGGATGGTCGAATCTTTGCACCTGCGTGTGAATCTTGTTCATTTCTACTTCTTTGAGTTTTTAATCCACTTAGAGCCTGTTTTAGAGCCTCTTTTGTGAATTCTAGATTTTGCATTTTCCGATGTGGCCATTTGGGAGCTTGGGTGAGAATGCATTCTCAAAACTACGCAATAAATATACAATCCCAGAACCAATAATGGATGAATTTTTGCATTCTCATTTTTTCCTACGGATGACATGACCTTTTATCCATTTCTACGGACAACCTGACCTTTCGAAATTTCGGGCTTCTGAATTTATTTCGAGTTTAAACTTAAGCTCATGAAGTTCCAAAACAAAAATGGACTAATTTAAATTCAGAAGCCCTAAATTTCCTTACATTATTGAAGGAATTTCCGATTTCGATACAAGACTATTGGAAGCGTAGTGGTGAAAGATCTTAATGGAAGTCAGATCTCTTATTTGTGGGATATATGTGGATTAACCCTTATCTTTAGAATGCTTACGGAATGACCTCTTGTTCATGAGCCTATCAAGCCAAACACTCATATGCTCAAGCTTGGCACATAAATTCTTTAACAAACAATAAAAAGTGATTGAGCTTGACTTACATGTTCTTTTTAAACGAGCTTTCAACGTGCCAAAAGTCGAGCCGAACCCAAGCTGTTGGGTTCGCTTAGTTGCACTACTCCCAAACACTCTATAAATTCATAATTCACAATCTAAAATGTAAAATGCAAAAAAAAAAAAAAAAAAAAAGCTCCTAAAATCTACAATTCACAATCAACTATTGTACAACTACTCATATTGTTTGTAATCTTCATCGCTGATTGCCATGTGTTTTTGATAACTCAGAGTGTTCCCGCCCCGCATAACTCCACAAACCTCTTCTTCTTTTTTTGAACGACGAATAAAATTTCATTCATCATCAACTGATAAGAAAATAAAATCGGGTACAATAATAAGAAATGAAAAACCTCGATAAATCTTCTCAATCCCCCACACACTGGTGGGTAGTCCATTTAAATATAACCTCCCTGTCAATATTAATATTTGGGAGCATGAATGACATAAATATGACCACCCTGTCAATATCAATATGTTTGGTAGCATCCTCGTCGAATATGTGAGTATGTCAAACTTTATTGGTAAATAACCAAAAGAGAAATACTGCCTAGTAAGTACAGTATTCTGTTAGGTCGGTTCTTGGAACTTGTACACTTATTTGTCAAGATATGAGAATCATAGAAGGTGTTATGATCAGTGGTTGGTGGCATAGGCCCATGTGTACAATTCAAACTCACAAACTTTTGGTAGCCACCAGCGACTCTCTCCGTCTTGTCAAAGACTCAAATATGTGACCAAAATCTTTACTCATAAAACGGATTGTAGTAAAAATTCTCGAAGATTCGTGATCCCCAACTCCCCATACATTGCCGCCAATCACAACCACTCCTCTCTCTAGCTCTAACCCGCGAGCATTTCTTAAGAAAAACCCTAGCTGTCTCTCTTCCTTCCCATCCTTCCCCCTAGGGTATTTACCATTCTTACGCGGGGAGGAGAGCAGTGGTGACTCCAAAAATTCTCGGAAGAATATTCAGAAATTTCTACTACCTCTAGAAACCATAACTATGCCTTAAAAAAAAAAAATATCATATTTTGAAACCATTGCATAATAGCCTCATTATCAAATACATCATTCTCAATATAAGTAACCAAGCAATCGTTCATCCATTGATCTCTCATTCGATTGAGCAAATTGCTCTTTATGTATTTCATTGCTGAAATATTTTTTTTTTCAACTGTTACAGTGACGACAAGAAAAGTTAACACCAATCTATATATGATGTGCTCATCTGTCTCCACTAACTTTGCAGCAAAATCACTAATCCCTTTAAACTCTGAATTTTTTTCTTCGGATCTCACATCGACAATGAAATTTTGGAGCTCAGAAAACCTAGAAGAGTAGTAGAGTTCCGCAAGACGGATTAACTTTTTCCTATCAAAAATAGAAATTGAATTTGTAGCATTTATGCAAAGCCATACAAAGTAGCAACTCCGTGTTCGCCTCTGTGAGACGATTGTTTAGCTAGCTCAACGCAATAATGATGGGAAATCGTTATTTGTGGGGCTTTGCGTTGTAGCCGATCACTAGATTTTTTATTTTCCTCTATTCTCTTTTATGGGCATCAATTGAGTTGGGTCTTCAAATATTTTACGGCTTGTGTTTTGGATTAGGTGTTCAAACATTTTAAGTTGGTTGTTCATATATTAATTATTGGGTTGGGTGTTTAAGATGACAAAATTTTTTTTACATGTATTTCTATTTTTATTTTTGTGAGTGTTGAAGTGGCCACCCAATGATCAATGTGGAGCCACCTCTGCAGGGGAAGGGAGAAGAGGGGAGGGCTTTGCCTTCGATGAGTGTTTTCTTCTTCCGTAGTAATGGATTTCTCGCTTTCAATTAACTCTTACTTTTCAGTGATAATTTTCTCTCGATCTCAAATCTTAGGGTTTCTTAGTGTTATCTCCTCTTCTCAGCTTCCCTGGTGCCAGTTCATAATCCAACAGTGATGGTAATGATGGTGGCCTTGTTCATTTCCCTGTTTAGTTTCAGTTTTAGTTTTGATGACATCATCATTTTTCTCATTTCTCTCTCTATCTCTCTCCACTCATTACACCTGCTGACATCATCAAAACTAAACTAAACTATCTAACCAAACACAGCCGGTGACTTTCTAGTCTTTACATCCAAGTGAAAAGAAAAAAAAAAAAAACCCTACATCAAACACTAGGAACCTGCTCTATAAATGTCAAGGGAGAGGACACTATATTCTAACACAAACCCATTCAAGCCAAAGAAAAACCCGGCAGCTAGCCATGAAGAGGGGTACTGCTACACACAATTATTCTTGCATTCTGTTCTTCTACTTCTTCCTTGTCATTTCCTTGGGAGTGCAATCAAAAACAGTGATCAGTTCCAAACAGCCATGCAAGCGTCTGGTGCTCTACTCCCATGACACCATGTTTACCGGCAACAATGTGGGCAACGCGACCGCGGCCATCATTGCTAACCCGAACGGGACCGGACTCGGACCCTTCAAGTTTGGTAATTTCCGATTTGATTTTATCAAGTTTCAAAAACTCAAATTAGAGCAAGTACACTGTACACTCATACATCTTGTTGTCAGTCATTTTTTTGACTTGCTATAGTAAATAATGGTGTTGCTGCACCAGTGCTCGGATTTTGAACTTAAACTTTTGCCAATAATGTATCAAATTATGACACTTTAACACCTTAAATTTAAGGAATCCGGCAGGTGCTTTGCACTCCTCGGCCGTCCGATTGTGTTTTGGACGGCCCGGATGTGTTTTGTTTTTTTACTAGTAAAAATAAATCAAAATTAAATTAAAATTTTCCAAACGCATCCGGGCCGTCCAAAACATGATCGGACTGCCGAGGGGTGCACAGCACCCCCCTAAGCCACTTTCATGGTCACATTGCCCTGTTAATTGGACATAACAAGCGATAAGTTCTCTGTTAACTCTGTTATTTTCAAACTATGAAATACTGGTATCTCAGAAGTTGATTTTCTCTTCATAAACAAAGTCACTTCCCAGTGCGATTTTTCTTGTTGGTGTATTTGCAAAACAAATCAGATTCAACACCCCTGTTTCACCTTCTTTCACCTTCTTGCAAACTGTCAATTTTGAAACAAAATTAAACATGTCCTATTTCTATATAATATTTTCATACATTGCATTCGAAACTTATGCTCCGTCGATTTAATTGTCGAAATGTGAACCGACGAAATTCTTTATCTGAGAAATCAAATAGCCAATTTTGTCTGTTCACTTTGTGTGACAGTCTGTCTAATTTTTGAGTAAGACTACAATTTAAGTATTTTCCGAGAGTTTGACTAAATCAATTATTTCCTAACACAATGATTTTTTTTTTGTAGTTAGTAAACCCTTTTATTTATTTATTTATTTTTGGTGAAGTTGTTTGGCCTTTTACATTCATCTTGATAAGAGGAATTAGAAATTTTAAAATAAGGATTGAAATTTAAAAAAAATCCCGTTACACAAAAAATTAAGACTTATAACCTTTCTTTTTAAAATTATCTTCATCTCTAGCAAACTCTTTTTAAACGTCTTTAGTTATATATTTTACTTTTTAACTTTTTCTGAGTGATGACGAACTAAGTAGAAAAAGAAATATTAAACCACAATCAATAACAATTCACAAAAGACAAAATATAAGACGGAAAACTTAATTTAGGTCAAAGGGTTATTGAAAAATTCCCCCAAACAGGTAAGACGGTGGTTTTTGATGATCCGATGACGGCAGACAAGCAATTTCTCTCTCCTCCTGTTGCTCGAGCTCAAGGTTTCTATTTCTATGACATGAAGACAACTTACAACGCTTGGTTTGCTTACTCTTTGGTATTCAACTCAACAAAATACAAGGGTACGTTGAACATTATGGGCGCAGACATGATGGATGAGGCGACTCGGGATCTCTCAGTGGTTGGTGGGACCGGAGATTTCTTCATGACAAGAGGAATCGCGACATTTCGTACCGACGAGGTAGAGGGTGCAGATTACTTCAGGGTTGAGATGGATATTAAGTTGTATGAATGTTATTAGGAGGATATCAATCAGAGTGTCTTTTTTGCTGGTTCTTTTTTTATGGGCAATTGCGACGTGCATGTACTTCTAATGTCACAAAAGCTCAAGAAAATAAATTCGAAGAATAAAGGATTCCGATAAACAATCGGTTTTAGTAAAAAGTAGCCATCCAAACACTGATGTTTTGTTGCATGATTGTTGGCAGTTCTAATCATCGGACAACAAAATTGTACTATTGCAACGAATAAATTGTGTCGCTATAGTCGGGATTTTAGATTGAATTCAGTCTATGATGCATGCACATGATAACAATAAATAATTGAACTGCATATGACAATAATTTTTGTTACTCTAGTTTTTTGGATGAGGTTATCTAGACAGTCTGCCACTGTTCAATACTAAAAGTGACTTTGGCCTGAACTATTTTCCTTAAAACAAGTATTATAAATTTTTGATAAGATTTTCATATACTAATCCATTTTTTAAGGTACCTTATGGAGATGAAATATGGGTTTCCTCGCCAAATGATATCTTTAGGAGAGGAAATTTGGATTTCATCACTAGGTTTTGTCGCTAAAAGTCATTTTTGTTGTAGTAATTTCTTTGTGAAATTCTTACTACATAATCATTCAATTCAAAGGTTGTGGAATGGCACGACTCCAAAGCTCCGTTTGGATGCCAAAGATGTAATCATGGCCCCACACATCTCCAGTGTTTGGTTGAGCAAAGGAGAAGCCACATTTGGGTCAGGATGGGGTGCAAATCAAGGCTTTATAACGCTGGGTACCCCGTCGTTAGTAAATCTGGGGGCAGCCGGACTTGGTTTTGACAATAGTACCCCTCACTTGTAAGTGCTAGGCCGTTAAAAAAACACCCATCTTTATACCCGATTGAGCTGATTTTTTACCTGGACGTTCAAAATATTAAATAAACATACTCAAATAAAAATCAGCTCAATCCGATATCGAAAACCGGTAGAAGTATTTTCTAAGTTTGTTAGCCTTGTAAGGGTGTATTCTTCAAAACAATAAATTAACATTATACTATAACTTTTCGATTATTTTTGCCAAAATAATATTTAAACCTTTTTCAAATAAAAGTATTTAATAACACATTAAATGGTAAATGTTATTTTATTGTAAATTTTCTTTTACTTTTCCAAATTTCCACTTCCTAATTAATTTATAAAAAAAATTCTTTTTTACATCTAATATAGTTTAAATATTTTTATATATTTATTGTGTATTTATCGTAATTATTATGTATTTATTCTAATTATAATGAAAGTAATCCATTTTGTTTATTAAATTAATAAAGTAGGGGCAATTCAGTCATTTTCTCTCTTATCCATTCATATCCACCCTCCAAATCCCCCTTTTCAAAAAATCATCCAAGCACCCAACATACAAATTCACACTTCATAATAAGGTGGGTCTACCCTCATTACAAATCCACCCAAAATCAAATCTGTCATTCAAACGGGCCGTAAGATTCCAATCGGGGGTGATAAAATCATACAAAAACTTCTTGAATGCAAAAATTTATAAATAATTTCAGTAACAACCCCTGAGGTTTCTGTCAAAAAAAACAGAGACCTACCCTGTTTTTCCTAAAATAACTATGACCTTTTTTTATTTATTTAAACAATTAGGTACTTAATTTTCTCCTTTACTGTCAAGCAACCCTAAACGGCGTAAAATTTAGAAGATCATAGACGTAAATGCCCTCTGAGATCACCTCTTCCCTCCCTCCCTTTCACCTTTTAGTCTCTCTCTTCCTCTTCCTCCTAAGGGCTCGATTGGATGATATATGATAGTATGGGGTATTATTTTTGGAGGGTTAGCCCACATTGATGTGACTTTTATGGAGGGTGGATAAAAAAGTACTCCCTCCGTCCCTTTTTAAATGTTCATATGGGAATTTCAAATCCCTAAAAAACATATTTCTCTGTATAACTTTTTAATTTTTTTTATACCAAATTAAAGTGCTCATTGAGTACTTTAATTTGGTGCAAAAAAAAAAATAAAAACGTTACATGAAAGTACATTTTTAAACGTCCGCAAAAATACACGTTTCCCAGTGAATCACTTAAAAAGGGACGGAGGGAGTAGTTGGTTTAGATGAAGTATTAAAAAGGGAGGGAAAATTAAGCGCTGTGTTCAACAGCCACCTTATCCCCTGTGGGAGACCGACCACGTTCTCCACCAACACTCACTCTTTTTTTTTTTTTTGGTACGCTAGTGTGCGAAACCCATCCACTAGCAACCAATTTTCGCACACTTCTTACCCAATTTCTCCTCCAATTTTTCTCTTAACTTCAACCCCAATTCCCAAATTCATTCCAAATTTTCAATTTCCTGAAATTTATCCAATTTAATCTCTTGAGCAGTGGCGGGAGCCACATTGCGGCAAGTGACCCCACTCGCTTGCAAAATTTCTTCAATTTAGGTATAAATTTTGATGGATTAATCTACCGTCCGCCCAATAAAGTGTATAGAATCTGAATTCTTACATGTAAGAATTCAAATAATGAAAACTCTTCTATGTAAGAAATTATGATTGTTTTGTATTTTACCATCCGCACAGTGGGTGGATAATAGAAAGATCCAATTTTGATTATGTATGCGAATTGAACCCCACAAATTTAAACAAAATTGCCGTAAGAAAGTAAATAGGATTGCTACATTTGTTACTTGACCCTACTAAGAGCATCCTTATCAGCCTCGGCAAATTTTGGACCAAATTTAACCTCAAAAACACATTTTATACTTTAGCAAGTCACTTTTTCAAAAACTCATTGTATTAAACTATTCTTTCTTTTCACTTCTATTTTTCTTTTCAAATATCTTTCTAATGTTTTTTTTTTATTTTTACATTTTATTACTTTCAAACAAACCAAGAAATAATAATAATAATACTTTCCCAATGGCGGTTGATCCATGTCATACACTCAAGTCACACACCCATGTCAGACACTCATGTGATACACACATGTGATACACTGAAGCTTAAATTTGGAGAAGAAAAGGCGTGAATGGTGAAATCGCGGGAGCGGCAAAAATTGCATCACTGAGAAACGATTAAATTAATCGTAGATGGTGAATAGTGGCTCGCGTGGAGTACCGAGTTACTGCAGTAGGGGCAAACCATGGCATCGATGTAGCGAGGCTGATTTTTGGGAGGTTTTCAGAGTTTTACTTGCCAATTTGTCCGAAACAGTGTTTTAGCGTAGCTGATGAGGATGCTCTTAATTAACAATCATGTGTCTCCGCCCCTGTTCTCAAGCCTTTTCATTCACAAATATCGGTTAGTCTTAGTGGTATCAAACCAAATCAGTAATAGTAGTAAGTTTTACCAATCCCACAACCACCGAACACCGACACTAATTCACCTAAACTCAGGACCCATCTCTCTCGTTCAAATAAACACCGAAATCTCCAAAATATAATCTTGCCGATAAGAGGACGTTGAATGGACCCATATTCTCTAAATCACAAACCCACTACAACCACCTGATTCGGGTGATTCCCTATCACCATCAGCTGACTAATCAATACCGGAAAGCAATGAAGGTTCACTAAAAGCAATGACAAAAAAGCCTCCATTGACTTCATTTTATTCCTAATTCAAGGGCCCAGCTGTCCTCAATTCCTAACTTCATATTATCCACATTCTACTTCATTCAATCAGCCAAAGTAAGGAGGAATTAAAGTTAGGAATGTGCCATCCTCAACATGAAGGCCAGCAACGGAATTAACATTTTTAAAAACCGTTATCTTTATAATTTAATCACGGTTTTAAAACCGTGGTTGATGGAGCCGTTATTAAAAGTCTTCAAAATTCAACCACGGTTTATGTCTGTAATTAAATGTAAGTCCAAACTGATATGAAAACACACAAGGCGTGATGATAAACAAGATAAGACCACGGTTTGGACAACAAACCGTAGTTAAAGATCGTAAAAGATCACGATTTGAACAAAAAAGAGTGTTTAAAAACATTATACAATTACAGTTTACATGGTAAATCGTAGTTAAATCAACAATATTATCACGGTTTGAAGATAAAACTGTAATGAAATTATTTTAAGATCACGGTTTGGACAAATAGCGTGATTAAAAATACTATACAATCACGGTATGCTCAAAAAACCGTTATTTAAATTAACTATATCATCACGGTTTGGACAAAAAACCGTGATTGGATTAACTATATCATCACGGTTTGGACATAAAAACGTGTTATATGTATTTAATGTGACGTGTCTCGTGGAATCATCTCCACAACCTCCCAATTCTTTTCTCAATATGCATTTGCTAAGAATTGAACCTCCAACCTCTCAATTCTTATCCTAACACTCAACCACTAGGCTACCCAAGTCTTTCTGTCACATTTCCTAAAAATTATGTATATGTATTATCTTTTCATTTATTCCCTTTTTATATTACAACAAATATGTAATATATTTTACATAAAATATATATTATATTATATATTATGTTACATTACATTATAATATTTTAATTTATAGAAATTATACAATCGACGACGTAAATTTGGTAGCCGTAGATTAACCTTTGGCGACATCTAGTAATTTACTTGTAGACACTAACAAAAAATTAGTTAGTGACATGTTTTCTCTTTCGAGACTAACATTTTTGCGCCATTATGTCTCTGCCAGATTCTACTTTGGCGACTAAGCTCCTATTTTGGTCGACAAATGCATTGCATGAGGCGACAAATAATTGTTTCGTCACCAAAAGTGATACATAAGGCAACATAATTAAAAAACCTAAAATAAACAATAAAGTAGTTACTAGTCCATCAAACTTGTAATCGAAGTATGATTAAAATATCTAACACATTTTATCAAGGTTGGAAAAACTGTGATAAAAAAGTTATTTTTTTATCACGGTTGTAACAAGCGTGATTAAAATAAACACATTTTATCACAGTTTGTAACAAATCGTGGTGAAAATAAACACATTTTATCACACTTGTAATCGAAGTGTGGTTAAAATATGGGAAACACATTTATCACGGTTGGAAAAAATGTGATAAAAATAAACGGTTGTAACACAGCGTGGTTAAAATAAATACATTTTATCACGGTTGTAACAAAGCATGGTAAAAATAAACACATTCTATCACGCTTGTAATAAAGCGTGGTGAAAATAAACAGATTTTATCACACTTGTAACAAAGCGTAGTAAAAATAAACACATTTTATCACACTTGTAGGAAAATGTGATTAAATTAAGCAATTATAATCACAGTTCTTTTAAACCTGTGATAAATTATGATTAATCATTACGGTTTTATTAGCAAAGTGACAGAAAAAACTCACCTTGCATTTCTTTATCACGGTTTCATCAAAACCGTAATCTTTCAAATTTTCTTAGCATGATCTTTATCAATTATTCTAGTAGTGTTACTTTTAGTTTGTTAGCATTGTAGGGACCCGAACAAAGCAATGAGGGTTTTATAAAAAAATCACGATTCGAAATTACCCTACGTATTTTTGTTTTGTTACAAATTTAACGACCAATTTTATTTTGTTTAGTTTTTAGTTATTTTCTTTTGATAATCGGATGTCCGGGCCAACTTGTACACACCTGACTAATAGTACTGGGGCCCTGAAGTTAACGATCAACCAGGTAAACCCTCAAATGTCCCCAACGATTGGAATGTTTGACATTTGTAGGATTCAAACATGCGACCTCATGAAAGACAAGCATATGTTGCTTTCCCATGCTTAGTATTTACTTTTGTCATTCACATTGGCTATGCACGAATGACCCAATGCAGATAATAGTGAAGAAAAACCAAATTATTTATTAAAAATTACAAGATTTGAGTGCATTTTTTAAACCCAAGTCACTAGTAAAGCCGTGCGCCCTTGTAGAAATGTGTGGTGACTGGTGAGAATGCCCCTGAAGCATGCTCCATGAAGACTGACTTTAGTGTGCAAGGATTTGTAAAGACAAAAAGAAAAGGTAAGAAAATAATAAACTGAAAAAATGAATCAAAATAAGTGAAAATACAGAAATAAACTAAGCAAAACAGAAAAACAAATTAATAAGTAGGATCCCCTCAAAAAAATTCTAATAAGTAGGATTAACAAACAGGTACTAAATATTATCCAACAATATTCTATTTACCCTAGAGGGATTCAAGACCAAATATGTTAATATGCATGTCGCACTTGTTCCTTTGTATTTTTTTATTTTTTTTTGGAGATTTTAGGATATTGTTTTCATCTTCATCGTTGATTGCAATATTCGGATTATATAGAAAAACACCTAAGTTACTTAAATTTGTATATAGGCGAGGGCATTTCTAAGGGTGCGAATGGAATAAATATAAGTTTAACCTCCATATTACCGTGCGTCAATGCTTTTGGCCGCACCCTCGTGGATTAGAAAAGTATCGGGTCATTGAAAATGTATGGTGGAGAAGGATGTTTGGGATACTAAGTGACGAAGCCCCAAAACCACTGAATATATAATTGCTCCACTGATTATGTGAGTGTATCAAACATTACTGGTAAGCAAGAAGAAATACTGAATATTTCTTAGGTTGTTTCTTGGAACTTATATATGTTGGAAAATTGGAATTTTTTCCATTAAATATTTACGGGTTTTAACCCTTAAATTAAAGTGGGACCCACACCGCGTGAGGTGGGCCCTTAGTGGCAATAGACACTCCTATGTTAGGAGTTTATTTTGGTAGAGGAATGAGCAAATTCCAATTTAGAGATGAATGAGAAATTGTCTCTTAAAGTGGACTATTTGGAGTACCCAAATTTTTAGAAGGAGGGAACCGTGTATACTGTGAGCGCCGCCGCCGCCGCCTGCCCGGACCGGACCGTGACTAGGACTGTAAATTCGAGATCCGTGGTCCTTGGCCTGGGCTTAGGCTTGGCTGGCTGGCTAGGCGATTAATTGGGCTTGGACCTAAGTTCCTCCATAATTGGTTACAACCCAAAAATTAGTGGCTTTGGGTGCGGGTCGTACCCGTTTGATTTAGATCCACAAAAGAGTAGGAAAATCAATATGGGTTTCTTAGTCATGCTCATTTTTCTCCTCACGTTTTCATTGGTCTGATGGTCTCTTGATGGCATAATCAATTGTGAGTATATTGCTCATTAAAGTGGCCAAGGCAATTGGATTCTTCAAACGGCAAATTCATTTGATTAGTGCACTGATTGGGTTTCAGTTTGCAATTTTGAATGTCAATCGAATTGCTACGTTTACGGAAGAATATGAATACACGAATTGCATATCAGTTTTTTTTTGCAAATTCAATTTGCAAAGTTAATACCCCATGAATGAGAGAGGCTCCTCTCAACACCTATATAATGGCAGTCTCCGTTATTGTTTCGACACACCGAAAATCAGTCTCTTGTTCCATTGTTCTTCACTCAGTTTTTCCGGAAGAGAGTACAGACACTAGTTCGTTCGACAGGGCAATCCGGTTGGTGTTACCGTTTGATTGTCGTAAGCCACTGTATCCTGGGAAGCAGACGTCGGTCAACCCCTCAAACACCTACGGTGAGGCGGCGAATTTGCTTTAAGGAAACCGTGTGAAACACGGGCCCTGGCTTGTTTTCGGTTTGCTATTTTTCTTACGGTTTCCATTATTTCTTGTTCATATTTTTAATTTCCAGAATTTAATTATGTGTTTACTGTTTTTAGCACTGTTTTTCCTACAATATATACATATGTCAAGATGTGAGAATCATAAAAGGTGTGATTAATGGATGGTGGGTATAGGCTTACAATTCAAAACTCGGAAACTTTCACTAGACACAAGCGACTCTCTCAGTATTGTCAAATGAGTAGCTTCATTATCCTTTCAGAATTAAGACCAGAAGAATTGTATCCATCTAATTCTTTAACACATTAATGTGAATAGAGCTGTCAAACGAGTCACGTCGTGCCGGCCCAGATCATTTAGCTTTGTGCCAATCGTGTTTGTGGTGTCGGCCTGTTTACTTGATCGTATCGTGCCGTGCCGTGCAATTTTTTAACTCGTGTCGGCCCATTTACTTAAATCGTGTCGTGCTGTGCTTGTGTCGGCGTATCTCCAACTGAGTTTCCATAGGGGAAAAAAATGTGTGTAACAACTATACATACATACAGGAGTTATCTAGTCCAGGACTCATAGTTTCGGATCAAATTTTTATGATCCGAACAATCCAATGTGTTTCAAACGTGTTTTAAGGGTTCCTACTAGAAATCATAAAATAAAAAAAGGGCTTGATCCAAGCAGTTTTTCATAAAACTGTATATGTATAGTTTTTGTGAAAAACTGTTTGGATCAAGCCTTTCCCGATTGGACGGTTCAGATTATGTAAAAACACGTTTTAAACCCTTAAAAACACCCAAATTTCTTCAATCCAGGATCCTTAACTGGATAGTTGGTGTATATATATATATAGGGGCCGGTTCCAGGGACACATAAAAAAACACTTCATCTCAGCCCTTGAAACTAATGGTTGAGATTAAATCTTAAAGGATTGCACACACACTCTCTCTCTTCCCCTCCACATTTGATCCATCTCACTTGGACGCTGTCTCTTCCCCCTTCCCCACTCCGGCACTTATTGTGGGTATCGGAAAAATCAACACAAAACTGATTGCCTTCTGCAAAACTAATTGAATCTTGCGCAAAAAATGTAAACATGATTGAATCTTGTGCAAAACTGATTGAATCTCTCTATTCCCCCTTCCTCGCTCTAGCACATAGTACAAATGATTGGACAACAAAACAAAATCTCATGTTTTACCTTAAAGCCAAAATGTAAATTGATATAGTATTGCACCTGTTCGATTAAAATTTTGGGGTTTCCTTGTTCAATTCATTCTTACCAACCCACCCACCTCTCCCTCCAAATGGATTACAACCCAAATTAAGGGCTTGTTTGATAACACAAATTCAGCTCTTAAAACTGAATCAATTAAGTAATAAGTGATTAAGTACAAGTTTGATAACTATAATTTGTATTACTTAACAGATTAAGTGTCACTTAAAATGTAGGCTAAAAAGTTGATAAAAATTCCGTAGTTTTGAGCTACTTGATTCTAATTGAATTTTAATGTACTTACATTTAACCATCACACTACCGCCGCCGCCCCATCACGTCGTTGTCACCACCACCATCACAACTACCAAGCCACCACTCCACCACCACCACTCTACCACCACTGCCACGTTGCCGCTGCCACCACAACCACCATCACTGCACCGCCGCCACACCGCAACCACCACTAATACCACCACCACTGCCACACTACTGCCACCACCACTATCACCATTACCCATATACCACCACCACTATTGCCATGCCACCGCCATCGCTCTCACTCCACCACCACTACCGTCACTAGCACTGCACCCAGCCCACCACCACCACCACTACCACGCCTACTCAGCACATTACCACTACTACACCACCACCATTGCATTACAATTACTCCATTGCTACAACAACTTATCATCATTCCACCACCACCATCACTCCACTGCCACCGTTACACCGTCACCACCACCCCGCCACCATCCCCACCACCTCCCAATCACCACTCCACCACTACCACAAATACATGATAATCATTAGTAAAATTAAGAGGCACATATAGAACAAAAGAAAATTCATTTTTTTGATTAAGTACTTAATATATTTTATCAAACAGCTTTTTAGCTTAAAAAATTTAGCATTTAGTTTTCAGTACTTAATTTTTTAGCTTTCAGTTTTCAATTTTATCAAACAGCCCCTCAATTAGTAGCTTAAGTGACTGATAATGATTATATTATGCTGAAAACAAAGGCTAAGTGACTCTGTAAACCCTGATTAGAAAGAACGAGATCAAAATACCAGAGAAGAAAAAGGATTCAAAAGAGAAACGAAGCAGAGTACTCGGTACAAGAGTTCTATATAGAGATGGCAATGACCAAGAGGCGTAGTGGGTAACGGCGTGTGGGACTTGGATGGGAGAGAGAGAGAGAGAGAGAGAGAGAGAGAGAGAGCCGACATAGAACCACCAAGATAGGGTTTTGACGGTGCCAGGGGAGGGGAGAGAGAATGTATTGGGGGAGAGGAGAGAGAGAATTCAAGTGAGATGGATCAGATGTGGAGGGGAAGAGAGAGTGTGTATGCAATCCTTTAAGATTTAATCTCAGCCATTAGTTTCAAGGGCTAAGATGGAATGTCTTTTTATATGTGTCCCCGGAACCGGCCCCAATTAAAGCTAGAGGAAAGCTCTGTATGAATTGACCCCAAATAAATTGATAACACCCACAAGAACTACAAGAAATTTCACCATTTTTTACTAACGATTTGGTTGGCAAAAGTACCCTATTTACTCGGGAAAAGGAATTGCCAACCAAAAAAGTTTGTCAACAAATTTGGTCGGCAATGTGCCTTTGGCATAGGTAGGTTTTCCCAACCAAAAGAATGAGTCGATAATGGACGTGGCAATTACTTCATCCGAAAAAGTCTTGCCACGTCACCCTTCCATTAGCTATGACATCATCTAGCCCAAGCGTTGACGTCATTCACACAATTGAATAAAATTGCTTCCGCCAAGTTTTGAACCCACGACCTCTTGGTTTATACTCCAAACACTTAACCACTAGGCTACCTTAAGACTTATGTTGTATTGGATCGGTAAATACACACACACACACACACTATATTTTATAAAAAAAATTAATACATAATGTTATTATTTTTAAGTATAAATCGTAATTCAAAATATTTTAAAAAATTAAAGTACCATATTTACATGCAAATTAATATTATATAAATTGTATTTCTTAAATAATCACTAATTTTTTGAATCGCTTTTCCCAACTAAGAAACCGATACTTGCCAATTGGTTTTTTGCCACCAAAAGTTTGGTCGCCAATGATTGTACATGCTGACCAAACAATATTTGTTGGCAAACATCCAACTTTCCCCGACCAAAGAAAGGTAGTTGGTAGAAGTTACAAAATTTCCCCAACTAAAGTTCCATTTTGTTGGCAAATTTAATCGGGATTGGGACGTTAATTCAATGACCAAAATTTTTTAGCCGGCAATGGGTATACTTTTGGCTACTAAATTTCTTTGGTCGGAAATTTTGGTCGGCAATGGTGTAAAATTACATTTTCTCTCTTCCATAAAATTTTATTCTTATTCTTATAATTTTATCCTTACAACTAAAATACCACATCATATTGTAATTATTTTTCATTTTTCCTTCTAAATAGTAGTAAATTTTGGTTAAGTTGTAATAGTTATTTTGTGAATTTTTTTATTATTTGTGCTTACTAATTTTAGAGTCTTAAACATATTTTCTTAGTACACTATAGGGGTGGTGAATAAACCCGTTACCCGATAGGAGCTGGTGCGGGGGTACCCATACATTACCTGGTTGGGTTAGGGGTCGTCTTGGAAATTTTAGGTCTTCCCTCCCCAACCCGCCTCACTGCCATCCCTAGTTGTTGGCTAAGGCACAAGCGCAATAAGGAATTGAATGAAGCGTTGAGTACGCTATAACATGTCAACGTGGCATGTTACCAAACCAATTACTTTCACGTCTTGACCGGATTACTAATACCGGGTCCACTACAAATTGATGGTTTGGGAGGAAAATTAAGGCCCGATTTATCCCCAGAACAAATTTATACGTCCCAACCCTTGTTAAATTTGGACAACGAGGAAATTTTAGTCCGGGTGTCTCAACATACTTCATTACTCCCTCCAAACTAGGGTTACCTCGATCAGGAACGGCCATTGCAGCTATCCAAAAACGAAGAAGACGAAACTGTAATGTTCGGAGATACTAACCTTGATCAATGCTCGACGAAATCGATGATATTTTCTCATGTTGTGCACTCGTCGATGTCCTCTCTGCGAGTGCGTTTTCTTTTCTATTTTCTTGTTGGTCTTCTCGAGTCTCTGGATTTGAGGAACATGACCATAGGGCTCGTTTGGATGTGGTGTTAATGGGGGTAAAAAATATGGGGGGTGATAATTACACCCGGGGCCACTAATATGGAAAGGTGTGGGAAGGAAAAATGCAAGGGTCTTATTTATCACCCGAAAATATTATCCCTGCAAGGGTGTTATTTATGGACAGCCCAAGAGGTGTCCATGTCTATTACCCCCTAATATCCCTTGGTAAAATTACCCTCTTGCCCCAATCAATACCCTTCCCCGCGCCGCTACTACTTCCTGTCACTTGCTAGTACTGCTCTTAGGCATCTTTTTTGCTTTTCAATTTCCTTCGCATCAAAAAATAAAGTACTTACTCGCATTATTTTTTAATTTTTTTTGCACCAAATTAAACTATTAATAGAGATCTTAAATTCGATGCAAGAAAAATTTGAAAATTTGTGTACGAAATATTTTACATTGTTGGATTGTTGGGTTTGGGTTGTTGAGCTAGCTTTTCAATTTCCTTCGGATCAAAACATAAAGTACTTACACTCATCATTTTTAAATTTTTTTGCACCAAATTAAACTACTAATAGAGATCTTTAATTAGATGCCAAAAAATTTAAAAAATTATGTACGAAAATATTTTACACTGTTGGCTTGTTCGGTTTGGCTTGTTAAGTTTTGTACGAAAAATTTTAAAACTGTGTACGAAAATATGAGAGAGAACTTGTTCAATTTGTCCATTTGCTCATTTATTATACATGGTGTTGGGGTATAATACAAAGAATTATATAGTTAATATGTAAATTACAAATAATTTAAAAAATTGTGTACAAATAATGTTAATAATTTTTTTTTAAATATTACAAGTAGTTATTATAGCTTATTTGTTGACAAGTGTAATAAATTAATAAGTTTTCTATATAATATACGATTAAAACACTTAAAATGTAATATAGGCAGCACAAGGGCAATTTTGTCTTTTAACAGTTTTTTACATCATCCACTCTCAATTTCTACTATCTAACAAATCAAGTATTTAATCCCCCATATTACCAAAATCATCCAAACTAAGTACTACTTAATCTCCTCACCATAAACGTCATATCACTGCAGGGCCACCCTCCATATATATATATATATATATATATATATTACCCCCTACTATCTTATCTCTCCTCTATATATAACATCCCAAAACTTATTCGGCATCCAATTGAGCCGATAGCGTTAAAGTCTAAACCCTATTAAAGGCTTTTTTATCCTGTGTAGGCACTACTTATGTCACTAAATCTTGTCCCACCCATAATGTGCTACCCATAATGTGCTACCTGTGCTTTGCAATATCCTTGGGATAAAAAAATAAAGTATTTTCACATTAATTTTTTTACTTTTTTTTGCACCAAATTAAACTACAAATTGAGATATTTAACTTGATAAAAAAAATTTAAATTTTTTTATACTTTAGAATTTGACATTGTTGGGGAATAACATAAAAATTACTAATTAGTTATTATTAAACACGTATAACTAGAAAGGAAAAAAAAAGCAAAAATTAAACTTCGAAATATTATTGAAATGAATAATAAAAAAATAAAAGGAATTATTTATTAAAAGTATAATTCATTTAATTACTATTGTGTTCATATATTTTTTTATCATAAAATCTAATATGACTGTTCAAGGGCAAATAAGTCATTTGTCAAGTTTTTACATCATCTACCAAATTTTATCCCCCTTTATCACAAATTCATCCAAACCACATACTATTTAATCCCCCCTTCATAAATGTCACATCACTGTGGTTTCACCCTTACTAAATAATACCCCTTACTAAATAATACCCCTTACTATCTTATCCCCCTTACTATTTAATCCCACCAAAACGTATCCCACATCCAATCGGGGCCTTAAGTTTGTTTTTTCTTTTTAGGTGTACCAACTACCAACCCTGATTCTAACCTCCTACCTCTTGCATCTATATGCACCACAGGTGCATGGAATCACATGAACACAATAAAAAAAGAAAGTATTATGATAAACAGTTTGCACACTTTAGCAACTTAAATTAAAATCTATTTTTCTTTTTATATCTATAATTAACCAGATTCAATCACACATAAATCTTTTGATTTTAGAAGCTCTTTTGATTAATAAATTAAATCATCGTTTTAATTAAGAAACAAGATCTAAAAAAAAGAAAAGAGGAATCCTACGGATATGCAACGTATACATATGTAATCTTGTAGAGATGATCCATTTAAAAAATTATTGCATTTAAAAAAATTATAGTAATTAAAATGAAGTATAATAGCTTAATTGTTGACTAGTGTAATAAGATCATTAGATATGTGTAGACACATAAAATTTCTGGCCTATCACAAATTGCCATGTGTTCCTAGGGCACAAAAATTGGCTAATTAAATGTTGCCAAATGTCCAAAAGTCAAAGTTTTATGGACAAATCAATCAAATGTTGCCAAGTGTCCATAGGTCAAAAGACCAGGCACAAATCAAATCTTGCCACGTGTCTACAAGTCAAAAGTCAGAGGTATGCGGAAGGGCCAATTAAATGGTGCCACATGTCAAAATGACGCAGTAATTTAGTTATCAAGTTTGGCCAATTAAATTATGTCATTTGGTGAAATAAATTCTATATCTCTTCATATATAATTATCTTTCTTAAATAAATAAGAAGAAAAATATTTATTAAATTGTAATTATTTTCCTTTAAATAAAATAAGGAAATAATTAAAGAGATAAGTATGGAAAGAATTGCAGTCTTCCATATACTCTCCATCTCACATCCCTATAAATAAATGTGCTCTCTCTTATATTTTTCCATCAAGACACTAAAGCTTCAATCAAGACATTCAAGTTTCAGAGCTCTGAAGATTAAGCCTCAAAGCCCTTCAGAATTCCTTGAAGTCAGACACACATTCAAGCTTCCATCAGCTAGCAGGGGTCAAACATCCATCAGCTAGCAGAGCTCCAAAGATCAAAGCATCCAAAGCCCTTCAGAACTCTTCAAGTCTACGTCAAGCAAGACAGTTCTCCAATCAAAGCTTCAAAGCTCCAGAGAACATTCAAATCAAGTCATCATCTTCTTCACAAATCTCGGAGAAGATTCAGTTGTTTGATTCGGGATCAAGCTGTTAAACCCACGTTTCAATTCACATTCAAGTATCCAAGCTCCAGAGTTCTGAAGATCAAAGCCTTCAAAGCCTTTCAGAATTCTCTAAGCCCACATCAAGCAAGACGGTTCTTCGACCAAAACCTCAAAGCTCCGAAGAACGCTCAAGCCAAATCTACAAGTCATTAATCTCCTTCTACCAAATTGAAGAAGATCCCAAATTTTGATTTGAGACCAAGCTCCCAAACCCTTAAATCAACATCTGCAAATACGCATGTCCTTCAACCAAATTGAAGAAGATCTCAAAGACCGATTTGAGAATAAGCTCTACAACGCTCAAGTCAACGGTAACAAATTCGTCATCTTTTTCAACGAAATTGAAGAAGATCAAACAAATCAACTTGAGAAGAAGCTTCAAAGCCCTCAAGTCAAAATCCGTCAAATTCACCGTCATCTTCGCAAAGACCAAATAAGATCTCGTCGTTCAAATCAAGAACAAGCATCAAGCCCTCGGATCAAGTTCTTGAAGAAAAGAATCAGAGGATTATTTTCTTTCATTAGAAATTGTTGCAGAGATTTTAAACCCTAATTTTTTATATCAATAAAATCGACTTTCGTCAGCATTTTTTCGTCTTTTTCGCAGACTCGAAATTTGTGTGATGCAATATGCATTTATATAATTATTTTAATGCATAATCTAATAAGGTCATGCACAAGGGCAAATCATTTGACAGGTTTTTATATCATCCACCCAATTTTATCCCCCCCGTTTCAACTACAAAACAAGCCAAGGACTATTTTGTTCTCCTTATTATCGAAATCTTCCAAACCAAGTACTAATCCCACATTCAATAGAGCCCTTAGAGCCCGTTTGGATGGGGACTAATCTCGGGCCTACGACAAATCCATGGTTTGGGAGAAAAAATTGAGGCCCAGATTATTTATCCCCTGGAGCCCTTCTTAAATTTGGACAGGGTCGACCCTGTCCAAATTTAGTTCGAGTGTCTCAAATTACTTCTTTACCCCCTCCAGACCAAGGGTGTGTTCTTCAACAGATTTTTGGGACATAAAATCTCACATTTTATGACACTCCAATCTCAACACATAAAATGTAAAAGTGATTTTATGAGATTTTCATAAAATCCTCCTAAAATCTATAGGAAAACCACTACATTTTATCAGTTGGGAAAACAACTTCATTTTATCACCCCTCCATAAAATGCACCTAAAATCTATAGGAGAACAAGGCCCAAGGTTACCATGATCCGAAACGACCTTTGCAGCTATCAAGAAACGAAGCTGTAATGTTCGGCGATACTAACCTTGATCGGCGGTCAACGAAATCAATGATATTTTCTCGTGTTGTGTGCTCGTCGATGTACTCTCTGCGACTGCGTTTTTCTTTTCTATTTTCTTGGTTGTTTGGAGTTTCTGGACAGCGTTAAGGGGGTGTTCCACTAACTTGGTTTTTTGGTTTTTTTGGATGTTTTAGTTTTGCAAAAAAACTAACTTGTTCCACTAACTAGTTTTTTGGTTTTTTGGTTTTTAGTTTTGCAAAAAAACTAACTTGTTCCACTAACTATTCCATTAAACTAGTTTTTGTATGTTTAGTTTTGAAAAAAAAACTAACTTGTTCCACTAACTAATTTTTTGGCTTTTTTGGTTTTTAGTTTTGCAAAAAAACTAAGTGGTTTTTTGTTAGTGGAATGAGATAATTTTTGAGTTAAAACAAAACTGTTTTTTTTTAGCGGGACTGGGCCTAAAGTCTAAACCCCATTAAAGGCTTTTTTATCCTGTGTGCACAACTTATGTCACTTAAAAATTTTGTTCCACCCATAATGTGCCACCTGTCATTATTATTTCTTGGACCTAAATTTGCCTTTTTCTTGTTAGGTGTACCGCACCTGACTGTAACACAGCTGCATGGAATCACGTGAACACAATTAAAAACATGTAACACGATCTATAAATGTACAGGGAAAGCCAAAGGGCACTATTCTAATACACAAACCCATTAGCCAGGCCAAGAGAAAAACCCAGCAGATAGCAATGAAGAGGGGTACTGCATAGAAATATCCTGGCATTCTTTTTTTCTTCTTCCTCCTTGTCATTTGCTCGTATGTTTTGCGAGCACAGTCAAAAACAGTGATCAGTTCCAGACAGCCATGCAAGCGTTTGGTGCTCTACTACCATAACACCATGTTTAACGGCGACAATGCGGGCAACGCGACTGCAGCCAACATTGCTAACCCGAACGGGACCGGACTCGGACCCTTCCTGTTTGGTAATGTCCAATTTTTTTTTTATCAAGTTTCAATACTCAAAATAGGGCAAGTTCATCTATATATACATTTTGTCAAATCCATTTTTTGACTTGCTGCGCATGAAATAAATTGATCTCTGGTGACAACAATTGTCACTAGGTTGTTATTAAAAGTGTATTCAGTGATAACTTTTTAGCGAGT
Organism: Vaccinium vitis-idaea; assembly: GCA_963854785.1. Taxonomy (NCBI): domain Eukaryota; kingdom Viridiplantae; phylum Streptophyta; class Magnoliopsida; order Ericales; family Ericaceae; genus Vaccinium; species Vaccinium vitis-idaea. Next base: position 12,769,343 of record OY978223.1, read on the forward strand.
TGTTACTAATCCTGTAATTAGTGACAGCTTAGGACAAAAGCTGTCACTGAATACTTTTTAGCAACACACTTTTAGTGATACATTGTTGTCACTAAAACTCAAATTTTTTGTATATTAAATAATGGTTTTGCTGCTCCAGTTTTCTGCCATTTTGAACTTAAATTTTTTGCCAAGCTAGAACTTATCAAATTATGACTTTCACACCGTACATGAAAATTGGTGAACTTGTTCTTAGTGTTTTTTATTTTTTATTTTTTGCCAATAAACGAACATACATTTTTTCTTCTACTAAATTATCACTTTGGTTGGGAATTCACTGTGTATATGTTCACCTTTTAAGGCGGTTTCATGGGAAAAATTATTAGGTGGTTGTGCTCCAACCCTTCTCAACACCACACATTTCTACGGAGACCACCATTAATTATATGGACTCAAAAAAGTATGTGGTGTTGAGAGAACCACTGAATAATTACTCGTTGGATGAAACGAATAAACATGTCAATTTTGAAGCAATACCCCTGTTTCCCCTTCCCGCAAAGTGCAAACTGTCAATTTTTAGTCAAAATTAAACATGTCTCCATTTCAACCAATCTCTATCATATCTTCGTACAGTGCACAGGAAACTTTTGCTCCGTGGGATTAATTGTCAAAATGTGATCCCGCGTAATTCATATTTCGAGAAATCAAATAAGCCCTGCCAATTGTGTCTATTCATCTTGTGTGACAATCTGTCTAATGTTATCTTTTAGTTTATTTTTATGTGATGACAAATTAAGCAGAACGCGGATAAATTGACTCAAAACCAATATCAATTCAAAAAGGCAAAATATAAGACAGAAAACTTTAATTTAGGTCGTGGATTACTGAAAAGTTCCCCCAAACAGGTAAGACGGTGGTTTTTGATGATCCGATGACGGCAGACAAGCAATTGCTCTCTCCCCCGATCGCTCGAGCTCAAGGGTTCTATTTCTATGACATGAAGACAACTTACAACATTTGGATTGCTTACTCTTTGGTATTCAACTCAACAAAGTACAAGGGTACGTTGAACATTATGGGTGCAGACATAATCGATGATGCGACTAGGGATCTCTCGGTGGTTGGCGGGACCGGAGATTTCTTCATGACAAGAGGAATCACGACGTTTCGTACCGACGAGATAGATCTGGGTGCAAATTATGTTAGGCTTGAGATGGATATTAAGTTGTATGAATGTTATTAGGAGAATAACCTTTCGTTTGAAGCCATCAGGTTAATAATTTGAGGTGTCACGTACTTCTTAATGCCATCCAAAGCTCAAGCAAATACAATCAAACAAATAAAAGATTCCGAAAAGAAGCCTTGTTTACAAGTTGCCATCCAAACACTATATTTTCGTTGTACGCAGAATTTTTAATTTGGCAGTGATAATCCTTTTTTGTCGAATTCATCGACTCATGCACATGAAAAGTTGTGAATTCCGAATAAATGTGTGGTGAAAAAGCCCTTTGCAACATAATCCACGAGCATTGCATAAATTTTTGTTCTTTAAAGAGTGTTTGAATATTGTGTATGTGACAGGTTTGCATAAGGAAAAAGGGAAATGATATTGGTACTCCCATTTTCTCTATTGACGCTCCCTTTTTTGTCTCTATTCATAAAGTGCAAGGGTAATTTTACCTAATAAAGACAAAAAATAAAATGCCAATAGCGAAGCGTGCCAATATCAATTCCCAAGGAGAAAATGGTAAGAATAATACTCCATCCGTAACTTAAAAAGAATAATGTATTTCATTTTGGGTTTTTTCTAAATAAATATGATGTTGAAAAGTTAATGGATAAAAGTTGATAAATTTTCTATTTTACCCTTAAAAGTAGTTTCTTTTTAAAAAGTTAGTGGGTAAAGTTTGTTTTCTTAAAATTTAATAATGATGTATCTATCAAGGGCAATAGTGGAAAGTAAAGGTATAAGTTGGAAAAAAACTGATTTGAAAAGTGTAATAATGATGTTTTCTTAATAAGTTGGAATTACGAAGCGCTACACTTGAAAAGGAATGTAGGGAGTAACAAGTAAAATATTTGAGAATACTAATTAAAGATTATGAGATAAGATGAACAAATAAGCAAAACAAACGAACTCGCAACGGTTAACAAATTAGCGGTCCTAAATCTATCCAACACCCCTTGATTTCAGAAAGAGGTAACCGGTCCTAAATCTATCCAACACCCCTTGATTTCAGAAAGAGGGATCCGCGACCAAGTATGTAGTATACATGAATATGATTAAATGTTCGAATCTTTGTACCTGCGTGTGGATCTTATTTTTTTGAAGTTTTAATCCCACTAAGAGCATCTCCTACCCATCTCCAAATCTCCCTTTTAGAGACTTCATGCCCTCCAACCCATCTCCATTTGGGGTCTCCATTTTGGAGACCCAACTCCCATCCTCCATATTTGGAGAATCTCCCACCAAATGGAGACCCGTCTCCATTTCTCCCTTTTTTCTTAAAATCACCATTTTATCCTTTGGATGTATTGATAACAAATTATAATACCAACTATATCCTAATTTCTTTTTACTAAATTTTCTTGAATGACATATAACCTTTACATTTTACACTCATTTTTTATAAAATTTATATCATTCAAAAGATATTAATAGTATCTTCAAAATGAGCCTAACATTACATAGGTATAAATACACTTTGAAATGACATTAAATGTAAATATGTTAGTGTTGGAAACATACTAATTGAGTAGTAGATCATGTTCCTCTTCCATTTCTTCATCTAGAAAGCTAAGATTTGGTGGCTTAAATTTGAAAATTCATTCCGGAAAGAAAAAGGTTTTTTTTTTTGCTGGTAACTTGCAACCTGAAAGTGGGGGGTTAATCTAGATTTTGCATTTTCAGGTGTGGCCGTTTGGGAGCTTGGGTGAGAATGCATTCTCAAAACTGATATGCAATTTCAGAATCAGTCGATAAATGAATTTTTACATTCTCATTTTTTCTATGGACGACCTGACCCTTTATCCATGCGCATTGTAGGAGGTGTTTTTCAATTCTTCATTTTTGCCTTTTGGGTTTTTGGCAACCCTCCACCAGAATTCATTCTCAACAAATGAGTTCTCAAATTTTGAGGATAGAGGCTGAAATGGAAAAGGAGGCCATAATACCACAACAAATACTTGTCAGAAAAAAAAAACCACAACAAATAACCATGGACAATACTGTAAAAAACCAATTCATAATCTATTTTGATAACTATCCTCTCAAACATTACTCAAGTGCAAAATTTATTCCGTACATATCTCCCAAATAGGGGTGTAAATCGAGCCAAACACGACACAATGTTGCTTAGGCTTGGATCGACTCCTTATTATATGTGTTCAAGCTTGGCTTGTGGAATATGCAAGTCAATCTCAAGTTGTCAAGCATGATCTTATGGTCATAAAGTTTCAAGCCTTCAAGTTTGAGTCTAAGCTTAAGCTCATGAAGTTTCAAAATAAAAATGGACTAATTTAATTAGGGAGCCGATTTTGGGGCTCCCTTTTTTGATGTAGGCACTCCAAAATTTAATAAAGTTTCAAAACTACCCTTTTCAAAATATAAAAACTACTGGAGGCACTCCATCCCATAATTATCCCCTCATTTACTTGAGGCACTCCTAACGGAAACTGCTTGCACTTCTAACGGAAAAAAGCTTTATGAAGTGTTCACCCTTCAAAGGTATAGGGCCAGGCAACACCAAAAAGAACATTCAATTTCACTTATATAAACATAACTAGAGAGCTCGTCAAAAAAAATTAGGCATATTGGTACCTATAGCTTCTTCCTTTTGATGTTTACAATCTGATTTGGGACATAATCCTTTTAAATCTTTCTATCGAAGTCAACCTACCCGTCTTTTGGCTTAGATTTCAGCAACACGTTGGATGCCAATTGAACATAGTAATCCTTAAAATAAAATAAAAAATCGAACACAGTGAGTAAAGAGTAGGTGTCATATACTAGGATTCTTTTTGCACCATTCTCTCAAGCTATTGTATCTAAGAGATCCATTACAATAAAGTGTCATAGGGTTTATAAACAAAATAGAAATACTGAAACTTCTCCTTTGATAATCCATATTGCCCATAATAGCTATTGGTTACTAGGCTATAGGATTAAACTTCTGTTCTTTAGAACATGAATCTCTTTTGTTTTCATCAATTCTCATAGCGGGTGCGAGATGATACTCCTATAATTTGCATATCGATCACGCCACATGCAACGAAGAAAGATATAATCAATAACCTTATGGAATAGAATGCAAGCTAGAGACGACGATCGGGAGCAGTTACTGGCGACGAAAGGTAATGGAGAGCGGCGCTTGATGGGCAGGATTTGGGTGGACGTCCATTTGTCTTCTTCCGTTAGGCATTAATAGAGAAGGCAGAGGAGAAGAACACGCAAAAAAAAATTTGGAGTGTCTGAAGTAAAATTGAAACTTGCAAAAGGGTGGTTTTGGAAAACCATTGTAGCTTGGAGTGCCTCCATCAATTTTTGGAGTGCGGTTATCAATTCCCTTTAATTAAATCCAGAAGCCCTAAATTTCTTTGTATTATTGAAGAAGTTTCCAATTTCGATGCAAGACTATTGGAAGCATAGTGGTGAAGATCCAATGGAAGTTAGATCTCTTATTTGTGGGATGTTTGTGGATTAACCCTTGTCTTTAGAATATTTATGGAATGACCCCTTGTTTATTAGTCTATCAAGCCAAACACCCATATGCTCAAGCCGTTTGGTTCGTATAGCAGCCCTACTTCCAAACACTCTATAAATTCATAAATCACAATTTAACATGTAAAATGCACCCAAAAAAAATCCCAAAAAAATCTTCAAGTCACAATCTACTCTAGTAATTAAGTACGCATATTGTTTGCCATCTTCATTGCTAGTTGCCAACTCAAAGTGTTCGCTCCAGCTTATGCATAACTCGACAAATCTTCTTCTTCTTTTTTTAATGGCGAAGAAAATTTCATTCATCATACACTGATAAGAAAATGAAATCAGGTACAACTCAATCCCACATACACTGTGGATAGTCCAGTTAAAAATCGGGGAAAAGTCCCTTTGATATAGACTAGGGTATCTTTGGGACCATCTTCATTGAACATGTGAGTGTGTCAAACTTTATTGGTAAACAAATAGATATGTTAGTAATTGATATGTTGTGTCAAACTTTATTTGTTAGGTCGGTTCTTGGTCCTCGTCGAATATGTGAGTATGTCAAACTTTATTGGTAAATAACCAAAAGAGAAATAGTGCCTAGTAAGTAGTAGGTTGGTTCCTGGAACTTGTACACTTATATTTGTCAAGATATGAGAATCATAGAAGGTGTTATGATCAGTGGTTGGTGGCATAGACCCATGTACTATTCAAAGTCTATATTCCTAAAACGAACCGTACGTTGTAAAATCCTAGCCGCCTCTCTTCCTTCCTATCCCTCTCCCTAGGGTGTTTACCATCCTTAAAGCAATCCCAACAGATGACTCAAATTTTTCTCTAAAAAAAGTAGTGAACAGTGCACATTTTTCATTTTACCAATTCATGTCTCCAACAATCCTCTCTATTACCCTCCCTATTTTTAATAAAATATAATTTATAGGGGAAAAGTAAGAGAGAGACAAGAGAGAGAGAGAATAAAAAAAGAAAAAAAAAAGAGAAAGCAATGGCAAAGAGGGGGAAGGAGAGAGAGAGAAAGAATAAAAAAATGGGTAGGGAGTGAATAGTGCCTCCCTAAATGGGGGGGATTTTAGGGAGGTACTATTCATTTTTGTATATTAGGAAAGGGTTCAGGGAGCCTCTTAGAGCCTAACTTTGAGGTTTGGCTCCCTAAAATAGGGATGGGAGGGGGATAGAGAGCATTGTTGCACTTGCTCTTATGCAAGGAGGGGTGAGCTTTGCCTTTGATGAATAAGGATTTCTCGCTTTCAAGTAACCCCTACTTTTCAGTGATAATTTTTTATCTCGATATCAAATATTCTTAGAGTTTCTCAGTATTACCTCCTTTTTTCAGCTTCCCTTCATCACACTGAGGTGCCAGTTCATATTCCGACAGTCAGTGGCGAAGCCAAAAATTGAAATTGGATGGGGCCGAATTATGGCCCTTTTTCCTTTAGTAGTTTTAGTTTAGTTTAATTTTGGAAAAATGTGTAATGAGTGGGGAGAGATAGAGAGAGAAATGAGTGTAATGATTACAAAACGAAACTAAAACTAAACTAAAACTATGAAACAACCAAGGCCGAAGAAATTTTGGTTCCCAGATTTTTTCAAGACTAACCAATCATTCGAGTTTTTATGGGACGATTTTGATAAATTGAAAAATTAATCTCGAGTATTGTTGCTATCATATCATTCGACAAACGCAATATCGTTACGCACGGTATGATTCACGATATTCTCATAATGAAAATTATTCTTGCATTGAAATTATATCTTGCCCAAATTTTATTTATTTTTTTACACAATATCTATACACAAAATATGCAAAATATACTCAAAAATAGGAATTGGGGGAAGGGGGCACCCCCGGCCCCTATGTAGCTCCGCCCCGGTCGACAGGCGACAGTGATGGTAGTGAGGGTTCTCTCATGAAGGAAGGTGGCGGTGGTGGCGGTCCAGTGACGACTCAAATCGATTGGCTTGCCAGCCTCACTACTACAGCTTAGTGGGTTTTAAAACGGTTTGAGTTTTCTTTTGCCCATATAGAAGTGCTAATAGGGTTTCCCTTTCCTTGGGATAGGAAAAATAATAGTGGTGTGGGTCCATTTACCTGGCAATGCTACTTCCTTTGTGACTTTCTATTCTATACATCAAATTGTAAAAAACAAAAAAACAAAAAGACTACATCAAACACTAGGAACATCCTCTATAAATGTAAAGGGAGAGGGCACCAAATTCTAACACAAACCCATTCAAGCCAAAGAAAAACCCAGCAGCTAGCCATGAAGAGGGGTACTGCTACACAGAATTGTTCTTGCATTCTGTTCTTCTACTTCTTCCTTTTCATTTCCTCATATGTTTTGGGAGTGCAATCAAAAACAGTAATCAGTTCCAAACAGCCGTGCAAGCGTCTGGTGCTCTACTACCACGACACCATGTTTACCGGCAACAATGTGGCCAACGCAACCGCGGCCATCATTGCTAACCCGAACGGGACCGGACTCGGACCCTTCAAGTTTGGTAATGTCCGATTTGATTTGATCAAGTTTCAAAAACTCAAATTAAAGCAAGTACACTGTACATCCATACATTTTGTCAAAGTCATTTTTTTACTTGCTATAGTAAATACCAAAAAAAAAACACTCAGAATTTACCCAGAATTTAAAATCAGTAATTCTGGGCCACTGATTTCAAATTCTGATTCTGGATAATTTTTTAGGTGGATTTTCTGGGTACTTTTAGACTTTCTCAGGTGTTTGCTGCATTAGTTTGCTCGCATTTTGAACTTAAATTTTGCCAATAATTCATCAAATTATGATTTTGACACCTTAAATGAAAATTGGCGCACTTGTTCTTAGTGATTGTTTTCTAGTAGGCATAAGTGTTCTTCTAAATTATCACGTACATTGGTTGAGAATTCAGTGTGTCTGTGTGCACCTTTAAGGTGGTTTCATGGTCACATTGCCCTCTTAATTAATTGGACATAACACGCGATAAATTTCTCCGTTAACTCTGTTATTTTCAAACTCTGAATTACTGGTGTCTCAAAAGTTAATTTTCTCTTCATAAACAAAGTCACTTCCCTGTTGTGAGTGTGATTTTTTCTTGAGGGTGTGTTGTTTGAAAAATTTGCAAAACAAATCAGATCCAACACCCCTGTTTCAGCTTCTTGCAAACTGTCAATTTTGAAACAAAATTAAACATGTCTCCATTTCTACCAATCTCTATCATATCTTCATAAATTGCAAAATTAAACTGTCAAAAGTTGATTTTCGCTTCATAAACAAAGTCACTTCCCTGTTGTGGGGTGTTGTTTGCAAAATTTGCAAAATAAATCAGATTCAGCACCCCTGTTTCACCTTCTTGCAAAAAACATGTCCTATTTCTACCTCTCCGTGGAATTAATTGTCAAAATGTGATCCCACGAAATTCTTTATCTTAGAAATCAAACAGCCAATTTTGTCCTTGTGTGACAGTCTATCTAATAACTTTCCGAAGCACCAAAAAAGACAATATGTCTAATGTTTAGGTAAGACAACAATCTAAGTATTTACCAAGAGAGGGTTTGACTAAATCAATTATTTTCTAAGACAATGATTTTTTGGTGAAATTATTTGGCTTTTTACGTTCGTCTTGATAAGAGGAATTAGAAATTATAAAATACAGATTGAAATTTTGAAAAAAAATCCCATTATATATTATAGGGTCACTAAAAAATTCCCCCAAACAGGTAAGACGGTGGTTTTTGATGATCCGATGACGGCAGACAAGCAATTCCTCTCTCCTCCAGTTGCTCGAGCTCAAGGGTTGTATTTCTACGACGTGAAGACAACTTTCAATGCTTGGTATGCTTACTCTTTGGTATTCAACTCAACAAAGTATAAGGGTACATTGAACATTATGGGCGCAGACATGATGGATGAGGCGACTCGGGATCTCTCGGTGGTTGGCGGGACTGGAGATTTCTTTATGACTAGAGGAATCGCAACGTTTCGTACTGATGATGTTGAGGGTGCCGATTATTTTAGGGTTGAGATGGATATTAAGTTATATGAATGTTATTAGGAAGTTATCAATCATTGAGTGTCTTTTTTGCTTCTTTTTTTATGGGTAAATGTGAGGTGCATGTACTTCTAATGTCACAAAAGCTCAAGAAAATAATTTTGAAGAATAAAGGATAACGAAAAACAATCAGATTTTATTAAAAATTCGCCATCCAAACACTGAGGTTTTGTTGCATGATTGTTGGCAATTCTAATCATTCGACAACAAAATTGTACCATTGCGACGAATAAATTTGTATCGCCAAGACAAATTTAAAAACGAGTATTATTAATTTTTCGTTTTGATTTTGATCTATTTTTTCCATTTGTATCGCCAAGACAAATTTAAAAAGTCTTAAATTTTGCATCAAGGTTTAAAAAAATTAATATAAGTCATGACAGAATCATTGTTGCTCTCTTATATATTTCCATATGAATTTTTTTAATTAAAAAATCAATTAGTCTTCGATTTGGCGAGGGAATACAAATAATTTGTCGTCGCCATCAGGTACTCCTTCCGTCCCAATTTGTTTGCTCAATACGGTTATGTATGCCTTTTTAAAACTCTTATATTTTTCAATCTATAATGTATTTTATATGCAACATGAATCTTATTTGATTGATCTCAATTAGTTCTATAAGACAAAATTTTAAAAAACTTTAAAAACACTACAAATAAAAAGTTTTAAACGTTTAAACATGGCACAGATATTCGTAGTGAGCAAACAAATTGGAACAGAGCGTACCTTTTTGACGAGGCAACCTTTATTCCTTGCCCAAACAGTACCTTTTGGCGACGAAATCTGAGTTTCCTCTTGAAAAGTTATCCATTGGTGAGGAAAGACAAATTTGTCACAAAAAATATACCTTTTGGAGAGGAAATATGGGTTTCCTCGCCGAATGGTATCTTTTGGCGAGGAAATTTAGATTTCATCACTAGGTTTTATCACTAAAAGTCATTTTTGTTGTAGTAACTTCTTTGTGAAATTTTTATTACATAGTCATCCAATTCAAAGGTTGTGGAATGCCGATCACATAGAAAGGGACGACTCCAAGATTCCAGTAAGGATGATAAAATTATACGAAAACTTTTTGTAATGCAAAACTTTATAAAAATTTCAGTAAAACCCTTGAGGTTTTTATCAAAAAAACTAGTATTACCCTTTGGTTTTTTTGTCTTTATTCAAAAAAATTTGTATTTGTTAGTTTTGCATCGTTTTTTTGTGATTTATTGGTTCGTCTCGATGAGATGAATCTAAAAAATATAAAATTATGACCAAATCTTTTTAAAAAGTTCACTAAAGACAAAAATAATCCAATAAAGTTTGATCAATTTTTTTAAAAGGTTCACTGAAGAAAAAAATAATCAAATTTTGGATTATTTTTTCTTTATTCACAAAAAATTAAAGTTTGATTAAAATTTTTGTACTTTTTAGATTCATTTCGTCAAGATGAACCAATAAACCACAAAAAAATTGACACAAAACTAACATATAAAAAAAAAATTGAATAAGGAAAAAAAATAAACGATTTTTGGTTTATTAGCCAAAGCAAATACGTAGGTATTAATTTTCTCCTTTGCTGTTAAGCAACCCTAAACCGCGTAAATTTAGAAGTTCAAAGACATAAATGCCCTCCCAGATCACCTCTCCCCTCCCTCCCTTTCACCTTAGTCTCTCTCTTCCTCTTCCTCTTCCTCTTCCTCTTCCTCCTAAGCATTGCGTTCAACAGTCATCTTGTCCCCTGTGGAAGACCGAGCATGTTCTCCACCAATACCCACTTATGCTAGTGCGCGAAACCCAATCCACTAGCAACCAATTGTCGTACACTTCTTACCCAATTTCTCCTCCAATTTTTTTCTTAACTTCAACCCCAAATCTCAAATTCATTCCAATTTTCCTGAATTTTACCCAATTTCATCGTAGGGACGGGGGCCACGTTGGGGTAAATGGGGTCATTACTTGCAAAATTTCTCCAATTTAGGTACAAATTTTGATTATGTATACAATTGGACCCCACGAATTTTTAAAAAATAAATTGCCCTAAGAAAGTAAATAGAACTGCTATATTATTAGTTGCCCTACTACTTAATTAACAATCATGTCTGCTCCCCTGTTCTCAAGACTTTTCATTCGCAAATCCCAGTTAGTCTTAGTGGTATCAAACCAAATCTGTAATAGTAAGTAATAACCAATTCCACCGACCACCAGCACTACCCACACCTCTCTCTCTCTCTCTCAAACATCGAAATCACTAAAATATAATCCTGGACTATTGTGATCATAATATGCACGAAGAGGTGAGAGAGGAAAAATATTTACCCTAGATACATGAACCTTTGTTAAGGAATATTGTCCCATATTACTTAGGAGTGGAATGGGTGATCACTTAATATATGTTGAGACCTCTCCACTCATTGTCAATTGGTTTTGAATTGGATATAAAGTTTTCACATAGTATCAAAGCGGGGATTATTCCACTCTACATTTAAAAAAAATCACAATTAATCCACACTCCACGATGACAGACCAGCAAAAAGGCTGCACAATGATAGGACCCAAAAAGTGGTCACACGTGACAAACCTCAAATGCGGCTGCACGTGAGGGAGGATGTTAAGAAATATTGTCCCACATTGCTTGAGAGTGGAATAGGTGATCAATTAATATATGATGGGACCTCTTCACTCATTGCCAATTTGTTTTGAGTTGGATATAAAGTTTTCACAAACCTTTCCTAAAATTGCCATATATATTTTGGTTTCGTTCAAAATTTACTTGACCTGATTTATTTTGTTTAGTTTTTAGTTATTTTCTTTTGGTAACCAGATGTCTGGGCTAACTTGTGCGCACCTAACTAATTCTGGAGCCCTGAAGTTAATGACCAGGTAAACCCTCAAATGTCCCCAAAGATTGGAATGTTTGATGTTCGTAGGATTCGAACATGGGACCTTAAGGAAGACAAGCACATGTTGCTTTCTCATGCTCACTATTTACTTTTCGTCATTCACATTGGCTATGCACGAATAACCCAATGTCAATAATAGTGAAGAAAAACAAAATTATTTATTAAAAATTACAAGATTTGAGTACATTTTTTGAAACCCTAGTCACTAGTAAAGCCGTGTGCCCTTGTAGAAATGTGTGGTGACTGGTGAGAATGCCCCTGAAGCATGGTCCATGAAGACTGAATTTAGTGTGCAAGGATTTGTAAAGGATTTTCCAAGTCAAAAAGAAAAGAAAGAAAAGGAAAGAAAATAAAAACTGAAAAAATAAATCAATATAAGTGACATTTCAGAAATAAACTAAGCAAAACATAAAAAGAAACTAATAAGTAGGATCCCTTCAAACAAAATATAATAAGTAGGATTAAAAAATATGTTAACATGTGCATGTGGCATTGTTCCTTAATTTGTATTTATTTTATTTTATTTTTTGGAGTTTTTATTATATATTGTTTTTATCCTCATCATTGATTGCGATATTTGGATTATATAGAAAAACACCTAAGTTATTTATATTTGTATCTAGCTAGGCTAGGGCATTTTTAAGGGTAGGAATGGAATAAATATAAGTTTAACCTCCATGTTACTGTCAATGCTTTTCGTTGCACCCTTTGGATCAGAAAAAAAATTTGAATAGTCTTGAGGCACTGCCACGTGGTGTCTCAATTTTCTTTTCCATTATACATTTATGTGGGAGCCTATCTATATGGATCCCATGAATATGTGTAGTGGAGAAGGATGTTGTGACACTACGTGGCAGAGCCCAAAACCACTGAATAATTGCTCCTCTAATCCATGTGGGTGTATCAAACATGACTGGTAAGCAAGAAGAAATACTGAATATTTGGTAGGTTGATTCTTGGAACTTTATATCCATTTGTCAAAGATGTGAGAATCATAAAAGGTGTTATGATTAATGGTTGGTGGGCATAAATTAATGGTTGGTGGGCATAGGCCCGTTTACTAGACACCAGCGATTCTCTCTTGTTTTGTCAACAGACTCAACACTGTCAAAAGAGTAGCTTTATCCTCTCAGAATTAAGACTAGAAGAATTGTATCCACGAGTAGTTCTTTAACAAGGTGTCAAATGGGCCGTCGTGACAGGCTGGACTATTTAGCTTTGTGTTAATCGTGCTTTGCGCTTTGTCGTGCCCGCCTATTTTCTCGATTGTGTCTTGTCATTTTTTAATCGTCCCATCCCATTTACTTAAATTGTGTCATGCCGTGTTATGTCGTTTTTTAATTGTACGGTGCCATGCTTGTGCCGGCATATCTCCAACCGATTTTCATCAAGAAAAAAAAATTATGTGTAACAAATACTCCTATATTTTTAATATATATTCTTATCTATGTGATTTTGAAACAAATATTTGTCAAATAATTTTTTTTTACTAATTTTAATATAATTAGTGGTATTTATGTAGTACTGATTTAGTTTTCTATGATTAATGACGTAGCGAATCAATTTATTTAATAAACTTTAAAATTATTTTTTTGTACATTAAAATTACTTTTATTGTGTCGGACTCATGCCATGCCCGTCTAGAACCATTGTCGTGCCGTACCCGGTCCACTTCCGCGCCATGTCAATCTAAGACCGTGTCGTGCCCGGCCCGTGTCGTGTCATGCCATGCCTCTTTTAAATATGTCATGCCAGCCCAGCCATTTGACACCTCTATATGTGAATTTGAATCTTGAACTACACAATTTACAACCAAATAGTTGATGTATGTGAAAAGAATGACATGCCTCGAAATCCATATTTACCACTTTTAACACTTTTAGCAAAAATAGAAACCACCCGGTTTTTGGCCTAAGCCCCTTTATTTGGCTGAGGTTCACGTATTACTCAAGTGAACATTCGAAAGAGTACTAAAACAGTACTGTATTTTCTAAACCAAAGTCCAACCTTCTTCGTTTTGGGTTTTGAGATCGGTTTTCTCAATTATTATTCAATCGTTACTCTTATTTCTCTGCAACTATTATCCCTATTTTTTATTATTATTCTCATTCTCTCTCTAATTATTACCTCATATTTTCAATCATAACTCTCTTTTCTACCTTTAATCATTACCCAAAAACCAAAACTCAAAACTCAAACCAAACAAGATCTTCATCAAAACAAGATCTCTTTTTGGATGGTGTATTAATTGCTCTATCATCTTGACACATTTGCTCGATTTTCTTTTTTGATCTCTTATCCGGACAGTGATCACATTTGTCTAGATGGTTGTCTCGGCTAAAACCTGAGACCTTGTTTGAATTTTTGGTTTTGGGTTTTCACTTTGGGGTAATGATTGAAAGGAGAAATGAAGGTAATGATTGAAAATAGAGGGTAATGATTGAAGAGAGATAGAGAGAGAAATGAGAATAATATTTAAAAATAGAAATAATAATTGGAGGGAAATGTAAGTAATAGTTGAGAACCCTGGTCTCAAAATCCAAAACGAACAAGGTCTGAGGTTGCAATAGTTATCGTCCGGATGGAGGTCCCTTTTCTTCCGAACAATCGAGGGACCAGATTCAGAGATTTTTATAAGGCTGTCCGTCCAAGCATTATAATTGTCCGAACGTATAGTGGTGGACTGGTGGGCCAAGAAATTTGGTAACAACAGTGAAATCTTTTTCACAAGAACAATAGTAGTGAATTTCGAGTATCATTTCATATTTCTTTCTTCTTTTGTTTCAGTAAACTTAAGATGTATGTTTATTTATAATGGGTCATGCTAACGAGTGCCATAGTGCACTCGTTAAGGGTACAAAAAGTACACTTTTGTGGGTCCCACTTGTACAAAAAAGTACACTTTAAAAATACACTTGTACGTTAAAGTACACTTAAAGATGTACTTTCAAGTACAAGTGTACTTTTAAATTGTACTTTTTTGTACTCTTAACGGATGCACTATGGCACCTGTTAGCATATCCCATTTATAATTTCCTAAAAATAATACAAGGGTAAAAAGCACTTACACCCCCTCATTTCACTTTTTTTTCAAACACACCCCCTCATCTTTAAAAGGGAATAAGGAGACCCCCTCATCTATTTAAACTTTATCACTAAACCCCTTTTTGTCTTGTTTCATCCAATATTTGGATGAAAAATGGTCATGTGACCTGCATGTGACTTAAAATTGGTAAAATAGATCAATTATACCCTCCAAAATCTGGGGTACTAACAAGACACACACATCTCTCTCTCTCTCTCTCTCTCTCTCTCTCTCTCTCTCTCTCACACACACACACACACACACACAAATAGGGCTTATATATAGATATATATGTGGTATACATGTTTCTTCTTCAACCATCGAACATTGACCTATAAACCCAACTCAGATCTCGTTAATTATTACTCCCTCCGTCCCAATTTAAATGTCTCCTACGGGAGACCGGACTAGTTTGACTTTAAAAAATAAAATACTTTCGAAATTACTTTTTAAATTTTTTTTGCACCATTCAAAAGATCTCAACCAGTACTTTTGAATGGTGTAAAAAATTTTGAATGAAAAAAAAATTTAGAAATACATTTTCTTCTAAAGTCAAAATGACACGACTTTACGTATGAGACATTTAAAATGGGACGGATGGAGTAATAAATAATTTCCTTGGCAGCAATCTCGGCATAGAAATACTTAAACGAAAAGGTAATAGTTTTGGAGCACCAATGGAAAAAATAAATGCGAGAAATAGGGAGGACAGCGGCTGAGGGGTTAGAGAGGGCCACCAGAGGGTCAATTTGCCGCAGCCATGGCTGACGACTGACCACAGTGGCCAGGATTGTGTGTGTATGTGTGTGTGTGTGTGTGTGTGTTTGGAGTGTTGATTTGTTAAAAGTAAATACATATGTATGTATAACCCTAATACCCATAAAGTAGTAGACAGTAGAGAGGGGGAGAGAGTAGATGAGAGATATCGAAAGAGAGGAACAGAGTCCAGCGAAGGAGAAGCGAAGTGTAGAGCGGTGAATGTTAACCCAAGTCAGATCTTGTTAATCTAGTGTTTTGATCTGCTCTTCTCATTGCGGATAAAAAATCACTTACACAAGTTCTGATTCTTGCAGATACTGTACTAATTAAACTAGAGTTTTGATCTGCTAATTTCGTTGCGCAAAGTTGGTTCAATCACAGATATCAGAGTTACAGATAGAGAGTTTTTTTAGAGAGAGGTGGGCAGTTCAAGAGAGGAGTAGTTCGAGAGAGGAGATGGACTAATTACTTTGGAAAATTAGTTGCCCTAGTATAACAAAGGGAATTTACGTAATTACAATCCCTTCTGTTAACAAAGTTAGCCTAACTGGACGGAAGCGGGTTTAATAATAAGTTTAGATGAGGAGGTCTCCTTGTTCACTTTAAAAAATGAGGGGGTATTTTTGAAAAAGAGTGATAGATGATGGGGTGTAAGTGCTTTTTACCCATTACACAATTTTACGTTGATAGAATAAAAATAACGTAGCAAATGGTAGCTAGCTCATGCGATAGAGCTCTTGAATGCCCCACACTGCATCCAGGGATCGAGTCTCATTCCCCTCTCCCCGTGAAATAGATTAGGAATGATGAATGACAAAAAAATAAAAATAACATATATGTGTGACTATATAGTAATTTCACTTTATTAAGTAATAGAAAGGGAAATTTGAAGAAAAAGAGGTTGTGAAAGTTTATTCTAAGAAATATTCTGACAAATAGCTATCCAGATGGAATTAATTAAGAGCAATTTTTTTCAAACACCATCATAAATATTTATTAGGTGCAATTGGATATGTAAACATTAATGCAACTTTACAATATTGAGCAGGGCCATGCAACTCTACGAATTAAATAGAGTATGGGCATGGGCCGCTTGAGAATCCTAATCCTAATCCGCAGATAAAACCAATACTTTAAATGATGTGATCTGCACAGAGGGTACAATATGGGCTCCGAGGCCCATTTCAGCTGGTGTTCAGCTAAACTCAATATGCACCTTAACTTCGAGCCTAGATAGGCCCACCCGTTATTATCCCAAGCCTTGACCTATATCCCACTCACAAGTAGAATCAATTGTTAGCTTGGTCACACGAACATGCTACTAGAATACCGTCACGTGGTGCCTCAGGTCCTTCAACACTATACATTTACGTTGGACCTCATGTAAAAATGTGTAGTGTTGTAGGCGTGACAGTGTCCCATGAACTCTAAATAATGGACCCACTCAACTCTTTGCTATATAGTTTTAGACACTATACGACACGGGCGGAAGAAGTGAGTTTTAATATAGATTCCTTCATAATAGTTCTCATATCACGAGATGCATAGTGTCCCTACTCATTAAAAAAAAAAGTGATATCTTCCATATTTTATTCTTGGGGCGGAGTTAGTTGGTGGGGCGGGGTGGCACAAGCAACCCCTGGTTCCCAAAAAAAAAAAAAAGCATTTTACACTATGGTTTAGGTACTTACTGGAATACAGAATAATTTAAATACCATGGGAGATTCGAATCAAGCCTCTCTTACATTTTAACAAAAAGATAAAACACATAACAAGACTTGACTTTGCACTTAATCTTTTTCTTCTTAATTTTATTAAAAATATACAACAATGCCAGTAGACCGGCTTCCGTTAAACAGCGCCACCCCGAACCTAAACTCGCTTACTACATTTGTTTAATCTTTTTAAGTGGATTTGTAGATACCTTCATGGTTAAGCGAACATGGGTTTCATTTTGAGCAATGGAGTACTTCACAATGAAGGGGAAAAGTCTGACTTTTAATGGTAAAAGAGCTGGCTTTGCCTATACTACACTGTCTAATTGAGTTTGATGAAAATGCAAGCTATGCATGGGGCTGCACTGCAAGATATGATCTCAAAATAACAAGAGTAAGGTTGGCCAGGGAGACAATGGGGCCGGGATAAGTTTAATTTTTGAGAGGGAAACAACCATACTAACTTTCTATGCACTCCAGGAAATTTTTAGTACATTTTTTTACTGGATGACGAGGTAATTAGCATTTTCGGAATTAGAGGTATTTTGGTAAATTAATATACCTCTTCTTGTGCCATTTTTTAGCTCATTTTTTTCCCCGGTATAAATGCTAGTAGCTGTTTGTTTGGCAAAGCTTCTCTTATTGCTTACGAGGCAAAAAAGAGTTTAAATAAGCTGAAACAAAATTGATATTCTAAAAGCTCTTTTACCAACCGAATCATTGATACAGATGGGCTGATCCCTCCCATATCTACTGCCTCCCAATGGTCATTTTTGTCTTCGACTTTAAGCAAACAAAAGCAAATCTAATGGTATGTGCAAGGACGCGTGCACAAATTTCAACATAAATGTGTTCGGAACGGTCCGATATATACACTTGGAGGACCCAACAAAATTAAAACAGACTTGTATGCATCGGACTATGAAGCCTAATTCGACTTGGATCACGCTTAGGTAAAGCCGTAAAGGTATAGAATTCGACGTGTTAAGAATGGGGATGTAAATACATATTTGCTAGACGCAGCAACCGATGTAGGGGGTGCACCATAGATGTACTCAACATTCTGTTGGGAAACACAGGTAAAATCTATGCGTAATGCGTTTTTGTTTTCTGTTCTTAATTATTCTTTGCGCGTTTTGTGTTTGTTGGTTAATTTGGCCGTATTTTCAAGACACAGATGAGTTCAAGTCTATGCACATAGGCTTTTCTATCTAATCAAGAGTGGGGTAAAACTGCAATCCATTTTAAATTCGTGCATGAGAATTCACTTTCAAGGCAAGGCGTAGGACCATTTAGTCAGAAGGAAAAACTTAGAAAAATCCTTATATAAAGCATGCAGTTGGATCATACCAACATCAACACCAGTACAACATTTCAGTAATGGCAGCTAAAGTTTTTGCTTCCTCTCTCTTTCTCTCCCTCCTCCTCCTTGCATCCTCAACTACACATACCACCAAAAAAATCCGTGCGGACCGCCCGTGTAAAAGGCTTACATTATACTTTCACGACATAATCTATAACGGTAAGAATTCAAAAAATGCAACTTCTGCAATCGTAGGGGCACCGGCTTGGGGCAACCGAACCTTATTAGCAGGGCAAAGCCACTTTGGCGACTTGGTGGTGTTCGATGACCCCATTACACTAGACAATAATCTGCATTCTCCAGCAATTGGGCGCGCGCAGGGGTTCTACATTTACGACAAGAAGGAGATTTTCACTGCGTGGCTAGCGTTCTCCTTTGTTTTCTACTCCGGGGAGCATAATGGGAGTATTAACTTTGCAGGGGCCGATCCGTTGATGAACAAGACTAGGGATGTCTCGGTGATTGGTGGCACCGGTGACTTCTTCATGACTAGAGGGGTGGCCACTTTGATGACCGATGCCTTCGAGGGGGAAGTGTATTTCAGGCTTCGTGTTGATATTAAGTTGTATGAATGTTGGTAACTAGCATTTATTTTTTTTGTGTTGTTTCCAATAATTAATGATCGAAAATGTGTCGTCGATCGGGGTTTAATTAACCACTATGGCTCTTTGCTTAATGTTTATGACTATGAGTTGAATTCCAAATTTATCTATTTGAAACCAAAAAAAAAAAAAAATTGACTATGTTTCTTGAAGTGTTTTTGCAGCTCTTGTTTCACTCAAGTACACATTACAATCATCATTAGTGTATCTAATTCAAATGGAGGTTAATAAGATTACAAAAAAGGAAAAAGAAAAAACAACTTTCTGTTATATTTTGGTCAGTGAAACTGACAATTGACAAATGCCCTTTTCTTCAATAAAAAAAAAAACTAATGGTCTAATTGAAAAGGTCATTGATGTTTTTACATAGGTATCATTTCGATTGAATTGACATTGGAAAAATCTTAATTAACGGTTGCATACTAAACAAATAATTCAAATATCGGAATTTAAGGGGGTTTCTCCCGAATGTAATAAATGGGCTCTCTGTGAACGGTGAAATTAGTCTTTGCTTAGACAGACATTAATTGAGGTGCGCGTAACCTGATTCGAACACCTTGAGTTATTAAAAAAATACCATGTTCCAATTCAAAGGTACTATGGCCATTTCCTGTCACTTTGTTGCACAATCATGTTCACTAGTGAACTTGCAAGTTGCTAGGTAGAAGTGGTCGGGTGTTTGTTTTAAGGCTATCTAATCTTAGATTCAACTCATATTACCCTCATTGATTCACTAGTTTTCCAAATTAAGTTTTGGGTAATGATTATAGCACTCCACTTTTTATAAATGCACTTCAAAATTTGTCATATAATAATTAAAATTACACAAAACACAAACAATAGAAGCAAATTTTCGAAGTGCATTTATGAAGGAAAATCAGTTTCCTAAATTAAGTGGTCACATATATAATTAATAAAAGTTGCGATTCCAACACAGAAGCGTTTGTAGTCCAACGGTTAGGATAATTGCCTTCCAAGCAATAGACCCGGGTTCGACTCCCGGCAAACGCACGATACATTTTATTTTTCAGGCCAAAAGATACATGATCCTGCTAAAAACAAGATCAAGCGTTGACAACGTAAGAAACGAAGGACACGGAATGTGCATTTTCAATTCTTTTCACACTGAAGGTTTTTTTTTTTTTGGCCTTCACATTTACATTTTTTCTTTTTTTCTAAATGCTAGGAGAACAAATATGAAATTGAAAACACACGCACGCACGTGTAGAGATTCAAAACAAAGTCCACAATCAGTGTTAGACTAATCCAAACTAATGGCCAACTAACTGGGGATAGCTTGATTGGCCAGGACTACTGCATCTCAGTAGAAGACCAGGAATTCGAATCACTCCATCTGCGTGTTGGTGTTATTTTCTCGAGTGCAATTTTGTTCACGCTCCCTAAAAGAGGGTGAACATTACCCTCTTTCTTATTGGCTAATAATTGGTTGTGGGGTTCACTAGTAACCCACCCCTTTTAACCATAGTTACAACTTTTTTTTGGGGTAAACAACCATAGTTACAACTTGATTTCACCCTCCCTGCAAATCCCATCTTTATCATTAGCATGAAACCCATCATCATTTTCTTCTCCACCACCATTACAATAACCACGAATCCCCATCACCATTGTTTCTTGTGAGATCAAATTCTTGGTTAAACCAGAGGGAATCCCAAGAAAACCGAAAGAATCACTCAATTTTCAAGCATGGAACCAAAATCAGCCCTCCATTATTTACCCAAAAAAAAAAAAACAGCCCTTCATTTCCTTTCTATAACACGCCATTATCAGTAATCAATCCACCAATGGGAAGTCGAATTCGAAAAGTTGAATCTCATTGAAATTCGTCGGAACTTGCTTCTTTTCCTGTAAAAAAAATGATATGATCGCAATTGACTTGTAAAAAAAAAAAACCACAAGAACCAGTGGACAATTCTAGAGAAAAGTATATCAGAGAAGTTATCTTCTCTATTAGTCTAGAGCTACAAGGACGGCATCAACGACTTGGGTGGAGCTATCACCACCAAGGTCTTTTGTCCGGTACTTTCCCTCCGACATAACATGTTTCACAGCAGTTTCTAATCGATCGTCAACTAATGCAAATGAAGAGTAGAATTACAGAAACCCAATGGAAGCTTTTAGCTATGGAGATGAGAGGGGTTTGTTGCCTTGTTGGGTTATCGATCTGGATTGGAGTCTGTTGCCTTGTTGGGCATAGATCTGGATTGGAATCGGAGAAATTAGGAACATGGAAGTTGCAGAAGAGGATGAGAGATGGTGAAATTAAGTTGTAACTATGGTTAAAGTGGAGGGTCAATAGTGGACCCCATAATCACTTATTAACCAATAAGAGAGAGGGTAATTTTCACCCTCTTTTAGGAAGTGTGAACAAAATTGCACTCTATTTTCTCTATATTTGTTGAAATATTTCTCTCCTTAATGGGATTATTAGTTGGGTTGAGGTTAGAATTATTGTGGACGTTATTTCCAGTTTGTTAGTTGTGTTGGGCTTAATGATTATGAACTTATCTTTCAGTTTGATGCAATTCATGACCTGTATTCTCTTACTATTTGACCAACTAATAGCTTCAGGAGAGAAATAGTCCAACAAATACAAAGATAACAACACTAATATGCGGATGAGAAGATTCAAACTCCTGACCTTATAGTGAGATCTAAGAGTCCTGGCCAAGTGAACAAAATCCCAGTTAGTTCACATTAACGTTTATAATACTACCTACTTATAGTTAAAGGATATTGTAATTAATTGACTGTTTCATGATCAATTAATCTCACACTGAAGCATTTATTGGGCAGGAATCCAATAAATGGCCGGTTGAAAATATGTGCATATTTCAAAAAAAAAAATCGGATATATGATGATGGAAAATAAATAAAAATAAGAATTCTGATCAGCAATGGAAAATAGCTTGCAAATTTAAAATTACCCCAACAATGAATTGAAGACCGCGTTTTTTCTTTTTTCTTTTTTCTTTCTTTTTTCAAAACAAGAATCCGAGACCGCGTTTTTGTTATTAAAATTGAATTCCCCATGGGATAACCTGATTGTATATAGATTGTATAGGATAATATTCGAAATGGTCAATTTTGGTTGGTGCTGGGATATTCATATAAGATATGAGAAATGGTCAATGCCAACTATTACTATAATTTGCCATATGGCAGATATGAGTCATATGACAATACCAGATGTCAGGGGTAAATGCTATCTAGATGAGTTTGACTTCTTTAACAAATAGATAAAGGGTCTAATTTTACGAGTATATTCTTGAGGTCATCTCACCTCACCTCACGTAAAAGGAAGCATGGTAATAACTCTGAGAGGGACTGTAAAGATTAATTTGAGGTGTGCGCAAGCGAACTCAAAACACCCTACGATGCAAAATAAAAAATAAAAAAAACTTACTCGTATTGAATCCAGTCAAATTCCCTTATAATGCTAAATTTATCTTTCTACTTTGTTAGCATTTTAATTATACTTTAAAACCTCTTGAGAATTTAAAATTCAAACAATGTGCATACAGACACAGGAATAGAATATAGAATTGGGCTCATCCCATTAATTTTGAATCTTGTATGTAGGATGGATGTCTAATTGTCTGTGGTTCGACCATGTAAAGCTATCAACCTAGTAATTAATAAGATGCATATTATTACCCTAAAAACAAGAAGTTCCGATTCCGGAGGTGCAATATTAATCAGTTGATGTCCATCTTATGCATTTGTTATGGTTATCTCGTATGCCATTATGGGTCCTTTCAAGGCCTACTTTGATAATCCAAATCATTCACATTTTAGAACTGGTCGAGAACGAAGAAGCCGTGCAAAATTCAAGCTGATCGGGTATATCATTTGATATGATTGTGAAACATATTTGTATTAGAATAAATAACATTACAACACCAAATCAAAACTTATTTTCATTTATTAAGACAAATGCATTCCGAAATTACATCAACTGCTATTTGAACTTGAGTTTTGGCGTGGTTAACGTTCTTGATGAACTCTAAACATAAACGATTTGGATCATCAAAATGGACCGGAGAAGGACGACCACAAATAAGCAAAATTAGAAAGTCCAAATGGACTGGTGTGAGGAACTTTCTTTATTTACAATTTTGATTTCAGAGTATGAAATTAGAAATTAAGGGTTTGTTTTGAACTGGTGAAAAAGAAGATAAATGAAATGAAAATTAAATTTTCTTAAATCTTCTATTGTTTAGTTTTGAGAGAAAGATGAGAGAGAATAAAAAAAATTAGTATTGTGCACAAGACCATTTTTCATCTTATTTTTCTTATATTTCCCTCTCATTTTTTTTTTTTCCATTTCTTTTCTACTGCTTTCTTCAAGTTCCAAACGGACAACAATCTCTGCTGTAAACTAGGTGCATAGCATCGTGTCATGCTTCTTATCCGGTCGTCCGTTGCGAAAATACACGTCTTAGATTAAATTCCAGCAATAACTTCTTCACGGGATTGAATTTAATCCAAGCCGTTTATGCAACAGACGGCCGGATGGATGCATGGGAAGGTGACATGCATCTAGTTCAAATGGGTTTCAGTTGACCAGATCTACATGCCTTGTTCCAACTTCAACGAGAACCACTTACCCTTCCAGGGTCATTACCGTAATTCCACAAAAAAGAAAACGAAACCTCCGTTTGAGCTGAGTCCATTCTATTCTTCAGACCAAAAAGCACTTCTCTCTCTCTCTCTCTCTCTCTCTCTCTCCCCTCTTTTCGCGTTCTGACTCCCTTTCACTCAGACACACCGTCGATCAAACACCCAATGGGCAACTTACACGGCCGCCTCCGCCACCGCGAATCCGCCGCAGAAAGCTCCTCCGCACCACGTCACCACCAACCACAACCGCCACAACAACCACAACCCTCCTCCTTCCACCGCCACGTGCCCGGCACCGGCAGGGTCCTCGGCCGTCCGATGGAGGACGTCCGCTCCACCTACACCTTCGGCCGCGAACTCGGCCGGGGCCAGTTCGGCGTGACCTATTTAGTCACTCACAAAACCACAGGCGAGAAGTTCGCGTGCAAGTCAATCGCCACTCGGAAACTGGTCAACAAGGACGACGTTGAAGACGTACGACGCGAGGTCCAGATCATGCACCACTTGACCGGCCATCGCAACATCGTGGAGTTGAAAGGAGCGTATGAGGATCGACACTCGGTGAACCTGGTCATGGAGTTATGTGCAGGCGGTGAGCTTTTCGATCGGATTATTACCAAGGGGCATTACTCGGAGCGCGCCGCAGCGGATCTGTGCCGACAGATTGTTACAGTTGTGCATAATTGTCATTCGATGGGAGTTATGCATAGGGATTTAAAGCCGGAGAATTTCTTGTTGTTGAGTGCCGATGAGAACTCGCCGTTGAAAGCTACCGATTTTGGATTGTCTGTATTTTTCAAGCCAGGTGAGAGTTCTGATCTGACTCACATAATGCGTGTGCTGAAAGAATCTTTTCTTTTTTAAATTGTAACAAGAGTGTGTGCGAGATTGAGAAAGTCTTTTATGAATATAGCAAAGCAAATCAAATAGAGAGAGCAAGATTGAGAGCACGAGCGTAGGCGAGATTGAGAGGGCGAGGGCGAGCGGAGAGGCTACCGAAGTATCATGTGAATAAGATCACATAATCCTATGACAGATTGATTTGAGATATAGTAATATATTGTGGAAACTTTATACTCAACCCAAAGCCAATTGGCAATAATCTCTCATTCCATGCCAAAGCAATGTGCGACAACTACTCTAACACCCCATTACGTACAATCGCATTTAGGTTTGTCGTGTGGCTATTTTTTTTTGGGTCCTATCATCGTTCAGCCTTTCCTGGTTCTGTCATCGTGGGGTGTAGACTCAATTTTTACTATTTGTTGTAAAATTTGGGATGGAACAGACCCGATTTGATATCATGTGGAAATTTTATATCTAACTCAAAATCAATTGACAATGAGTGGAGAGGTCCCAAATGTTATTAAGTGATCTCACATTCCATATCCAAGCAATATGAGACAACTACTCTAACACCCCCATCACATGCAGCCACATTTAGGGGCAACTTTTTGGGTCCTATCATCGTGGGGTTTGGACTTGATTTAATTATTGTTATAAAATTCGGGATGGAATGGACCCGCTTTGATACCATGTAAAAACTGTATATCTCACCTAAAACCAATTGGCAATGAGTGAAGAGGTCCCAAGTGTTATTAAATGATATCTCATTCCATACTAAAGCAATGTGGGACAACTACTCTTAACACCCCCTCACATGCAGCCACATTTAGGTCCGCGTTTATGGTTCTGTGACACTGTTTTTGCTTCATTTAGGATTTTTTTTTATTAAGTTTCCCGTCAACGGGGTGAGATTGGAAATGCAATAAAAATGTGTGGACTCTATTAAGGCTTGAGATTGCAATGAGCAATCACCAAATTAGAATTCATAAGGTCCATATTGACAGTGTATGTCGATGTGGTGGTTTAGACTTGCGCTGTTTGCTTGTAGCCCTTGTTAGTGGGCTTTGTGTTTGGTGATTTAGTATACTTGCGAAATTTTGTGCATACAATATTTGTTCAACTTTGTTTTCGCTATGTTTAGGACTGGAAATGTAAGAAAGTTACCCCTGTCAATGAAAAGAATAAATTTTCAGAAATGGAAAGGAAATTCTGTATAATGGTCGGTTTGTCAGGAGTCAAGGACATGTTGTGAAAGGAAAGGAGAACAAAGAAGTGGAGAAGATGGAGGAGCTTCCGTGTTTGTGAGGAAGCTAAGGGGATGAGAATGAAAAAGAAGAGGGAGTATCTCCTTTGGTGGTTTCCTTTTTGCAAAAAAAAAATAAAATCTACTCTCAGAAAAGATAATTCAAAGATGCGTATTTCTCTCGTACACTCTTCCCTACATCAAACACTGAAGTGTTAAATAAACGAGGGGCAACCATCTTTCCTTGTTTTAATCACCCGTTGAAATCATTTTATGACCTACCAAACCCTCTGCTCGAACACTTAATTGCAATTAGTTCTTTGGAAGTCCCTTTCTGATTTTTACTTTCTGACGTGTTATTTTCTGTAATCTATGACCAAAATTTGTGGACAATTATTATGATTTTCATTGCCATTCATCTTCAGCCAGTTTTATACCTGGTGGTTAAACTACAGCCAGTTTAAGCCCCTATTTTTCATACTTATTGGTGGTGTTTCTAATTACAGTTTATCTTGTGGGTGCAGGTGATGTATTTAAAGACCTTGTTGGAAGTGCATATTATGTAGCTCCTGAGGTATTGAAACGAAATTATGGAGCTGAGGCTGATATATGGAGTGCTGGGGTGATATTATACATATTACTTAGTGGGGTCCCACCTTTTTGGGGAGGTAAGTTTCGTTGGCTGTGTTTGGTTAGATAGTTTAGTTTAGTTTTGATGATGTCATCAGGTGTAATGAGTGGAGAGAGATAGAGAGAGAAATGAGGAAAATGATGATGTCATCAAAACTAAAACTAAAACTAAACTGGGAAACGAACAGGGCCGTTGTTATTTACATTCTCTTTTTTCTCTTTTCTGGCTACTAAACATAACATAAGTTTGAAACTTGACAAGTACCATCTTTTTACAAATTTCCATTGTTGCTTTCATCATGTTCTTAGAGCATCCCCAACAAGGGATGCCGAATTTGACATGGCATGCCAAAGTGGATGAATTAGCATTTGAGCCAACTCCAACCAAGATGTCAATTGCCTAGGTGTCATTTGACATCTCCTCTTTCATGTCAAAATTGACATGTGATATCAAATCTTTTCTTTTATTCTTTATTCTAAACAAAAATTACTTTACTCTATAAAACTAAATAACCGTGATAAAGTAAAAGATAGAAACAAGACTAATGTGAAAACATACCAAAACAATAAATTTGGTGTATTGGTTGAATTGGTCATTTTTAGAGAGATCAAATTTAACATGTCAAATAGCTAGATAAGCCTTCAAAAGAATTTCACATCCCCAATTCTAAAGCAAAAGGTTGGAGATGCTCTTAGTGGCCAAAGAAATAGTTGAAGGATTGTTACCATCAAATAAAGTCTTGGATGTTATAGAATATGGATAGATTATATTTCTGCCGTCTCAAAATGATAGTCCAATTCACAAAACAATAAGTTAAAAATAATGCATTTTTTTCTAGAAAAATTCAAATATTTTTTAGCAATTTACTAGATATCAATGAGCTCAATTCATGAATTTTTTTTGAAAGTTATCTTTTAAAAAAAGTATTATTTTTTACTTATCATTTTGCGAACTAGACTATCACTTTGGGACGGAGGGAGTAACTAAGAAAGAAAAAATATAGGGAAATGGTTGATTACCGTTCAGCCTAAAGTTTATATTACGTCTCATTAGGAATGCCCCATGACATTGCTATTTTGTTTTGAACGGTAAGTCTTTACTTAGTTGCAGTTTATATTACGTCTCATTGGGAATGCCCCATGACATTGCTATTTTGTTTTGAACTGTAAGTCTTTACTTAGTTGCAATCTTCTCATTCTTGTTACTTTCTTTACCCTCAGAAAATGAGCAGGGTATCTTTGATGCTGTTCTACGTGGACGTCTTGATTTTGCATCTGATCCATGGCCATCCATATCCAGTAGTGCCAAAGATCTTGTTAAGAAGATGCTGCGGAGTGATTCGAAAGAAAGGCTTTCTGCAGTTGAAGTATTGAGTAAGTTTAAATGTGGACGGATATTTTATAGTGTAACAGTAACATAGCCCCTATGTGGCTATGGAACCAAAGCAGAATAGGAGGGAGATGTTTCTTTTTTTTTGGGTGGGAGGGGTAGAGGGGTGGTTATACAATGGGGCACCCATGTGCCCTAGGCAAATAAGACCCAGACGAGTCATTAAAGAGCAATTTGCTGTAAGCCTTGAGCAATGCACTTGATGATTATCTGTATTCCGTCCATTGCAGAATGGACCCGTGGATCACTTTCAGGTTTCAACATATAGTAAAGTTGCTTTGCCGTCCTATATACCAATTTTGTGAGTTTACAGTAATTGAAAACATCACAGGGTAGGGTTTAGCATAACCTTTTAAGTTTGACCCTGGGCAGTCTATTTTGATGGCATACCAACACCTTTACCATGACTATACCATGACTATGATGGATTTTGTGTCATGGGAAGATTAACAACTTATGACATGCTTACATGTCGAAGAGTAATTGCCGTCTCTGTCAATTTCTTCTATCCTTGTTAATGATCGGAAAACAGTTTGTTTTGCATCGCAGAATAGGAGCCCTCTGATTCTTGAACTTTATACCAATAGAAGTAGAGGTGGCAAATGGGTGGGTTGGGTTGGGTTTGAGTGGGTTGATATGGGTTATGGGTTAAATATGGGTGGGTTGAAGATGGGTTGAAAGTGAATAGGTTGAATATGGGCGGCTTGAATATGGGTTAAGCTAAACCCAACCCAACCCAACCCGACCCAGCCCAAACTCTTTTTTTTTTTTTTTAAAAATTATTGCATTTTGTTGGATAGGTTATAAGCAATCGAAATAGATTTCGTTAGGCAGGCAACTGCAATATCCAACCTCTTCCTCTTGCCAGAGCAGCCACCATCATTCACCTCCTGGTCTAAGCTCGTGAGATATGCTTTCAATATTAAAAGGTCTTTATGAACATTAAGTATCGAGATCTTAAATTTTTGGTCGAAGAAATGGATCAAATTTTAATCAGATTGTAACGGGAGAGCAGTCCATAAATAGTCCGGGTGATTGGGGAGACCCAATTGCTTCTCTACCCCTAACCAATATTCTTTGGATTAAAAAATAAAGTACTTCCGCACATCATTTTTTATTTTTTTGCACCTAATTAAACTACTAATAGAGATTTTTAATTTGATACGAAAAATTTTGAAAATTTATAGGAGTATACTTTAGCATTTTACTTTTTTGGTTTGTTGGCTTTGTTGAGTTGCTATGCAATATCTTCGGATCAAGAAATAAAGTACTTCCGTGCATAATTTTTTGTTTGCTTTTGCACCAAATTAAACTACTAATAGATATCATTAATTCGATGAGAAAAAATTTGAAAATTTGTGGTCCAAAAATGCGCGTTTAGGTGAGGTTTACGAATATAAAATTGATATGAATATGAAAAATGGACCAACAAATACGGACGAGAAGGAAGTAATTCTCAGTCTTGGATTTGTACTATATGAGGTTAGGGGTTTAGTTTGTTTACTACAATAATTTGGGATGTTACATTGGGGATTTCAATTATAATAAAAATAAAAAGCATTTAACGCATGAGCCACAATTATGTGACAGGCTATGTTACGCGGACTCTCATAATAGCATTAAGTACCCGTGTCGGACACTCGACACTCGGATAAGGGTGTGGGATATGTGTCCGATAAGTTTAATCAGACACTTCTATAGAAAACCTAATTGTAATTCGAGTTTATCATGGAAGTATGCATAAACCTCTCTTATTATCCATGAAATACGCTATAGAACCTTAAAGCACCAATTTACATAAGAAAATACACAAAAAATAGAAACAAATTTGAATATTTTGCCGTGTCCCCGTATCCTTGAAATGAGAAATAGTTGAATCCGACACCTACATACATACCCGCACCCGACACCCATACCCGAGTCCAAGTAACATAGGTGACAGGGTATCAAAACGATATTAGCTCTTTCACGTCAGAGAGACCCTCCACGAACAAAAGTTACCTATTACTTATATCACAATCCAACCCATTTTCAACCCAAGTTGAACCCATTTAAACCCATTTATAAATGGGTTGATGTGAGTTGAACCCAATCAACCCATGATGAAATATAGGTGGGTTGGGGTGCGTTATAAGTGGGTGGATTTGGATGGGTTCATGGGTTGGGTTGATAATTGCCACCTCTAAATAGAAGCTTAAAACAAGAGATATAATGGGATGATGAAAAACAGACAATGGAGTTCCTTTTTAATGTTTGTAAATGTTATCTTTGGTTGAGTAGATGTGTTACTTCTGCATCATGCTTGGCCACCACTTGCTATTCGCTCCATTACTTGGAATACGAGTACTTGCGCCAGACATTATGAATTATGATTTCAGCATGCTTCACTTAACTTTGAAAAGTTGCATTAGTGCACTCTTTTGTTCATTCCAATATTCTAGTACAAGGATCATACATAGTTTGAATTAACGATATGCATGGCAAATTATGATGATTATATCACCAGTTGATTCAACTTCCTGGTCAGAAGTAACAGGAAATACATCTTTGATAGTCCAAGTTGTATGAAGTGGGAAATTTTGTTGAAAATTTTGTGCATTCTGTGAATAAAAACTAAAAAGCTCAAGCACCTGATTGGGATGCAGATCATCCATGGATGAGAGAAGATGGAGATGCACCTGATAAACCTATTGATATTGCTGTCTTAAGTAGAATGAAGCAGTTCCGTGCAATGAACAAACTCAAAAAAGTAGCACTAAAGGTAGGATTGAGAGTATTTTCTTGTTTCTTGATTTTATTTGTGGAACTTTATTTTTTCGGTCGGGTTTTGGTTCTGGTTAAACTTACGGAGTTTAATTAGGGCATCTTCCTTGCACTTCTAGGTCATTGCAGAAAATCTTTCGGAAGAAGAGATCGTTGGCTTAAAGGAAATGTTCAAATCGATAGATACAGACAACAGTGGAACCGTTACTTTTGAAGAATTAAAAGCCGGTCTTCCAAAACTGGGTACCAAGCTTTCTGAGTCGGAAGTGAGGCAGTTGATGGAAGCGGTATTTATCTTTTTATTTCCCGCTATCCTTCTGGGTGCTTTAAATATATTGTTGGGTGCTTTAAGTTATATGGCTTCATTTCCTACTTGCACATGTGGTATATCCTGGTGGCTCAGCATTAGTTTTTACTTTTTTGGTTGGGGTGACTCGTCATCGTTCAAGCATTGGCATATCCAGTGATGAACTCCTCTGGATGAGACATAGCTGAAGAAGGTACTGAAGGTTCCCAAACCTTTTGATGAACATTCACTGTAGGCTGTTATACATGTAAGCTGTTACATATCGTCTCAGCCATTACTTAACGGGATTTGGACCTCCGCTACCAATATTTACCTATGCATTGGCCGTACCTCTGCCTCTGGTATTGGCCAATAAAAGGCTTGTATCACTGATGCAATACGTATCCCGATACCATGATTTAGGTTGGGTTTTCACGAAAAATACCTTCTTCCCATTGTAGTCAAAAGTGGGCGTTGTTTTCGCTAAATGGTATTTTTTGATGTATGTGAGGAGAAAATACCACCGATCAAAAAAAAAAGTGAGAAAATACCGTGGCTACAGTGGGAAGACAAAGCACAATATCAACAATATCAAAAATACCTTAGTGGAAACTTGACAACGCTTTTTACAGGTTTAAATATGTTACCGTGTATTATATATCTATGCATTGCATAGAAACAGTGTTATTAAAAGTCCGCTTGAAAATGTAACTCTACTAAACCCCACTTTGCAGGTTCTTTATTGCCATTCAACTCAGAAGTTTACATCTCAATTTCATGGATTTGCAAACTATCTTTTGCTATGACCTTGGTTCATGCTTCTTGGGACCCACTTCTCCTTTTAGCACCTCCAACTTCAAACCATTTCTCCTTCCAACGTGCACTACAAGATTTTGTCCTCCTTAATGAACATTCTCTCTTATTGCTCTAGCTGGTGACTCCTGTTCTTGATTTTCTAGTACTTGATATTGCAAATAATGCTGGTCCTATAAACTTCCCTTTCGGTTGTAGTTGACTTTTGGCCACCGACTCAGTCAAACTATATCCTTCAATTATGACCTGTTGAGAGTGACTGGAGACAAGCTGGTTGATTTGAATATATTGTTAGTTTTAGCTGTTGTTGCATGCAGAGATGCTTCTAGGTAAAATTGGATTCTATTTGCGCTTTCACAAAGCAATTGCATTGTAAAAACTACAATATCGTGTTTGTTCAGGCCGACGTTGATGGAAATGGTACAATTGACTACATTGAGTTCATAACTGCTACGATGCACATGAATAGGATGGAGAGAGAAGACCACTTATACACTGCCTTCGAGTATTTTGACAAGGACAAGAGCGGGTAAGCTCTCGAATCAGTGGCGATCTTCTTATGTTTCATCATTCCAGTACCTTTTGGTCACACTCCCATAATTTTATCGAACATATTTGTAGGATGGATTCTTAAGCAATTTTGTTATTCGTCATGCTTGCCCCTCTTAACTCAGGTACATAACAATGGAAGAATTGGAGAATGCCCTGAAGAAATATAATATGGGTGGTGAGAAAACAATCAAGGAGATCATTGCAGAAGTTGACACAGATCATGTATGGCTTCTCTCCATTGTCAGGAACTCAGGATTATAATACTAACATTCTGCTCTACCCCTTTGTTTCCTCCACAAACTTCATTTTTGTAAATAAACCTTTTCTACATTTTTCCCCGAGTGTCTTCGGATTTCTCTTCTGGTCTAACAAAGAATGCATGTTGGAAACTCATGATTTGCAACCTAATAAAATGTTTACCCTTCTATTCATTTTGTAGGATGGGAAAATTAACTACGAAGAGTTTGTTGCCATGATGAGAAAAGGCAGTCCAGATTTGGGAACAATGAGACGCCGCAGATGAGATCCAACATCAAACACCTATTTTGGCCAGTCTGAGCTGATGATTTGTTTGTCTAACCGGGGCGTTTCGTAACTGGAATCACAGTGTTGTCTTCAGTTCAGCTACCTTGAAACCACAGCACAGCTCTTGCTTTCTAGATTTGTTTGTGGTTTCTCTATGCCTGCTTTCATAGATATTTACCAGCCAGATTTGCCTAACTTTTCTGCATAATTGTACTCTATTTGCGTCCGACACTTCAAATTAGGCAACATGTTTCATAACTAAAATGGTAATATTTGTCATTTACGCAATTGGGATTTTTATGTTGCCTCCAGTTGCAGCTCTCTCTCTCTCTCTCTCTCTCTCTCTCTCTCTCTCTCTCTCATATTGGTTGCACTAATGACTGTACTGGCAAAAGAAGTCTCTTAGGAATTGAACATGTTCAATCTATAACGCCCCTACGGATCTTGGAAATTAGAGTGACAAATTGCAAAACAGAAAAAGTGTAATAAACAAAAAAAGAAAAGAAAAAGACACACAGATATACTTGGAAAATTTTAACGCGATGAAAATCACAAGTCACATCAGTCCACTATAATCGAAGATAAGTCTTTTCTCTTCTCTCTCAAAGAAGTGTTATCTCGCCTCCTCGTGTTTTAATCTGCAGACACTCTAAACGTAATTACAATGCAACTGTAATGGCTGTGTTTGGTTAGATAGTTTAGTTTAGTTTTGATGATGTCAGCAGGTGTAATGAGTGGAGAGAGATAGAGAGAGAAATGAGGGAAATGATGATGTCATCAATACTAAAACTAAAAATGAACAGACGAACAAGGCCAATATAAATAGGTAGAGCCCAACTTTTGTGCTGAGGAGGCACGGCCCTATTTATTCTCAGGCTATTGCCGAAAGTTATCTGCATCTCATCGGCACAAAAGTGACATCGTGACATCGGGGATTCTTGTTCGAATGTGACATCGTGACGACGCTTATTACATTCAAATCAACACGGTTGGAATAAGATTGGTACAAAATCTACAATGTCATCGGGGATTCTTGCTCTGCCCTTTTTAAGCAAGTGATAAATCGGGTATTCTTATTCGAATGCGACATTGTGACAATGCCATCGAAGTGTTGATTTTGTCATATGGAATTAGGATAAATGCAAAACAATAAACATGATTGATTTCTTCTTTTATTTTTTTCTTTTTTTTTGGGCTACTCAAAAAGTGTGCTAGGGGAATCCACCCGACATGGAATGTTCAGACTTAACCATAGTTGACCTAACCAGGGATGAAATAATCAAATAATGAACTATCCAATTGAGAAAAACTTTTTTACGGACACGGCGCGAACGGGGGGTTTGTGTTGCACGGATCTCGGCCGTCCATTTCGAAATCCAATGCATTTTCAAGTGTAAAAAAAAAAAAAAAAACTTAGCACCGATCCGAGCCGATGGATCTTGGAATGGACGGCCTAAATCCGCGCAACGCAAAACCCTGTTTGCGCCGCGTCGGTGAAAAAGTTTATCTCCTATCCAATTTTTATAGTTAGAAGCTTTGTTTTGAATGCCGCACAATAATTTGGGCTAAATTTTTCGAGCTCCATTAAAAAACTTAGGCCTACCTGACGAACAACAATATTGAAGAATGAATGGGGTGAGAGAGAATGTATTAACAGTTTCTGTTAGCAATTAGACAGATTTAGACGGCGGGTGCATATATTGGGGGGTTTTGTACGTTGAAATGTTCAACTGCAATAACATGAAGTATAGGTACTTATGGGACATTTGGTGAAAGCTCAGGGGGCGAATGAAATTTTTCCAATGACAAATAGCATCAATGGAAATCCACTCCAAGGATGTGCTATCCAAAGCCAGACATCGGGCGGCTCGTGACGAGAGAGAACAAACGACAGTGAAAATGCCGATGAGTCGTCGCTGACAAGAACAATGGACCCTACTCTGAGGTAAGCCCCCGCTGCCACGGCGGGCTCCGAATGCGAGAAAGCAAAGCCGACGAACCCATGCAACCATGGCAAGTACCACTCCGAGGACTACAACTCACATCAGAAACCAAAAAATCTTATTATCCCACCATCACCACCTACTGGATTTGAAGAAACCAGACTGGTACGTACCGTCAGACTAGGAACCAGTCAAAGAAATAACAAACCCTTTTCTCGAAACTCCTCCTTATTGCCCCGACACCAGCTATCTCGCCCAACCACCACTCGCCATCTACACCGCCCCGATCTGAACAGGATACGCCAGATCTACACCACCGGCGGAAATCACCATAGAGGGCCGGACCACCAAGGTCCAAGAAACGGGTAAAACGAAGAAAATTGAAGGGGGCAGAGAAACCGGGGCACACCTAAAGGGGAAAACAACTAAGGGAGGAAGGGGGCCAAACCCCACCCCCTTAGGAAACCCTAGATGCAGAAAAAACATAGTGAGAGAAGAGATTTTGGGATGCTGTGAGGTTTACACACTTGATAGAGGCACAATATATTGAGCATTTCTCAACCACCACCACCGCTGCTTGCTATGAGTGCATCCGAGTCGACCTTTACCACCTCCGATTCAAGTTCCGATCACTGAGTCTGCCGATGGAGTTATGTTCACGACTCAGGCGATCAAAGCTGATGAACTCATCCACGCGACCAAACCCATCGTCTCTCACCCTTTTCTCTCTACTGTTAAGTGTTTAACATCTCACCAAAATCCACCGGTATTAGTGAAGGCGTAACTTTATTTTCTTATTCCCTATTACGCCCAAGCGTCAACGGGTCAACTGAGACTTAGCCCACTTGGCCTCCGCCCAACAATCTCCCCCTCCAGCACCTACCTGCAAATAGCATGCTATCTAGGAGAGTTGAACCCTTGACCTTGGCTCTGATACCATTTGTTACGATCAAGCCTTTACCATCTCACCAAAGCCCGCATGTATTAGTGAATTTATTTCCTTATTCCCTATCGTGCTCAAGCGCCAACAGGTCGACTGAGACTTGGCCCACCTAGCCTCCACTCCGGCAGGATGTTGGACTTGGCCCACCTAACCTCCGTCCAACATCTACAATCACCACTGTTTTGCTATTTATGCCTCAAAAGTCTCAGAAACAAAACCACATAGGGCCTCTAATTTTTCGAATGTCCTTGCAAAAATCAGGTCAATCGGATGAATTTAGGTAATTGATCTAATCTTTCAATTTATTGTAGGGCTTGTTGAGGAAAACATTTGATAAAAAAATTATCTTGATCTGACATCGATTGGTAACAATGCACTTTATATTTTCTAAATGATCCTTGCATTGTGATATCATTGATGTCTAATAAAGCTATCATTTTTTTAATGAATGTTTTTTTTTTTTTTCAGCAAGTCCTTAGTACTCCCTTCGTCCCTAAATAATAGTTGAGTATTCCATTTTGAGTTGTCTCTTGATAAGTTTCTCGTTTGAAAAGTTACTAATAGATAAAAGTTTGCACAGTTATTATTTTGCTCTTTTGCTTGTAGAATTGGGAATGTGGATGCTCTAAGGGCTGAACTTTGGGTATTTAGAGAGGTCTCAAACTTGTGCGGGATTTGGAGTCGCACCGTGTAGTGTTGGAAAGTGGAAACGGATTCTCAAGTGGCTCTCCGGGCAATTTTGAATCAATTTTGAATCAGCATTCTTTGATCCTAACTATAATCTAATTAAGTTGATCAATGAACAACTTAAGATGGGGATGGACTTGTGATTTAATTTTTTGTTGGAGAGAGGCAAACAGTTGTGCACATAATCTAGCTAGATTGGGTCTTAAGTGGGACCGAGGTGAGCAAGTGTCTGATCAAGCGCCACTAGAAGTGCTAGATGATTTATGCAACGACCGTGATGGTCTTGGAGTTTCTCGAGCTACTGCGGCAAGTGTTTATGTTTCTTAGGGTCTAGGCCCTCGTGTATCAAAAAGAAAAAAAAAAGTTGATGTGGAAAATGTAAAGTAAAGGCAAAATGGATATTTGTTCAATGGGAGATACTACGGGTACGTAGGCATTAGCATAGAAAATGTACAAATGATACTCGGGGACCCAAAAATGGGTCCCACACGAGTGATCCGAACCGTTCATTATTTTTAAAACATTTTTCCGAGGGTCTCCACAAAAATTCAACTCAATCAGACTGTTAAAAGTGGTTGAACCAAAGTCTCACCATTGCAATCCAAAAGTTTTAGATTGCAACGGTGGGACTTTGTTTCGGAGCATGGTCTGTACATTTTCTGTGCTAATGCCTATGTACCCGTAGGTTTTTCGTTTGTTCAATAATTAGTATTTTTGAGAAGAAAATATTTCCGCTGAAATTATTTTTCCAGGAAAATCTGGATTATTTCCGTACTCTGCCCAGGACCCATTATGTTTTTGTGTTCTACCAGAAATCTGAAAATTTCCCTCACTTTGAAGAGTAGATCGTATCAACGGTCAAACTCCATCAAAATTCTAAAATTAATTTATCCATCGAATATTACCTAGGGTTTTCTGATTTCCAATTTTCTTCGTACAGTGAAGGTGATACATACATATACATATATATGTCTACGCTCAATAGTTGTGTTTATCACTTCTCAGATGCATAAATTTAGGGCTTCCATTCACCATGTTGAGCTCTTACTCTCACTGTCTCGCTCAACGCCCCAGCTTTCTTCCCTCTCGCTCCCGAGTTAGGGTTTTGAGCAGTCACTGCACTTCATTGCCCGTCGCTCGCTCCGTTCGGGTCTCTCAATCTCTTCAAAAGTCTTCGAGCAAAGTAATAAATCTCGAAACTTTCAATCCTGCTGTCTCAGTTGTGTTATGTATATGTTTCATATATTGGAACTGTGTTTGTTATGTTGGTTTTCATGTTATTTGATTGTATTGCAGAAATGGAAAATATTGTGTTTTCGGAATGAAGATTTTGCATCTGGAGACCCAAAACCTGAGATTAGTGAAGATAATGTGCATGAAGAGTTGGCGCAGCCCAAATTGGATCCACCAAGTGACAGAAAAAGAGATTGGATTTCAAGTCTTCGAGAGGTAGGTGGGTTAATTAGTCTGTTTTTAATGGGTTTTGAATTTTGTGATTTATGAGTTCTCTGGATGTTAGTATTCTGTGGCCTTTCATGTATGCGGAAGAATTGAAAGCTGTATTTGTTACATAAATAAGCTCTGCGCTGAAGAGGAAACATGTTATGTCCTAGGGTTTTCAACTCTTCTACTGTTTTTTTGATCAGCAACTCTAATAATAACAATTGTACTAAAGAGGAATATTCATTTCACCAAATCAGTGTCTCATAAGGTAAGGTTCTCAAAGCACTAAGAGTAAGTCCACCCATTGGTGCAAAGTAGCAATTTCAAACTCATTTTTAGCTCGCTACAATGTAAGAAGCCAAAAGAATAGGAATGTTACTGCACTGGTTTTGGTGTCATTTTGGCACGATCTCAAAACCAGGCCATTGGATTTAACCCATCCGATGCTAATCAAATGGCTTGGATGATGTGACAAGTTTGGCAATCGCCAAAGTTGATGCAAACTTGGCACCAGGAATGAATTTGGCACAAGGGTGGAGATGGTTTTGCCATTGTTGATGCTAAATTTTCGCTTTGGTATGAGATTTAGCACAAGGGTGGACTTGCTTTAAGTAGTAAACCTAGTAATCCTTTAGTACTCATTGTTGGGTTTCTAAGAGCCTGTCTGGGACTTGAGGAAAGTGAGGGGAAAGAAGGGAAATTAAGAGAAAATCATTTTTCATTGTATAGTTTGTGTAGAAAAAGGGAGGAAATCAACAAGATATAGTATTAAGTACGGTACAATTTAGCTTACATTTTCCTCATTCGTTCATTCGTAGTTATTTTCTCTTCTCTTCTCTTCCTTTTCTTTCCCCAATAACCATACAAACCATAAAGTTGTTGTTCAAGTTGTTTTCTATCTGAAAGTAGGAGTTTAGATGCAGCTGACTCAATGCAATTTCCTGTTACAACCGTTGGAGATAGATTTGTTTTCCTGCAGCATTTGACTTGTTGAGTCCATCGTATGAATTAATTCCAGTTGTATCATGTGGTAACTTACACATGATAGGGAAATTAAGAATGGTAACTGGGATAACTCTACAGACTACAACACATATACGGCAAGAGTGAGAAAGTAAAGAAGGTAGGCTTTGACGATGTAGGCTTGACAATAGCTTCTGCACATTATAGAGATGAATAGATCATTTTGGATATGCTTTTATGTGTTAGTAGTGTTCCCACAAGCTCAAGTAAAACAAACGGAAAATTGTAATCTTCAAACATTTATTCGCGCATTGAAGCCTCTTCATCTCTATTCCTTCGGAAGTAATCGGGAATCCCCTTGCCAATACCAGATCAAAACTAGATTCATTCCATCAATTTATTCAGACACCCTTTGTCGAGTCTTTTATATAGGCTATTTGAACTGATAACGAAAAAAAATAGAGAAAATGTGACCTAGCAATATTTTCTAAGATTCAAAACAACATACCTTTTAACATAACAACAAAATTAATTAAATGTAATACTAATTACCAAGGAAAACAAAATGTAATCCTTAACTAAATTACAAGTAAAAAAACATATCCTGAAGCTCCAATACCAATAGCCCATGGGGTAGTCTTCCTGTTCCACCTTCTCAAACCCAATTGATCCTTTTGCTTATTTGCCTTCGCTCGAAACCATGATATATGCAATATGGTCTACTTGTGACTGCAGCTTTTGAACATTTTTGTGGAAAAAGATATCATGCCTGAGATCAACTTATTGCTAATATCAGATTATGTGTCAAGATGTTCACTTATTGGCCTCTTCCTTTCTGTTAGGCAGCAGATGCAGTATTTAGAGCTATTGGAAAACCGTGGACCGTGCCATGGACAGCTGAGACCATACTCCAGGTAAGTTTGTTTTTTCTGTTCTTAATATTGGTAACTGCTTTGGAAAGAGGTATTAAGTGGATTTCAAAAGGACACTTTTTATCATGTCATTTGTTATCAAGGACATGGGAAAGTGAAATGAATGTAAGTTCTTCGCGAATCAAGAGATGCCAATTATGAAAGCTTTTTATTCGTTGTTGTTAAATGCAGTATTTCTCTTTACTTGTTGTGAAAGTATGGCATCTAATCAAATGGAGAAATACCACCAACCCGATTACTTTGAAATGCATTGCAATTATTATTATTTATCTCCTTTATGCTTTATCAAGGGTGAGTACAGCCTTACATTTTCAACCATCAAATCTTTCGTTGACAGCTTGATGCGCTTTCTTTTGTTTTCCTTTCTGTACTGCGTATATCTAACTGGACCAAATACATATTTATTACTGGTACATTCATTGGTCATCATTGCTCTCGCCTGATTTTCTGAATGACTTCCACTTGTGTTTGGCCCCTCCTGCTACCTTCAATTTCTTGTAACTACGAATTAGGTTCTTAAGGATATCGACAAATGCTATGCACTGATGTCTGCTCATAGATTGTTGTGTTGAACTCCCAAAAATGACGTGCTGCTGCTCA
The DNA here is from genome assembly GCA_963854785.1 of Vaccinium vitis-idaea. Taxonomy (NCBI): domain Eukaryota; kingdom Viridiplantae; phylum Streptophyta; class Magnoliopsida; order Ericales; family Ericaceae; genus Vaccinium; species Vaccinium vitis-idaea. Next base: position 12,809,702 of record OY978223.1, read on the forward strand.
CTATTTCTTCTTTTTTATTTGTTGTAAATGGATTATAGAAGGATTTTGTTTTTTGAAAAACTTGTGGCGGTGCAGGTGACGCTTCTTTGGATTGGCACATTCTGGTTTGTGGGTTCCTGGATGATTCCCTTCGGGGCTCACATGTTAGGTTTCAGCAAGGAATCTCTAACGTACAGAGGGCAAGCCTTGTACAGCCTCCTAACCGATATAACTGAAGGCCTTGCTGGGATTGCAATTCTGCATCGCTGCCTGTCTCGCTTCCGTCCCCTTCCATCTGACTGGTTTAGATTTAGCCTGAAAGGAAAGTGGCTGTTTGATGTAGCCCTTGGGTGTCTAATGTTTCCCTTGGTTAACCGGCTTTCACAGTTCAACCTCGACTTATTGCCTCTTCTACCTTCTACACAAGTCACTCTCTCAAACGTCGAGCAATCAATTGTGGCACGGGACCCAGTTGCAATGGCATTATATGCACTTGTGGTTTCAGTGTGTGCTCCGGTTTGGGAGGAGATTGTGTTCCGGGGTTTCCTTCTCCCCTCCTTGACCAAGTACATGCCCGTGTGGTGTTCAATCCTTGTGAGTTCAGTTGCATTTGCTCTAGCGCACTTCAACGTACAAAGGATGTTGCCTCTTGTTTTTCTTGGGGTTGTGATGGGGTTGATTTTTGCGCGATCAAGAAACTTATTGCCTTCTATGCTCTTGCACAGTCTTTGGAATGGATTCGTTTTCTTAGATTTGATGAAATAGAATTCTGCTGTATACAAATTCGGTTGGTTCCTGCCTCCATGAAGGACAAAATCTGGCAGATTTGTAGGCTATGACCTTCAGAGAGTTGCTGCAAATGGTACAATAACAAATTTCTGCCAACTGCAGCACGGACTCACCTAGTAGATTTACATTGGGGAATGAGCTATGCACAAATCAATCAGCTGTTTCATTTCCTCTTTGTTTTCCACTGGAAGGATGGTAAAAAGGAGAAGATTGCCGCCCTAGCCAAAGGACGTCTAGCAAGCAAGTATAGTGACGTTGTCTAATGTATTTTGCTTGATCAAAAGGTCAGTTTTTTTTATAATAATTTTATCCGTATTTTGATGAATATTGTGTACACTAGAAAATTATTTAATGCAAATCTATCACACTTTTTTTGGTCAAGATTGTATTTTTGGATTGACTTGAATGAAAGTAAGTTCAGTGATATTTGTTGGAGTACATGAGATAACATAACATTAAACTTTCCACACTCTCTCTAACTTTCCCCTCTCTCTCTCTCTAAACTTTTAGGCGGAGGTCGGCCATCATCCTCCACCTCTGCCCCCCCCCACCCCCTCTTCCCCTTCTCTCCTAAACCCCACCTGTCGGTGTGTTCCCACCCATCCCGGCTCATCTTCTTCATTCGTGGTGGTTTTGCTCCTAGGTTGCTCGGCCCTTTGGCGGTCTCCGACGAAGGTTTGGTTCAAGCTTCATGGGATCTGATTGGTTCGGTGAAGAATGGAGTCTGGGATCCGGTGTTCGGCGGCCGGAAGAGTGGTAATAACGGGTGAGAGCGGCAGACGGTGGTTTTTCTTGTTTTTGTTGTTTTTTGTTTTTGTTTCCACCGGCTTGGTCCGACTTTGTACCGATCTGGGCTTTCCCCAGATCTAGTGGGTGGTGTTGGTGGGTAAATAAGTTAGTTTGTTTCTTACTCCCTCCGTCCGGATTTGTTAGTCCACAAACATACTTTTTCAAGTCCGAAAATGTTTGTCCATTTTCAAAAGTCAAAGGATAAAGTAGAGGAAAATTGTTTTTGATGATGTGAAAACAACAAACACAAAAAGTAATGGAAAAAAGTTGGAATCCCTAAAACGGACCAACAAATCCGGACGGAGGGAGTAGTTTTTGGTTATCTGGTTCTTCCCAGACTGGTTCACCAATCTCGGGTCAGAGGTGCTTGCTTGGAGGTCCAGCTCGTTGTGGGTTGCCCGGTCTTTACCGCGCCCGGAGTTTCGAAGTGTCAACAGAAACTTGCTCTGGAGCATCCCTTTGCGATTGTGAGGGACTCGCTTTCCTTACATTGTGAATGCCAACGTTAGCCACTTTGAGGACCGTTCTAATGGATTGAGCTCTGGGATGCTCTTCTACTGGTTCTCGGACGGACCCTACGCCGCTTTGTCGGTCTGCTTTTGCAGTAATGCATCTTTGAGCATGTATGCCCATTTGTGGTTGCTCGCGTGCCATGATTAGTAGTTTTTAGCTCTTTCCGACTTTTATGATTATTTCTTGTAAGTGCCGTTAGGCTTCTTGGAATGAAATTTACGGTTAGATAAAAAAAAAAAACATGAGAACATTTGGATTTGGGATTTGAGTTTCTCGGAGCTGTGATCTCAAATCCCAAGACCTCTAGTAATATACATATTTGTGTTCCCCGCTGAAATTAAGGCAAATTCTTAAACGCAAATCTTTTCGATTAAGTACTTTAACCGAGTCTTTAACTCTGCATATGACTACAATCCGAAATAGGGGAATTTTAATCTCGAATTGGTTGTCCTAGAGATTTCCACTCCCGATCCCTGAACCTTTCTGTGACATGAACATGTCGTTCCATGCGTTTCGTATCTTGGACCACAACGGGAAGCCGACAAAGCAACTGGCGTCTTTTCCAAATTGGAAAGACCTGTTGAACTCCTAAACTAACGAAGGGTGCAAGAAACTGGCCAACTATCGGTCTAATTTGACGACTGAAAGCACTGAATTTGTGTGCAAAAGTCCAGACCGGCAGTAGAATCTGGGAAGGGACAAGGGGTAGGTACGTCATTGCGGAAGGAATCTACATCTTTCCCTTTTTAGCCTATGAGGGCTTATTGGTTTTCAACTTCGGCGCCATCAGGCGTAAGACAGATTGCATTAAATTTGTTGGCTTGCACTGTCCGGTATCCCATGTTTTGCACGGATGCACGGGAATTAATAATAAGAGAAGTGGCGGTTAACAAGTAAAGTCGGAGTAACTTGAAAACTGAAGGCTGTGTTTGGAAGACACAAAATAAAGATCGTCCGTCTCCCAAGATACAACGGTTGAAAGCTTAGTGAGCACCTTACTAGAAGCTTGCTTCGAATTGAATTTCTGTGCGTAGTACTCTCTCACAGATGAAAAACAAGATGCTGAAAATCTCAAGGCTTGAGAACATGGGTTTTGTTGCATGCAGAAAAGAAGTTTTTTCAGTGTTCCAATTTCTCTTGTAGGGCAACCTATTTATAGGCAAAAACTGAGTTTGGAAACAAAATGGAAGAGGTCATGCATGACCTCTGTGATGGACAAACAGAAATGTAAACTTTCCATAAATAGCTACTACCAACTATTAATGGAAATCATTCCATAAAATAAAACTTTCTATTAATGGCTGGAAGGAACCAAAGAAGAAAATGATCACTTCCTTATTGTCCAATGTGGGACAAAGAAAACATCTCTTCCACACATTAAAAATGTCCATCTTTGAATGACAATTTCTCATTCATAACTAAATGGATTTTTTGTTCATATTTAGGCGCACCAAAATAATCGAGCAAAATCCTATTTTTCCAACACCAACAAAAAGTATGAAAAAGCAGCTGCTTTTCTTGGATATTTTTCAAAATATTTAGGTAAAAGTCATAATTTTATCTAATTCCGATCTTTTCGTCGAGACAACCCTATAATCATCAAAAGTTTGACACAAAACTAATTAAAAAAATTGAATAAAGACAACCAAAAAATTCTTAAACTGATGGCATTGGAACAGACACAGTACTGTTTTTACACACTGCAGACATAACATTATATGTGTTACTGCATGATAAAATGTGATAAAAATTAGGAATAAATTTCTGGTTCCAGTGATTAATTTGTTGGTACTCTAATTTATAGAAGTCGTTCGGAAAATACCTAAAAAACAATCAAATAAAAAGTACTCTAATCAATAAAGAGGATGCAGACTTGTGAATAGAGAAGGACGAAATTGTATATATTCACAAATAGACATCTCCGAAATCGTTCGATGCACACATAAATTCTTCACAATAAACGAGAGATCCAAACACATCGGACCCGACTACGGGTACCGACTGGATTGTCTAGAAAATGTACCGAGCATGTTCAGGGACCCACTTTTGGGTTCCACACGAGTGATCCGAACCGTTCATTATTCTTAGAACATTTTTTTGAGGGGCCCCACAAAATTTCAGCTCAATCGGACGGTTAGAATTACTTGAACCAAAGTCCCACCGTTTCAATAAAAAAAATTGGTTGAAACGGTGGGATTTTGGTTCAAGCACTTCGTCAACACTGTACTAGTACTTTTTAATTGGTGTTGGGACTGTCTACACTGAATAATTTTTCCCGGTAGCGGGTCAGTTTTCGAAACAGAGGTATGACCGACAAATAATTGCCACGTAAACACCTAGGCACTGGCCCACCCAACGCTGTGTTTCGCTCTTTAAAATCTACTTAGAAACGCAGTTCAAAAAAAAAAAAAAAATCTACTTAGAAACGAGGCGGAGGGGGAGAGAGAGAGAGTAACCGCTTTTCTTTACCGCCACGAACCGCCGCCTACGGTCACCGGAGGGTAATTTCTTTATTGCTTACGCGGCGCGTTTCCAGGGACGTTAGATCCGCTTGTCTCGGGTGGCTATATATATATAGGTCCGAAAACCTTTTAGTGAGAGAGAGAGAGAGAGAGGACGGTTAAGAAATTTGTGTAAACACATATATATATCCACGCTTCTTATCTGAAAATCAAAGGGAAATTCGTTGTCGTCTTCACATTTTCCTCTGTTCTTTGCGTAGCGGTTGTGAATTTCAAGCTAACAATTCACATTTTCTCTCTGTTTTTACATCCCAAAACTCTTCAGGTTCTGATTTCGACTTATATTTGAATTTTGTTGTTTTGAGATACTCCCACCGTCCTTGTTTGTTTATCCGCAACATATTTTTAAAATCAGTTGAAAACTGTTAGATTTTTGTGTTCAAATCTATCGATTTGTGTGTGCGCGCCTGTGACAGAGAGATAGAGAAGACGAGAAACTTGTCTAGTTGTTCAGTTTTCGTGTTTGGACGATCATCTGGGAAGAATTTTTAGGGTTTGATTAAGTTGAAAACAAAGGGAAATGGAACAGAAACACAAGTTGATGTCCGCTTTGGGCGTTGGGATAGGAGTGGGAGTTGGGATTGGGTTGGCTTCAGGGCAAACTGTGAGCAAATGGACTGGTTCTTCCACTTCTTCTACAAACACCGTTACGCCGGAGAGAATGGAACACGAGATGTTTGGACTTGTTGTTGATGGCAAAGATAGCAAGGTCACGTTCGACGATTTTCCCTATTATCTCAGGTGAATTGAAGGTTTCTTCGCACTCTGTTTCTTCGATTTTTCCTACATTTATTGTGTGAAAGAAAGTATGTGTTTTTCGGACAAGTCCGATTAACTTGATTTTTCTAAATAGTGTCAAACGAACTCTCCAAACTGAACAGTGAATATCCGTTTGTCACACTGAGGCACCCAACACCCCGTAGTGCATTGGCGCACTACGGGAGGTCGGGAGCCCTTCTTGCCCGACCTCCCTTCTTGTGTGTGATACTTGTATCCAGAATCGTATTGTATTTGATATAGATTTCAGTGATTGAAGATGAATACCATCGTTCACTATTATAGATTTTTGTAGGACATGCTTATCTAACTTTGGTATTTTATGTTCAAAGTTGACCTTTATTCCACCTGTCTAGTGAAGTGTCCCCATATGTGTCATCGCTCTTCCCAGTATTATACTGTTTTTATTGCAGTTTTTAGTGACTCATGGTGGATATCATCATATAATATTCAAGATATTTCCGTGCATGATTATGTCCAAGTTGAACATTCCTTTCAAGTTACGTTTCTCACTGTCACGTGCTTCCGGTTTTTGAGTTCTGAACCACTTGATTTTCTCACTCGCTTATTGTTTTTTTACCTATATTTAAATGGGTGTAGTAATTTTTACTTGCACTAGTTTTGGCCCCATCCTAAGAATAATATGGGAAGCAGGGCGTTATTGGGTATCCATATACTTCGTTAAGTTGTATTTACGAGTTAGATAATTTTCTGTATTTTGGTGCTTGGTTGAAAATAATGCTAAACGATTTAAAACTTAAGCATCCGATGTATGGCCAGATATTTCAAGTATTGATCATGTTGAACCGTAACACCCGAAAGTTCGTTTCTTGTTTTATTTTCAGATATGACCCTAAAGCTGAGATAATTACGATGTATGGTAAAATTGCAGCATGAATAAACATTTCATCTCTTGTATCCAATGTGTATAAAATGGTGCTGTGCTGCACAAGATGTCTGGAAAGAGAATGTGACAAGGAAACTGTGTTTGATTGATGCAAGAAGATTTTACTCATTTGATACATGGAAGTTTTGGAATTATAGTTTGAACAATGTCGATAAGTTGAACTAAGGGTTCATTGAGTGTATTTGAGCTAATGGTTGGGTTCCTAAGTTTAAAGAAAGAGATTTTGGAGCTTAACATATAGAAGCAAGATAAGAACCTGTAAGAGCATTGGGTATTATTAAGATAAGAACCCATGAAAGTACTGTCGCGGGGTTCAGCAGTTTTTAGGAACAGCCTTAAGATGCTTTCTCATGAGCTTTTAGATTCGCTAAAAAAAAAAAAATTAATATAGCATCGAATTGACCAATTCAGGGACTAGGCCACTAGGGTAAGATCATGTAGCCAGGGTTTGTGTTTGCTTTGAAATTAAGCTGTAATGTCCCTTTCACATACTCACGTGTCTGATGTGAGAAACTGATGTTTATTTGGTATAGGTTCTTCCCTTCTTTTTTTTCCGTCAAGAAACTTTGGTTTGTCAGAGACAGAAGTGGTTTCTCGTTGTACAGTTCCCTATGTTAACAAGGAGATGAATCCTAGAAGGCATGGACGAATTAGCTGGCGCTTGTATTTCGTGTTAAAAGAACCCTTATTGAAATGAGCTCCATCGGTTGTCTTGAAGTTACCCCAGTGTGTCATTAAAATTTTTGGGACTTGGATGTTCAGTCATCAGAAAGAGAGAAAATCATACACCCTTTTAAAAGTTAAATGGCTGTGGTTGTGATGTGAACCTGGGATCCCACTTTCCATTGCCTCAACTTAGTGTTGTGTTTAGAACCATAGATTGTGTGCATGCCTTTTTACGTGTCATATCCATGGTCGTGCACTTTGCAGTGTCCTCTGATTTCTGAAATTTGGATAATCGAAACTGATAATGTAAGTGGTATTGAGGATCAGTTTATTGCATCTCATGTGCAAGTTACTTAAAGCCACCACAAGTTAGCATTGGTTACTTAGTTTCAACTCTTGAAATCCTTTGTTGCTTAGTTGTTAGACAAGTGAATTTGAGTTGTGAGAATTTAAGTGACAATGGATTTTAATCTTATCAAAAGTTATATTATGTTGTGTATCATCATCAGCAATCTAAAATGCATGTGCATTCAAACTCAATATCTGAGGAATTTTATGTATCTGGATACTTTCACAGCCATACCTACCCCTAAATCCATAATAAATGGATAATATCTTCCGTTTATCGAAATGCTATCTTATTGTGCTTTTGCCTTGGATTAATGACGCACTCTTGTTTATCATGATGATAGTGAGCAGACAAGGATCTTATTGACAAGTGGGGCTTTTGTCCATTTGAAGAAAGCTGACTATTCTAGGCACACACGGAACCTTTCTCCTGCAAGTCGGGCTATTTTGCTATCGGGACCTACTGGTTGGTTATCTTGATAGGGGTTATTTTAATCTAGCTTCAGTTTATTACGTCCTTGTGTGTCTGTCTTCACCAACCTTGATCAATATATTTCATATTTTGAAGAACTTTACCAGCAAATGCTTGCAAAGGCTTTAGCAAATTATTTTGACGCCAAGTTGCTGTTGTTGGATGTAACGGACTTTCTATTAAAGGTAGGTGGTTAATTCAAGTTTTTCTTTTTCTTTTTTTTTTATACTAACATTTCGTGGTTGGTCTTTACAGGTCCAGAGCAAATATGGGGGTTCAAACAATGAATCTGTGAGTTTTCAGTATTTACTACTACTGCATTTAGATTAGATACCTTCTGGTCTTGGTTATGAATATATGATTTTGGAGGGTGTGGTAGACTGATACTGAGTATGCTTTGTGTGTTTTATTTCTTGTTTTGCACCCAGCACATCTGTTATACAGTATTATGCTGGCGGGATCAAATAATGAAACGCTACATGCTGTTTATTTTCTTTGCTAACTTCAAGTCTTGTTTTGAAGCCATTCAAAAGGTCCATTTCAGAATCAACTTTGGAGCGGATGTCTGGTTTGTTTGGATCTTTTTCAATTCTTCAGCCAAAGGACGAAAAGATAGGTATTCCTTCTCCCAATCCCCTCCCCCCCCCCCCCCCCCCCCCCCCCTCTTTTCTTTTCCTGTTTTAGGGTGAAGTTGAGCTTTAGCTTGGGAGCCACATTGCTTCTTCCTGCCTTAAAGGTTATATATTTGCTGTTGACAGTAGATTCTAGGATCTGAAACTCTTTTCACCCAGAGCTCTAATTTTTTCAAGCAAAAATGATTTGGGCTTCTTTAAGTACTCAATTTTGTGAATGCTCTTTAACATCATGAATTTGTGAGCTCTAAGTAGATTCTTTTGCAGGCCATATACGTAGACAAAGCAGTGGTGTAGATGTTGGATCAAGGTATGATGTCGTGTATGTTCTTGATTCAAAATGGTAAAAATGTTGGTTGTTGTACCTGTTTGGTTGCTTCATATCCTTCTACTTCTCTTCTGTTTTCAGCTGCAGGGAAACAGAATGTTCTTCCAATCCCCCAAAGCTTCGCAGAAATGCATCTGAATCGGCTAATTTGAATTTTCTTGCATCACACTGCACTTCTTCAAACCCAGGTTCTTATGGAGTGTTTAATATTAGGAGGATGCGTGATATATGGAAATTCTCTTTGCCGTTAAATGTTAGCCTATGATATTCTATCCATCCTTTTCCAAAACCCTACATAGTTCATGGTGCAGTACTTCTGGTTTATGGTTTCCAGTTAAATATGTATCAAGATCTTGCTATATGATATCTCCAAATCAATCCAAGAAAAGAAACGCCCAAAAGAATTTCTTCCTGATATATTTTTTTTAGCGTTTTTTTTCTCTTGATGTCCATGGAATTAAGAACATACCCTTATTGGTGGGCCACTAGGATTTCTAATAAGAGATTAATCAAACTTTGACCAATCAAAGGTTTAAAGAGAAACACTAGCGTGATAGGACGTGATTGTACCCCTGGCATGACAAGAAGTGAGAAACGGTAGAAATTGGTAGCAGGTCCAGTGATTGGTGTTTGCTTTCAGGAAAAATGCTGAATGGCAGGAGGAAATAATTGAAATCTATCGCCTTCATGTTTCATAATGAATGAATCATGGACTTTGGGCTGATGAACATGAGATATATTTTTTGAGATCATCAGGCAATAACACTCACTGTATCTTCTTCTTCCTCTTATTCTGATCTGTAGGTCCTCTCAAGCGCACAAGCAGCTGGTCTTTTGATGAGAAGCTTCTTGTACAGACACTTTACAAGGTACTCCAGCTGGCCCATTTTGTTTGTCCACCTTTCCAAGTTGGGAGGTCCTCAAAGGCATGTCCACTTTGAAAGTCAAAGCCTAAACTTTGTAATTGTCCAAAATTATCTATCAGAAATGTTTTGGAATGATTTAAAAAGTGATAAATGGGTGGTGCCTACAGAAGGGCCAGGTTGGTGCCCACAGAAGGGCCAACATTGTGAAGTATCTGTTGGACTGATCTATATAGAGGTCCCAAAGCTTTTGTCTGGTTACAGTTTGCTAAATGATTTTCTCTTTAACTTATATGCACTTCCTACATAAGGGTCATGCTAACAACCAGATAATGAGAAGTGATGGAGATATCAATAATGTCATAAAATTGGAATTTCAATTTTACATATCAAAAAGCGGAGGTGACATCAGCATACGAGGCAGTGTTGGATGTATTTGCACTTCTAACATATTGATAGTCTGACATGATTTCAATGTCCCTAACAGGTCCTGCTATCAATATCAAAAACCAATCCCATTGTTGTGTATCTTAGGGATGTGGAGAAGCTCCTTTTTAGGTCGCAAAGGATTTATATCTTGTTCCAAAAAATGTTGAAAAGACTGTCTGGCCCTGTTCTGATCCTTGGCTCACGGATCGTGGATTCGGGTTCTAACTACGGAGAAGTGGATGAGAGGCTTAGTGCTCTATTCCCTTACAATATTGAAATCAAGGCACCTGAAGATGAAACCCATCTTGTCAGCTGGAAGTCTCAACTGGCGGAGGATATGAAAATGATGCAATATCAGGACAATAGAAATCATATCAATGAAGTACTTGCGGCTAATGACCTTGAATGTGATGATCTGGGTTCAATCTGTGTGCCGGACACTATGGTTCTCGGAAACTATATAGAGGAAATTGTGGTATCAGCAATCTCTTATCATTTGATGAATATAAAGGACCCTGAATATAGAAACGGAAAGCTAGCTATTTCATCTGCAAGGTAAGTTAGCATGTTGCTTCAGTAGTTTCCGGACCATTGAAGCTTTTATTAACTGACTCTTGTTGGTATGGAACAGTTTGTCCCATGGTTTGAGCATATTCCAGGAAGGCAAGTCTGCCAGCAAGGACACTTTGAAACTGGAAGCAAAGGTTGAACCTTAAAAGGTTTTTGTGTGCTTGTTCAAATATCTAGGAAATGGATCTTGAAGAATTTTCATGGCATCTTATCCTCTTTAAGTTTCATAGGATGCCACAAAAGACGAGGCTATTGCTGTGAAGCCAGAGACAAAACCAGGAAGCACTGTCCCTGAAAATACCAGCGATGCAGAAGCATCAGCTTCAGCTGTGAAGGATGGTAACAATCCAGCCCCAGCATCAAAAGCTCCAGTAAGTTAGTTGTGCTAGATTTCACGGGGGATATATTTTTGTTATGATTTCCTTATTCTCTATCGTTTGTACTGCAAGGGTCTATCAAAAAGTGTCTGCACCCTGTAAAATCTCTGATGTTAACAGCACTTTTTTGTGTGAAAGTTTGATGTCTTACACTTATACCATTCATGCAACATTTGTCTGATTATTGCGAATTTTCGTATTTGTAGCAACCCATATTCTTTTTTTTTTCTTTTTTTTGGTACTTCGGAGATAGCAACCCATATTCATTTAGTGGGAAGGGGCATCTTGATCTCTTTGGACAAAGTGACTTCAAGGAATTAGGTTCATGGTAAAGAATGCATGCTACAGCAGTGTGCACGAGATTTACCATTTAGCCTTTTCTTGTTTAGATAAGAGGGTAGTTATGTAACTATGCCTGCGTCTGCACCGGAATTGCCATATTCAAGCAGTCCATACTCTTGTTCCCTTCTTTTGTCTGCCCCAGCATTGCCGTATTGAATGAGTCCATACTCTTGTTCCCTTCTTTTGTCATTGTTTTGTAAGGTTGTTTATTGCACTGCCAGGAAGTTCCTCCTGACAATGAATTTGAGAAGCGCATAAGGCCAGAAGTCATACCAGCTGGTGAAATCGGCGTGACGTTCAGTGATATTGGTGCCTTGGATGAAATCAAAGAATCTCTCCAAGAACTAGTGATGCTACCTCTTCGAAGACCAGACCTATTCAAAGGAGGCCTTCTGAAGCCATGCAAAGGAATATTGCTATTTGGTCCCCCGGGCACGGGGAAGACTATGTTGGCCAAGGCCATTGCCAATGAGGCGGGAGCAAGCTTCATTAACGTGTCTATGTCTACTATCACTTCAAAATGGTTTGGCGAAGATGAGAAGAATGTACGAGCGCTGTTTACTGTTGCAGCTAAGGTTTCCCCAACTATTATTTTCATGGATGAGGTCGATAGCATGCTAGGGCAACGTTCAAGGGCAGGAGAGCATGAAGCTATGCGGAAAATAAAGAATGAGTTCATGTCTCATTGGGACGGACTCTTGACGAAGCAAGGTGAAAAGATTCTTGTTCTTGCTGCCACGAATAGGCCGTTTGATCTCGATGAAGCAATTATCAGACGGTTCGAGAGGAGGTACTTTTACGCATATAGCCACTTTGGTAATTCTATGTAAATGCATAAGCTATCAACATCATGTTTCTCTATTAACTTATGAGGGGCCACGAATTCGATCAGCAATGTATAGCTTCTCTATTCCTGTGTTTGTATTGATCCTCATGGTCAACAGAATCATGGTTGGTCTACCGTCCACCGAGAATAGAGAGAAGATTTTGAGAACTCTTCTGGCAAAAGAAAAAGTTGACCTAGGACTGGACATTAAGGAGCTAGCAACTATGACAGAAGGATATAGCGGAAGCGATCTGAAGGTTGTATGTTTTCGATAAGTTACTGTCTTACTGACCTTTAGATGTGTAGTAAGCTGATTTTAACCGTGTCCTTTTTGTAAGCAGAACTTGTGCACGACAGCTGCTTACCGGCCTGTTAGAGAATTAATTCGACAAGAGAGGCAAAAGGATCTAGTAAGAATATCATTTCATCTTATGTAGTTTTGATCTTAAATCTTTTACACTGTTCACCTATTTGCCTGAGCATTTGATTTTCCACCAACTTTTTAATGAATCTGTTGACTTAACAGGAGAAAAAGCGGAGAGCTCAGGAAGGGGAAAATTTAAAAGATGCTCTAGATACAGATGTGGAGAAAGAAGAAAAAGTAATTACCATCAGGCCATTGAACATGCAGGACTTTAGGGAAGCTAGAAATCAGGTAAATTGCTCTCTTTTTTCTCTGGAACGTTGCGGAAGGAGGACTTAAGGGAAGCAAGAAATCGTGAAAATTGCTCTCTACCTCTTTCTTCGTCTTTTCTCGTTAAACCCTTTTTTATATATAAGACAAGCTGCTAATTTTACTCGGCTGCTGCTGCTCATTTCAAAATCTTATATGCTGCACAAGGTAACAAAACAGAGAAAATGAAAGGAAGGAAGAATAGCAGTCTATTTGTTCTAGAGTTGGCTTGGTTGCCTTGTCTGTTTTGTGTTAAATTTATCTGTATTCCTGCCTTTGGTTCTCTTTCCAGTTATTAAACTCGGTTGCACTTATGATATCTAGCAAGTTAACTCGGGTGCAGTTAACCTAGTTTTCCCATGGTTATTGCACCGAGAATTGAAGATATTCTTGTTCAGGATTTTGCTGATCGATGGACATATTGCGTGGTGGATATCTGTGTTGCAGGTTGCTGCAAGCTTTGCAGCCGAGGGATCTATAATGAATGAGCTCAAGCAATGGAATGATTTGTATGGAGAAGGAGGCTCAAGGAAGAAGGAGCAGTTAACTTACTTCCTGTGATAGTAACTTAGTCACACACCTCTGCGCTTGCCAAATAATGGAGAGAGAGAGAGTTACTTGAGTTCTGAAGGTGCCCACTTGACAAAATTGATACCATACCTCATCACTGTGTGGGCTCGGTGTTTTGTCACTGGTTTTTGTTCTGGAATACTAGTGTCCTTGTGATGTCTTTTCACTATCTTGTAACATATGGTGTGTCTTGCCTTTTTTATTGGTATGTTTCACTTGTTTGCTGCTGGAGTGGTTATGAGATCAACTCCAATGGTTTTGGCCATATTTTGGTTGCCAAAGCCAAATTTTGGCCTCGTACAGTACAGTGTTTGTGCGCTCCCTGGTGTGTGGCATCCGAGTCGTTGGATGTGTTTCCAACGGTCTTGATTTCATCTCTGCACTTTACAGATCTGAGTTGTCCATTGCCAAGATAAAATCCGAGCCGTTGATTCCTGAGATTAACGGCTCGGATGCGCACACCAGGGCCGCATATCAGCACCCCCAGGTCTATTTGTTTTTCAGTAAACATCTTTCTCAAATAACCACCATTGGATCATGATCAACCAGTGTAGATTATTGCACAAACCAATAGATTGTTGCACATGTATGCATTTTTTCAGTCAAATTTGGAGATGAATACGGCTGAGCCATATATTTGGCTGCTACAATGGCTTCCCCTTGGAGCTCGGGAATTTGGCCTGAATCCAAAATATGGGATTGGCTCCCAAAATGGCTTTACAATTGGAACGCTCTGACTCTTTAATGGAGTCACAAACCTTTTTCGTAGTTAACAAAAGCATAATATTGCGATTCAGGTCCTCCGGCACAATAATTTTTCTCTAAAAAGTTCAGGCTATGAGAGCAACTAGTTCAGAATTCAGTAGAGAAATGTCTGCAAGTGGGGGGAGTACCTCAAGGTCATTTTCCAAGCAAAATCAGTAGCACAAATGAAAAGGAAGATAAACACAACATTCCCAAGAGCAAAGATATGGGTACACCATTTGGTGTACACCAAATATACATCGCATTGTGTGGATCCTATATCTCACGATTTCACACATAATCAAAGCCGTTCAATTTGTTTAAAATATTTTTTAATGAATCCTTGCAAAAAAGTCAACTCGATCAGGTATCGGTAGAGGCTTGAAATTCTTCAATTTTATGACAAGAAATTGAGTGAAAAATCGATCAAGCTCTCACCAATTTCAGACTCCGCTAAATTTTTACAGGGATACTTAAAAACATATTTTGAATAAGTTAAGCGACTCCGATCATTTGCGCTGAATCTCAAAATGGGTCCCACACGACGCGGTGTGCACTTGGTGTACACCAAATGGTGTACTCATAGCAAGGTTGGGGCCACGCACCCCTGGGTCCATCCCTGGCTACAATCCACTTGCCCCCTAAATGTGGCCCAGAAACTAGTGTAAATGAATGTGAACATCCCCGTAGCATCAACTCTTCAAAAGCGAATAATTGATGTAATGAGCATCAACAAACACCAAGTAAAACGATCTGATCTGTCGAGGTACAAGATGTTCAAAGTTCAACCAAGCTATAAACTTCATCATCTAAAACCTAAAGGAGCCACACAACATTGTATAAACCAAATGTGTCCAGCACTAATTGGAAATGAAATTATAATATAATTAACTTTGATCAGCCTTCATCACCAAATCACACAAAGGGAGACACTAGCCACTGCCCTACCAAATGCAAGTAAAGAAACTACTCAGTTCATCCACACTGTGAACCCAGAAACCGAAAAAGACATTAAAAACAGGGTTCTATCGAACAACAGAGAACAATCCACAAGACCTTGACAAAACATGGCTACCAAATATGTCTCGAGGCTAGGAAGGCCGACCTGGGGACGCCCCCCAAGCTCTTAATCCTTCTTCTTGTCTTTCAATGGCCCTCTTGGGATCTTACTCAAAACCTTCTCATCAAAGACTGCATACTGCTTCTTGATCTCAATCATTGCCTTGTCAGCAAAACCGTCCACATGATCCTCATACTTCTCGTAAATCACAGGCACAGTGTGGAGCAGGAAAAATGCTGTCACCAACATCATAAGCTTCGAAGTATAAAAACTACAGAATATAACTAATAACTGAATACGTCTACTGACAGTAGTGATTGATTACCTATGTAAAACAAAGTCAAGAAGCTGCAGCAGCTCCCCACAATTGACAAGATCCACAAGCCAGCTATCACCTGATAAACAAACCCATACAAATGGTCAACCTAAAAATGTAAATCTGAAGTGTCCATATCTTAGGGGCACTATGAGTTATAGATTCTAATATATATGTGAACATCAGGATCCATAACATGTACGATTTGCGCTTCAATCTCACCCATGCTTATAGATCAAATATACTGAAGTTCAACTGCGACCAGCATTTTAATCCCCATAAGATACAAGGACCAATGTAAAACTCAATCAAGTAAAAGGAAATTGAACGTACAGAGAGAAACATTTTGAGATCTTTTCCTGAAGCAATTTCCCTCAGAATACTAAAAGCCCGATTGATTTCAATCCTGAGAGCAGAGGCGATCTCTAGAACTGGCTCCTCCGGAATGTGAACTTCTGGAATATGTGGGGAAGATCTGAAAAATATAAAAACCCAGTCAAGACTCCAAAACATACACAGATAAATACCAGGATATTTTTAGCCTGTAGTTTGAATGTCTTACTTGTTGATGAAGGTGCTAGCATTAGACCACAAGAACAACACAGCCAGAACCAATATCAATGCATGGCAAACTAATGTAATGAAATTGTACTCAAGCACATCAAATAGAAACCAGATAGCAGTGGCCCCACCCAGAACTCCAGCAGATATCTTTTTGTCCCTCCACAGAAACACATCAGCAGCTGCACCAAAGATCAAAACTCCGCACTTTATATCACAGAGAGAGACAACAAGCAAGTGGTCCTTCCTGACGGTATATATAGGACTCCAAATCCAGTAAAGTGAAAATGATTAACATTATCAGAGCATCTCCAGCCCTATATCAATCCATACTCAGAACAGAAAATTGACTACAAAAGCCCTCAAAACTCTCCCAACCCCTTGACTCAAATCTACCTCAAAAGTAACTAGTCTTACTCATTTCTCTATAATTCTCAAAGGCCAGTTTGTGTCTATAAAATCTAAATGACGCCCCTAAACGAAGATTTAATCAAATTTATGATCAGATATAAATTTTCCAGTTGGAGTGTTTTCTGTCAAAATAGTCTACTCAAATATGACCAAAGTCTAGTTTCAAGTTTGGAATAAAGGCGTGTGACCCCAGCCAACATTATAAAGCAAAAAAGTCAGCTTTTCCAAAACCTATCCCACCAACACAGCCAAGAATTATAAACAACCACCACTTTTAACTCCTAAACATCAATTACTCAATTCAAACCTCCGTACAGTCGAGATCTAGATCCAGTCATACACCCACACGAAATTTATGCCATTTCTGCTACCATAAGGACCATGACACAAATCTACAAAGAACAAAAACACAACCAACAATTACGGTTTTGTTTTCATAACCCATTAACTTGAACATCCTCAGATTCATATACAACAAAAATATGCTAACAATTGTGTGCCATGTGCGCGTATAAATCATACTCCCTCTCCCAGAATTTTAGTACACCACGTTGCAATTTTCCAGATCGAGCACAATTTTCTGAATATTTTTGCACCAAATTAAAGATCTCAATTATTTCTTTAAATTGATGCGAAAAATTTGGAAAAAATTATAAACAAACACACTTTATTTGTTGATCGGAAAACTTTATCTTTCACAATAGAATAAAATTTTAGGAAAAGAAATTTCCCAGAGTACTAAAGCAAATCGAAGTAATAGATGCTTGGCACAAGATGGTCCCATGAATATCCCATTAAATTTTACGATCTTAGATTCATCCACAATGGATTTATAAAACAGGAAAAAATAAAGACAGGGTGAGCAAAAATAGTAAAGAAATTAACTTTAGTGATGATATAGATGATAAACGTACGTTTGCC
Source organism: Vaccinium vitis-idaea (assembly GCA_963854785.1). Taxonomy (NCBI): domain Eukaryota; kingdom Viridiplantae; phylum Streptophyta; class Magnoliopsida; order Ericales; family Ericaceae; genus Vaccinium; species Vaccinium vitis-idaea. The sequence goes on from OY978223.1 coordinate 12,827,087, forward strand.
ACCGCCGAGGACCTTGTGAACGGGCTTCTGTCGACCGAATAGCCTAAATTTATTCGACTGGAACGACGAAGTTTTCTTCTCGTCATCGGAATCTGACGACGACGACGACGAATCTTCCTCGTGAAACTTCTCAGTTATCTTCTCCATCGGTGATTCCCCACGATCCGCCATCTCTCTCTCCCTCTCTCTCTCTCTCTCTCTCCCTCAAACCTTTCCGATCCAAACGCTCGCGAAGCAAACACTGATTCTCTCTGTCCCTCTGTGTGAATATGTAACAGCTAACTGCGTTGCCTTTATTTGCTTGCGCCCCGTTTGGCTGCAGCTAAAAACCTCGTCCAAAAATTATACCGGGGCAAAAGGGAGGGTCCCACATGTTTGCCTTGGTTTGGCAAACCTATTTTCTTCCCCTCTTCGTTTTAGTCCCCTCCTTCTCTTTCACGCTCGAGCGGTGCTCTCCCTGATAACTTTCATACAGCCTCTGGGCTACCCAAAAGTTATCCGGCGTAAGAGGGTGGCAAATATGACGATTGTAACCCTCGTTATACCCCTTTACCAACCCTCTCGCCCCCATCTGTGTAGCAGTTGCTGAGATCGAACAGACGAGGGTTTTGGAGGCGATTTGTGCGATTTGGGTTGAAATCGTTCCGATCGAACAGAGAAGGGTTTTGTGGTGATTTCTTTGCGATCTATTGTGACCACCAGGTATGGGGATTCCTTAATCGATCTGTTATGAACTGGTATTATCGATCTAAATGCTACAGATATGCTTTGTTCGATCTAGGGTTTCTGTCAATCTAGGGTTTGTGTACTGCTATTGTGTAGGGTTTCTGTCAATGGTTTGATTTCGTTGCCATCTACTGCTATTGTCTAGGGTTTCGATCGATTCTTAATCTATCTGTTATGAACTGCTATTTCGTTGCCATCTATTGCTATGTTGATTTCTGTCAATGCTTTGGGGATTCTGTCAATATAAACTTTGACATTACTCATCGTCAAGAAATAATGTTGTGTGTAATTTTCATAACTGATTCAGTACTGTATTTCGTGTCCTTTGATTTTGATGACTGATTCCCTATTTTGTTTGATCTTTTGAATTATGAAAATAATGGATACAAACTTGGTTGTACTTTTTATTTATTTTACTGGGACACGAAAATGTATGTTAAGACAGGAACTTGACATTGTTTTTTCATAGCTTTTTTGCTCTGTGTGTTTTAGTTTTACTATTTTTAAAACAGTTAAAAAAAGATGTTTGTGGATTTATTTGTAGTTTAAAATTATTCTCAAAAAATTAAAATCGACAACTATGGTCCAACTAGGGTTTACATGAATAAGATGACAAAAAACATCCTTATTGACATGAATTAAAAATTAAAATCGACAACTATGGTCCAACTAGGTTGTTTGTGTGTTTGATGTTGTAATCATGAACCCATTTTTTGGTGTTATTAAGGATGGCAAGACTAAACAGAAAACAATTAAGGAGAAGAGAAGAGAAAGAGGCAGTCATTGCATTAACCACTTTCATTCATGCTGCAATGGGGATGTTTCGCCTCTACTTATTCGTCCTATCCGTGACACACTATCCCCGTCCCGAGTGTGTACAAAATCCGGACTTCTACCAGACTCAAATTAACGCTGTCAATAGGCTCATAAATGGCAATGAGGTTGAATGTCACGAGCAGTTGAGGGTAAATCGGCGTACGTTTTTTAGACTGTGCTGTCTAGTTCGAAGTGTGGGGTTAGTGGACTCGCGGTTCGTATGTGTTGAGGAGAAGGTAGCAATATTCTTGTGGATCCTCGCGCATCATACGAAGCAAAGGCGTACCAAACATCAGTTTTGGAGATCGACTGAAACGATAAGCAGGCATTTCAATGCCGTACTCCAATCTGTGTTGCGACTCCATAGAATGCTCCTAGTCAGTCCCAATCCTGTACCTGCAAACTACCATGACAATCGATGGAGTTGGTTCCAGGTACACTTGTGTCTTACTGTGTTCGTAGTTATTCCATTATGCTTCTTAAATTCCACCATATCATCATTGACTTAAAATAACCTACTATTTAAATTGTCGTAGAATTGTCTTGGGGCTTTGGATGGGACTTTTGTGCCAGTTCACCCACCGACAGCTGACAGGCCACGATATAGGTCGAGGAAGGGTGAACTTGCCACAAATGTTTTAGGTGTTTGCACTCGAGACCTACAATTTGTGTTTGTCTTGTCTGGTTGGGAAGGGTCGGCCACTGACTCTAGAATCCTCAGAGATGCTATCGCAAGACCCACTGGTTTGAAAGTCCCTCGTGGTATGTTCCAATTAAAAAGTTAAAGTTTTGTTACTTCAATCTACTACATTAATGAACCCTCCCATAAACTGTTTCAATGTCGTAACTTCCATTGGTTACAGGACATTACTACCTTGTTGATGCCGGTTACACAAATGGGGAGGGTTTCCTAGCACCGTACCGAGGCCAACGATATCACCTCAACATTTGGAGGCAAGGTCACATGCCGACTACCAAAGAGGAGTACTTCAACATGAAGCACTCCGCTGCTAGGAATGTCATCGAGAGAAGCTTTGGTGTCTTGAAAATGCGATTTGCAATATTGAGGTCTCCCTCGTATTACCCGATCCGGACTCAATGTCGAATCGTGACAGCCTGTTGCCTTCTCCATAACCTCATTAAAAGAGAGATGCCCGATGATCCCGTTGAGTTGGAGTACACGCGATGGGAACAAGATAACCTCCATCATGTTGATGTAGATGATGATCAAATTACTGACATAGACACTTCCAACGAATGGACCGCCGAGAGAGATGCGTTGGCTACTACAATGTATAACCATTGGCTAGCAAATGGTGGGGGACAAGAGGTGTACCCCCCTTGATTGACGAACTTGTTTCTACGTATTTGTATTAAGGACTTATTGTGTAGTATTTGTATTAAGTGTTTTAAAAACTTGTACCCTTAACATTCTAATTTTGATGGTGTCGTAATTCCAACTATTTCAATGTAAAAGATTGTATTGTAATGCTTTAGGTTCCATGCCTAATTTTTTAGTTTCTACTTTTACTATTGGTGCCCAACTTAAATGCATTTGCAGCTATGGATACTCAACAAGGCACTGAACAAGCCAATGTGTCTACTACGAAGACACCAAGGTCCCGTAGGGTATGGCGAAAAGTGGAGGAGGATGCTCTCATCAAAGTGATGGTGAATGAAATTTCGGACAAGTGGAGTGCCGAAAATGGGTTCAAACCCGGTTTCTTCACCCTCCTTGAGAAGGAGTTGGAGAAAATATTACCGGATAGCCACATTAAGGCCTCCCCCCACATTGACTCCAAGGTCAAGTATTGGAGAACATTGTACCACAAAATCTTTGACATTGTGTCATTGAGTGGGTTTGGTTGGGATGATGTCAACAAACGCGTTGATGTGGAGGAGAGCGTGTGGAATGAGTTCGAAAAGGTAACTCTTTATGCTTTAATTCATAAGTTAAGGCATGTCACACCGTTTGTCAACTTTACAAATGTTTGTGTAGGCCCACCCAAAGAAGGCCAAAGAGGTGTACGGGAAGCGCTTCCCTTACTATGAACAATGGGTTATGGTGTTTGGAAAAGATAGGGCGACCGGGGCGTTGGCGGAGGATCCAACGCAAATGGAGGAATCAATTCCTCCTACTCCAATTGTTGAAGAAATTGGGGTACACGAGGAAGATGGTGGAGAAGGCTTGGAAAGCGATTTCTACGAGCCATTGTTCGATGAACAATTTCTCAATTCACCATATGCGACGAATATTGGATCCACCCCCCGCATGTCTACGGGTTCTGGTTCCCCAACCATGGGTTCCACACCTCCGGGTTCCACACCTCCGGGTTCCACGCCTCGGAGTTCCACGCCTCGGAGTTCCACGCCTACAAACTTCGCAAGGCGTATGTCAATCCCAACGTCCACCACGCCTCCGGCCAATGCCGCAAGTAAAAAGGGAAAGAAGAGAACAAGGATGGGTGATGAGGAAGACGCGCGTGCAAATCTCGACATGTGGTGCGAGAAGAGCTTGGTGGCTATGGACAAATTGGCGGACAAGTTGGGGTATGAGAAAGAGATATCCGCTCGTAGGGCGACGATTCCTCCCTTGTTGGAAAAACTTGACCTTACATTGACACAGCAATTCAAGCTGGCTGCCATTATTGGTGAGAAAGACGAGAGAGTCGACCAATTTCTAAACACCAGGGATGAGGTGAAGCAAGCTTGGGCTGAGGCGGTCCTCAACGGTCACGTGTTTGGTCCCGTTTAGGGAATATTTGGAAACTTTGACAATTTTTTGGAATGGCTAACAATTCATGACCTTATATTGATGCCATTTGTTGTTTGTAGTACATACTTTAAGTAACGCGTAGTTGTAAATGGCATTTGATGTGTACATGCGTTTTTGATGGAAACTTAACTTTGTTTCCTTTTTGTATATGTATAATTTTGAACAAGTACTTTAACTATCTCCTTGTGAGTGGCATATGATGTGTAAATGCCTTTTTGTATATGTAATGAGAAGAACTTATTTTGCTTAATGGCAGGGTATTTTGCTTGTGTGAAGGGCAATGATGATTCGTATGATTTGAGGAATCAATTAGTAATGAAGGCTACTTACCTTGGCGGGGCAATGACTATTGCAGCCACTAAGTACGCTTATGATCTGACTCTGTAAATTCTGAGCCCTTGTATTGATGCTTTCATGACCCCTTGTTTGTGTGTGTGTGTGTGTGAGAGAGAGAGAGACAGTGTGACAGGGCATGTTTACTGCAAATTTTATGCTCTCTGTCTCTGTATATCTCAGCATCATGCATTTTCTGTCTCTGTGGAATGCTCTCTGTTGTTGGGCTGTGATGAATTCAACTTAGCTTGGCGGGGCACAAGCAAGTGCAGCCATCATTCCTGAGCCCATACCTGTGCTTGTTAGCAGGTTATAACATGGCTTTTTCTGAACTTGTGTTAGCAGACCTGAGCCCATTTGCAGGAGATGATTTCTGGAGTTGTGTTTTTCTGAACTTGTGCCTTTGGTGCATTCTGAACTTGTTCATTTTGTGGGCTATGATGTAGTTGGTAAGGCCAATGATGCTTTATGAGGCCACTAATATTTATGTTGCTATGATGAATGACTGAGCCTGTGTCCTATCTTCTGTGTGTGTGCTCCACCTGTTTGGATAGTCACCTGCAGATTATGACATGTTTAGGGTTTCCATTTTGCTGTTTAACAGGCCCAATTTGTGTTGAAATCTGGGTTTCTATGTGTTCCTAGGCAATGGTGAATATTGAGCCCAGGTTTTGGGTGGTGGTTCTTTACTTTTAATTGGGTGATGATGACTGAATATAAATGTTAATGAATTCAACTTACCTTGGCGGGGCGATGAACAATTGCAGCCATGAGTTGCCCTTGAGGATTATGTTGAAATTCTGAGCCCATAATCCATATGATTTCTGCATTCCTGTACATATGTTGATGCTGGCTCTATTTTTTAGCTGCTGCTGTTGGTGTACAAGTGTATTGTGCAGGTGTGGGTTGTGTGCTGCACCTGTTTGGGGTTGCTGTTATTGCATTTCTGGCAAGTGTGTGTGTGTATCAAACTGGTGCAGGTATGCTGTCCATCTTGTTATACCTGTGTGTGTTGGTTACTCTCTTGTTATCTGTGCCTATTGTGGTTTAAGGCCAGATATGAACTGCACATGCAATTCATTTGAAGTTGTGGACAGTTTGTGTATTTATGTTGCTGCTGAACCTGTTAGTGAAGTTGTGTTTGTCTGAACTTGAGCCTGTGGGGCATTCTGAACTTGTGTTTTTCTGGGCTATGATGAAAATTTTCTGAGCATTTGCTTTCCTTGTTTCTGAGCTTTTGCTGCAATTTTATTACGACAGTAGTGAAATGATAATTGGTGCTGCTGTGATGAACTGAACTTACCTTGGTGGGGCACTTTGTTGCAGCCATGATTTTTGTGCCCATACCTGTGCTGTAGCACAGGTTTTGCAGGGGTGTGTGTGGTTCCTGAGGCCAATGATGAAACCTGAGGCCAATGATGATTGAATGTGTTTATTCTGGGCACTTTTCTGACCCTTCACATGACTGTGTTTATTGTAATGAAACTTGTGGGCATGCTGGACTTATGAATTCTGAATATGGGCTACTGATGAAGGTGCATTCTGAACTTGGTCTAAAATTGTGGGCTATGATGAAAATTTTCTGAGCATTTGCTTTGCTTGTTTGGGCACTTGGCAGTGCTCTCTGAATTTTGAGGCCATTTTTGTTTTTGTATCACTGGTTATTGACATGTTTGTGGGCTATGATGCAGGCAACTTACGTTCTGATATTGGGCTATGATGAAGGCCACTTAACCTGTGTATTGGCACTTAAACTATGTATTGGCACACTAAACTGTCTCTGTGCATTATCTGGGCTTTGCATTAGGTTGCTGCTATCTAGTGCTCTGTGCATACTGCTGCAGTGTGTGTGCATTACTGAGTTGTTTTGTGGGGTGTTGGGTGCTAGTGCTCTGTGCATATTTGGGCTGTGCATTATCTGAAGTGAGTGCCCTTCTGTGTGTGTGCTGCACCTGTTTGGATAGTCACCTGTAGTTTATGACATGTTAAGGGTTTCCATTTCGCTGTTTAGCAGGCCCAGTTTGTGTTGAAATCTGGGTTTGTATGTGTTCCTAGGCAATGATGAATATTGAGCCCAGGTGAAAGGGTGGTTCTTTAGTTTTAATTGGGCGATGATAATTGAATATAAATGTTAATGAAGTTGTTACCTTGGCGGGGCGATGAACAATTGCAGCCATGAGTAGCCCTTGTGGATTAGTTTGAAATTCTGAGCCCATAATCCATATGATTTCTGCATTCCTGTACATTACTTATGTGACCTTTGTCTGTGCATGTTCTGGGCTGTGCATACTGTTATTACTGGCATTAGCAGGACGTGGGCAATGATGAAAAGCCTGAGCCCATGTGGGCATCCTGTTATTGCTGTTGTTGCTGGTGGTCAGCTGTGCATACTCTTATACCTGTATGTGTTGGCTTTTTTCCTGTGTTATCTGTGGCTAATGTGGTTTAAGGACAGATATGAACTGCAAATGCAATTCATTTGATGTTACTGGGCAAGTATGTTTGGTCTCTCTCTCTCTCTCTCTCTCTTTTCCAATAGTTCAAATCCGTTAAGGGCAGTTTGTGTATTTATGTTGCTGCTGCACCTATTAGTCAAGTACTTACCTTGGCAGGGATGTTGGTGACTTGAAATGTGGTAGGACAGAGATTTTGTGTCTTTTATGTGTCCTAATTATGTCCTAACCAAGGCTGTTAGTCAAGCACTTACCTTGGCAGCCATGATTTTTGTGCCCATACCTGTGCTCTACCACAGGTTTTGCAGGGGTGTGTGTGGTTCCTGAGGCCAATGATGAAACCTGAGGCCAATGTTTATTCATAGTTGGTACTTGGTAGTATAAGCCCTGTGTCCTAAGGGTGCATTTTGAGATTTGCTAGACTTGTTTTGTGGCTTTCTGTAAGGACACAGATTTTGTGTCGAATCTGTGTCCTAATTGTGTCCATTGCAAATGCTCAATTGGTCCAAAAATGGTGCAAAAATTGTGTCATTGCTACTGGTTACTGTGTTGTTGCACTTGTTATGGGTGGTTCTTCACTTTTGATTGGGCGATGAAGAATGAAATCAACAATTAATGAAGCTAGTTACTTGGCGGGGCAACCTTAGTTGCAGCCATAGTTACTTGGCGAGGTAGAATTTTTATTTCTGAGCCCTAGTTACTTGGCGAGGTAGAATTAGTTAGGAATAATAGCATTTTGGAGATGTGAATGTAGGCATGTACGATGGCTTTAGTGAAACACAAACAGATTCTCAGGTTTGAACTCTATATCCCTTGCCATTGGTATTAGTATCATTTGTAGCTTGAGCCGCTTTCTCCATATTTCCATGATAATGGTAGTTTTTGTTTTTTTATGTGCTGCATATACAAGTGGTTGGTTACGAAGAAGATTTATCTGGTCGTCAAACGATAATCGATAGAGTCAGAACAAGGAGGAGCTTGATTTGACCACCAAAGAGCAGCTCTCTGTCGACCAAACAACATGTTGACTTAAGGGTTCAGCCATTGGAGAAACAGAATCATGTTGTGTTACTATTTATGGCCAGTTTAACAGCTTAGTTTTTTATTCATGAAGAAAATTATGCCAAAAAATTATATAGATGCATTATTTGGCTTTTAATTTCTTTAAATTTTATTTTGATTTCAAAACAAAGGTTATTGGGATCCATGTTAGAGGCACCCATACGATGCTTGAGGAATCCTATTGTATTTGTTGTGCTATTGAGAGATTGTCTGTTGATTATGAACCCTTTATAAAGAACAAGTGCTGAAGTATATATTGGCCATGCAGCATCACTCGCTGAAGTTGAATTGTCTATTCGCAAAGGCGTGGCCATTTGATTACGATATGTGCAATTACTTCAAACACCACGAACAAAAAGTATGATAAAAATGCAAGGGGGTCTCATTTTTTTTTTACTCTTTCTTCCTCTCAACTTAAGAGTCTGTAAAAAAGCAAATAAAATGACCAAAAAAAAATTCAAAATTAAATATATATTTTAGGTTTTCTGAAATTGTGTTGAGAATTGGGTCTCTCATTTTCTTTAATTTTTGCTTCGTCTCAAAAAGGAGATAACAAAGAAATGTACCACACGCTGTGCGTGACCACGTGGTGAGCACTTGGACTTAAAACTAGGTTATATACAAGAAAAAATATTGTAAACCTAACTAATACATGTTCAAAAAAGGTAATACTTGTTGGATCCAATAAAAAAAAGTAGTGTGTGATATTTGCTTGTCCAAGTATTTTTAACTTAATTAAAGACGACATGAGCGCGACACCAGGCAATGAGCCCGACACTAAGTAATGTGCATAACAAGCTAGTCGGATTAAAAATAGTAAAAAAAACAATAGATATGCCAACAAGTCAAAATAAATATAATTTAAAAAAAATTGATAACAACCAACCATTCAAAAGTACATATTTAAAAAAAATTATTTTAAATAAAATTATTAAAAAAATTAAATTTTCAATGAAATAAATAATATAGCTTCAAATTGTCCAAAAATAATTAAATAGAGTGGGTTTTGCAATTTAATATTTAATTTAATAAGTAATCAAGTTTGGGACACCACAAGGGCAAAAGAGTCATTTGACTACTTTTTCAATCATTCACCCCCTCTTATTTATAAAACATCCAAACCAAGTCAAAAGTTATCCCCCTGTTTAATCCCTTATCCAAACTATCAACTTTTTCTATCCCCCTCCATAAACATCACATCAATGTGGGCCAACCCTCTAAAAATAATACCCCCTCATACCTTATACCCCCTCTATAACTTATCCCCCTGAAATTTTAGCACCATCCAATCGGGGCCTTGGGGTGTTAATGGGGAGTGGTCTTATTGGTTGAAATGGTGTACATCCCATACATCATTACGGGTAAGCATGACATCATTTTGTGTAAGTTCGACACTATTTCAACCAAAAAAGAGAGAGGATTTTGTTTATCTCCCTTTTAGGGAAGAGAACAAAATTGCACTCATTGATGGGCTAATGTAAAAGCTGATGCTACCTAACAGGCAAAAATTATTCGAACTCGGGGTTCAGTGCAGGGCGCACCATGGGAATGAGAAAGCAATAAGTGTTTGTATTCTATAGAGATCGATAGCGGTTGTGTCCAGTCATTGACTTCAGAGCCCCAGATCAATTGAGGTGCGCGCAAACTGGCATTGACGATCGGTTATAAAAAAAAAAATACACAACCAATTATCCAGTGTCTATGTGACATCGTCACGTGATGTTCCAAGCCTCTCTTACCACACGTGTATGTGGGCCCAAGATTAAGTTTATGCATCACACGTAAATCGGTAAATGTATGATAGGGAGAAGCTATGGAGGACTCTACATAAATGTGAGGTGAACGAAGCCCGGGGCTCCAAAAGAATTAAATAGTCTCTCGGCATTGGAGGTGACAAAACAAGCAAACGAATCGAGCGGTTCCATATTGCTAAGAGGCTTTTTAACTTTTTAAATTTATTGCGTGTTTCAAGACAAGTTATTTTCTCATAATATATCAACTAAAAAAGCTAAAAACTTCCTTAGCAAAACGAGGCTTTTATTCAACTTTGATTTAAAAACCAAACAAGATGAACGAATTTCAAAACGAATTTTAATTGAGCTGAAAAATAGACAATCTCGAGTAGTTTGAATTTTTCTGTATCACAAGTCAAACGAGTTGAAAGTAGATTATTCGAGCTTGATTTGAAAACTTAACGAATTTTTTTCGGAACCAAAACATAATACTCCTATATATTTTTATAACAACTTGGTTTTATATATCAAATTGATCCTTAATCGAACTTTTAAGAAGCTAATGCGAGTTCAAACTCTTGCAACTCGTTTAACAGCTCTAAAGATTTTAATCGTGTCCATTGACAGCTTGAGGATAAACAGACGTTAGAGTTCACGGCCTTCTCCATTAATCCAACTTCCTTTTTTTTCTTTTTCTTTTTAAGCGGAATGGCAAGAAATATGTTGAAATAAAAGCAGTTCACAAAAATGAAACAACAAACAAAAGAGGTTGACCAGGAGACCATCTCCTTCTACATGAACGATAACAAGTCCTTCCTAGCTAGATAATGGGCTCGGTGGATGTTATTGCGCTATACGTTAGTAATCCCGCAAAAAAAGACATTGGAGATCTCGTGCTCGATGTTGCGTAACAAAAAGAAATCCTCATAATGACATTTACAATGCCCTCATGAATGCGTTACTGCATTTAAACAGTCACTACATTATCGAATGTTTTATTTATTTATTGGCAACATAATCGAACCTGTTGATCTGTTTATTTATTTTGCAATTTTTTTAAAAGTTTGTTCACTTGGGGTTTCTAGAACCTCACATCTCTATCTTATCTCTCACAACTTATTACTCAAAAAAAAAACCTGCCCTAAAATCTTTTATTAAAAAAACCGTTGCTTAGTTACCATCCACTTAAGCAAAATAGTGGCAGTATATAATTGAAGGAGTGGGCCCCGTTGTCGCTATTTATTTCGTTATTTGTCAATGCTGCACTTATTTTATAGGCGTAATTTATGACAATTTTTATCTCTAGCTTGAATAAAGAAATTATGGGAAAATGATGTTCAACTCCGAAGTTGCCGCGCAAAACTAAAATGGTTTGTTTATTTTGACAATTTCACACCTTTACTCTTGGAATACTTAGAGGCCAAGTAAACCCATTACTCACAAAGAATGAATTCTCTAGAATGTTACTAGTATTTCTGTAGGAAAACATATTTGCTAAAACCACAAACAATTGTATAAATTCTCGGGTCCCCGTAGTGCCTCAAGTTACTACACCTCCGTAGTGACCTCAATTATGGGTCCTTTGAAATCTTCATTTGGGATCGGAACCTTTTATTTTTTTAAGAATGTTGATCACATTATAGGTACAAAAATTATGAAAATCGGAGATTAGTAGACACACAATTGAGGCAAATTTATCTTACAGTTTATTCTCTAAATGATATTGGTCATCCATTTTCTTAAAGTAAATGGTATCCGACCATATGGCTACCAATATCCAATTAATTTGATTTTTCACATGAATGACCTACTTAAATATAGATTATAGAGGGCACCCAAAGAAGTCACTACGGGAGTGTAGTGACTTGGGTCACTATAGGGGCCCTAACACCCACAAATGGGTTCTACGTATCTAATATGAGAGAGTTTATACAATTGTGTAACTTGTGTTAGTACAACAGTTAATTTTTTAAAGAAAAATACAAATGTCGATACCTATATGTATTCTCGTAAGAAAAATGGATCCGGGGTGGATACTATGCGATAGGTGTTATGCGTCGTGTTGTGAGGCAAAACTACGTAGTTTTGCTTGATTTTTGTGCACACCTCCAAATCTTCCAAGAGTCTTGTTTGGAAGAAGAAAAAACCACTACAAAGTGCCTAAACCCTAAACCCGACGTGCATATACCCGAAGTGCCTAAACCCGAAGTGCCTAAACCCACTATATCATATCCCAAAGAGCCTAAATCCCGTAAAATTGAACCCCAAAATTAACTCTCCAAACAGGACCCTTGGATGTACCAAGAAAGTGAGCAAAACGACGTAGTTTTTCCTCACAACATGGTCACAATACCTACCGCATAGCGTCTCCTCCGGATTCAAGAATGATATGTAATTGACACAAGTTGTCGTTCTCCATAGAGAAACACGAATGGATATAGTTTTTTTTTTTGCACGCAGGTATATAATATTCATGCTATTACCTGCACAGCTTAGTCATACTTTTTTTTATTGTTATTTGTTAGAGCCACACAAAAAAATACCATCTGCCTAGCTATCTACCTCCGTCTATGAATTGGACATTGGATGACCATATATATGCTAGCAAGGGCAAGACAAAAAATGCGACACTTAGACCCTCGATTCGAGCGACAGGTGGCTAATACACATTGATTAATCAGAGAACGTGTATCATGAGAGTGACTTCATAATCCAAGAGATAAATAAGAGCAAGTTCCCCAAAAAGGCAAGAAGATCATAGTTTTTACCCGTGATCTTTAGTATCAATTAGTCGCAATTTTAAAATCGTGGCTTATGGAGGTGTTATTGTTTTCCCTTACTTTTGATCACGATTTTTATTTGTGATAAAAAAAAAACTTTAATGCCGAGATTAAACTTCAAAAAGCCTGATTAATATAGTAATAGTTAAAGATATCATTTTTTCCCCCTTAAAACCGTGATCTATTTGAAGATATAATCCCAATTGTTTTCTACAACTGTGAGAGGGAGGGAGTGCGAGAGAACACATTGGTCCGAAGAAGGAGAGGGAGAGGGAGAGGGAGAGCCGCGAGGGAGGGCACACTAGTAATATGACGCCATGGTTAGCTCTTCTGCGGCATAGCCGCATAAGAGAGAATGAGAGGAAGAGGGAAAGTTTATTTACCAGAAATAAAAGAAAGAGCAAGTTTCCCAAAATAGTGGATGTTTGATAAAACTGAAAACTGAAAATTAAGTATTGAAAATTGAATGCTGAATTTATTAAGCTGATAAACTGTTTGATATTTACTGAATCTTAAGCACTGAAATAAATAAGTTGTTTGATCTGTACAAAGCGCTGAAGTATTAAATTCACTAATTTTTTATTACTTTGCCTTCATATATTCATACTAGAATGCATAAATGAAAAAAAATGTACATGAATCAAAATAATAAAAATATGTAGAATATTGGCAAGGTAGTGGTATAGCGATGGTCGTATTAAATTCACTAATTTTCTTACTTTGTCTTTCATATATTTATACTGGAATGCAAAAAAAAAAAAAAAATCGTACATTTATCAAAATAATAAAAATATACAAAATATTAGCAAGATAATGGTATGGCGATGGCGATGGTTGTGATGGTGGTATAGCAGTGATGGTGGTTGTTATAGTAGAGTTGGCATCGTGGTGGTGGGGGAGATGCTGGGAGTAGTGGTGGTGTCGTAGTGCTGTAATGGCGACAATGGTGGTTTGAGTGGTGGTAGTTGTAGTGGGAGTGGCAGTGTAGTGGCGGGAGTGGCGGAGTAGTGATTGGGTGGTGGCGGCGGCAATGGTGGTGGAAGTGGTGATGTGGCGGTTATGGTGGTGTGAGTGGCGGTGGTGTAGTGGCGGCGGGAGTGGCAAAATGGTGGTGTGAGTGGTGGTGGCATTCGCGGTGGGAGTGGCGAAGTGGCGGTTATGATGGTAGGAGTGGTTGTGATAGTGGTAGTTGTGGTGAGAGTGACGACAGTTGTGGGGGGGGGGGGGGGGGGGGGGGGAGTGTGGTGTGAGTGGTGATAAATGAAAACACTCGTAAATTCAGTAAAAATTAAGTAACTCAAAACTACTTAATTTTTTATCAATATTTTAGCTTACATTTTAAGAGCTACTTAATTATTTATTACTTAGTTCATTCAGTTTTAAGTGCATAATCTAGATTATTAAGCAAGGCCTAAGAGGGTGTTTGGCTGGCATGTTTTTACATTTTTCATTTCTCCATTTCAACTTTTGGCTGTTTGGCTAATGTTCTCCAAAACTCATTCAGGCAGATGAGTTTTTCTATTTTTGTGTTTAGAGAAGAAAATGAGAAATAGGGGGAAATGAGTTTTTGACATCTCATTTTCCACTTTTCTCGTTTTGGTTAATAAGAAGACCTACAGAATCTATTCTGCGCATACTTCCCAAACACTAATCATGTTACAAAATGTATTCTGCACATTTCTCTATTAGATTCAAAATTCATTCTGACCATAATTCAAAAAGCTAAAAAGCATAAAATGAAAAGCTGAAAATGAGGCTCTCAGTCACTTGATTAAAAGTGTTTTTTAGATTTTGTCTTTATTTAAATTTTTATAGCATTTGATAGTTTTGCTTCAACTTTTGTGGATTATTGGTTTGTCTTTGACAAAAGAAATCGAAAAAGTAAAACATTATGACCAAAACCTAATTTTAGCACTTTTTAGTTGGGCTAAAGATCTATATTTTTTTTATTTTTTTTAAGAAATAGGAAGAAAATGCATTAAGACAATAAAACATTACACCGAGTCCAACAAGTACATCCAGAGCATAAAACAAAAAACAAGCAACACTTGCTTGTTTTTTGTTGTTGCTTGTTTTATGTTTTATGCTCTGGATGTACTTGTTGGACTAGTCAAAAGGCCGACAAGCAAATCCATCACTGGTGTCCCAGTGAGGAACAAAAAAATTGCCAAAGCGTGCTTAGCAAAAACTTGCTGAACATCCTGGCGCGCAACCTTTGAGATCCTACAAAAAGACAGCTTCCAAACTTTAGCTGCCAGGTTGCGTAACAAAAACATGTCATGATGATGACATTCAACCCTCCCTGCTATCTGCATAATGGCATTAAAACAATCAGAAAATACATAAATCACATTAAAAAGTTGGATATTTTTATCTATTTTTCTTTCAAAAACTCAATAGTTTTGCATTTTTCCTCAAATCTGAATTTACAAACTTAATAGTTTTTCTACAATATATTCAATATGGTCTTGTTTTAACGCTAATGTTGAGACATTTTCAAGAATACTAATTTTGTATAATATAAACATGTTGATTAAAAGTTATGTACATTTTTTGAAGATTAAAATCTTCATCCTACCAAAAAACATCATTTAGTTGAGAGAAGAGTGGCTTATTGACATTTTTGGTCCCCAAAGTATTACTCGCGTGTTGTTTTGATCCCCAAAATACCAATTGTAAAATTTTGTCCTCAACATTTCGATTTTGTGTTTAAAAGGTCACTACTGTTGCTGACGTTGTCGCCTCTCTCCATCAAATTGATTGGATAAATTACAAATATGACCCTTGGAATTTATATTTACATAACAGTTAAGACTCAACCCAATTTTTATAGGGTTTATTCAAATCTCTTTTCCCTTTCGTTTGCTTTTCATCATTATTTTTTTGAATTATTGGTTCGCCTCAAAAAAATAATCCAAAAATTAAAAAAAATGACTACCCAAAATAAATTCTTTGAATAAATTACAAACACCACTCAGCAAAACCACCTCAGCTTTCCCCCCTTGGAACATTACCGACCTATAGTCACTAATGACAATGACCTCTACAATGCCTACAAATCTGTCATTGCACAATCACATAAAAATATCTAATTCGACACCACATAGAGGCATCCAACTACCAATATCTCTCTCAAGTACACCACTATATACCCAAACCCCCCACGACTCTAAATATCTGTATCTTCTTCAATTTATCCACACCGTTCGTATCACTCATAGTTTTAGCGATTTGGGTTTTTCTTTAATTATTTTATTTATGCGAATTTGTAGGCATTTTTCATGCCTACACCAATGATCGGTACCCATAGACGATTTCGCCCCAAATTCTAGTTGGATTAGAAGTGGAGAAATCTAATTGATTATGAGTAATATGAAGACCCACATGTAAAAATCTTCGATATAAGTTAGACCGTCTCCAAGCCACACTATACGACTCCATTAACCATTTGATAGCATGAGCAAGTGGTGGCTAACTCATGCGGTAGAGCTCTTGGATGCGTCACACTGCATCCCGGGATCGAGTCTTATTCCCCCCTCCCCCACGTAATAAATTAGGAATAACGAATGACAAAAAAAAAAACGTTTGATAGCATGAGTCTTTACTAGCTTGTTGACATTTTTTTATATTCTCATACTATGCCGCTTTGGTCCCCACCTGTTTGGTTCTTTTGCTTCTTTGCAATGGAAAATAATTGTGTGCGACCGTGCCAGAGAGAGTTTTCAATCTCGTCCCTCAGATTAACTTTGGAAAACCAAATTCAATCAGACGATTATGTTTTAATGGTTCAATTACCTCAATTAAGAGGATTTTTCTTTCAAAGTGAAGAAATACATATCAATATACTTAGGAAATCAAAGAACAACAAAGAAATAGGATACTTTGATTGATAAATCCAAAGTAGATTTACTTCGAAATTGTCTTCAACTTCAAATAAAAGGTAACAAGAACTTCGAACAATTGATTGTTACAAGAACAACCGAGATTTACTTCCTAACTACTTCCTAAACTACTTCGAACTGAGTCGAAATCCTCATTCTACTTGCCAATGAACAAACCAAGCATCATTTTTTTTATAGTTGTTTGTTGCAGATTTGTCTGGGGTTTCACTCTTCAACTTCTTCTATTTATAGGCACTGTTTATAATTTGAACTTCCCGCTCAAAGAATTTGAACTTGGCTTGCTTCGAACTCCATCTTTGCACTTCAAATGGGCAGTTTCTTCCCTCCAACATATCTGAATTTGAATTTCTTTAATCTTCATTCAGAAGCTCTCAACTTAGATCTGCACGGTTACTCGAACAAATCATATGATTAATTTTAAAGAACCAACTGCTTTGCATCACCTTTTCCACGTGTTCCAACTGTCGATTATCTTGTTCTGTACGTTTACACGTGTAAGCCATGCAAATGCCAACTAGAAATGTGACTTCAAAGTCGTTTCCTTATTCGTCCTCTAGCTTGTAACTGCCAATAATTGCTTTTCAAACTGAAAACTAATATGTCATCGTATTAATTCATTTGTAATCTATCAATCCAGTCCCTTTTATAAACATACATCTGCCAAAGTTTGGCATTCTTGATTACGTGCCAATTAATTATTGGATTTGTTAATTTTAAATGTAAACACCACCATATCAATTCTAGAAACTATCCTCAATGTTTCAATTTTGCGTTTAGGACTGTTGCTGATATGGTTTATAAAATCTTTTTCACATTTATTTCTTTTTGTGTAAATTTTTCTTCGATCATCCAAACTTTTCTTTAATAAATTACAAAAAATAACCGAAAGATTTTGTTTGTTATCACCCACCACACGTAAGCAACTTACCTTCGCAATCACCAACTACCATCACCCACCACCGTCGTCAGGGACGGAGTCAGGAATTTCACTATACAGAGGCGATTTTTTTTTTCCAAAATACTTTGCAAGGGCGAGTTAATATAATTCATAGGGAATTTTTTTTCCTATATAATATTAGACGTTTTTTTTTCCTTTTGTTTTCCCTTCTTGCAAGGGTGACCGCTCCTACTGGCCCCTCTCTAGCTCCATCCCTGACCGTCGCCGCTTCAAACCACCATAGCCGCCCCTTCAACTCACCACCTCAAGACCCCGTAACCCTTCACGTTTGCCAACCCTGGTTTCGCTGACGTTTTGGCCTAACTTTACATGTATATATATAGATATATGTTGTAAAATGGTTATTGTACGGGTTTTTTTTTCTGTGGTATATACAAAGATATATAAAAAGATTGAAAAATAAATAAATATGCATATTCGGATAAAAAAAAAACATAGGGCCTCATTTGGCTAAATAAAAAGGCTATGCTGGTTTTTTTTTCCCGAATTTGTTGGGTTTGCATTCATTTGTTTATGGATTATTGGTTCGTCTCGACCATAAAAATCTAGAAAGTAAAAAATTATAATCAAAATTTTAACAAGTTCACTAAAAACAAGCAATGATCCACCAAAAAGATTATGATCAATTTTTTTGTATTTATTAAAAGTTAAGTTTGGTTAATGATTGGGTAGTGATAATGCCAAAACTGTTTTTGATTGTGCCAAAACTCCAATGCATAAAAGGCATGTACATTGCACATAAGTACAACCATTATATGCATTGGAGTTTTGGCACAATCAAAAACAGTTTTGGCATTAACATTTGCCTAATGATTCTGTATTATTTAGGTTTTTCTCGTTAACACGAACCAATAATTTGGAAAAATTGATGCAACACAAAAAAATGTAGATTTTTTTCTTAAAAAGGGAAAGAAAAAAAAAGAAAAAAAGAAGGAAAAACTTTGCAAACTCATTGACTCACGAACGAGTTCAATTCGAGTAACTCTCCCATTTCCTAGTAATCCACCAAAACCCTTGCTAACCCTCGGCCCTGCTCCTTCTCTCTCTAACCTTTGTGCATCCCTGCTCCTTCTCTCTCTCTCTCTCTCTGCAACCAATGTGGCTCCACCGTCCACTCCTCACCAAAACCCTCCACCTCCGCTACTTCACCCACTCATCCGCCGCTGCTCTCATACAACCCGAAATCCCCATCTTCGACGACTTCCCCAAACCGAACCCCAAGTATGCCGAGACCATACGGGCCGTACCACGCGCCGCCTCCGGCAAGAACATCTCCGCCAAGGAACGGAAAGCGGGGCGAGTACCGAGCATCGTGTTCGAGCAGGAGGACGGCCAGCACGGCGGCAACAAGCGCCTCGTCTCCGTCCAGACCAATCAGATCAAGAAGCTCGTGACCCACCTCGGACGCTCGTTCTTTTTATCCAGACTTTTTGATCTCGAAGTTCGGCCTGATTTCGAGTCGGAAGATGTCATCGAGAAGGTTCGCGTGTTGCCCCGAAAGGTAATGCGTATTGGGTTTTTGTGTGGGAATGTGTCGAGAAATCGGGCAAATATATACAACGCACGAAGAACAATTAACGCAAGACATTTTCACATGGTTTCTCAATTGTATAGTTGAGTACATCTCCGTATATTCAACATTTTTACGTAGATTTCCAATTGTGCAGCTGAGTACATCCACATTTTTACTTGGTTTTCCAACTGTGCAGTTGAGGGCATCCACATTATTATTATGTGGTTTCGCAATTGTGTAGTTGAGTACATCCTATTTTCACATGGTTTTCCAACACACCCTAGAGTACATCCGCATTTTTAGGTGGTTTTCCACTGGTATAATTGAGTAAATTGACCGCTCACAGCAGTTTCTATTATGTATCGGATGGAGAATGGACTTGTAATCTAGGTTTACATCATCAATTACCGTAATAATTTTATCTAGGTCGAACCCTGAATCGTCACGAAGCATGAATTAGACTGAATCAGGCTGTAGTTAGTGAACTGCAAATTAGACTTAAAAAGGCTTTATAAACCCTATAATATGTATCCATTTATAGAAATTGTTTTGGATTTTGGGTGTATAGCAATTCCAAAAGAAGGGATTTAAGGTTGAATTTCAACGACTATATGGGAGGATTATTTGTAGATGGGGGTTTGTGAAACTAGCGTGGAAGAAGAATTTGAGGTTACGTCATTTATATCATGCCTTAACAATTTCGAATCCCATATGAGAAGTCCTCTTGATTAAATACCAAATTTGAGTTGTTCTATCCATATGGAGCCTTAATGTTGTGAATTGTGATTCTGACCAGAAATGTGAGGAACAATTGTATTTTGAATTCAATACACATTGAAACATTCAGTGGGGAAATATCAACAAGAGCAAAAAAGAAACTGAGAATCACGGGTTAGGTATATGATACATCTCCATCTCTCTCAAGAAGTTCATTCAGTAATATCTACAATAGCTGGCTACTTCTGTGGATGCTACTCCATGTGGTTAGTTCCTTTGGTAATATCTACAATAGCTGGCTACTTCTGTGGATGCTACTTCATGTGAATAGTTTACGGGTATTCAGGTTTTGTAACATTTGGTAGTGAAACCCTATCCTAAGTTTGGATTAGTGTGCCATCATCTGAAGGTAGAAAGAAGTACTTGACAGTAGGTGGAGCTGCCTCACAGTGAAAAATGAATGCCATCACTGATATTACAGGTGCTTATCATGCTTGCAAAGTTTGTGGTATGTTAAGTGAAAATCCTAATGATGAGAAGTAAGACCTGATGCAAATGCAGGGACTTTTGCACATCGGTTCATGTTTTGAAACTTTAAGAAGTAAAATTTTTGAGTTCTGACATACAGTCTCTTCTGTAAAAGTGGAGGCTTCAATTTTGTGTAATTTAATAGTGGTCTGCTTCGTTGGGGATTATCAACGTGTCCCTAAGTTGTGCGGTGTAATTTACTTAACTGTTTATCGTTTAGTTGGGATTTTCCCCTAATTAACATGACAGTATGCAAGCTGAACTATGGCATTTCACAATTCACAGCTACAGTTTAAAATTTCATCTTGGACTATCTGAGTCAAATTTGCATATAGGATGTCACATGGTGGGATTTCAGCATTTTAAGCCCCAGACTTAAAACTATGCTAGTGTGTGATAATGGAGTTCATGCAAACTTCTGATAGTTTTAATTTAGTTTCGGACTTGTTTACTCATTTCTTCTAGTTTTGAAAATTACTCTACATTTTTAAGATGGATTCATGATCTGAATTCCTCCACAGTTTGCCCTTTTTTCTGAATTGTCTTCCTCTAATTGTGTCAGCTTCATCTGCATGCGGGTACAGATGCAGTACTCAATGTGACCTTCATAAGGGCCCCATCACATGCGTTGTTGAAGGTTGAGGTTCCTCTTGTTTTTAGAGGAGATGACATTTCGCCTGGACTGAAAAAAGGTATCGTGAAGAGTTCTCTCACATGACTTCTATAAAAGTTCAATTTTTTGTTTAAAAGCAATATCTGGACAACAGGTGAAGCTTTTCTTGTCTTGTCTTTGTAAACTCTCTAGTTGCTTGGGTGGTAATTTAGTTTTTGTGTGAAAGTCTCTACTATCAAAGTTACATGTAACACAACCGTGAGTAGCAAGTAGTGAGCTGATGCTTCCTGTGAAGATTTTTTAGTATGCATGTGCTTTTCAACTTATATGGCTTCTGTGTTTGCCAACAGTTTGAATACTCTGCTTGTTTTAATGTAGGGTTTGTATTGGAAACATAGGCTTTCTACAATTGGCTGCACACACTTCTTAAATGATGTTCTCAAGATGAGTTGCATGTTTAAACTGATGATTTTCCTGTGCAGTGTTAATCAGAAGACTGACTTCTTCCATATTAGAGAATTACTAACTAGGGTTAATCAGATGACTGACTTCTTCCAATATTGCATTTTTTTTTTAGGGCTTCTATTTTTTTCTCTCATGCAGTTTCTGCTAAGCTTTGGCAGCAAGTTTAGCTGCTGAGCAAAAGAGTTGTCTGAAGACTCTCAACTATTTCACTGAATTGAACTTTGAAAGTGGTTCTTATTAGTTTTGTGTGCTTCTTGACAAAATGTTGGGGGTTTGTGATCTTTGATGGTTCCCTTTTCTTGTTATTGAAGAAACTTGGTTTGATTTTGTTCCACATTATTTTTCTGCGAACTTTTTAGGATTATGGGCTTGATTTTGAAGTTTTGTTAGGTTGTTTGTTCTATGATTGCTGTAATGCAAGGATATGAAGTATGACCATTGCTCATCAGCATGTGCAGTCATGGCTGGGCAAAATTTAATTGGACACAAACTGTGTTAGGATTAAGCTTTGGGACACACAGAAGGAACTAGAGAAAATATGGTATGGTAAGACGAAAGCATCAAGCTTGGTGCATAAGGAAATGGATATCTATGGTTGTGTGTTGCTCACTCTGGATGCAGATCTGGTAGAAATCATGTAATTTTTAAGATGATGAAAATGTGTCTTTTGATAATATTCATTACGTAATTTTGGCAACTTTTAAGTGGATCTCCAGCAGCTACCGCATGTAATTATAATGTCGAAGGATCTAAAGTTAACAGTTCAAAAAAAAAAAAGGATCTAAAGTTAAGGTTCAAGTTCTCATTTTTTCTGTTCACTACTAGAAAGTTTCATCTATGGTGTGTTTGTCTTGCTAATTTCCTTGAATCTGGCTACTTTATTCGGATACATTACTCAAATCCTGCTCCTCCATACATTCTCATTACGTTGTTTTGATTTGTTTCTTCTTTCTTTTCATTTTTTGGACGGCTCATATTAGCCCGTTTTCAATTCAATCTGCGGCATATTTACAGAAACTTCTTCGACTTGCAGGTGCTTATTTGAACATAATCAAAAGGACGGTCAAGTACCTGTGCCCTGCAGATGTCATCCCTCCCTATATCGACGTTGATCTAAGCGAGTTGGACGTGGGCCAAAAGTTGGTGATGGGAGACCTTAAAGTTCATCCAGATTTAAAGCTTATTCAGCCAAAAGACCAACCTGTCTGTAAGATTATGGGATCGAGAGTTTCTGATCAACAAAAGAAATCTAAGTAATCACCTGATTCCATTTTTTTCCCCCTTTTTTGGAATAGCCCTGCTAACAAAATCTGCATCTGGGCATGAGACATCAAGCTAATACATGTTAGGCCTGCGTCGTGATTTTGTTTGATTTATGTGGGGGATAGTATTACGGAGTAATAATGTTGTAGTATGTGCTTGATTTTGTTTACTCTTTCTTTTTGTGTATGATTTGGCTCATTAACCGATTTGCTGTTTTTTTTTTAAAACTATATTAAATAAAACGCGAGTTTTCGAACTTTATTCCCAAACTACCGTGAAAATGTGTTCAACAAACACGCTTTCTAGAAAATGTGTTTCGGTTTCACGCTTTCACAGTGGGTCAAGACAGATTGACTTAAAAATTAAGTTAATCCCAATCTGGCTTGAAAGTATGCTTACAAATCACACTTTTATAAAGCGTTTTTAGTAAACACGAGTTTACAAAACGTGGTCAAGTACCTTGCTTTCTGAAGGTGTGTAACGAGAACATACTTTTTGCCTTGTATGCTAGGGCTTTAAAAACACTTAGCGTTTTTTTCCAGATTTATAGAATTTCCTCCTATGCGACTGTTCTTCTCTACGACTCTTCCAGGCCAAAAAGTCCACCGATCATACCAAACAGTCCGGTCCGGCGCTCCGCCGCCGGTCACTACTCCGGCGGCCGCCTTCGTCCCAAACGTGGTTTGTCCTCTCACGATCAAGGTCGCGTTCGAGCAGGTCGGGACTGGAAAACAGCTCGTCAAAATCGTTATAGGATACAACTCCTTAGCTAAAGGCAACTGGGTTAACAACCAAGGACTTGGGCAAACAAAATCTTAAAGGCGTTTGTAAACACGCTTTCACTATTTTGTTTCCCCGGCCAATTAGACAAGTTAAAAGCGTGTTTCAAAGCTGCGTGTTCAGAAACATTATTAGTAAACACGTTTTCAAGCCGGATTAGGATTAATTAAATTTTTAGGTTAATCCGTCTTAACCTACTGTGAAAGCGTGAAACCAAAACATGTTTTCTAGAAAGCGTGTTTGCTGAACACGTTTTCACGTAGTTTGGGAATAAAGTTCAAAAACACGCGTTTTATTTTATAATTTTTTAAAAAAAAAAAAAAAAAACCGTAAATCGGTTAATTAGCCTATGCATTTGGTGGTGGGTTGGAGTAATTTATTTCAGGCATGGCTCAAGTTGTGTTGGTTTTCAATGACGCTGCCCCTGGGAATTGGTATATGGTTCTCTCTAGAATTTTCGGACCATGCATTTTAAATAAGGCCCTTGTTGGAGATAAGCTTAACCCTTGCATAAAAGACTAGTATGGAGGACCCTTATTAACACAAACATGTAATCCTAAACCAGATAACACAGACACCACAATTAGGGGGCGTTATAAAGGTGTTTTTAGAATAAACTGGCTTTTCACGATTTTTTATGTGATATGTTCTAAGAGAATGGTCTGTCTCTGTTTTTGTATTCAAAACTGTTTTTTTTTTTTTTGTTAGTGGAACACCCCGTGTAACCACTAACAATTGGGAAAAGAGAGAGGCGGAGAACACGGCTTGATTATAGAAACTGATGAGTGCATTTCCATACCAGTACAATTATGTCCAAGATATGGCTAAGATGATGCCATAATTACTCCTTAATTGTATCTAATGGATTGACCGAAAGCCTGCCTCCCTGTCGAACGCAGGCTACAAAGGGGTGAACGTAGAGTTGAAGATAACGTAAATTCATTTCCTTTTCCAGACATTTTACCCCGGCGAACTTTTAAAGTAACGCTTTTGGACCGAACCTCTTGAAATCATACTTACCATGCGGTAAACACAGATGAAATTCACCAAAATCAGATTCAAGAACTTAATATGTGGATTGTGCAACTAGATGTGCTACAAGTCACAGTAACTGTTGTCATTTTTTGCCAGTGCACACACACAAGATCGGAGCTGCATATACACAGATTTCATTGCTGCTGTATATTGCAGAAAAAGAAAAGGGAAAGAGGAAGAAGATCCTTCTTCATAAAAGCGTCGCACTACATATGCTATGCTACTCTCAGCTACTTGCCCAAGTGAACTAAAATCCTATTGATCAAAGCCTCTTTTCTCCCAGCGACAGGAAGCTTGTGCGCTGTCAGGTAGTATTTCAACTCGACCGTCGTTAAATCCTTCAGCTGCAAAACACATCCATGTCACAAATAAGGATTATGAACCAGATTTAAAAGAGGGGGGGGCTGGCTTATGAACATCTTTTAACTTCTGAGATTTCAGGCAATTGGAACTGGTAAGCAGATACTACCTATTTAATATCCTTTCCGCACACCAAACACAAATTCATTTTTTTTTTTTTTACCATGGTAGAGCTTCAAATGAAAGTAACAAAGGGGTAGTGTTCACCCTTTATATGATGGCATTGGTGTAAAATGCCATCTTTTCCCATTTCATCCTGATTATCCATTTCTAGCCTACTCTCAAAGATGAAAACCGGTCCTCAATTTGAATTAAGCATCCTGCTTGACAATCAATACCACCAACTCATGCAACTACTTCCAAATTCAATAGCCGTAAGCTGTTCAGAACAAATCCATAAAATGTCACCTTTCCATTGTCCGCAAGGTCAGCCCAGTTGTAGTTTGCACACTCCTGGACAGCATTTTCAGCAATCGCTTTCCTTTTTTTGGAAGCCTCGGTTACTTTCCCATTGGTCTCAAACTCCTTTTCTTCATCATAGTTTTCACCGTAGACGGAGTGCTTAAACTCTTCCAAAGCATTAACTACTCCCGTTCTGCCATGAGTAAAGCCAATGGAGATGTGTTTCTTCATTAATATTTGCATAACACAGTAGGGTAGAGAAAAAGGTGAAACGAAGATATTGAGAAGGATTTGGATAGATAGAGATTGGACCCCGACATTGTGAATCATCATTACCTAGCCATGCCTTCCTCATCAGGAACAGTTTCATCTTTGACTTCCGGCATCTCGTCTTCATCCAAGGCTAATGCCTGTAGCACTGCATAGTGCCTCTGCAAGGCTGCATAGTGCAAATGGTTACACTTGTAGAAACTCTCCACACACATACACACAGAGGAACAAATGATTCAAAATCATAGCTAGTAATGCAAGATCTAGTGATTTACCAGGATTAGAGAATTGGCACACTGAAAAATCTTTTAAGTCGATACGCCGCATTAAAGCAGTAGCCTTCTTAATTTGATCATCATTCGCACGAGGAGTCTCATTATTTTCATCTGAATGGATCTGCACCATAAGATTCTTTAGTACCAGTAGCAGAATGAAACTAATTCCACTCCGAAAATTCAAAAAAATGTATCGTGCCTCTTCAATGTGTCTGATGTCATCAGAATAAGGAAGATATATCATGTGCAATCCAGGCGGCTCAACCTGACCACTAGCAGTTACTATCTCGTCCTGCAATTTTTCCAAAAAATAGGGGCATTATTCCAACTATGATAAATGTAAAGATGAAAATCGAAAGCAAAATTGAAGCAACATCATGATGCAGTTGACGAAAGAAACTAGCAAATGGAGGTATTGTCTCCAGGGATCAGCCAATCATGTCTAATGTGTGGTTTCTTAGAGGATAACATGCTTTCCTTTCATTCTCAACAAACAGTTTACACACTAAACCAATTGCATTTATCAATGACCACGTCGCAAGTTTTCAAGCGTCAACAGGCAAACATTAGTGAGTTGTCAAACTGGGACACAACAGTATTTCTGAAGCACAAAAAAAAAATAATAATAAATAAATAAATAAACTGGAAAACAATAAAACGGAGGAGTAGAGGACTAAACAACAAACGTGCGCTGATACATAAATCACAAACACCACAAAAAACGTGAAAGAAAAACTTCCCACTTCAGTATTTGTGCCTGCATATTACAGGTGCACAGTGGACATATCCAACAGTCTCTACAGGCCGAGAAACACATGTTTTACCACGTCAAGAGTGAAAGCATCAAGCGGTAAACAGTGCACATCTAATCCAACAACAGCGTACTTACTCATATTTCATTCAAATTTTAGATTGCTTCTCAGTTCACACACTGCAGAGTAACTAGTTCTATATATAATCAGAATGCAAGGTTTCTATTACTATTGCCAACCTCCTGAAGAAAGCTTTGATAAATATCAACCCTTCCAGAAAATGCAGCATATGTATTGTGACTGAAAATTACAGACGAGGAGCCGAGCATCAATATAGAGTAGAAGACTTCATGGCTTAATTGGTTCGGGCCGGTCCTAAATTTGGTTCAGGTTTGAATGACGGTCTACGGTTCCACCTAGTAAGTCCTACATCATCCATAAAAATCCATCATTGGACATAGACATTTTGTTGAAGAGTTTTCAGTGACTTTGAACCAAAATTAAAATGAAACCCAAACACCTTTTGAGATGAGACCAAGTGGATCTAGAGACTCCTAAATAAGGGGTTTAAACCATGGAAAATCTGAACAAAATCCATTAAGAGATGAATGAGAAATTCTCTCTTTAAGCTGGCATGGTTAAGAACGTGGGAAGACACCTCCATCCTGCATTGCTTGAAGATGTGAACATTAGTGGGTATTAAGGCCAAGTTAGAAAATACATTTGGCCCCAAGGGGCGCCGAGTTTTATGAAGAGTGGAGGTCCAAGGGTATTTGGGATTTCGCCCAGCCTAGACCGGGCTGGGACTTGTGGGCCTGCGAGTTTGTTCTTAAGCTTTGGGCCCAATAGTCTTTGTCTTTTTATTCCCCAGAACCTTAAATGGCTTGGGCTTGGGCTTGGGCTTGGGCTTGGGCTTGGGCTTGGGCTTGGGCTTGGACCTGGGCCTAGAATTGGATTTGGGCTTTCAGTCCATAGACTATATGTGCAATCTGATAGTCCAAGAGCTGAAGGGTCTCTCAAACTCTTCAGATTTCCCACATTTTATATCACGGGTGAGTTAAAGGGAACAGTTCTTGGAGCTGGAAGGTCCAGTTTAAGACCAGAACTGAATCCTTGAGTTTTCCCAAATGGATATGCCTCCAGCTGAAGGGTCAGATCTTTGGGACGTGTCGAGATGTGTTTGTGTCCCAAATGTCTGGGACACCTCTACGTTAGCCAGGAAAACATGTCAGTACTTCTTAGGCTGCAAGCATAGCTTTTGATTATCTACTGGCACATTTACTTACCATCCATTGTAATGCAGCAAGTTGCATGCAATGCCTAACAAGTAGTCTATAGAAAGTCGAGCCAAGTATGCTATTTATTACATGAAAGCAGTCCAGGACACATAATATGTTGGAAAAGGACATGCCCCACAATTGAATGTACACAAATGCTTTTCCAACAATGGACATAATAAGAGAAATGAAATCTTACTTGCGCAACTAGAGCAACCAATTGAGGATGAGTAGAACTCCCATAGAATGCAACTGCATAACTGGAGAGAAAGGAAGTAAATCACGCTTTTTATGTTTACTGATATCATGCAAAGATGAACAAACACACGCATACGTTGGACAATACACGCACAAATAAATAAGTGGAATGCATCACTGAAGTATCTGAGTTAATGACAAAGCAGCATGATCACAGCTTACTCCCAGCAAATTTATTGTCTTACCAGTACCCACTAATTTTAGGTCCATACTATTCCATGAAAGAGTTCGAATTCGAGTATCCTTGGCCTTACAATCAGCATAGTTACGATCTCTCTCTGAGGTGCATTATTGGTCAAATAATAGAATTTTGCTTCTTCCGAAGAAAATAAACTTCCACAGCCTGAGCCCATTGGGCAAATTGCTCCATTTAGATGAATGCAAGTAATTGAAAACATATCAGGTGACCACCTAGAACCAGTTGAAAGCCCAGTCTTCAAATCCATAAGTATGACAAATCGGAAATCGAAACAACCGGAATTTGGAAATCCAAAAAGAGCTAGCACCAAACAGAAGTTCAAGAGACAGTCCTACGCGACCACCACACAAGAAGACTGAGAAACTGAGAGGCAGGGGCAGCTCATCATTGGAAAAAAAAAAAAAAAAATCATCACACAAAGCATAACTATAGCACCAGCACTTGAGTCACGTCAACCGAGCAGTTACCCCGAGTAATAAGCGCGACTGTACTTGGAGGATAAGTCAAGAGTTCACTATTAAAGGTACAGAGATCAGCCCTAAAGGGTACGCCTCACTTATCTCTCTAAACCCCAACTCCTGCCTGTACTTTTCATCTCCTTGCTCCACTAACTTGATCGTCGGAGTGCCTCCCCAGACATACCACCGTCCAATTAGGCACTAACGGCACTGCTTCGTGTGCAAGTGAGGAGCTCATGCGAGACACTTAGGCTACACCCACAAGCGGATCAGAAGGCTCAAGTGAGGTTAAACCCTAGGATTGCAGCCCCCACAAGAAATGAGGCAATGGTGGTTTGGTGGTATTTGATAGCTCTGATACCATTTTCGCGAGGAGAAACTAATATTAGGCCATTAGGGTATTAATTAATCCTAATACACATCATTTAATAATATATGAACAAGAGAAATAAAAGATGAGCAACAAAGACCATAATACCCCTTGACTGGACTATCAAATAATGAAATAACCCTTAACAATGAGTAGTATTAATCTCAATCACATAAAGTAGGCTATACAATGGCTCTATTTCTGAAGTAGTATCCAGTGCAATCTTGTCTATTCTCACCACCTTGAACCCACTTTTTTCTTGCCTTCCTCATCTCTTTTGGGCATCTTTTCCTCAGATCTCATCAGCTGTAACCCATACATTAATTTGCCTTCCTCGTCCATGGTCAAAGAAACTTACTTGACTTTCTCTCATTTTATCTTCAATATTACAACTTCTAACTTCTAACTTCACGATATATATGCATTGGCTATTGAATTCTACCAATGTGAAGAGGAAATTTGTCTTGTTTGGAATCCAAAGATTGCAATGGCTGGATCATTGAATAAGACATATTGTATTTGGCCATGTTGTAAAAAAGGTGGCTAAGAGTTATCCAATGTGCTTTGCTGCAAGTGGAAACAATGCAAAGGGGAAGAGTCTTGGTTCTCTATATAAATAGCCCAAGGGGCTACGAATAAGGTATAATTTTGTGGGAAAATATTGAGAGTGTAAGGAAGAGAAAAAAAATACTACAAGTTAGCAGGATACGGGATTTGGGTATTCTTTTTATTCTGTTGTAAACACTTCCAATATAATAAAATTCTCATTGTCCCGCGGACGTAATTGGGTGCCAAACCACGTAAATTTTTCCCTTACTCATTTTTCTTTGTGTGTGCCTTATATCATACAGGTGTGCTTCTATTTGAGTGGGACCGAAATTCCCAACATTGGCAAACATCTGCACCATGAGAATCCGGTTGGAAATGCATAATTTGTTCATTTCTTACCAAGACAAGATATCTGGAGCCCGTGCTGATCCTTGGTGTTAAGAGTATTGTCTTTAGAAATTTTGGAATTCCCTTCTCCTCCCTCAAATGTTCGCCCATTGGTCATAGCTCCATAACACATCATGACCAATGACTCATATGCGGTTAACAAAACACCAATGACTCGTAGCATAATGTTAGAAACTTGAAAACTGAAAGAATTGTAAGCTTAAAGTACATCTGATGTAATGTTAAAACTATGAACTACAGTTGTTCATATGGTGTAACGATGGGCAAGACTAAAGAACTATGGAACAAGCATTTAAGGGCGATGGGACAGAATCATAGTCAACCAATAGAAATGAAGAGAGAGAGAGAGAGAGAGCAACACAGTTACAGCAGGGAGAACGTAAACCTGGTGAACAATTACCTAATCTATGCCTTTCTTTTTTTATCAGATACCCTACTATGCCTGTTGCGGTGATAAAGTATATCCACGGCTGAAGCATAATAAAGATTGAAAAAGTGCAAGCTATACAAAAAACTAAATTCTTAAGTATGTTGGGTAGCATTAAGATTCTGGACTATTGCTGGAGTTGCAGAGCAAAAAATGTTCAAGTACTAACCGCTTCAGACGCAACATGGATCTGTGGAGAGCAATGAAAATGCAAGTACTTCCAACAACTTCCTGCATTAGATTGCTACTTACAATGAAGAAAGCCCAGTGCACAACATACCATATGGTAAATAACTCATTCTACACTAAAATATGAAGTTTGGATGGGCATTATGAGCCAATTCACAAAAGATCAAGACATGGATACAAGGACACACTAGCTCAAGAATGTGAACATTAATAACTTATCAATCTTGTAAAGTACACCTCTGTTTAGGCTCTGAGAACGAAAAAGGAAGAAAGTATTCTTTTCCATATTTATCATGGGATAAATTTGTGAAAAGAAATGCCAAGATGATATTTTATCCAAAAATCGTACCCGAAACAAAATAGAAGTTTTGTCCATTTGCATTATTAGTTTAACCTAGACTGCGTCACAAATTCAAAGCAGTAAAGTATATAAACTATTAAAGGCACCAAATAAAATGCGACAACCTGGAAGAAGTTTAGCTATCCATAAACTTGTAAAAGAACGAAAGCCAGGAAAAGGATTTATAGAATCAAATAAAAAATAAGGATCAGGAAGGCTAACAACAATCGAACAACCTCGTCACTAGGAAATAGAAAGGTTGATGGCCTCAGGTTGTGGTAGTCTTTTAAGCAACTCAATGGCTTGAAACCTAGAAGACGAAGATGTCCAGTTGAAACTCTTTTGATTTCCGAAAGTTCCTCAACTGAAAACTTGATATCTTCACTGAAAATGGGCAGGCAAAATCAGATGAATGTTAAGTTTATGACATGATGAGGCATACAAATCAAAGACATGACAAGTATGAGAATAACGGAAGATTAACCTCAATAAGCAAGTACACGAGCATGAAAAATACAGGCTTCTGACAGTGGATGAATGTATTTTGTATGTTGCCCTAACTTGCTCTCTTCTTTTGGACCTTCGCATCACTATTGTTGCTCCTATGCAGATGTTTTATGATAACTAACCAACAATATATATTGCTAACGCCCAACAATCATGTCCTTCATGAACATTCTAAACATGTTAGGTTGATTTTCACTTCATTCAAGAAGAAAAATGTCACTCACATTCATTCCGAGGATCTTGGGTGCTGGTCTACTGAAGCCCCTAGCCCGTTCTCCTTTTCAGCAGATTTCCTTAGAGTTGGACATGTTTGATCTTTATGCTCTAGCTTGAGTAGAGAGTGTTTTATCTCTTCTTTCTATCTTATGCGTTTTCTTCCTATTTTCTCTAGACATTACAACAAACACGTACAGTGGTAGGGGCTCATTATGTTCCTAACCTATTTTGTCTAATCTACTCTTCTAAACTTATGTAGCTCATTTCATGTAATTCCAATGAATGTTAACGAATTGGTCTAGTACAAAAATAAGACTTCAAAAGTCATACAAGATAATGGAACAAAAACATGGACATACTCTACTGTCTTCCAAACAGAGATCCAACTATGCTTTTTTTATCGGAGTGACTCAACTATGTCGAAAACACAACTATATCACTTGAAAGCATATCTGGGCTGTTGGGGTTCACCCATGTGGGTGAGGTGTGATTGAGTAGCAGGGGATGATTTCCCTGGAGCGTCGGCAAGACACTATTGACAGACCAACCCATACGGCCCGTTTGGATGACGTATTAGTTTGAGAGGGATTAAATAGTAAGGGGAATAAAATAGTAGGGGTGATTAAATAAGAAGGGTAGGCTCACATTGATGTGATAGTTAAGAAGGGGGGATTAAATAGTCCAAGGTTTGGATGAGTGATTGAAAAGGAGGGATAAGGAGGGTGGATGATGTAAAAACAATCAAATTGACTATATTGCCCTTGTCAATGCCCATATTAGATTATGCATTTAAAATAACTATAAAAATATAAAAATGAATTGTTTTGCTCTATTTGTCAACAATTAAGTTAAATTATTTTTATGTTTGTCAACAATTAATTGTAAATAACGAAAAAAAAAACCATTTTAAATGCTCTCCACTCCACTTCATTGTAAATAACGGAAAAAAAAAAAAAAAAAACCAGCCCTACTTTATCTCTTTACCCAGTCCAAAAAGCCATTTCCTATTCTCAAGTCAAAATGCTCTTCTTCTTCTTGGAAGGCCGGAACTTGTAGCGGCATGAATAGTGAACCGAGCTCCCCGATCGGCGACGCAACATAACATCAGAACTCTCCGACCGGCAAGTTTTCATCGGAACTCTTCTCTCTTCTTCGTTCTACTTTCTCTCCTTTTTTCGTCCTTCCTTTAGTATTTGTTTTTGTCGCCGGATTACTCACCGGAGTAGGCCGGAACTTGCTGAATCCGATCAGTATTGCAGAGCTGTGGGGGTAGGGATGTCATTCGACCACTCTCATCCCCCATGACTAAACATTTAGTCCGGGTTCTCCCGGATTATTTAGCCGGCGGCTATTTAGTCGGGGTTTGTATTTTGCATCCAAAGCATGGGCTAAACATCAAATTACCCCCTTATCCCCCCTAATTGCTTCATCCATCCCCCATAAACGGCATCCAAACGACGCCATATTGATTGAGAGAGTGAGGTCATGCATGACGTTTATGTATTACTCCCTCCCCTTTATATTGTGTTGTGCTCTGTGTGAGAATGGGTGGTAGCAATGCAGAGTGGGTGAGGTTGAGTGGGGGAGCCAGTCTGTGGCTCCCTGGTGGTGAAGTCTTTTTGTGGCTCCCGGAGAGTGTTTGTAGCTTGTGTATTGTGTATGTATATACGAGTGAAATTTCTCTGATTGTCGTGTGATTGGTGTGTGGGTGTGTGGGCAAACCTGTGGAACTGGACACAACAAATCGTATCAGAGCTCCAGGGAGCGAAAATGGGTGCACTGCCAGATTTTGCCCGGAAATAAAGTTGGTCGGATCCAACTTTTGTTCACACCAATGAGAACCGCTCGATGATAGGAGTTCAACGGCGCGGTTGGTGCAGAAAACGGACCATCGAGGTGCATACACTGGTTGCCGGAGCAGAGCGTGCTTTGCATTTTTTTTCTTTTCCTTGGAGGGCTCTGTAATGTCGGCAGAGTGGGTGGGGAAGAAGAAAAGAAAAGGAAAAGCTTCTAGAGGAATCAAAGGCTAGGAAATTATCCAGTGTGACAGGTACCTCAAAAGGGTGGTGCATCCGGCTCAAATCGGACTCGATGGGACGAGATGGACTTGATCCGAATTGGTGGATCGACTCGGCACAGCAACCGGTTAACTCAGAATGACCGTTGACTGGTCAAAGGCCAACTGTTGACTTTGACCAGAGGGTGGTAATTGCAGTTTACCCCCTGGATTTTTGTTCTATGCAATTTGGTCCCTGAAGTTTCAGGAAATTGTAGTTCAGCCCCTGGACAAGTTTTGGACCATTCCGAATTCAATGGCGGACTCGGATTTGGCATATTCGAGTCGGATTTTGTGATCCTAGACACATCCGGAGAGATCGAGGATGATCGGACGCGGTCAAGGTCAATCGGATGGGATGTGGTTGAGTCGGAGGCAAACCATGGCGATCTGACGGAGGTCAAGAGTTGCGGGTGAACAAATAGGGACAAATAGGGTCATGTTGGAGAGCATACACAGAGTGAGAAAAAAATGGTGATTTGAACAGCTGTTCAGAGTTACAGTGGAGAGACAGACACAAGGAGGATTGCTACCCACCAAGGAGGGATTGGACAGACTTAGAGAGATCAAAGGTTGGTCGTGATCAGTCGGAGATCTAGTGAGCAAGGAGACGTCCTTTCGAGCGGTGTACCCGGTTTTTGGGGTGCTAATAAGCTCGTCTGGTTAATGACACATGCGCTTCCTAGAGAGACAGATCGGAGATGATAAACCGTGATCGGAGGTAGTCTAGTTCAATCGGAACCTATCATTGGGATTTGTAGTGGTAATTCGGGCTACACGAGGAGGATGATGGGGAATCTATACAGGCTCGTGGTGAGTTCTGACAGACGGAGCTAATGTCAGTTACAGGACGAGTAGTATGGGTGCTTTGTGACGGTGAATAGGAGAAGCAACAGTTGCAGAGACACACTGGAAAAGGGCACGGGAGTACGAGAAGTCGCGACCTGAGACGTACAGGTGTGCCGGGTACCGAATTGAAGAGTGTGTGATATGTTCTGCAGATGGGATGCAACTGGTTGTTGAGAGATGTTTACGGAAGCTTCCAGACAGAGGAATTGAGATGGTGACGAGACGATGCATCGCAAGTTCTCTTCCTTCTGTGAATTAGTGACGGGTTCCTCTCTAGACATGAGTACTCAAGACGGAGGAGAGATGGTGTCATTGAATCGTGTCCTGGTGATTGGGCATGGGCATTCGGGGTTTGGCGAATGCAGAGAGTGCACCTATGTGTGGATGCGGGCACTCCGGTTAGGGGGTGTGGGCACTCTGATCAAGGGGTGCAGATATCGGCGACGAGGCTGATATAAGCCACGGAGATCTAGCATAACACAAAGACGTTCCAGAGTTTGCGTCTCCTGGTTTGGGGGTGCAATGATGCTCGAGAGGAAATGCGGTGCATCAATGGAGACAAGCGTCAGCCTGTTCTCAGGTGGTGTGTGAGACCATCTAGTGGAGTGAGCCTTCGGTGTGAGCGGAGGGGTGCTGCAACAGTTCTCGAGACGGACAAATGCTAGATTGGCGGATCGCAGCCGGATGCTGCCGCGGGGTTTGATGATTTCCCCACATGGCTGAAGGGGGTGATTGTTGGAGTTCATCCATGTGGTTGAGGTGTGACTGAGTAGCAAGGGATGATTTCCGTGGAGTGTCGGCAAGACACTGTTGACAGACCTACCCATATTGATTGAGAGAGTGAGGTCATGCATGACGTTTATGTATTACTCCCTCCCCTTTATATTGTGATGTGCTCTATGTGAGAGTGGGTGGTAGCAATGTAGAGTGGGTGAGGTTGAGTAGGGGAGCCGGTCTGTGGCTCCCCGGCGGTGAGTCTTTTTGTGGCTCCCGGAGAGTTTTTGTAGCTTGTGTATATATATACGAGTGAAATTTCTCTGATTTCTGTGTGATTGGTGTGTGGGTGTGTGGGCAAACCTGTGGAACTGGGCACAACATGGGCTGGATCAATTATATGGCGGGATCACCCTCTAGCACAATTATCTTGATCTACAAGAACAAAGATATGGCTCTTCGAGAATGTATAACTAAGGGAATTCCAAAGATTAGTTTTGGCAATTCAAATCTTGACCTCGATCTTGGAGACCTTCCAACCCTACCAACAATGACAATAGAGCTTCAATCCGATTAATTGTTAACAAGTTCCGGATTGCAATTTGTGAGGGTCGTTCTCGCAAATGATAAAGCCTTGGTTAATAATAAGCTAAATATTTCACTTAGGTAACTATATAGATTTATGGGATTAGTTACTAGTTGTGAACCTCGAAAATGGATTAAAATAACTGCAGATTCTGTGCTTAGTTAGAGTTGAAAACATGCGATTCAAGTAGGCAAGTTGAGCAAAAGATGGTTGGTTTGTGTTCCAAGCTCTGATAGTGGCTTAACCTAATAAACTAGCAATTACAACCCAAGAAGTGACATGTAGACTTGGACTTGGACTGGGAAACATCTTATTTTCCAATAGAAATGTTGACCTACTTCAACACCAGATATATCGTAAAAAAAATTCAGTGTATTTGATGGAACATGATAGAGCTATTGGCCTTTGACAGAAATAGAACTTGAAAAAAAAATAAGCCCACAATACATGAAAACAATGTCCAATCTTTTTAATATCTCAGAAACAATATCTAATTGGGCATTTACATGAAACTATGTCATATATCCAACAAGATTTAAGATCTATAATACCCAGGACCAGAAAATAAATGGACAATGAATTTAATATGCATAGCAATTGAAGTAACAACACATACTTACTTCTTGTAAGATTGGAAACGCTTTGCAGGCTCCTGAATTAATGCACCAGTATCCGCGCAGAGAAATGATCTTTCAGACTGCACCATGTCAAGGGGCAGAACTAAGTCAAATTATTTCTTACAACCACCTTACCATTTGAAAACAAAAAATGACATAAAAAGGAGCGAAAAGATTTTCAATTGAGTATGTATCACCCCAGATCGAGCATCGTCAAAATATCAATTTAAAAAATATTCACTCGTAACAGAATATTATGCTTTATCTGTGACCATGACAGTAATTAGCAGGTGTGGAGTTTACTAATAAGTTTTGGCAAGCAACGGAATCAATGGGAAAAAAAAAAACATAACATGGAATTTGGAAGCTGAATAATGTGTTTCCCAAGCTTTGAATGACTTTCTATATTAACTAGTCCAAAGCTTGTATTTCATGCAGTCTACTTAAAGGTAGAACAAGTGACAAAGTTAATTTAGGTTTTAGTAATTGGAGATGTTCATAGTTCAATGAAGGAAATTAGTTTGAGATTCTTATGCGTCGAGATCAAATCAAGTCAAATTTTAAGGTTACATGGTTGCATCGAGTAGTTAGTTCCTAGTCCTTTACCCGTATTCTTGGTCTTCTCTCCCTGACATTATGTCTCTGCAATTCGTGTTCTATAATTTCCGTAGCTTCCTTATCGTGATAGCTTCCTTATCGTGATCAGTGCTTTGAGATTGAGTTAATAGCTAACCTTCTGATATTAACCTACACCATAAATTTGACAAATTTGACGAGGACAGAAAAGAAATCAGATGAAGATAAATTGCAGAATACGTAATTTAAGTTTTATTTTGAGTGATTATTAAGGAGTGAGGTTTCCTATTTGCCCATGGGGGTTCAGAGTATTGCCTTGTTGAGAAAGCTCTTGGCCGATTAAGGTATGTCGGCTGATGAAGTGCTTTGCAAGCGCGACCTCACCACTTGTAGTATGATACTTTCACAATACTATAGACGAGAGAGCTTTTGTGTGGCGGGTATTATAAATTACAGGGAATTTGAAGGCTGCCTATGATAGGGGACTCCGGAATGCACTTAAGACTAATACACGTTCAATTAAGTCAGTGACAATTAATCTCATAAAAAAGGTGAATGACTAAACCACTGATAAGAACAAGGATTAGGATTAGTGCAAGATTCATAGGCTTGGTCAAGCGGGTACAAATGGCAAGACACCTCATGCTTATGCAGTTCTCTATAGATGTAAGTCATAAAATATACAAAGAAAGGAAAAGGCATAGGACCAAACAATCCATGCTGGAGTGGGGAAACCAGGAAACTCGAGAGAAAAAGAACAGATAAGACTAAAGTCAGCTGAAGCTTGAAAGCCTGTTAGATCAAGTAATCCTAGAACCACATTTATTTTGATGGGATTAGGTAAGTCTAACAGGTAATATCCAAGCATGTAATGGTTCGATATGAATTTCATCATGTAAGCTAATTTATTTGTTAGTAGTCAGCAATGTACAATAACAGGAACAAGAATTTCAAAGAGTGGGACTTTTAGTTCATGTTAAAGGGAAGCTGAGGATCTCTAGTTCACGAATCCCAGGGGTAGAAAGCATCACAAACGTGTCTAGACTGTAGATTGATAGTTAGAGCTTTCCATACCACTACAATATCTGTGTACGATTGGGAAATTGACAGGGATTATTCAATTTATGAATATATAGTACCTGTAAAGGGACATTGGTCACAGAATCAAGCCAGGTAATGGTCCCTGAGATCAATAACAACAGAAGCAAGGTTTGATGAACTACATTGGCAACAAGGCATCCAGATCATGAATCATGAGGGACTCAAAAGAATGACAACGGCATTGACAACCCTGGACGCTACTAATAGGGGCACACATACCTGGAACTGTCGGGCGAATTAAAGCATAGGTATTGAGTTCTAAAGATATGCCATTGGCAATTGAAAATGTGACTCTTCGCACTTTACGCTTCTTAAACATACGTTTTCTTAATTGATCTTTCATATCTTCCAACCTGAGAATAAAGATTAAATTTACAATAAATATGTGTGCGCACAGGCACGCGAATATATAGAAATGTCTCAAAATAAAAATTAAAACCATTTAAAAGTGAATATAGGGTTCTAAAAAGCAGTAATGTCACGTAACATTCGATGTTATGATCCCTAGGCCCAAGATATGATCTAACACAATATTGGCTACTCCCGAGCATATCCAAAACGAACACGAAGCACAAAAAGTAAAGCAAATTGAGAAAATAATATAAGAGATGATATGCCCCAACGTGTTCCACCAACTTGAAACACTAAACTAGCCACATAAATCATGTATATAAACTTCGTAACTGAAATAAAAAGTCTGATGAATTAAGCACCTCTGTCCTGCTGAGGGCAAAAACAGGGAAAGATCGTCACCCTCCAATCCAAGCAAGTCCTGATACACAGGAGAGAGGGATTTACTGACATAAACAAGTATACAACAAATTTCCTAAAGACAATAATAAGCATGGACATACAGTGTAGAAAAGTGATACGTTGAACTCCTCGTCTGGCCTACTTAAGGGTAGAAGTTCAATTGAGATGCCGAGATCTTGTGCATCCTGGAAAAGAGCACAGTAACTTGCAATTATTCTAACACGAACATATATTTCAAGAGTGTAACTGAAACTTGTGCACACATCTGATAGTTACTTTAGCTCGCTGCAATGTTGTCCTTGTCATATCGATCTTCACAACACCCTTGACACTCCCAAAAGGATCATCTTCATTTGTGAATAAAAGAATTCGTTTGTCGGCTGTTTTTGCAGATCTGAAGTAGTTCAATTTCCGTCATTATTGATGGGTATTTAAATTGGTCAACTCCACCGTTGACCTAGTAAAAGACACGATTAAACTATAGAACTAAACACCGAAGAGTTACCCTTTACGCAGAAGCGCTTGTGCAACCCACAGAGCATTGTATAGAGAATTGTCACGCGATCCAGACAAAATACCGCACTGACTCCCTATTTCTTTAGTAAATGATTCTGCATAGATTTAGAAGATGAGTGCTGCAGGGCTGAATTACATTTATTAACTTTACAACCTCAAAGAGGCAATCCGTCCAAATTCACCAACACCTTAAAGGTTGTTAGGGTCATAACTCATGAGTGCAACTAGCAATTCCAATTAATTAATAATCAGAGCTGACAGTAATTGTGCACATGAAAAAGACTCCTTACGTGACCATTAATTGTCATTACCTCGAAAATAAACAAATCTCTTCACAAAAACTGTCATATGCGCCAAGTCCTCCAAGGCTCTTATTTACCACCAAGGCAGGAAAATCAAGCTCTAGTTCACTAATTGGAATCAAATGTGCAGTCACTTCAACAATATATTGAATTGATTTCCACCAAATTTTGAATTCAACTCTTCCAATTCACTGATTCAAGACATTGAATTCAAACACTAATTGGCTGGGACAAATTCTTTTTTTTATTCCCCAACACAAGACAATGTGCAGTTCAATTGTGCTCGGGCCAATTAGCTTAGTGCTGTATGGTGAACACACATACCACAGATTAAATAAATTTCAAACATGAGACTATAAATACAAATGGCAGTGCAAAGTGAAGTATTTATCACTTGATTATAAGTAGAGGGTTTCTGGCAAGTAGCAGCAAATTCACTTCCAAAGTTTGAAAGCAGTTTTGTTCTTCAGGTACGTAAATACAGCGTAATGAATATACAGAAATATAAGTATATCAACAGGAAAAAGGTATGTTGTTGTAGTTACAAACTACTGTACAACTACAAAAGCCATCCATACACAATCGTATAAGTATCAACAATGTTGCTATCCTGCTCCTTCCTCAATTCCGTTTAGAGGACTAGAGTATGTGCGAATCTATTGGAAAAGATGGCGCCGGGCCAAGGTTGCTTTTCGTTGATTCATTTATTGTATGTTTTAGATTGCATCATGCTTTTCAGCCTCAGAACTTTTGGCGATAAAAATTAAGTATATTAGCTCTTTGGGGAATGAAAAATAGGAACAAAATTGAGCCTTATTAAAACTACGTTTGAAGTTTTACACATAAAATAGAAATTTGAGAAAACATTGGAAATAAAAATTCTTAGTTAATGATCGTGTTTAGCACTTAAACCAAGAGCTGTCATCCGATATAAGAATGAAGATAAGTATGCAATCCAAAAAATCAAATGTGAAAGTGAAGTGAATGTAAAAGTAAAAGACACGACACTCGGTGGGAGGGAATCTTTGCATTCCCGTGTTCTTATTTCAAGCAGCATGTTAAAGACTTCAAACACGTTTTGTTAAGTTTCACCTCATTATTTTTATGTTCTGCCTGAAAAAAATAAAAAAAAAAAAAGACGGACAACATTTCAACCATTACTTTTATCCTTTGCATGGAAAACAAGACAAAAAGGGTTCCCAGTGAGGTTTGAAGAAACAGTAGAAACTGTTGCTTGATGTGAACTTATACTTTGACCACAGAGCAATAAGATACTATACAACACAAAAAAAAACATGGAATCAACAGAAAAATCCCAAAAACTGAAAAACATAGATCAATGTGGTTCAGCCCATAAAAAATCAAGAAGAACCGTTAAGTTGGAAACTTACTTCAATCAAAACCAGTGATGAACGTATCTAGCAAAACGTTCTAAATTGTTTACAAAGGAACATGTGATCTTTTATCTTCCCTTTCATATGAAGAAGCAAGCAAGTCTCTGAGATTTGAAGATACAAAGGCCTAGAACCAAAGATATGCCAGCCAGTTAAGGTTGTGGGGCTTACCTTCAATGCAATCAAAATCTTTTATAAGTCTAGCTGTTGGCCGGTCTAGATCATCTTGTTCAGCAACATTAAAAACATAAACACAATTTAAATCCTGCAAATTCTTCTTTTCTCTCTGCAAATGGAGGAAATAGAGATCGAGATATGTGAGATGGAAATACAAATCTCAAGGTCTTTAGCGTTTAGTGTCAATACCTTCCTAACCATTTCATGCACATACGTTAAAATGTTTCCTCACAAGGAAATTATTCGGGCATAGATAGCCAATATTTACATGCTACTTACAATAAAGTGGCAGTCATATGTAGAAGCGGGACCGGGAATGCACGTCTCTTATGGATGTCTTCACATTAATGGACATGAGGGAAAATTTATAAAACCCCCAAATTTTAACCCAAGTAACAAATTAGACATTGACCTCCAATTTCGTCAATTCCCACCATATGCTTTTACGTTTTAATTAGACATTGACCTCCAATTTCCTCAATTCCCACTATACGCTTTTCCGATAAACGTATGTTACCTCTTTGTTGAGAGCTTTAACAAAATCGCCACTCCTTAGAAAAAATCACCAAAACACCATTTCCCCCAACTACCTCCTTACCTTCCCAACGACCCCCTTTCCTCACCTGGTAATTTCAGTTGCAGGTGTCTACTAGAATACAGATAGCTATACATGATTTTGTCTATGTACAGATAGAAATATCCATTCAAAATGGAGCAGTACCCAAAGGTCTGTCCCTCTGTGTGTGTGTGTGTGTGTGTGTGTGTGTGTGTGTGTGTGTGTGTGTGTGTGCCTGCCTAACACCACGCTATCTAACTCCACCCAAAAACAAAGCCAAACGCAAAACTTATGCACCACAGCTGAATAAATATCGATGGCAATTCAACACACAATGGAGAATAGAAAGCGACAACAATGATGAACTGCTACAAACCATGGCCAAAACAACCAAGCCAACCTAAATAGATCCCACTAGTCGTCCATTTTGTAACCACAATCGTCACAGATAGGGGTAAAAAGATCACTTGATACAAACTAAAGACTACTTATAGATGAATCAAGTGAGAGCTACTGGATATTTCCCGACAATGAGCATCTAATTGGTTGACGTGCATGATCATGTTATGCATTGATAATGATGCATTTCTACTCATAAGACCCCTTATAAATGAATAAAGTGAGAGGTACTTGACATTTTCCAACAATGAGCATTTAATTGGTTGACGAGTATGACTACGAACATACTAACGTAAGCTTTTGCAACAATTGATAACTTATCATGGCGTCAAAGCTCAGGTTTGAAGAGATCATGTGTTAGTTTCTCCGTGTGCTAGTGTTCCCCGTTTGCAATCTGCTTCTCTCCTTCGTATTCCGTTTCCCTTGGATTTGCATCTTTAAGTGCAAGACGGGACTAATGTGACAGTGTGTATGATAGCTTGACATATATTTGTTAGCCCATTTTTTAACAGCTTCACCACCATTACTTAACAAGTACGTAATCATATCGATAAATGCAACAAAATGTACCTTGCCATGAAAGTAAGGAGGTGGGGTGGGGTTTTAGCTTCAGGATAGGGGTGTAGAAGTAGGGACAACGAAGAGAGGGAGGAGAGGGGTTGGGTATGGGAAGTGGGGTTGTGAGGGAGGGGCATTGCAGGGGGAGAACTTAGCATGAGGAAGAAAATGGGATTTGTGTGATTTTGCAGAACTGCGAGGTTAAAAATGACCTAATCTGTTATA
Source organism: Vaccinium vitis-idaea (assembly GCA_963854785.1). Lineage (NCBI taxonomy): Eukaryota > Viridiplantae > Streptophyta > Magnoliopsida > Ericales > Ericaceae > Vaccinium > Vaccinium vitis-idaea. The sequence goes on from OY978223.1 coordinate 12,870,176, forward strand.
AGATATGCCAGTTACAACTTACACCTCTAGTTGGACGGAAAATATCACGTTTCAATTTAGTCCACAAGGAGGTGAAACGTAAGGCAGGGTAAGAAAGGGTTTAGCTAATTAACAGAAGATGAGCCTCGCTTAACACAGTGATATCTTACCGTGTTAAAGAAGCATATTGCAACTTCATCATACGACCTGTTGATAATTTGAGTTTTCAGTGACTGGGCAATACAGCTGACGGCAACGTGAAAGTGTGTTTCCTCTTGATTTTCCTGTATGTGTTGACAAAATGAAAAATATCAACAGTCAAATCTTGTTCGAAATAAATCTCCAGCATATTCTGCACATCCCTTTAAAGAAAATCACCAGAATTTTTCAAACCATAGGCAATAGGATACTTATACATCCTTTCTCTGTACGATGAAGTGTGAAAATCAAATGCTATTTCACCCAGACATATAGAAAACCAACCATTTAGAGGACTTTCCTCCTCTTTTGCTTGATAGAGACATTTGACCCAAAATGTTGGCAACATGAACAGCAGCAATATTCTTAAAGAATTTCCGAAGCAATGATCTAGGCCGTTTAGTTCTTTGAGTTCCAATGCCAAAATTTTTGCATTGCCCATGGATTATAGAGGATCTTACAACAGTCGCATGCTAATTGAGCAGAAAGAAAAATCCACAATGGAACTGTTTAGGAGTAATAAGAAGTTGCATCAGGTACCATACCAATCTCTTGACACCTCCACAAAAATTTCTTCACTCAGCTACAACAAAGATAAGTGCAATTCTTGCAGAGAATCATTTATTTCCAAAAAATTCAAGTGAATACTAGGCTAGTGGGGTCCATTACTTGCAGTGTAAATATCTGCTATAATTTCCACAACTATCTCCGAAAGCGCTTTCGAATACCAAGCCGTGTAAATATCTCCTTTCACTCTTTGCCACATGTCAGGGTTTCTTAGTTGCACGAAGAGGGGGGCGGAGGCAGAGGAGCGAAGTATTACAGAAGCTCCTTGTTTGGGAGTGCTGGGGGAGCATTTAGGAACAATTTATAAAGACGTCAATTTGTAATCTAAGTAAACACTGTATGTCAACTGCAACTATTGGTTCAGCGAATATAAGTTAATATTATGTTCATACTGAGTACTTGAACAAACTTGAGTAAATATTGTTCTAGTATCTATCATTACTTCATAATTTTTTTGGTTTGTAACTTTTACTATCAATACTTCATTCTTTTGAGATTTACATGCCTAAGGGATTCTATCCTAGTTGAGAACAGGTTCCTTTCTGAACGAGAACAATGTTCTGAGGAGAGACAGACTTACGAGTGCAGGAACATTGTTCAAAGGTGTATCCACCACCCCAAATAAAGGTTCCTGCACAATTAAGGGTTGCTCTTTGCGTTTATGGAGTGTAATTCTCACAACCATTACAACACTTATCTTCTATTAACATATGGCCGTACAGGTACTGAACCTACACAGGCATTGCCAATCCTAAGACTAACCATTCACCAACCCAATAGAAGGTTCCTGCACAATTAAGGGGTGCTCTTTGCGTTTATGGAGTGTAATTCTCGCAACAATTACAACACTTATTTTCTATTAGCATACTGCCATACGGGTACTGAAGCTACACAGGCATTGACAATCCTAAGACTAACCATTCGCATGTTCAGATAATACAGACACAAATAAACAAACAAACATATTCAGTAAGAGTGAAGTTGGAGTATCGTAAGATTTCCACCTGGAGAGAAGTAGTGTTGAACATTTTGGGGGAAGCATCCACCAGATAAACCACCATTTCTTTGGTCGCTTCTCTTTCCTGAAACACATTGAATTGAATACACGGGGACAAAACCATCCATCGTTTCTAAGGTAAAATTATATAGGACCCAAAAAATCATGAACCACAAAATACTAATGAACATATTTAGACCTGGAAGAATTCGTTCTCTGGGTCGTCGTCTTCATCGCGGAATATGTCATCTGGGTCCAACTCCATCGCAATGCTCAGATAGACGCTGTGTTGAATGCTATATGACTAATCAGTGATCACTACCGCTTCAGATAGTACTATTTTTATGGGTTTGCAAACGCACACTACATGTATCGTACAGGGGAAGTTTTCTTTGAGAACTTTTTACAATAGCAAAGGGTTCAATTGAATGATTTTGGTAAAGAGGGTTTATAAAAAAGAGCGTCTTCCTGCTCCGTATTTTCAAAAATTTAGTAAACTTTTAGAGCACGACGGAGTTGCTGTTTTGGGGGTGTTTTTGGCAAATATATCTTAAATGTATTTATTGTTTTGTTTTTATTCAACAAAGTTTTGCATTAGTTTCACGTCGATTTTTTCGTGTATTATTGATTCGTCTCGATCAGAGAAATTTAAAAAATAAAAAATTATTATAAAAATTTAAAAAAAGTTCACCAAAAGACAAAATTAATCTAAATTATTGGATTATTTTAGTTTTATTTAAACAAAAAAAATTAACGTAAAACTAACAAAATGCATTTTTAAAAAAAATAAAGACAAAAAACCAAAACACCCCTTAGAGCAACCCCAGCCCTTGCTCATATTTTTACTCAAATTTGAGTAAAAGCTTCATTTGATATTGTGTACTCCAATAGGCAACCTCAAATTCAAGTGCAAATTTGAGTAAAAGGTTCATTAATGGCAAACTTGTAAATATGAGGGTGTCAAATTTGCCTTCAAAATTTTAGTAAGATTTTGAGTCTAACTCTATTTGGGTTTAAGTTTGAGTAAAAACTCAATTTGGCATAGGTTTGGATAAGGAGTGGAGGAGTGTTTTAAAGGCTTTTACTCAAAATTTTGAGTTTCAATAAAATAAAATAAAAAGTAAGGGGTGGAGTTGCTCTTAAGAAGCAAATCCAATGCAAGAGTCAAATTCAGTTCTATACTCAAAATATGACACCAAATGCAAAAATCTAGAATCCAGTGCAATGCTAAATCCAATTCTAAAATGGCACAAAGCTATAGTTGGTTCTATATTTAGAACCAAAGATGACTATAGTCATTCTTGACATCTCACAACCCCAACTGCCAAATACCAAAAAATGGGACATCGGACATACTTGAAAGTAGCCGGCAAATGGCCGGAAAATAAAATCCCACCGGAAAGTGGGCGAAAAGATGAAGACTTATCTCTGGTGGGTTTGATCGTAGAAATCTCCGTCGAAATCTCCCCGCAGTACCCTTTTGGTTAAGTCGCTCATTTTTTTATATATTTTTTTGTGATAAGCAAAAGATAAAATATATATATATATACAAGGAGGATTACAACTACAACAGAGGTAATGGGATGATAAGTCATCACCCAAACCCAAAATAAAAGAAGAATGCATATGATACTAGTTTGGAAAGGAAAATCCATATGGCAGATGAAAATGGTGTGGTGACTGAATGAGGTTGAATTGTGTATTTATAGAAAAGTTGGGTAGAATGTTAGATGAGAAAGTTAGGTGAGAAAATTATATAAGAAAGTTAGGTGCACAAAATATATGGGGTTGAAGCAGTGGATGACAAAAAAAAAACGTAATTAAAAGTTAGTGGGGAATGGGGGTTAAAAAATTAGATCACAACGGGGTTGAAAATAACGTACATAGTTGAATTGTGATTGAAAATGTAATTAAAAGTGGGGTGGTGAGAAAGTTAATTAAATTTGGAACTGTTTGGTTCTAAACACTGAAGCCTGGGTTCTATTTTAGCACCAAAAACCACTTTTTGGTGCCAAAATATAGCAATGGCTATAGCCATTTTGACTCTTGTATTGGTTTGCTCTAATAGATAGCTATTGCTATAATACATAAGTGGGAAATGGGTGGGTTGAGTTGGATTTGGGTGGGTTAAATAATGGTTATAGGATAAATATGGGTCAACAATAAGACGGGTTGAATATGAATGAATCGAACATGGATCAAGCCATACCTGATCCAACCCAAGCCGACCCAACCCATTTTTTCCTCCTTTTTTCCAAAATCGTTGAAAAAAGTTTCCAGATCGTGTTATAAGTAAAAACATATTTTTTTTTTTAAGGTCTTTAGATATTTGACTCAAATTTTTGTTTTTCAATTAAGTTCTATTAGACGATGAAATTTGGAAACTAGACTTTTCAACAAAAAGTTTAAAAATTAAAACATAAATTGACAAATTGCAAGAAAATTAAGTCTATAATCTCAAATTGAAACATAAATTGACAAATTGAAGTGTGAAGGAGGGGACTGGGGAGTGCTATGAAATTAATTAGTTTATGCATCCATGTATTGGCCTACCATGTGCATACTTGAGAGAGAGAGAGAGAGAGAGAAACTGGTTATTTCGAGCGAGTGTGGCCATTAAAGAAGTACGAGGAGCCAGCCACCCCTAAGAGAGGGAGAGCGACCGAATACGAGAACAAAAATGATAGGTACACACCCTTTGTGCCACTCCCCCACCACACCCTCACTCACATGGAGAGTGGTCCCCACATGTGGGCCTCATGTGAGTGAGGATGTGGTGGGGAGTGGCACAAAGGGTGTGTACATATCATTGTTCATACGAGAATGGTCCAGGGTCCTTATAATGAGGGTCACTACAGGGTTGTAGTGAGGTCATCCAGTCGTTCATTTCGGCAATGAATGCTCGAATTTTAATCCAAACAATGAACGGCTCGGATTATTTGGAGTTTGGATTAAATCTGAGTCGTCGGTGTCGAGATGAACGACTGAATTGGCCTCACTACAACCTTGTAGTAACACTACAGGGCCCCCAAATCCATAGGGGAGAAGATCGTTGAAGAAATCACAGCCCACTTAGGGAATCGTGAGACGGACGACCGGATAGGGTTAGCACTGCGGGTTGGGTTGGATTATACATTGGTGGATATGGACGGGTTTTATGGGTTTGGTTGAAAATTGTCACCTCTATACCTTTTTTTTTATAACAAAATATCCGGGCCAGCTTGCGCGCACCTCGACTAATTCCGGGACCCTGGAGATCATAACGAACCACCATGGTCCCAAGAGTTTGCTAGCAAAGGGAATTGAACCTAGGACCTTAGGTGGGAGCAAACCTCTAAATCTCAAATTGCCACAATTAATAATTTCAAATTGCTATTCTTTAGCAATGTTGTTTTCAATGGTGTAAATGCTATTTCTGTACGTAATTTCTTCACAACATATCAAATTGAATTGTTGGTTATGGGTTTCACAATGAAAGAGGTAAAAACAAATTGGCATACTATGATTTGGCTAAATTAAAAAAAATAGTTTTTTGATTTTTTTCGTTGTCTTTATTCAAAAAAAAATTGCATTTGTTAGTTTTGCGTCAAGATTTTGTGGTTTCTAGATTTATCTCATTGAGACGAATCCAAAGAGTATAGAATTATGGTCAAAAGTAATAATTTTTTGAATAAAGCCGAAAATAAACCAAAATAAACTAGTTTTTTGGATTATTTTCGTCTTTATTCACAAAACTTTAAGTTTGGCTAACAATTTTACACATTTTAGATTCCTCTCGTCGAGACAAGCCAAGAAACAACAAAAAATCGACCGAAAACTAACAAATGCAAAAAACAATTGAATAAGGACAAAACGAAAAAAAACCCCAAAAACCAGTTTTTTCAAATTAGCCAAATCAACATAGCGATAGCTACATCTTATGCTATATTTGACACAATATATAGCTATAGATAAATATGGAGTTTTACCTTACCATTGGTGAAGACAATTTGAAGCTTCATATTATAATATAACTATAGCAACACATATTTGATGCGGCCGTTGGAGAGCTCTAAGCAAACTTAAATATAAGCACAACATTGAGTAAATTTTCTCTTAATGGTATTATAATTTTTTAGAGTGATTTCCACACCCCCAAATTGTTATAAAAATTTCACTAAAAGACAAAAAAGGGGGTGTGGATAACAATTTGGGGATGTGGAAATTAATTAGCTATAGTTTTTCTTAATGGTATGATTGAAATTTTGAGCGGAGAAAATAGTCTTGAGTGTTGCAAAATTGAGTGAAGTGAGTGTCCCTTTTTAAAAAAAAACTGGAATATGAGTATTCCTTGATCCGAGTAAAAATACGAGCGACACTCAATTTAATTTGGTATATGTTTGAGTGAAGAAATGGGATGGATTTCCCAAAAAATTTAATCAAATTTTCAGTTTGAATTAAAAAAAAATAAGGACCAGAAATGTTCCAAGAAATTATTGTAGTTTAAAACATATTATTTTTGTACTGGTTTCTTCCATTCTTTCACCAAATCTTATTTAAAAGAAAAATATTATCCTTTCTCACCACGCACCAAGTAATTCTATTCAATCGTGGTGTCAACGGTTCGGTTTAATCTGGTTTAGGGCATTTTTTCAAATTAAACTGGATTTCATTTAATTCTTTATTAGTGGCTCGGTTTGACCGGCTTATTCCATTTTGGAGAAAAACAAAAGTGACTTTAAATACTCCCTTCTTCCCCAACTTGGGGGAGGTGCTTGTGCACAGCCGTGCTGTGCACCCCTCGGCCGCTGGATCGAGTTTTGGACGGCTCGGATGCGTTCGGCAATTATCCTTTAATTTTGATTTTTTTTACGGTAAAAAATCAAAACACATCCGAGCCGTCCAAAACACGATCCAACGGCCGAGGGGGTGCACAGCACCCCCCATTTCCCTTCTTCCCACTACAAAAAATATGTTCAATCTTTGAATCAAAATATAACGTACTTGTGTTAAAAAAAATTCGGGATTGTTAGGCCAAAATTTTCGGGATTGTTGCAGGCAAAATTTTGGGACAAAAGTTTCAATTCATTTTCAAATTAATTGTGTTTCAATTGGAGCCAAAAAAAATTTGGGCAAATTTTTGGGGCTTTTTTTTTTGGGTGGTGTGCTATCACAGATTTTGTCTATAGGAATTTGGAACTTTTTTTTTTATTTTTTATTTTATCTATTTACAAAAGGGGAATGCTAAATTTATTTCTCACCAAGCTTTGAAGGGTAAGATGGGAAAACTGTGTACTTTTAAAGCCTTTGACTCTGACCCACTAAATTGGGGGATTCCCCGTACTGAGCAAACAAATTGGGACAGAGGGAGTATAAAGTTTCTTGATGTCAACCATATACATATAATCTCAATGGAAGTAATAATGCTTGAAGTGGTGCTAATGTGTGAACCAGTAGTTAGGTGATTAGGTGGTTTTGGATCCACTTAGCTATGCTAAGCTGGCTATGAGATGCATTATTTCCTAGTTTTATGATTGGTTGATATATGTTGATTAGTCCCTTGTTAATTGAAAATGAGTTCTTGATAAGTTCGTACGATGACTCAATTGAAGAATTTGCTTTAAAATATGCAATGAGAAGTTTTTTTTTTAAAACCAGATCTTGCTCATCATAAAACACTATAACTGGAATCACATTTTGATTGTGATTTTTTTTATGATGATCAAGCTAAAAGTTCAATGTAATCTTGTTTTTATTATTTTTATTTTGACTTGTATGTCATTTTAGTTTTTTCATTCAATAATATGCGGGCAACGAAGATTGAAGTTGTGCTTGGGCAATCCAAACGTCAAGGCCAACCCTGATTTTGGGACGCATGGGGTAAAATTTTTATGTTCTCGGGGAGGATGCTCCATCTTTGGTTCCCTGTTGCGGTCAAGTAACTATTCAATGTTCCGGAGTATTGTGTTAAATGGGATGTTAAGGGTATTTTTAGAATAAATTGGTTTTTCACAATTTTTTATGTGATATATTGTGAGAGAATGACACGTCTTATTTTTTGGAAAAAAACTATTTTTTGTGGCCAGAGATCATTTGTTCCAAATTGTCCTTGTGCCTCTGTTGCAAGGGGTTTTGGGTCGTTGGATCACATACAATTTTTTTAAAATTTGAAACAGAGGATCTCCAACCTTTTTTTATTAGTGAAACACCCCCTTAGTATGGGGCATGCTACTATGTGCAACCCTTTTTTGGGCTCAAAAATGAGATTTTGTGACACAAATATGAGTTTTTGTGGGTCACATATGAGATTTTGTGGCAAAAAATATGAAAGGGCGTACCATATGCAACTTTGACCAGATCGACGGCCGAGATTGCGCCACATATGCAAAAAGTGACCCCCTATACCGGTCATTTTTATCTCATATGGAGAACCCAAAAAAATCATAAAACCTTGCGTGATCTCTCATATAACATTTTGGGTTTCAAAAATCTCATATATGAAGCAACAAATACTCATAAAAAGTACCACAAAAATTCGAATGAGCCACAAAATCTCATATTGGCAAAAGTCAACCTCATAAACGTCCCACAAAATCTCATATGATAGTTTTGGACTGTAGTGAAAATGTGATACATATTGTGTGTATATATATTGATGTGACATGTCTCATATAAGGTGCCACAGAAATACATATTTTCGTCTACATTGAGTTATACCACTCAAAATCTCATATATACTTCGAAGAACACTCATATAACATATGAGAATTTTCGGTTTAAAAAATGAGAACTTGTGGAGGAATATATGAGATTTTTGTGGACCACTACAGTCCAAAAATATTTTGTGTATTGATAGTGATTGATAGTGACATGTCTCATATACTTACCCACAAAATCTCATCTAAAATTTTTGGACTGTAGTGGACCACAAAAGTCTCATATTTTCTTTCACAAACACTCATTTTGAAAGTCACAAAATCTCATATGGATTTTTTTTCCCAAGCGGTGGGCCCGGTGACCAACCAGTTGCCATTTTTTTGATTTTTTTATTCCGAAACTTTCTCACATTCATATGAGATTTTGTGGTCTTATTTATTGTGTATTGGTCTTCTAATATGAGATTTTGTGCCACCAAATATGAGATTTTGTGGGTGTATACGAGACTTTGTGAGTCTCCATATGAGATGCACACCATATGCCAAAAGCATAGGTGCACACTGTAGCAACACTCCCTTAGTATTAACGTACTACATCAACCGAAAATCAAAAATAAATTTGCCAGGGTATCACAGAACGGAACCAAAATACGAACCAAAAGGACAAACATATTAAACTTCACCAATTTTGTTGCAATTAGCTCCTGTTTGACAACAAAAGGACAAACATATTGTAAATGGGTTGCAAAAGAACCGAGCTGCTCATGGCTCGGCTGATGGACTCAGCTCGTTTAGTAATCGAGCTGAGCTTGAGTTTTGGGCTCGTTTAGTAAACTAGCTCGACTCGTTTAAGAAAACTCGTTAAGTAAATTATATTGGCTTAGCTCGTTAAAGGCTCGGCTCATTTACGAACGAGCCGAGCTCGAGCTCGATTTTTAGCTCATTTACTAGACAATCCGAGCTCGAGCAGTACAAAAGCTCGACTCGGGCCAGCTCGTTTACCCTCCAAATTTGTAATGGGATCTCTAGGACAATTTACTACTCCCTAGCAGTAATATCTACAAGTCAAAGGAAAATTATGTGCGTACACCACAATTGGGTACCCCAAGTGTACATCAGCCCATCTCAACCGTCCAAAAGTGTTTTGGACGTTCCGGAATTTAAACAAACTATTCGCGCGAATAGTTTAAACTCTTTGGACAAATAGTTGGTAAAAAATCCAGAACGCCAAAACGCTTTTGGATGGTTGAAATGAGTTGGTGTGCACTTGTGGTACCCATAGACGGGTTGATGTCTAAATTCCAGTACTTCAATCCTAAACACATGTAAGGAAATTTTACAAGTCACCGTCTCTTAAGTCTTAACTCCACCATGACAGGTCTCTCCGATTAAAAGATACAAAAATGCTAGAGTAGTTAATTGCAGTAGTTAATAACGGGTGACATATGCAGTAATAAAAAAAGCAAGGACGGTTAACAGTAGTTAATTGACAGGAAGCACAAAACAACCCATCCTTTTACAAGTCAAGTCATCCTCGACTATCCTCAAAGAATTACATGAATTCACGGGCGGATATATATAGCCCGCCCCCGAATTCCATCAGGGTGGTCCCGCCCTCCCGAATTTCACATTTTAGAATATATTTTACACATTTTTTGTAGTTATTCTTTAAAAAAAAATTATACAATTATAATTAAGGTAAAAATAATTTTCATTTCGAGAACACTAAATTATGGTGAATGATATCGTGCGATAATGATACAGAATTTGTCGAGTGATATGATAACAAAAATTCTCAAGATTAATTTTTTAATTTCTCAAAATCATCCGGTTAAAACTTGATTTACTTTTAGAAATATCATCGTACGAAGATTTCTTTCATAATCTGGCCCCCTTCGACTTCAATTTCTGGCTCCGCCACTGTACATGGTGATGTTGCAGGGGTTGCATATCGGTGTGACAACAAGTGTAATTTCGTGTCATTTTTTTGTTATGTATCAAAATTTTATTTATGAATTCCCATAACATTTTTCAACTCATCAAGTCTTTCGTGTCATTTCAGGCCGTGTTGTCATGTCATGTCAAAAAGTCATACTTTTAGCTAATTTTTTATTTTTTTACTTAACATTTCATCGAACTAATGTCTAACGTATAAAGTTATTCATAAAATATTTATTTTTAGCTCAATTATATAAACTCATTTTATTTTTTGTCTCAGGCATGTCCGCTCCTAATGTCTAACGTATAAAAATATCGTTGTATTTTTATCGCCTATTTCACCACACAAAAAAAAAAAAAAAGTCATCGTCACAAACCGTGTGTGGGGTCTACCAGACTCCCACCATGGCCATGTACCTTACCAATTGCTACAGACCCGGAAATCTTACCCCCAATTTACCCCGACAGCAAACGGGGGACCCACCAACCCACCCCATCTCATCAACAACTTTTTTCCCCTTTCTTTCCGCCAGCACCACCCTCGTTTTACTCTCTCTCTCTCTCTCTCTTCTTTGGGGCAAACCTTCCAACCAAAGCACAGGGGAAAGAAACCCAAAAGAAGAACCCATTTTGGAAATTGTAGCAGGAGAAGAACAAAAAGCACATAATTTTGCATCCTCAAGTCAAGCAATATGAACTTCTCAACACACACAAAACAAGTACTCCCTCGGTCCCTTTTTAAGTGATCCACTTGGGAAACGTGTATTTTTGCGGACGTTTAAAAATGTACTTTCGTATGTCGTTTTTAAATTTTTTTGCACCAAATTAAAAAGTTATATAGATAAATATGTTTTTTAGGGGTTTGAAATTGCACGTATTCCCATATGGATCACTTAAAAAGGGACGGAGGGATTACTAATAAGGACTAAGGAGTATTTCACGAAACAATAAGGCCTTGCTTGGATGGTGCCAAAATGCCCCCTCAAAAATTAGACCGGGGATAAAAGGTGGGACCCAGTCCTTTGGCTGGGTTTGGGAACAAAAATAACTCCCCCCTCATCAGTTTCACCCCCTCTTCGTTATCTCGCGTTTCCCTTCTTCTCCCTGATAACTTTCGGGCACTCTCAGGGCTCCCCAAAAATTATCCTGCTTATAGAGGGCTGGTTTTTGACGTTTCTAGCCCTCCTTATCCCCCTTGAGCAAGCCTCACACCTCCATATCTATGGTGTTGCCATTACATCGACCATAGAAGGTTCTGTGTGCGATTTGTGCGATTTCGGTGCGATTTCGTTTGAGCACTCAAGTATGGTTAGGAACTGCATTTCCCGAATGGGGTTAAACAGATTTCCTTGTCTTTGATCTTGTTTCTATTGATCTAGGGTTTTGTTTTGGACTGGGTTCGAGTGATGGTACTGTGTTTCACAGACTTATGCTTGTGATTTTGTTTGATTTTTAGTGTGTTCCACAGATTTATGCTTGTGATGTATGGTTTATGTTCACATATTCGTATTTGTAAGGGTTTTGTAATCTTTTTTTTTTTCATTTTTTGTGAGGTTTTTTTTTTTTTTTTATAATTTTGAAAAAACAGTCCTTAAACATATGTTTAGTTATATTGTGTTTGTGTTTTTAGGTGCTTAAAAAAGGGCTGAAAACATCCCTTATACACCCTGTAAGAAATCTAAAAAACCATGTATAAAGACGTTGGCTTATCCTAAAAAAACATGTATAAACCATGTATAAACCATTCATTGGTGCACCCTCTGCAGCTTCTGCTTAATATGCCAATGTATAAACCATGTATAAACCTGTCACTTAGACGTTGTCTTTTCCTAAAAGAAATCTAAAAAGCCATGTATAAAGATGTTGTCTTATAGATATTGACATCAAGAAAAAAAGTAGGTGTTATGTTTTCGACTTAGTCGTGTAGCCTTTTCAGTTAAATTCCCTTCGTTTTTTTTTTGTGGTGGCTTGAATATTTTATGTAACACACTTTTAGTCCAACCTATTTCTTTTTCTAATTGCATTTTTTTTTCTTTCTTTGGCCATATATGTAATTGTATTTTGATGGATATGTTAGCCTGGCCATATCCTCAATGTATCCTTTGTCAACTTTTAACAAAATCTTATTACCGAAAAAAAAAAGGTACGGTGATGTCTTTTCTCTCTATACCTCCCCGGACATCTTGAGAAATTAAAATTTGGAATTAATGCTCCATAGTCCATAGTAGAAAAGGGAATAGAAACACATATTATTCATTGAACTTGGTTATGAGTACAAAGTATAGAACTTGGCAATAAAATGACTTAACTTTTGCTCAATTTGGCTAATCAGTTGAGTTGGAGCTTAATTTGGTTACCAAAAAAGTGTGATTTATGTTCATAAATAATCATTGTTTTACAAAGAAAGTGAGATTAAAACTTTCAAAACAATCACGTCCTTTAATAAAATTTAAGCGTGATGGTTATGGTTTTTGTAGTACCAAAATAGTATGAAATAGAAAAAAACAAATCAAATGTAGGCTAACAGGTAAATGAAAAATAAAAGTTGGGTACTTACAATTCAAAAATTAAAATTGGATAACCAACCATTCAAATGTACTTAATTTTTTTAAAAAAAACGTTTTTTACATTAATAAAAAATTTAAATTTTCAATCAAATAAATTGTTATAGCTTCAAATTGTCCAAAATTAATTAAATAGATTAGGTTTTACATTATATCATTAATTTAATGCATAATCAAGTTTGGGATAGTACAAAGGGCAAAAGAGTCATTTAACAGCTTTTTCCATCATCCATCCCCTTTTTTTTTTTTTTTTTTTTTGATAACCGAGGAACAGCCCTACAATAGGCCACTAATTGGACCCACTGCACGACCCAAACCTCGGAGGGAGCTGGCGCAACCCACACCAGTCACGGCCCCCCGCTTAGCACAGATACTCACCCTGTGGGGAATCGAACACCTGACCAAAGGGACTACCCCTAAAGTCAGGCACTCGCCCTAACCACTGGGGCATCCCCTCTTATTTATAAAACATCCAAACCAAGTCAAAAGTTATCCCCTTGTTTAATCCCTCATCCAAACCATCTATTTTTTTTTATCCCCCTCCATAAACTTCACATCAATGTGGGTCAACCCTCCAAAAATAATACCCCCTCTTACTTATACCCCCTCTATAACTTATCCCCCTGGAATTTTAGCACCATCCAATCGAGGCCTAAGTTTAAGAACCAAACAAGCTTACAATGAGTTCAAGAAATTCTGCGAATATTGATTTTGTTTTTGGAGGAACACAATTGCTCTTTGCCCCATAGCAATTCAAATTTTACCAACCACCATCTACTTCAGACAATAGCAACGACAATTTAATTGACTACTTACTTTTCCAACAAGAAGCAAAACTTTATTAAAAAAAAAAAAAAATCTCATATCAAATCCCCTAAACTTCCAGATAAAAAAAAATTAAAAAAATCCCTAAACTAAATAAATCCTGATTCTAAATTTCCGAAAAGTTCTCTGTAATCTCTATGTAGCTTATGAGTCGGCCTCAAAGTTCACTCCGGAGACTATCTTCTAGGTTTGGAGATGATGAAAGGAGAGAGATTCGTTGAATGAGAGAAGATGACTAAAGGATAGATTTTTGTTGGGATTGCAATACTTTTCATTGTTCGACTTTGCTCCAGAAAAGAAAACGTCGACATCTTCAGAGTCTGCCACCGAACTTTTGGCCGGCGGCAAGAAGCAAAGACGGCTCGGCGACGGCACTGATCGGAGGTGATTTCTTCTTCTGAGTTTCCTTTCCCCTGTGCTTTGAAAGGTTTGCCTCAAAGGGGAGAGGGAGAGAGAGAGAGAGAGAGAGAGAGAGAGAGAGAGAGAGAGAGAGAGAGAGAGAGAGAGAGTAACAAGGGTGGTGTCGGCGGAAAGAAAGGGAAAAAAAGTTACTGATGAGATGGGGTGGGTTGGTGGGTCCCCCGTTTGCTTTCGGGGTAAATTGGGGGTAAGATTTATGGGTCTGTAGCATTATTGTATACCTTACACTGAAGTGTACTGGAAAATTGGGATTGGAGCTGAAAAATTCTAGATCTCCTAGGTTTAATAATTTGCTAGTTTTTTTTATCTCAATAAAAAAATAATATCAATCAATATATGAACCGGTGTTCAAAAAATCAATATATGAACCAATCACAAATAAAAAGCAATTAAACGATGAACACCAGATATAGGTGGAAAACCCCAATACGAGTAAAAACCACGGGAAGGAATCAAACACTATAAAACATTGTGCGGTTACAAGTAATCTTACCCTACGATTTTGAATCCTCACAAATCGTCCTAAGAACTACTTGTCAAATCCACGTTCACCACACCCAGTGCTTGACCGCCGCTGCCTTGAATCCACAAGCCTTCCACTAACCTTTGGAAATCCACTGAAGGCCCACTCAAATAGTTTAATCAAAGTTTTTATAAAAACTTCTTGGAGTTATGCTTGTTGCTCAATGATCCATCGATCTTCTTTTTACTCCAAGATTCCAGCCAAAAACCCCCTTCAATATTTTCTGAGATTAAGAGGAGTTCTGGAGCAGCTCTCTCATTTGTGGTGATAAATAAACCCTAACAGACTTGTTATTTATAAGCTGCTAAAAAACAGACAAGTTGCTCGAGCAACTCCCGTAGCCTATCAAGCATTCTAAAAGTTGCCATATATCGAAACCTTGATTTCCTGAATAAACGTTGCCATATGTCGCAACCCCTTAATTTCCTTGATCTTCTTCCCTTATTAAAGTTGCTAAATATTGAAACTGTTTCCATATATCGCAACCCCTTAATTTCCTTGATCTTCTTCCCCTATTGAAGAAGTTGCTAAATATTGAAACCCATGATTGCCTTGATCTCCTTTGATTTTCTTCCACCTAAAAACTCAATCTTTCAATTTCAAAATATTGATTTTCTTCCACTTCCTAAACAGACACTCTAAAATAAAAAATAAATAAAATACAACTCGATAAATAGGGATACAAATAAATATGTGTTTTGTCGTGGAATTTGCCAACATAGACGAACCGTGGCCTATGGTTCTAACAGGAGCAATACCGTATTCCCATCAATGTTAAGAAGCTCTCCATCAATTTTGTGTGGAATGCTATTTTGTTTCATGTAAGAGATCGTGAGGGTGAGTTTCCGCTTTGAATGGTATTTTTGAGAAGCGGATCCGCTGTCCCGAATTCCCTATCCGTCCATCCGAGCCTTTCATCCGTGCAATCAATGGCTTGGATTCCATCTCACCCCAAACAAATTTGAGCCAAACATGTTCATCTGCGACTCTGAGCCTTTGACTGCTTGGATGGACGACTCGGATGGACGGGACACAGAGTTGGGACAGGGTTTTCGGGACAGCATATCCGCAACCGTATTTTCGGTATTTTTTTTGCAGTTGTTTATAACGTGAAGAAAAGTCATTTTTATTACATAAATTGCAAAAATACTATTTGACGATCAGTAAACTCACTTTTGACTATAGTAAAAAACAATATTTTTAGTGAAAATTCACTCCAGTTTGAGTGGAACACTAACTGAATAAATTGGATGGGGTAGAGGAAAAAATAAATGGTTTACCCGTTTCACATAGCCTTGATCGATGGTGAGTACTACTATTTAATGATGGCGGCAGATGAAAGTTTCCGCGATGTACAGTATTTTCGGTATTCTTGTCAGTTGTTTACAACGTAAATTAAGACAAGTAATTCTCGTTGCATATATCACAAAAATATTTTGGCGATCAATAAATAAACTCACTTTTGACTTTCGATAATTTTAGTGAAAACTCAGTCTAACTCTAGTAGAACAATAACAAAATAACTTGGATGGACCCATTTAATTTCATCAATAATTTTATCAAAATCTTTCCTTATTTGCTAAAATCCAACCAAGTGATTTTATCAACCCTCCTTAAAACTCTTACACACTTGAGTGATTTTATCTAATGAGAACACAAAGTGATTTTATCAACCCTATGATTTTATAAGATTTTCCATAAAATCAATTGGAAAATCCAATGATACCTGTTTACATGGAATTCGGGATCCTGTCCTCACTACAGGGGTTGTAATGTGACATCCGAGCTGTTGATCGCGCAATCAATGGTCTGGATTTCATCTCGTCACTTGCATGATCCGAGACGTACGTCCATTACCGAGATAAAAATCCGAACCATTAATTACTGAATTCAAAATCTCAGAAGTCGCACTTCAGGATCTCGAGATCCGTTTTACATAGCCTTTGATCGATGGTAGAGGGAGTACTAGCACTATTTAATGATGGTGGCAGATGAAGACAGGTTCCATTGAATGGGATAAGTAATGGGTGGTGGTTGGAAGTTGCAACATAATGGCTCATGGGTTGTTACTTGTTAGTGAAAAAAGTGAAAATTATCCGAACCTCTCCTTGACTACAACTTTTCTTTCGTAATTCTTGTTTACCTGCCCTTTTGTTTATCACTGGGAGATAAAATAAAAAAATTGCAGCCTGCAACCATATATCATCATAAGAGTGGGCCTATTATAAGCCTCAAATCTTTAGTGCGTCATTGAAACTTCCAACATTACCAAGCTATACACATGTGACATGACCATCAATTTTACTATAATTTCATCATTGCTTGCAAATCCCTCCGTCCGGACACGGGTCAACTGTCGGTTAAGCACGTCATGCGAGAGAGTAACAAAAGGATTATAATTTGATCTTCATTACGTCATAGTATATGATAAGACTGGTCCTATCTACATTAAGGGTTCAGCTTTTTAAATCCCTTATATATCCGGTCATCGAATTTTAACGGATGATTTAGATTGCTTTGTACTTCACTGCTTAAGGGGCTCAGATTAAATATGCTTAGATGCCTAAACTTGGACACATAGAAAAATGTCGGTATCTGTAAAAAGCAAAAGAGGCATTCAGCAAGCAACAGTCATGATAACCCACAAAACCATTTTCCTAGCCTTCATTTTCATTCTCTCAACCTTTACTTCTCCCATCCATTCACTCACTCTCTCAACAAGTTCAAGATGGATCGTCTCTCCGGCCACCGGCGGCCACCGATACAAGCTGAAATGCATCAACTGGGTCGGCCACCTCCACACCATGGTACCGGAGGGCCTCCACAAGCAGCCACTCAACACCATTGCGTCCGCAATCTCTTCAATGGGCTTTAACTGCGTGCGCCTCACTTGGCCCACGTACATGTTCACAAGGCCCGACTACTCTAGCCTTACTGTTGCAGAGTCTCTTGACCAGTGGAGGCTTTGTGGTGCCAAGGCCGGGATGGCCCGAAACAACCCGAACCTCCTGGGCCTCCGGGTTTGGGAGGCCCAGGAGGCGGTGGTTGATGGGCTTGGGGCTATGGATATTGTGGTGGTTTTGGACAACCATGTGAGTTTGCCTAAGTGGTGCTGTAGTGATTATGATGGAAATGGGTTTTTTGGGGATGAGTATTTTGATCCTGATGAATGGTTGCAGGGGTTGACTACGGTGGCTACCCGGTATGCCGGCAACCCTACGGTGAGCGGATTTATCAAAGCTTTGCTTTAGGCCATGTTCCACTAAAGTAATTTTTGGTTTCTTAGTTTTTTAGACCTTTAGTTGTAGTTTAAATCTACAACTTGTTCCACTAAAATGTTTTTTGGTTTTTTAATTGTAGTTTATTGTAAGGGGAAGTTGATTTTTT
Source organism: Vaccinium vitis-idaea (assembly GCA_963854785.1). NCBI lineage: Eukaryota > Viridiplantae > Streptophyta > Magnoliopsida > Ericales > Ericaceae > Vaccinium > Vaccinium vitis-idaea. The sequence goes on from OY978223.1 coordinate 12,888,209, forward strand.
TTGGGAGTTTTTTTGTTAGTGAAATAGAGTGGTTTTAGAGTTAAAACAAAACCAATTTTTTTTGGGAGTTTTTTGTTAGTGGAATAAAATGGTTTTTGAGTTAAAACAAAACCAGTTTTTTTTAGTGGAACATGGCCTATTGTTATTGCTATTACTACTTGGAACTAGTCTCCAAGTTTGAGGTGTTACGCATGGGTTAGCTAAGTCGTCTCGGCCTGAGACTTACAACATTGACTTACAACATCTTATAATCAAATCTCTCGCAAATTCTTCAAAATAGAGACTTAAATAATTATATTTTATTCAAAAAGAGTATTTGGAGGATAAACTTATTCTCACACACTCAATCAAAATTCTTTATTTTTCATCTCCATTTTTCAAATACATCTTCATTCTTATTCAAAATACAACTTTTCCTCCAGAATCGTACTTGTAATGACTCTAAATATTTGTTAAATATATCGAACATTAGTCTCAATTTAAAGATATTATCAATAGTTTTCCAGCGGTATCAACTTTGTAATACATTTATATACTACATTGAAAGCTATGCATTTTTAATAGAGATTTTTTTTTTTGATGGGCAAAAGTGCCGTTTAGGGTCACTTTTAATAGAGATTGATCTCCAGTTTTTGGAGGAGTCTCCATATGTGGAGAATAAAATAGACTCAAAATATACTTAAATAGTTTGGAATGGTTTGATTCTCCATAATTGAGTTTTGGTTCTCCAAAATGGAGATATATCATATATGTGGAGATGGGTTGCTCTTAGATCTTTGCTCACACCTAAGATCCCAGGTTTGATTCTCTTTGCCAATAACTCTTAGCGCCGTCTCACTTGTGAGATGGCTATTGGAGGGGCTTTAAGGATTAGTTTGAGGTGCACGCAAGCTAACGCGAGCCACTCATCATTACCCCCCCAAAAAAAAGTTTGAAGTGTACAAACTAACCCGAGACACCTAGCATTACCAAAAAAACAAGAAAAAGAGGAAGAAGTTTGTGGTGTTCCTTTTTCATTACTTGAATCAATCCTACAAATCACAACTTTAGGTCATATCCGAGCCGTCCGTGCTTGGCGATCAACGGCCCAAATTTGTTTGGACTCAAACAGATCTGCACCGTTGATTGCCGAGCTGATCTGGGCTGTTGATCGCCGAGCACGGACGGCTCGGATGAGGACTGCATGCATGCTGTCCCCGAACAACATTACCCCCGGGTCCATTTTATGAAGATACTGCATAATCTCTGAAACAAAGTGTTTTTTACGGAAATTGCAGTTTGAATAATACTTATATATGTCAACCGCATTCCATATTATAAATTGCACTGTATAGGAGTGAGTTTTAGCCGTAAGGGCAAGTCCACGAGGTGCCTTGCAAAAATTACGCAATTGTGTGGAGTTCATAAAATTAGTCGCAAATTCGTGTGATTATGCGAGAATCAAGAGTGTTGAGACGCCACGTGACCATGCTCCAGAAGCATCGTTCGTATAGAATTGCCACAAGAGATTCTAATCGATGTCTATGCTACTGTACTTAATAAGACTTGTGTCCACTTGTGGGTGTATTAGCTCCTGATTATTGAAACAATCTTCTTGTAAATTCCACTGAATGCACAAGACTTGATATCTCATAAGAAACTTGACTTGATCCCCTATGTTTTTACATAAACAGGTAGTTGCAATGAGCATGCGGAACGAGCTCCGCGGCCCTCGCCAAATCCCGCGCGATTGGTACAAGTACATGCGACAGGGTGCTGAAGCTATCCACCGGGCAAACCCAGATGTACTAGTGATTGTCTCAGGCTTATCATACGACACTAATCTTGACTTCCTAAAGGACACACCTTTAGAAGTCAATATTGGTAACAAGTTGGTCTATGAGGCCCACTGGTACCCGTTCGGCAACCCAACAGAGAAATGGTTGAACCAAACGAATGGGTTTTGTGGGACTGTGACCCAAAAGTTCTTAGCCCAATCCGGGTTTTTGGGTTTCGGGCCGAACCCGGTACCACTCTTTCTGAGCGAGTTTGGGCTGGATCAGACGGGCTGGAACGAGGCGCAGAACCGGTACTTGAGTTGCTTGTTGGGCCTTGTGGCGGAGAGAGATTTGGATTGGGCTTTTTGGACTCTGCAGGGGAGTTACATGCTTAGGGAAGGGAAGGTTGATCCAGAAGAGACTTATGGAGCGTTGACTTTCGATTGGGCCAATGTTAGAAATCCATCAATGTTAAAGAGGATGCAGCTAATCCAACAGATTACCTACGGTACAGTTCTATTTTTCAAACTAAAATACAAGTATACTAGATATTGAAAAGGAAAATGTTAAGGACCCGGTACCCCGAAAATTACTCCGAAAGTAAAATCAGTAGTAGTTCAGATAAATCCAAGTCAGTTTGAATCACTGATTTCACTTTCGGGTACTTTTTCTGAGCACCTAGTATTGCTCTATTGAAAAACAATGTAAAACCTACTAACATTCGGCATTCGCAATTTTTACTCGTACAAGAAGTGTATGGTATGAATTCGAAATAGTTCGTAAACGCAAAGGTGATCCAAATATTTATAGTCAATTGCCCTTGCATGATGCATACAAATTGCGATGTTACCATTCGCGTTTACAAGTTTTGTAAAAAAATTTCGGAGCTTTAGTAATGTTGATTTGTTACATTTACAACTTCGACCGCCCACACAAAACCCCGAGAAATAAATATAATCCACGTCTTTTATTTTCAAGAAATTTATCCTATTTTCAGGATACGCAGCATTGCTCAATACATCAACATATCTGACTCCTTTATTTCATTTTCTATTTTTGCAGATCCAAAGTCAAATAATCCAAGCTACCAAATTATGTACCATCCCCAAACAGGGCAATGTGTGCATGGTAATCAGCCTCCTGTTTATCTAACCGATTGCCAGAACTGGAGCAAATGGAGTTACGACAGAGACGGTGGTCCGATCAGGTTATTGGGTAGCACTCCTAGTTGTCTATCGGTGGCCGGTGATGGGTTTCCGGTGGGTTTTTCCGATGATTGCTCGGGCCAGCAGAGTATATGGACACTAGTTTCAGGCTCCAAGTTTCACATTGCTGCAAAGGACAAGCAGGGGAGCCTGTTGTGCTTAGATTTGGATTCTTCTTCTTCCAGTAGTTCTGGCATTTCAATTGTAACAAAGAAGTGTCTTTGCTTGGGAAATGATGCTAAAGATGTTCCCATGTGTGTTGAAAACCCGCAGAGGCAATGGTTTACGTTTATCACATCAAATACATGATGAATGATTGTTATGAAAAATTGCGAAAATCGAAAACATTTGAAAAAATGTGGACCAATCACATAAAGACTGCAGCTCCCGCCTAAGATCTCAGGTTCGATTCTCCTTGCCAACAAACTCTAGGGGCCACTGGGGGTTATGCACAATCGTTACCTTTAGGGCCCCGGAATTAGTTGAGATACACGCAAGCTGACCTGATATCTGGTTATAAAAAAAAAAAATCACATAAAGAATGAAAGGATTTATGTGGTTTTGCTTAGGCTCAGTTTAGTTGTGAATGTTGTGCGGAAAATATATTCTCGAAAAAAGTGAAGTGAAATGAAATAAATTAAAGGAAAAGAAAAATTATTTTCCCAGATGTGTTCCTCTTTTTTAGCAGGATATATTTTGTAGAAAAAGTATTTCGTAATGAGAAAATTGAAATCGTGGGTCTCATCCTCCTAACTCTCTTCGTAACTAAGCACAAAGAAAGTTACGAAAAAAAGTTAATTTTTCCATCTTTTTTTCACTTTTTCTGTGTCTGAACGGGGCCTAAGGTTTTTTGTTCACTACCGAAAAATAGTGGAAATACTGAATAAAGAAGAAAACATAAATGAGTTGACACTATGTGTACAAAAATGCTAGGGACGCAAATAATTAAGTGTAAACACGTTGACAAAAAGTCTACATTCACACACAATTGCGTAACACTTGCGTGAATTTGTTTCTATTTTAATTTACAATCACCTCTTATCTTATCGAAAGGATTGTGTATGCTGGTGAATTGTTTAGTACTATCACCATGACCTTATTTTTAAAAAATAAATCGTTAAGAGTGTAATTTTTTTTTAGAGGGTGATGATTTTTATACTTCATTTTCTTAGAAATGCACTCCAAAATTAGTTATTTATTGCTTAAAATTACGCACAATACAAGCACTAAAAGACAAATTTCGATGGACATTTATAAGAAAGTGGAGAGCAAAAATCATTTTTCTTATTTATACCCTCAACATTCTATGCACACTTTCGTGTCGTGTGGAGATTATGCTCCATAAGCCGACCAAATATGTGTAAAAATAACTTCTTGATTTTTAATAAATTAAAACAATTAGTAGATTTTTCCCACCATTCCACTAATGCAAAAAGCTCTTGTAGATTGTTCCCACCATTCCACTAATATAAATAGCTTGTAGATTTTTCCCACCATTCCACTAATGCAAAAGGCTTGTAAATTTTTCCCACCATTCCACTAATGCCAAAATATCAATTTTTATCATGATTGGACTTCAAATAAACAGCAAAACACACCAAAGTGAAAACTCTGCACATATCACTATTTTCTCTTCAATCTCATTGGCAACCAGTATTGCAATATAAATAAACAATAAAACAAGCAGAAGCGGCTCTAGATTTTTTTTTCAACGTTGACAAAAATATACAGCAATATTGTCGTTGGATGAGTAACTCAATGCTAACAATAGTAAAGAAAATTTAATTTATATGTAAGTTTTTTTTTTTTTTTCCAGTGCATTTTTTGAACCTAATAACCTCGTTGCGATAGCAGTAGAGCCACCCGTGAAAAAAAGGACAAAAAAAACCCTATCATTTTGACAGAGAAAAAGAAGAAGAAGAAGAAGACAGATGACATGCAGAAGAATTATTGCGACACAAAAAGGGTCCAACCCTCCACTATTCTTTTCACACTCTTTTACTGCCTTATTTGTAGAAACCACCAGTTTGACGACTTGACGTGCATGTCACTCCACCGACGTACTACTCTCTGGGGAAAACTTTATCTTAATAATGAACCACACATATCAAAAGTTGTTCTAACTTGACTTCATTCCAATTTCATATTAAATGGATAGTCGGACGCAACATTGATCAACCCCAACTTTTCTTCACTGTCATAAATTCTTGTACCTGCTTGTTGATTTGCATGCAACGCCAACCTAAGTTTTGATGTGAAGCAATTATGATAATGTGAACCCAGAGCAGTAACACAAGCGGTCCAAGTAGTGTAGCAATTATGATAATGTGAACCCAGAGCAGCAATTATGATAATGTGAACCCAGAGCAGTAACACAAGCGGTCCAAGTAGTGTAGCAATTATGATAACGTGAACCCAGAGTAGTAACTCAAGCGGTCATAAGTGGGTCACCGGTGTCAGTTTATTAGGTCTCAGGTTCAAGTGAATGAGATCGCGTTGGCCTGTTGTTGTAGTAATGTAACTTTACTAACATACTAACTTCTTTATATATATAAATGAACTCTCTAGTCCGGGATCCCTAAGTCCGGGACCCATAGTCGATCAAATTTTCATGATCCGAACCGTCCAATGTGTTTAAAACGTGTTTTCAAGGGTTCTCACAAGAAATCATCCACAAAAAAAAAATACTGGGAAGAGCTTGATTTAAGCAGATTTTCATAAAACTGAAAATGTACAGTTTTTGTGGAAAACTGCTCGGATCAAGCTCTTCCCGGTATTTTTTGGACGATTTCTCTCGGGGACCCTTAAAAGCACTTTTTAAACACATTGGGCGGTTCAGATCATACAAAAACACTTTTTAAAAACTTCAAAACACCAAAAAAAAAACCGGACTGGAAAGTAAGTGTTATGTGATGATAAAGTGAATGAGAAATATGGGTGTCACTAAGGTGTATGCGGGATTTTAGATTGGGGGGGGGGGGCAAATGTAAAGTGAGTGAAAAATAATTTTTAACAAATTTAGGTCAAAAGTGAGCTTTGTTGAAAGTTACATGTTCAAAAAAATTTCATCCAAACTAAGGAAAGCAGCTACAAAAATAAAATAAAAAACGCAAAGGAGAAAGAGAACCGCCATGTTAGCTTTTTTGGGTAAAAGTCACCATGTTAGTTAGTTCATCCCCGAAAGAGGGATTTCGGTGTGACAAAAATAAAGAATACAATGTGATCAGAATGCGTAAAATGACCTACTTTAGCACTCATCTCTCGCATTATATTCTTTATTTTTTCCTCACATCTTCTCTCACCTATCTTAAAAATCTATTTATAGTGAAATGAAGCGACACAAAAACAACTAGAGGGTTCTAATATTCTCTCTCATCTCCTCCAACAATATCAAAACCAAACAATGAAGTTATTACCGGAAAACACATACCAAACCCTCATTCTTCTTGTCTCTCTCCTCACATTCACCTCTCTCTCACGCTCCTTCCCTCTCACCACAAGCTCAAGATGGATCATCGACCAAAACTCTGGCAACCGCGTCAAGCTAACCTGCGTCAACTGGGTCGGACACCTCCATGTTATGGTCCCGGAAGGGCTCGAAAGACAGCCACTCCAACAAATCGCAGCTTTCGTGGCATCAAACAGGTACAACTGCGTGCGACTCACGTGGGCCACTTACATGTTCACGAGGTCCAACTATTCCAGCCTCACTGTCACACAGGCTCTGGACCGGTGGGGGTTAGTAGAGGCCAGGAATGGTATGGCGAAGAATAATCCGTGGATTTTGGGGCTGACCCCTTTTGAGGCCCAAAAGGCTGTGGTTAAGGAGCTTGGGGCTCAGAAGATTATGGTGGTGTTGGATAATCATGTCAGTTTGCCTAAGTGGTGCTGTGGTGGTGATGACGGAAATGGGTTCTTTGGGGATCAGTATTTTGATCCTAATGAATGGGTGCAGGGGTTGAGTATGGTGGCTAATAATTATAGAGGCATACCTACGGTAAGTTCACATACTCTAACCTAAACTTCAATCGGAGATTCATGTGAAGATCAATCATTTTTTTTATGAGCGGAATCTGAAAAGTATAAAGAATTATGACACAATTTTTTTACGAAAGACGAAAAAAGTTTGAAAAAGTCTTATTGGGATTTCATCTTCCGTCATTATTCTTACAAAAATAATATATACACTCCATCACAGCCACACCCTCTCTCACATGGGGTGTGGTCTCCACATGTGGGCCCCACATCCTATGTGAGAGAGGAAGTGGCTGGGAAGGGAGTGTATGTATCACTATTGTTATTCTTATTGATTTAGCCCAAAGTTTTGATAAATTGCTTTCGTTTTTCTTTTAATCCAAGAACTTAACAAATAAAAAATGGAAACCAATATTCGTTATATCCACTTGTGAATTTGGGAAATCTCGAGCACTCAGAATTTATTCTCCCAGCTGGCAAAGTCCATTCCTATATGAAATGGAAGTCAACGAAATTAGGGTGCTTTATTGCACTTGTAAGTCAACGAAAAGGGTAAATCGGGCTAGTACTTCTCCTTTTATGATGACTTGAGCCCGGATCCCTATAGTATCCCGTCGCGCTACGTACATGGTGTAACGATTATGTCAATCATTCATCTCAGCAATTATTGGTCTGAATTTTGAAGAAACTCCTCTAGCGAAGAGACTACTCTTTCCTGCAAAAGTCTTTTAAAAACTCGGACCATTGAAAATATTTTTGGATGACTGAAATAGAGTGTTACACCGTTTGAGCGATGATGGAGCACTACAGAAACCCCGATTTCTTGAGCTACCAACCTTAATGGGTATCTCATTGTATTACAAGTAATTTAAGCTTTTCTCTCTCCAAATCATAATCCTAGTCCTCACATATTTTTTAGTCCTCACATATTTTTGCGTCCTCTGCCCTTAGCTTTTTGGAATAAAAAAAAGAGAAAGAAAAAAGATTACTTAAACTGGAATTGATTCCGCTCTGATTTCTACATAGTCCTATTGGACATTTTATGGGACCATTCACTTTTTGGAGTTTCTTGAAAATATCAACCACGCGAAGAATTATATTTATCTAAAATCAGTTGATATTTAACCCATACAGCATCATCAACTAATTGTTTCGAACTACTCGTATTTAACTTCAAACAGGTAGTAGCAATGAGCATGCGAAACGAGCTCCGCGGACCGCGTCAAAACGAGGCCGATTGGTACAAATACATCCAAATGGGCGCAACAGCAATCCACACAGCAAACCCAGATGTGCTAGTGATCATCTCGGGCTTATCCTACGATACCAACCTCAGCTTCCTAAAGAAAAAGCCCTTGTCCTTGGGCTCGACTTTGAAACCCAAGTTAGTCTACGAGGCCCATTGGTACTCGTTCGGCAACGAGATAGATAAGTGGAAGTTCCAAACGAACGCGTACTGCGCGAGCGTCACCAGCGGGTTCGTGAACGAGGCCGGGTTCCTGGCCAGTGGCCCGAACCCGGTCCCGCTGTTTTTGAGTGAGTTTGGTGTGGATCAGAGAGGGGTGAGTGAGAGGGACAACCTTTACTTAGTCTGCTTGTTGGGCTTTTTGGCTGAGAGAGATTTGGATTGGGCTTTGTGGACTCTACAAGGGAGTTACATGCTTAGGGAAGGGAAAGTTGGGATGGAAGAGACGTTTGGGCTTGTGGATGCTAATTGGGCCAATCTTAGGAATTCGACAGTGCAAGAGAAACTGCTACTTGTTCAACAGATGAATCAAGGTAATTTGTCCTTTTATTTTTAGTTTTTGATTCTTTAAGGTTTTAATTTCCAACATGTATTATTTACAACAGCAAAGTTAGGGAGTCCCGAAACGTCGACGGTAGCCTCAAAAAGAGTTAATTTTTCTGTTTAGCAGCCTGCCCACCCAAATTTTGAAGTTATTCTATAGGTTAGAAAACATGTCATGTCAACGTATAGCCTCCAAGACCATTAAAAATAATGAACTGACACTATTTAGCGACCCAATCTATTAAGTCTAATAATTACATTGCAATGCAATTTTAGAAAAACCACAGTGTATAGTGCCACATTTAAAATTAATATACATGTTATTTATTTTTCCAACAGTACACACATGGTATGACTATGGGGGTATGCATGTGTAGTGTAGGGAATCAAATCCTCTGTTCCGAAATTCTCTATTCCTCTATTTCGGTGCATTTTCAGCCATTGGATCACATGAAAATTTTAAAACAAAAAATAAAACACATACAATCCAACGATCCAAAAACACTTCGGCACAAAGACACACCATTTTTCCGGAACCGGGGATCTCAGACGGTAGTGTAGCTAGCGTTAATGCAACATATATACTCACTTCCTAAACTAGAAAGTTCTTTCCGTGCAGATCCAAATTCAAGGTCGCCTACAGAATACATAATGTTCCATCCCCAAAGCGGCCAATGTGTCCTGCTCTTACCGGATGGCACCATCTACTTAAACGATTGCCGCACACCGAGCTTTTGGAGTTACGGCGGGAACGGAACTCCAATCCATTTAGCGGGTTCTTCTTCGTGCCTAACGATCGATGGAGACGGGCTCCCTCCGACGCTCTCCGATGATTGCTCGAGCCCGCGGAGTACGTGGGAATTGGTTTCTGCCTCCAAGTTTCACATGGCTGCTAAAGATGGACAGGGGAGGTTCTTGTGTTTGGATGGGAGCTCTTCGGCTTTTCTTACAAAGAGCTGCCTTTGCTTGGATAGTGATCTCAAGGATTTACCCAAGTGTGCTCAAAACCCACAAGTTCAGTGGTTTAAGCTTATCCCAACAAATATATACTAAATTTTGTAAGACTTATTTTTATTTTGAGTAATGAGATTTATCTGGACCATTTCTTGTTTGTTAAGATTGATTCTTAAAAGTGTCTGTTATACTTGTCTCCAACTCTAACATTAAACGCAACATGCTTTAGAAAGTCGCGTGACAGTCAATGCCGGAGACTTGGAGATTTACTCAAATTAAATCTCGTATATTCACTGAACTCTTGTGTTCTGGGACAATTTATATAAGATTTCGTCCCGACTTTTGATTGAGGTCTCTTCCAACAAACTACGATACTAATTTCTAAATTTATGATGATATATACGCGTAAGTTACATTATTAAAAACAAAATGGAAGAAAACAATTAATAGAACGTGGAAGATCAATCAATCATCATCTTGATAATGGGAAAAAAAACATTAAAATGATTTGGAGCCATAACATAAGAGTACAAAAACTGGATTCTCATTGAGGAAATGATGGGAAAAATATGATTGGGGAGTAAGCTCGTGCTACGATAATTTAACTATAGAATTGCACGATCACATGTCGGAGCGGCGCAATACTTGTTCGTTAATATGATTTAATTTTCATCCATAAAACTACAAAGCAACCTACTCACCAAACTAGCCGTATATTCCGACTACAACGTGTGTATCAAAAAAAGGACAAGGTAAGAGCCCCAAGGGTTAATTAGTTCGGTTCCAGTGATCCAGTTGGTTGATCGGTTTGTTTCCCACATAATTAATTGCGTTTCGATTCTTAGATGAGATCAAGCTACAAGAAAGTAATAATTTCTTGTGAATTCTCTAATCCTTGCGTGGATTGCCTGCCTTTGACTGGACCGAAGAGGAAATTACTTATGGCGTGAGTAAGAGGCCTGGACGCTCTTGAATGTCGCAAAAAAGAAATTAAAGGACAAAGTAGAAGCAAGACTTGGAGAGATAATTTGGTGCTCCAAGAGGAATGCTCATTCCTCCCACGGAGACTTTCTCTTTCTAAAAATTAGGGATGCACACGGTCCGGATTGGACCGGTTCTCAAGAAATCCAGTAACCGGACCATTCTGACTGGTTCTAGAAAATTAAGAACCAAAACCTAACCAATATACGTGTAGAACCTGTCCAGATCCAAACCGCAAGACCGGATCAGTTTTGGTTCGGTTCCGGTTCTACCCGATTAGCATTGGAACAATTTTTTCACAACACATGAACTCAAAAGATTATTTCAAATTTGGGGCAAACAACTCATAAAATAATTATAGGATTTTATAAGATTTGAAACCAATAGAATACCTTATTAAAAACTTCCTAACAAAATAAATTTCTAATCTAAATAGACATAGAAGAATACCTTACTATTTACCCAAAAAAAAAAGAAAGAAGAATATCTTACCAGGGGAAAAAAATATTAACTTACCAAATTAAGATACATAATTACGCATACGTATAAAAGTATAAGTAAAACATATATATTAATACTATACGGTCCGGTTCGGTTCAAACCGTGGTTCTTAAATCAAGAACCAGTAACCGAACCATAATTACCGGTTCTTATTTTTTTAGAACCATAACCAGACCAATGAACCACATAACCTAACCAAATAGTACGGTTCGGTTCGGATTGGATTGGTTTAGCGGGTATATCGGTTTTCTTGTGCACCCCTACTAAAAATATTCTCTGTTGCTCTTCCTTATCTCTAACTTCTTCACCTTACCTCATCTTCTTAGATCTCCCTCTGCACCCCCCATTCCAGATTCTCACTCTCCTTCATCCGTCCCTCCACTTTCCAACCTCCATCCGCCACCGCCCTGTTCAACCTCCCCACTCCTCCTTTGCCATTCCTCCGCAGGTCGGATCTTTAGACACCCCAATTTGATTGTCCGTGAATCCTAAGCAGGAGTCCGGATGTGTCCCCAATAATGAAAAATTACTGACGACGTCGTGGAATTTATTTTATTTTGAGTAATGAGATTTATCTGGACCATTTCTTGTTTGTTATAAGATTGATTCTTAAAAGTGCGTGGTATACTTGTCTCCAACTCTAACATTAAACGCAACATGCTTCAGAACGCAATCTACGAGTTGGCGGGATAGTCAGCGCCCGAGACTTAGAGATTTACTCAAACTAAATCTCGCATATTCCCTAAACTCTTGTGTTTCTAGACAATTTATATAAGATTTCATCCGACTTTAATTGATGTATCTTCTAACATACTATGATACTGATTTTAAATCAACAGAAAAATTAGGTTTTATTTTTGTTTGTTTGATTTCTGTTTTTCGGACAGGATTTTCCAGTTTTTCCGTTGGCTTTGGTGGCTTGTAGATCTCATTTGCTCTTATTGTCAATGGGGTGAGCTGGGCTCCTGTTTTGGGTTGCTCTTCTACTGAATCTTAGACGGACTTTACGCCGACACATAGTGTTGGTTTACTTCGTGCAGTACGATAATCCAGAGCATGTATACCCGTAGTGGTTTGTCTTGTATGTTGTTTGAGATGTTTCTTTTATGAAATGAATATTTCTCTGATAAAAAAAGATACCATGATAGTGATCTCTAAGTTTTACGATACGCGCGTAACTTAGTCCAGAAAAATTAATATGTTATTAAAAACAAATGGAAGAAAAACAATTAATAGAATGTGGAAGACCTAATCAATCATCATCATGATGATGGGAAAAAGAACATTAAAAAGAATTGGAGCCATAATATAAGAGTACAAAAACTGGATTCTCTCAGAGAGATGATTGAGGAAATGATGAGAAAAATATGATCGGGGAGTAAGCTCGTGGTACGATAATTAACGATAGAATTGCACGATCACATGTCGGAGCAGCGGAATACTTGTTTGTTTACTCCCTCCGTCCCTTTTTAAGTGATCCATTAGGGAAACGTGTATTTTTACGAACGTTTAAAAATGTACTTTCGTGTATTGTTTTTAAATTTTTTTGCACCAAATGAAAGTACTCAATGAGCACTTTAATTTGGTATAAAACAAATTAAAAAGTTATATAGAAAAATATGTTTTTTAGGGGTTTGAAATTACACGTATTCTCATATGAATCACTTAAAAAGGGACCTATATGATTTAATTTTCTTCCATATAAACTACAAAGCAACCTACTCACCAAACTAGCCGATACACAACATATTCGACTATGTGTATAAAAAAAAAGGACAAGATAAGAGCCCCAAGGGTTAATTAGTCCGGGTCTAGTAATCTAATTAGTTGATCGGTTTGCTTCCCACATTATTGATTACGCTTTGATTCTTAGATGGGATCAAGACACAAGAAAGTAATTTCTTGTGAATTCATTTATCCTTGCATGAATTGCCTACCTTTGACTGGCCCGAAGAGAAAATTAGTCATGGTGTGCTTAAGCTCACCCAGACACTTTTGACCATCGTAAAAAAGAAAGGACAAAGTAGAAGCAAGACCTGAGAGATAATTTGGTGCTCCAAGAGCAATGCTCATTCCTCCCTCGGAAGTGTGTGGGTCCCATTTTCAAAATAATTTTTTCCACACCTGATAAATAAGTTTTTTCCCCTCGCTCGCTAACCACCACCAGCTGTTAAAAAACAGCTGTTAAAAAAAAAAGAATTTTTTTTTAACATGATTAGGTGAATTAACTACTCTACATATTCTAAGGAAAATTGTCATTAATGCCACGAATTCATCAATCATCTTTAATGCCACAAATTCATCTACTCCCTCCGTTCACTTTGTTGGCCCCTTGTTGGAAACCTGATTTTTTAAGAGAATATAATTATTGCATTGTAATTTAAATTAACTTTCAAATTTTTGCCCTTGATAAGATGTTGCTAGAAACCCTAAGTTATTCAAAGTGAGAGAAAATGAGGGGTAAAATGAGAATGCTGCATTAATATTTTTAAAATTTCAAAATGACAATCTTTATGGAACATCTCAAAATGAAATACTAGACTATCTTTGCAACGTGGAGAGGATATTAATTTCACCGCCACATTAAAGAATATATTAGGTCCTAAACGACTACTCCCTCCGTCCCGCAAAGTTTGACACTTTCGGGAGTGTGTGCCATTTTTAAATTGCCTATATCTTTCAATTCATAACGTTTTATGTGATTTTCAAAACTTTGTTCAAAAGATCTAATTGAAATCTATCAAACGAGATCCATATTGCTTATATAAAACATTACAGATTAAAAGAAATAATCAATTTTTCATAGGGCTGGAATAGTAAAAGTGAAACTTCGCGGGACGGAGGGAGTATATCTCTTCACAAACCTTTTCTTTGGCATGTAAAAACTTTTATTAATAGATAGATATGCAGATAGACTACTTCACATATCCATCAAAGAGTATTGATTTCAACAACACACAATTCTTTGTGAGGTACTCACTGTACTTATGTCGGGGTCGGAATTAAAAGCGCACCAAGAATTAAAAGGTTTTCTCACTTTTTATTTTTATTCTATTTTTAGTCCCACTAAATTAAGGTAGAAATTTGGAGCTCGAAACTTTCGATACTTTGTTCACTTCACATTTCTAAAAAAATTTCCAAAAAGACTCTTTCCCCATCTCTCATCTCTCTAATCATTAATCATATTTCTCTCTCTACTCATACCTCTTTATCCAATCTTTATCCAATCATTATTCTCATTTCTTTCTCTATCTCTCTCCAATTATTACACATCTTTCTAATTATTACTTTTTCCAAAAACTCATCCAAACACTATCTCAAAAATATTTCTCTAAATATTCTTCTCAAAACTCTCAACCAAACACAGCGTCTATTTTTAATTTGTAATTTTGAGACTCAGAAAATCTAGCACCGGGAATACTACAGTTTGTTTTGTAACTTTTAGAAAAGAAAAGAAAAGAAAAAGAAGTTAAAATAGGTTGTGTTTGGTTTGGTTTGGGTTTGAGTTTTGGTTTTTGTAATGATTAGAGGGAGAAATAGAGATAATAATTAAAAAATAGATATTAATGATTAGAGAGAGATAGAGAGAAAAATAAAAATAATATTTCAAAATAGGGGTAATAATTGAATAATAATTGAGAAAACCGGTTCTTGAAAACCAAAACGAACAAGGCAATAGTTTTCCATATCATTGTTTGACTATGATATAAAGGAATCCAAGGGTGCTGTGCACGGTGCCATGCATCCCTCGGCCATTCGATCGTGTTTTGGCTAACCTAGAAATTAGGGTTGCACAAGAAAATCGATATACCCGCTAAACCAATCCAATCCGGACCGAACCGTACTATTTGGTTAGGTTATGCGGTTCATTGGTCTGGTTATGGTTCTAAAAAAATAAGAACCGGTAATTATGGTTTGGTTACTGGTTCTTGATTTAAAAACTACGGTTTGAACCGAACCGGACCGTATAGTATTAATATATATGTTTTACTTATACTTTTATACGTATGCGTAATTATGTATCTTAATTTGGTAAGTTAATAATTTTTTCCCCTGGTAAGGTATTCTTCTATGTCTATTTAGATTAGAAATTTATTTTGTTAGGAAGTTTTTAATAAGGTATTCTTTTGGTTTCAAATCTTATAAAATCCTATAATTATTTTATGAGTTGTTTAGTGCCCCAAATTTGAAATAATCTTTTGAGTTCATGTGTTGTGAAAAAATTGTTCCAACGCTAATCGGGTAGAACCGGAACCGAACCAAAATTGATCCGGTCTTGCGGTTTGGATCTGGACAGGTTCTATACGCATATTGGTTAGGTTTTGGTTCTTAATTTTCTAGAACCAGTCAGAATGGTCTGGTTACTGGATTTCTTGAGAACCGGTTCAATCCGGACCGTGTGCACCCTTACTAGATATGTTTTAATTATTTACCAATAAAAATAAATCAAAATTACTGATTGCATCCATACCATCAAAAATACAATCGGACGGCCACCCCGGGATTTGAGTTAAAGAGATAGTGAAAATTTTCTCTCATTTTCCTTCTATTTTCTTTTCTCTTCTCTCACTTTCCCTAATAAGTTCCAAACAAAGCATAAATAACTCCATTCCCCATGCTGCTCTCCCTTCTCCTCTCTCTCTCTCTCTCTCTCTCTTCCCCCTATTCTACTAGGCTTTGTTTGGTTGTTGGGGAAAGAAATGGAAAGGAAGGGAAAATTAAAAAAAATTCTCTTCCTTTGTTTGCTTCTTAAAGAAGAGAAAGGAAAATAATCAAATTCTTATCTAACTTTCCTCCTATTTTCTCTTCTATTTTCTCTCTAATTTCCTTCTTAATTATTTTCTCCTCTTTTCTCTTTCTTTCCCTATCTTCCTTCTCTGCTACTCCTCAGCACTACTTTGTCTCAACTCGACTCCATTTCCATTACTACTCTGCCTCTCCATTACCAACAGCCTACTCCACATTATCCTCTCTCTCTCTCTCTCTCTCTCTCGTGAATTTGTGATCTCTCTGTCGATACCACCAAATTACCAGCTTGCGCTGTTCTCGATCTTCCCACAATGGACACTTTTCGCTTCCTCAAATACTGGAAAACCCACGGCGCCTTCACCGTCAACTGCGGTTCCAACGTACGCACCGCAAATACCATAAGCTCAACCATTCTCGCCGCCGCGAGTCACCACCCATCATCAACCGACGCCGACGGCATCGAGTCCTACGGAAAATCAAACCTCGACTGTGCCAACTGTATGGGAAACGAGGACGACGACGACGAGTTTTTCAAATTCAGCGAACCGATCGATCTCTTCCTCAACACTTCGGAACCGAACGAGAAATCGCGTGCATCCGCCATCAAATCGGCCGCGGTGTTTCGTGTGCTGACGTCGAGGTTGAAGAAATCAAAGACGAATGGAGCAGAGAAGACGGAATCCAACGGCTCTGTTTCGACCACTGCGAATCAAAAGCAGAGGATATTAAACCCGAATCGGAGAAGCAACGTATCCAATTCAGATAAGCAGCGGATTTCAGCCGAATCGGGTCCAAACGAAACTCGATTCTCCACGGATTTGGTGCAGAAGTACTTAAAAGGGGTTAAACCCATGTACATTCGGGTCTCGAAGCGTTACAACGACAAAAAACTGAGGTTAAAATCGCCCAGAAATTTAAGGTCTGGGCAATCTCAGCCGTCGCGTAAGTCGAATTCGACGTCATCAATGGCGGTAAAGAGCCCGCCGGTGATTTTGAAGACTTGGAAACAGGGGAATTTACCGGCGAGGATGCCTAAGAAGAATTTGGGGAAGACGAGGTCGTCGGCGAGTAGCCCTGGGTTGAGTCGGGAGAAACGGCGGGACGACTCGCTTCTGGAGAAAGAGGATGGGATTCGGAGCGCCATTTTACATTGCAAGAGATCGTTCAATGGGTCCAGAGGTATGTCGATATATCATCCGTCTTTTTGGCTTCTTATTTTTTATGGAAAGTGAATTTTTTTTTTTCAAATAATTCGAGTCCAAAAATTGAAAATTTTTGTTGGGTTTGTCAGATTCGGAGTCGTCGAATCTGTCGGAAAATTGCTCAGCGGAACTCAGATAGGCTGGCAATGGAGTAGATGGGTCTGACGTTGAAATCAGATGTAATTGAAATGCAAAGACGAGTTCACTCATTTCCATTTTCTGGGGTAATATTTCTGTGTATATAGCACCACTTATGTTATTTTCTTTATTCTTTCACTCCAAACCAAATAATATGAGGAAAAAAATTTGAATTTTCCTCTCATTCCTCTTCTTTTCTACAAGCTCCAAACAAAACCTTACCATGTAAAAAGGAGTGGAGATTCAAATCTTTCAGCCTGTAGCGGTAGGAAAATGTGGATCTCCTCTCCGGGCATAAAACCATACTGAACCGCCCGTTTATGGGTCCTTCACAGACCCACTTTGATGTTTCAAACAATAGTACGTAACACAAAAAACTGGTTCATCGGAGGATGTTTTATGTAATTCGAAACACATTTGTCTTAGAAGATAACATGATGGCAATACCAAATTGAAACTTATTTATCCTATTTATCTCAAGACAACTGTATTCCAAAATTACATCAACGGGTATCCTTAATTTCTAGCATAGTTGATAGTAGCATCAACAAAGTCTAAAATATAAACAGTTTAGACAATCAAAATAAGCCGAAAAAGGCCCACAAAATACGCCAAGTTGACGATTGATTATTTGATTAGTCTATTTTCATAAAATGAAGATTACATCCCCTCTCTCTCTCTCGTCATACGATAGGAAATTAGTTAGTTAATTAGTGAGCTAAACAATAAAAAACGATTCGATATTTCTCTATAGACTCGAACTCGAGAGCTTCCCCGATACAACCAAATAGGAGTAGTATAACCTCTTCAAGTGTGGAATTATTCAAGTATCCATAATTCCCGTGCGTGCTCTCCCTTTCTCCCCCTTCTATGCGCAGTTTTACCATTATTTTATGCAATTATGCAGTGTCTCTCCCAACGGTCTAATTAACATTTGGGAAATTGGGGAATATTTTGATTTTTTTTTTTTTGAACGGCGGGAATATGTTGATTTTGATGGCCCACTATGGATCGATTAAAACATTAGAGAATCTCAATTTGTTTCAATTTTGCCAGCGCTGCAGATTAGGAACTACTCCTATTTTATTTTATTTTGTTTTATATGATTGTCTTGTAGTTGGCTTAAGCCCCCTCCAAACATCGAACTTGATCACATGGAAACTTAAATAGTAAAAGAATCTCGTGATGGGTTGTGTGGAATCTAACTGCAGAAGCAAAATTCATTTGGGGTAGTTGTTGGTATTTGTGATTAGAATTTCAAAATGATAAGAATAAAGAAACAATGAAAGTTCATCTTCACCATAACATGCTTCTCAATAATCTTGAGTAAGGGGTGATTTGGCAAAAAAGAAAAAAAAAATGGTTTTTTCGTTTTGTTTTTATTCAAATTTTTTTACATTTGTCAGTTTTGCGTTAAGTTTTTGTGGTTTATGGATTCGCCTCGACGAGACGAATCCAAAAAATATAAAACTATGGTCAAAACTATTTATTCCTGAATAAAGCCAAAATTAAAACAATAAACTGTTTTTTTTTTTTTTTTGAGAAATAGGAAGAAAATGCATTAGATAAGGCATAGAGTACAAACAACCATAAGACATACATAAAATGCTTCAACAAAGCCAAAGGACACCAAACTAAAACAGGGCTACTCAAACACCAGGAAAAGTAGAAGGCTGAAAGGAGACTCCAACACCGTTGTTCGGGCGTGGAATAAAAGAGTTCAGAGCATGCTTGGCTAGAATATGAGTTCGCTGAACCGTGTGGCGCGCAACTTTTGAGATTTGACAAAAAGATAGCTTTGAAACTTCCGCTACCATGTTGCGCAACAAAAAAAAGTGTCATGAAAGTGACACTCAGCCTTCCCTGCTACAATAAACTAGTTTAATCTGGTAAACCTCCATATTAAACCAAACCTCCATAGATGTTGATGACACGTACTCATTGGTAGACGATTCAAACGAGCCGAACAATTTATCCTTCAAGTTTAATCTGGAAACTTAAAGAGTTAAAAAAAATATGTTTGAGCTTGGCTTGTCTATAAGACCAACCAATTTCGAATAAGCTTTGATCGAGCCAAACATGAATCAATCACATGCGAGTAGCTTAAATTTATTGGACACAAGAATGAGCAAGATAGTAGCTTGATCGAGCTTGATTAAAAAACGCAACGAGCTTTAGAAAGATGGTTCAAGTTAGATTTATTTATATAACTAATCAATCTCACACGAGTTTTAAATGAGCGAACACGATTTGATTTGATTATCAGCCCTACTAGGAACACCAGCCATTTAATATTTGTAAATATATATTTTTTGGGAAAACATATTTGTATAAACTTATTGATTGAGAAGGCACACAAGAAGTCAAGGAGAGCGAGCAACAAATAAACGTTTGTTAAATTAAGGGAATTGATATTGGCACTCCCCTTTTCTCTATTGACACTCTCTTTTTTGTTTTTATATACAAAATGCAAGAGTAATTTTACCTAATAGAGACTAAAAAGGGAGTGTCAATAGAGAAAAGGGGAGTGTCAATATCAATTTCCTAAATTAATTGCCATTTGCAATGAGTAGTACTCCCTCCGTTCCTATTTGTTTGTCCCACCCTCTCTCTCTTTCATTTTTTCAAATCAAAAAATTAAGTGCTTTTGTGTATCATTTTTCAAATTTTTTCGCACCGAATTAAAGTACACGATGAGTACTTTAATTTGGTGTAAAAAAATTTGAAAAATGATACACGAAAACACTTTATTTTTTTATTTGAAAAGTGGCACGACTTTTCGTAGTGGACAAACAAATAGGAACAGAGGGAGTATATAATAGGGCCATAATTGTTTCAGGGCCATTGATTACCTTTACACAACACTATTTTTGGGCTGGACAGTTTAAGTGCAGATAATTGCTTGTGCTATATTGGCCCAA
This sequence comes from Vaccinium vitis-idaea, assembly GCA_963854785.1. Lineage (NCBI taxonomy): Eukaryota > Viridiplantae > Streptophyta > Magnoliopsida > Ericales > Ericaceae > Vaccinium > Vaccinium vitis-idaea. Next base: position 12,908,381 of record OY978223.1, read on the forward strand.
ATGTAACACACTGAAATGAAGAGAAGAGGTAAGTACAGGCTGCTCCGTTTTTTGCAGGCCCTGCACGTCCCACTCCCTTATTTGCGGAAAAAAACTCCACAAACTCTTTTCCTGTCCGGCTCTCTCTCTACCCACCCAACCCAAATTCCAGGGCACCCTATAAAAATGTCTAAACCTAAACCATAAGATACCTTATGAAAGTGCTTAAAATCCTAGGGTACCCTAAGAAAGTACCTAAACCACTAAAAATCCTATAACAATAAAGTACCTAGACCCTAGGGTACCCAATGAAAGGGCCTAAACCTATACCCTAGGGTATCCTATGAAAATGCCTAAAACCCTAGGGTACCCTATGAAAATTCCTAAACCACTAAAAACCCTAATAGGAAAAGTGTACCCTAAGTGCCTAAACCCCCCCCCCCCCCCCCCCCAAAAAAAAAAAAAAAAGTGATTGACCTTAATGGTAATTTAAAAAAAATGACTGACCTTAATGATAATAAATACGGAGTATTTGTTTTTTGTATCAGCCGGTACTGCAAAGAGAGCCCACTCAAATAGCCCACAAGCTAGGAAAATCCTTCATCAGCAAAAGGAGCCCACTTAAATAGCTCACTTAGAGCATCTTTATCAGGCTCCCTATATTAGCTTTTAGTCAACCCCCTAAAAACTCCCAAATATCAGTCTCTCTATTCTCCCTCTTCAAATTATTTTTGCTACAGTGCCTACTCAAATTTGAGTAGGCACTGTTCACGCACTTCTTGTTTTTTTATATTGTTTTTGCCGGTTGCTTTTTGGTGAGGCTTCTGATGCGTCCAGAAAAAAGAGATGGAGGGGAACAGGAGAGGGGGGTCTATTACACGTGGCTAACAGTGTGTGGGGGAGAATATTTTAATGGCTAAAGGTACCACTTTAGTACTACTTCACTGCATCGAAAACTACTTCATTGCACCACTTTAGTACTACTTCATTACACGTGGCTAACCATTTTATATATATATATATAGATTTGAGGGGAATAGTTTAATATAGTAAAGTTAAAATAAAGAGTCTGATTTTGTGAGTTTTTGATAAAATGACTTGCTAATTTATAAAATGTGTTTTTGCAGTTAAATTTGGTGAAAATTTTGGGTAGACTGATAATAATGATGCTCTTATTAGGAGATCCTTCAGCCACATAATCCTTCATCAGCAAATTGAGAGTGTGTTGTGATACAACAGATTTGATATCTCATTCAATCTGCCATAAACGTATGCACACACAGTAATTATTCAGTAAACAGAGGTATTTATCTCTTTCTCTTCGTCATCTCCCCCCAAACTCTGTTGCCTCATAATCTCACTACCTCACATTGCTAACCTCTTGGATACTTCGTTCAGATGGATATACTGAAAGAGAAATTGCTTCTAAATTTGATTTATAGGTGATGTTAGATGATTTTCGATGTTTGAAATAATATTGATTTCTGGTATAATATAAAATCTTTTTGATTTTGTGTTGACGGATGAGTAATCTCAGAACATATACACATTTTGAGGTACTTAATACAAGGATTTTACTGTGAGGGGTTGAAAATTTATATGGCTGCAATTTTTGTTAACATTCACTTTTTTAAGCCTTGGCAAGGATATACTCATTATGTGTCTCACTTTGCAGATAAAAACCGTTTAATTTTTTTCGATTCATTTTATATTGGACCTTGAGAAAATTTAGCTCAATCAAATATTGATATCTGCTTTATCTTGGAGTTTCGTTTTATATTTTCTTTAAAATTCTTGACTGAAAATTGGAACTCGTAGATCAAACGCTTATAAATATTTGATTAAGTTGAATTTTTGCATAGTCACCTAACAAATGAATTTTAACAAAATAAACGGATTTGATTATCGTAGTAAAACACGGAATAAGAATACCCTCCCGAGGGTGAAAACGTGAAAACTAGGTTCCCAAACAGAACCCAAATGTATCACCGAAAGGTAGCGAGATAATTTTGCAGCGGCGTGTCCACCCTAAATAAGTGATTCTTGCTTCGTTAAAAGTTGGATTATCTGGACTTTAGGAGACCTTGATTGATGGGAAGAGCTAGGTAAATTACGCTGTCATAGACTACAAGGTTAATCCTAACTTTTTAGGAGTTTTGAAAAGTCCAAAGAGCCATGTCAGCTTAGGGGCGTGGTGGGATTTGATTGGTAGGGTGGCATTCCAAATGATTCTTCCAGTGCATTTTGTTGACTAATACGAACAGTACTGTCATCGACTAGATAATTTATCAGTGTTAGGTTAGTGGGTCTGAGTTCTCACTTCTCACACAATTGATTAACGTTCGTTTTGGAAGAAAGTAATTTCTCGTGAATTATTGGTTAGTGGGTCACGGACTCACGGGTGCTCATGCTTCGACATGACCTACAAATTTCGATGGATGTTATGTGAAAACTAAACATGCACAAATGTTGTTTGGATTTTCGCAACCCCATAACATCCCTACGGATCTTGGAAACAATGAATCACAGAACAGAAAAACAAGTAATCGTACGTAATGAAAAACGGAAAAGAAAGTGAGACACAGATATGCGTGGAAAACCTCAACGCGAGGAAAAACCACGGGAGCCACACCAGTCCACTATGAAATCGAAATCAAGAGAACAAGTCTTCTCGCAATCTCTCTGAGATCTGCGTTTTCACTCGCCTCTCTGTCTCTGTTTTTCTCTAAAAACATGTTACCCTAATTACAAGCTAACAGCGAAATAATTAGGTCGGGCTTATAGCCGAAATTACACACCGAGATCCCTTAAATATCTTTTTCGCAGCAATTCGGAGTGCTCCTAAAGTCGCACTCCAGACTGCGGGACACTCGTGTCCCGTGGGGGCTCCTGTCCCTACACCTCCGATACTGCTGAAGGTTGTCTGCACCCCAACAAATGTTTGTTGCTAAAATATCGTACGGGGCCGGAGCTTGTTGCGCAATCAGATTTGTTGGATCATTTATCTTCACACATTTGTGCTCCATCCTCTTCCCAAGTATCTCCTCCTTTTTCTCCACTGAAAATGGTGTATAGGCCTTTCTCTACTTTTGTCGGCGCTGTATAGGCCTCTTTTGGTCTTCTCATAGCCATGATTGCGCACCGGTGAATTTTGGCTTAAAAAGTACAAAAAATTGGTTTGAAGGCGAAGTTTGGGGCTTTAAATGATGTTTAGTCCACCTTAATTTATGTTAAGGTATTTAATACATTAATGTGGAATTTTTTAGAGTTCAAGGACAATAGTAGACAAAAATACCCTTAATGATAAATAAAAAAAATTACAAAGGGAAAGCGTGTCAGCCCGTCACTTCCGTTTGTTGCTCACCCTGTCACTTTCGTAACCTTTGAAATTTGCTACCCACCCGTAACCTTTGAAATTTGCTGACAGTAACCTTTGAAATTTGCTACCCACCCGTCTCTCTCTCTCTCTCGTGGGTAGTACAGTAATTAATTGGTGTGGGGCAAAATCATTTTCTCAGTCTTCAATTTTGGGAATAGGTTCAATTTTAGGGTTTAATTTTAGGAGGTTTAGGTTCTTTGGGGTAGGGTATAGTGAGTTTATGCATTTTGGGTTTAGGCACTTAGGGTGCACTTTCCAATTATAGGTTTTTAGTGGTTTACGTACTTTCATAGGGTACCCTAGGATTTTAGGCACTTTCATAGGATACCCTAGGATTTAAGTTTAGGCACTTTCATTAGGTTTGGGGGTTTAAGCACTTTCATAGGATTTGGGAGGTTTAGGCACTTTCATGGGTTAGCGGGGGTATTTTTGGAATGTGTAGGTGATTTGTCCTCTTGGCATTAAAAAATTAGTTTCTGTCCTATTCCCATGATTAACTCTTATACCATGTCCTTGTCGAAGAAAGACTCTAAAAAGTAATATTGACTTATTTTTTTTGTCTTTATTTATATTTTTATTTTTTTTTGCGTTTGTTAATTTTGCATCAATTTTTTTTGTGTATTATTGATTCATCTCGATGAGAGGAATCCATAAAAGTAAATGATTATGACTAGAACTCTCAATTTTTTGAATAAAATCGAAAAAAGTATGAAAAATTGTCTTTCGGACTTATTTTTGTCTTTATTCAAAAGAATTTAAGCTCCAATCATAAATTTTTATTTTTTTGATTCATCTCGCCGAGACGAACCAATAATACACGAAAAGTTTATGCAGAACTAAAAAACGCGAAAAAAATCAAATAAAGACAAAAAAATAAGCCAGCTGACTTTTGAGAATTCAAAAAGTCCAAAGAGCAGTGTGAGCTTAGGGGCGTGTTAGGATTTGATTGGTGGGGTGGCATTTTGATGATTCTTCCAGTGCATTTTATTGACTTAAAAAAAGCTATTAAGCTAATAGTACTATATATAGTAGGTGTGCAACTAAGTCGGTGCTCCTGCCAAGAAAAGTAACCAAGTGGTAAGGGGAACACGTGGAATCGGGGTTGGTCTCGAGGGGTGCAAGGGGGAGTTGGCCCGTACGCGCACAACTCTAACTATCCTTGCGTATTATATTAAATTTTTAAGTTAAATAAAAAAAATCTATGGAATTGGCCCCGTAAAGTTACTTGATTGGGAATTTTTTCGTAAAATTTCTACGTGTGGGGTAAAAATTCCTAATGTTTCAAGTTACTAATCATTTTTGAGGTTGCGTGTGTAAAATTAATCGGTGGCCACGCACATGCACACAATATTGTCTCTTTTTCGGATATATCATGCGTTCGCCACTACGTGGAATGTATAAAGATGCCATATGCTTTGTTGTCATTATGTTGCTAATTACATGATGATGTGGGCTAGATTTTTGGGCTCGCTATCGATTAGGCAAAAACTAGCCTGGTTGGGCTGTGGTTTAGCATGACTCATCAGACAGGCGCTTATATGGCGGACCGAAATCACGATAAGGATGGGACTTCGGAGATATGTAGATAAGAGAGTGTCTCGTGTGGGCTAGATATCATGAGGGGGTATTCCGGCCAAACCCGGGACGGGGTAGCCTTATATTCTTTCAGTCTAGCAAGTACTCTCATAGAAACCCGACGTACTCAGATGAAAATCTACCCCGCCATGTTACAGTATCACACAAATACATTTTCAATGTAGGTATGTTAAATTGTCACATGAGTTTTGACAGGAATTTAATTTATGCCATAAACAATAGCCAATTAATTTTAGGTAATTACAAAATGCAGCTCTCATACAATATCTTACCTCGTGCTAGAGAGCTAGAGATAAATTTCACAGGACTTTCATTTATTCCATAAACAATAGCCGATTGATTTTGGTAGAATGCCTCCGGAAAATCTCATACAGAGAGAGAGAGAGAGAGACGTGTTTGAAGAGCATTTGACTAATGGTGGCACAGCTATACCGATCGATTATATGCTTGTAAAAGAAAATTCAATTGGGTCACATGTTTTATTTTCACAAAGGTCAAATATTTCAAATCTTAGGACTATTGGAAATTTATCCGGTCGTTAACTTCAGGTTTCGAAATTAGTTGACGTGTGCACAAACTTACTCGGTCCCGAAATTAATCGAAGTGTGCGTGAGCTGACACGCACGACCGATTATAAGAAAAAGTATCAAACGGAATATCTTGTGATCATAAAATATGGACCAGAATTCAGTTGATTTGACAGCTATTTCACAAGATACGTGGCATCAAAATATTCAACCGCATCTTGAAATCAATGCAAAATAGTCTCACGAATTTAGCACGTTATGATTCTTATGAAGAATAGTAATCTGACTAAAAGGTAGTAGAATTTGATTTCTCTTTTATTATCTTTTGTACTAATGAGTTTACAATTGTTGTCCTTCTGTACGTAAACAAATCTACGTACGAATGATAATAATTTTTAAGAGGATTAAAAGAAAAAATAGTGCCTTCATAAAATTTTAAGGGATTATTACCTCTAGGTCTAGAAAAGAGATGCATAATTACCACTAAGGTAAGTCATTTTTTTTAATTACCACTAAGGTAAGTCTCTCTTTTTTGGAGTTTAGGTTTAGGGGTGCACTTTCCTATTATATGGTTTTAGTGGTTTAGACACTTTCATAGAGTACCCTAGGATTTTAGACACTTTTATAGGGTACCCTAGAGTTTAGGTTTAGGGTTCACTTTCCTATTAAATGGTTTTAGTGTTTTAAGCACTTTCATAGGGTACCCTAGAGTTTAGGTTTAGGGTGCACTTTCCTATTATAGGGTTTTAGTAGTTTAGACACTTTCATATGGTATCGCTTTGACCTGATGAGAATTTTTCAAAATTGGGCTTGACCTAATGGTAATTATGGGATCCAATGGTGACCTGATGGTAAATGTCCCAAATTTTAAAAAGAACCGTGAAAATCACTCGTCAAAAGAAAAAAAATACTTATAAACTGTAAGGAACATTAGACGGTGGGTTTATTATTTTCCGAGATCAATTGAAGTACGCGTAAATTGGCCGGACGTACACCCGATTATAAAAAAAACTGTCAAGAACTTTGCTGTCACTACGATTAATCAAAGGTACAAAAAAGGCTGTCTCTTTTAGCATTAAAATTCTTAGCCACCCCATGTCATCAAAATCTTGTTACCCTCTTGCCTATAAATGTCTTCTCCCCATTCTAACTTCCTTTACGCGTAAAACCATCGGAGAGAGCAAGAGATCATGACCCTGTTCTCGAAATGTATATCGAGAAAAGTTCACGAAACCCAACAGCACGATCAACAAGATTGCGAAGCCGACGGCCCGTGGACGAAGCTAACGGTATGGCGAAAATCGCTTGTTTTCAGTTGCAAAGGGTTCACTGTGATCGACTCCCATGGTAGTTTAGTCTTTAGGGTTGACAATTACACCGGACGTCCCGACGAAGTCACTCTCATGGACGGCTCTGGCATGCCTACCCTCACCCTGCGTCACTGCAAGGTAACTAAATAGCGGTTATAGGATTTTCTCTGGTCTATTTGTTGTTAACTAACATCGTTCTTGTGCTTCCGAGTTCTATTTTGTAGGTCTCATTCATAAAACAATCAATTTAATCTCATAGTCATGTTATTTCATTACTAAATAGGTCGTAATTAAATACCGATTATAGGATTCTCTCTGGTCTTGTGCTTCCGAGTTCCATTTTGACAGTCTGATTTGTTCATTTTGTAGGTCTCATTCATAAAACAATCAAGTTAATCGATCTCGTAGTCATGTTATTTCATCACTAAATAGGTTGTAAATTAAATACCGGTTATAGGATTCTCTCTGATTTATTTGTTGAACTAAAATCGTTGTTGTGCTTCCGAGTTCCATTTTGACCGTCTGATTTGCTCATTTTGTAGTTCTCATTCATAAAACAATCGATTTATATTATCTTGTAGTCATGTTATTTCATCACTAAATATCGTTTATAGGATTCTCTCTCGTCTATTCTTTGAATGTTATAATGAATTTAAAAAATAATTTATATAAACTTAAGGTGGTTAATTGGAATTATATTTAACTTAAGATGGTTTTATTTGAATTATTTTCATCGACTGAAGCTTAGGCTAGTTGATACCTGGCTAGTGTATGAAGGTGAAGATGGTGAACATTCAACCAAGAGACCAATAATCGGCTGTGTGAGGAAACACATTAACATCTTACGGCCAAATTCGAAAGTACTCGCACGCGTGTATTGTGGGCCGTCGGATAAGAAATTTGCATATACGATTGAAGGATCATACGTGCATAGATCATGCTGGGTGTTGGATGAGTCGAAGCGGGTGGTAGCGGAGATCAGGAGGAAGGAGTCGATGAACGGTGGAGTTTCTTTTGGGTTAGAGGTTTTTCATTTGATCGTACGGCCAGGATTCAGTCTCAGTTTTGCTATGGCTATTGTTTTGATTTTGGATCAAATGTTCTCTTAATTTGGACAGTAATAATTCTTTTCCTGTAACTGATGGATATACACAGTTCGTTTTACAGCTGTTGAGTTTTTAATGCAGCAAAACACTTGTTAACAAAAATTTAGGACCCAATACTAGGGTCAAGTGGCACCTTGAAATGGAAACGGGTTGCCGTAGGGTGCCCTCCTGTAGGGTGACGTGTGGACAGTCGGGATGTGTTTGCAAAGGTCCAGATTTCATACATTATCGTACAAGTAGAATACTAATTTTACCTGCAAGATAATCTGAACCGTTGAAAACACATCCGACGTTCCACATGACGCACTACAGGGCGCCCTATAGTAAAAGTGTGTTTACACAAACACGCTTTTTGAAGGCGTGTTTTTTTTTTTTGTGTGTGTGGATAAATCAGCTTGAAATAGAAAAAATGCTAAACGAATGTACAGCCTACAAAGGGCATACCCCAGGAAAGACAAAAGAAAAGAAAAGAAAGTAAAATATTAGGGCCAAGCGGCTACATGCAAAATGGAAGAGACTAGATCCAACTGGAAAATCCTAATCAAAATATAGCTATCTCCTACGGGGAGTGTTTCCAAATCATCTAGTAGATGAGGAAAAAAACGCTCAAACACCATAAACTTTTTCACATCAAGACTCAATTAGAAAGGGAGGCATAAAATGAAAGTGACGTTTGCTGGACTTGAAAATGGTTTCAACACTTGCAATTACACAACAGAGACATTAGGACTGTTTAAAAAGAGCTTCCATTCATTTACAAACCAATTTGCCGGGGCCCCTTGAGTTAGATTTGGCAGTGACAAAATCCTATATCTAACATCTGAACAAATTTCTCCCACCACTGCAACTATGGGGCATTGGGAATTCTGAATTCTAATTTTTTGGGCAAGAGGGCCCAATGGTGCCAATTATCATACCACAAAGAGGTTGTCAGCCCATCTCCAATAACGGATTGGATGTAGGGCTGAATTAAAGGTCCAAGATTTAGCAGTTTTCTCCAAACCAGGATGGGTTACTTGGCATTTTCATCATCCAAAAATTTCTACCCTTAAGTAAATAAGATTTAACCCATTGGCACCACATTGATTGTTCACCCCCTGAGATGAGTACCAGAAATGCTTGGCATTTGCAGCCTTGTTCCACACCTCCATGGATTTGAATCCAAGGCCCCCTTCCTGTCCAAAAAAAGGTTATAACTATTCTCTCCACTTCTTTTATCACCTTTTTAGGGAGAACGAAAAGGTAAGACCGATATGTTTGCATAGAGAATAGGATAGATTGAATCAATTGAATCCTACCTGCATAAGAGAGATATCTATTGGTCCGCGATTTGGTCTTGGCTATATTCCATCAATTAAGTCTAAGAAGATTCATTACCTCAGATCTGATTCCTGATTGGACACCAGAGAAGAACACTTGACTTTTACCAGGATTTGGTGATAGTCCTGAAAGATTTTCAAATTCTGTAATGGATGCCTGGACATGCTGGACTGAACTCACCTCCCCTTTACTATTTCATTTTTTTCACGTTTTGTAACATACATAAAGCGTGTGTAGAAACCAAGTTTTATAAAAGGGTGTTTCGGTAAACACGCTTTCAAGTCGGATTAGGATTAACTTAAATTTTTTTAGGTTAATCCATCTTAACCCATGAGAAAAGCGTGTCTGCCAACACGTTTTCCTGAAAGCGTGTTTAGCAACCATGTTTTCACGTATTTTAGGAATAAAGTTGAAAAAGTTACGTTGTAATTAATAAAGTTATAAAAAAAATGTAAATTGGTTAATCAGCTAGCCTGGCTAGTGATTGTACCATTTGGTAAGTGACATTTTGTAGCATCTTCGACTTCCACTCTTTCACAGAAACTGGTAATACACCATAACAAGTATGAGATAAATATGTGAAATATGTTGAAGAAGAGTTTCTAGGACAAGAATTCTACTACTATAAACTAGACAAAATATAATTTGGACTAGAAAGCTTCATAACATGGAAATATGTAATGAAATATGTAGAAAATTATATATGCGAATTTTCTTACTACTAATGTAAACTAAGCAGTAATAACAGGTAAAATTCCCACATTTCTATTCCCTATACATTTTTTCCCCTCCAGTAGGATGTTGGTGAGATAGTTACTTGTGTTGTCCATGCATGATGCTTGAATCCAAAACCTCATAATACAAAGTATTGGTACATTGAACCTTTTTTTCTTCTGTAATTCATTTGATGATAGAAATATTGCTCTTGTAATCAGGGACGGAACCAGGAATTTCACTACGTAGGGGCGAACTTTTTTTCTAACATACTCTGCAAGGGCGAGCCTATATAATTCATAGGAAAATTTAATTTTTTTCTATATAATCGTAGAGGTTTTCATTTTCTTTGCAAGGGCGACCGCCCCTACTAGCTCCTGCCTAGCTCCATCCCTGCTTGTAATTATTTCTGGTATTTTTTTTTTTGGTACGACAGCCTAAATGTGAGACAAACTCTTACGTATAGCACAATGATCTCATGTCCAACAGAATCAATCTTTTTCTCTCTTACAAAATTTGGGAGAAGATGAGTATATGCAATGCAAAAAATAGAGTAATGCACACTATCGTATTGGTGTATTTCATGTAATGTATGTGATTGTAAATAATGTTTTTCTATTTATAAAAAAATAATAATAATGGGGATTCGATTCCCGTAATCTATCAAGGAGTGGTTTCCCAATTTTCCTAAAAGTGCTAAAACCGATACACACGGATTTCGAGATAAGTCATTCTCTTTACATACATCAAATATTTTTAACCCTCTTAGTCTTTTTAATACTTTTACCAGTTAGTCACAAGAGCAAAAAGATGTATATTTAGACCCTCTAAACTATACTTGCTAGCGGAATTAATTGGACATATGATGCTTGTTTAGTCTCTTTTGCGTTTTCAGGTCCTTTATGCACAATGTCTGAGATTTTGGATAAAATAGAAGAGTTAAAAGAAGTTTGGGATTCAAGTGCAAAGTGTTTAAAAGTGGAAAGATTGATTTAACTAATGCATAAAATCCAATGGACCTTTGGTGCAATTAATGCATCAAAGCCCTACCTATATAAGGCATATTATATTATTATGCCTACTGAACAAGGGAGCTTCTCGGCCGTGGAAAAGACAAGCGGTTCGTAACGTGGAATTAATTGCACCAAAGCCCTACCTATTAGTAGTTTTCGGAAGGTTGGAAGCAGCGGCTGCGGCATTCAAGTTGTAAATGAAACCTTTACCAAATAACACTGTTTTTATATTAATTTCAGATTTTGATTATCGAAACGACGATTATATAACTTTGAGACTTATTTTTATGATTTGATCTTATTTTTCCTATCTAGTGTTATGTGTTTGTTTTCTGAAATTGCAAATACATAGTTATGCAACAATTTTCTTGGCGCGTGGAATTGTGAATTAAGATAGTCTATGCCTAGGGAAAACGAGTCGTGCCTAGATTAATTAGTTTTAGAATCGAAGACGATTCGTGCCAACCGAAGATAGTTATGCCCGGTTTTCAATCACATGTTATTTTCTTGTCGATATCGCTAGGGGTTGTAACTTCTAGCGAGTTATTGTCGTTTCGGTAATTTAGGGTGGATTCAAAACCCTAAGACCTTTTCCAAATTATTTTATTCACCATCTTTCTTGCTTTTCATTATTTAGATAATTTTAGAAATCAAACTCAATTCACTTTTTTTCGAATTAATTTAGAAATCAATTGAAATACTCACAACTTAGCCTTTAATCCCTGAGGACGATACTCCGAATACTTACCACTATTCGGTTGAGTAGTAGTAATTATTTCGTTTTATTAATTATTTTTAGTGTGAAAAACGGCCTACCAGTTAGTGCTAAAAACATGAAACTGCCCCTAACTTCTAACACAAATTGTATGTCATCCAAGCAGTTAGTTTGGCTCACAATATCATTGCCACAAGTTTGGCCTAAAAAGGGAGTAAAATTAGTAATAAGTCCCCAACAATGGCCTAGAATCAAGTAAACCTAATCGCCTGGTCCCAGAGGAAAAAGTTTGCTCAAAATTATCAATGCCTAAAAATTATTCAATATTCTCAACTGCTCCACCACCACATATCATGTTGCAGTAGTCGAGATATTCTTGAGCACCACATCCATTACAATGAGAAGGCACACTGAATAATGTCTCATCAAGGGAGTAGAGATGTGCTCTGTGCTCATCATTTATAAATCAGTCATTCTATTGTCTGCTCACTGGGCGGACGATAAAACACACTCTTACATGGGAGAATTATAACTCTTACATGGAAGAGTTTTTCACTGTTTCAATTCTTACATGTAAGAATTCAGATTCTATACACTTTAATGGGCGGAAAAAATGATGATATGCCCCTGCCTTTTTTTTTCCTTCCACGGCAGGGACGGACGCAACATTTTAAGATTGGGTGGGCGAAAGTTAAAATAATATATTGTAACACACTAAAGGTGATAGTATTAATTTTGCCACTATTATAAGGTGTAAAAATAATACCAAATATTTATATATGTATTTGATCCAATTATTTCTAAATTATCATTACTTTTTCGAAACTCTTGGTTGAACGGGTGTTTGATTGTACAAAATGATGTTGGGCGGGCGAATATATTTTTAATATTTTTTTTTATAAAAACCACCATAATTCTGGTAAAAATTTAAAACGTGGTTAGAGTGGTCGCTCGGGCTCATTCGCCCTTTGCTCAGCAGTATGCCCCTGCTATTAAAGTTCATCCATCCAAAAAGCGGATGAATATTATTTCTTGGTATAGGAATAATATTTCGTTCATTCTTTGATTTATTAGAAGGTTCATTCTGTTTGGCTCTTTTTTCTGATTATTTATGATGCAAAAAAAGAAAAAAGAAAGTTCAAATAGATATCAAAAAATGCTTGATCGAATCAATTTACTCTTGAACTAAATTTCTGAACTAAGACTTTGAACCAAAATGAGTGATTTTTTAATCAAGAGCAATGCTTAAAAAGAACTTCGGACATAATTATGTGTGAAACTGAATACACACTTGTGTTTTAAACCTTTTTCATTTAATCTTTTTTTGAAACGATGGGAAAAGGAATTTTAAAATTCTGTTTGGTTTGAGAGAAAGGAGAAGAGAAAATGTCAAAATAGTTTACTATGCACAGTAAATTTTTTTTTTGTTTTTCTCGCATTTTCCTCTCTCTCTCTCTCTCTCTCTCTCTCTCTCTCCATAGGGAAAACGGAGGAAGAAAGGAAAGAAAAATAAGAAAATTTTCACCTCGTTGTTTGGTTCCAAGTATAAAGAGAGGAAAAAAAAAACTACAAAGAATTCTATGAAGGAAAACTCTAGAAACAGAAAGGGGAGAAGAAAATAGAGAGCAAAATTAAATTTAGAAAGAGAAAGGTATTTAAGACTTTTATTTTATTTTCATTTTTCTCTTGAAGCCAAACACGAGAAATTCTTTTTCTCATTAATTTTCTTTTCATTTTCTTTTTACAACCAAAGAAGGGAAAGTAATCAACATTCTCACAGTTTTTTTTTTTTGTAAATCTTCTCACAATTTTCCTTTTCTTTATTTCCTTTTCGTTTCTTTTAGCTTGTGCGCACCCAACTAATTCTGAGGCCTTGAATGTAACAACCGGACATTACCCTTAGTGGCCCAAAATTTATTGGCAAGAGAATCGAACCTGAGAAGCAATCTCTAATCCCAAGCAAGACGACAATTAATCCTTTCCAAAAGTTGCAAACCCATGAAGCACGGGTACCGATATGGGTACAGGTACGTGATACGGTAAAAACCTAAAAAAAAGTAAGATACAGCTACAGTTGGGTACATCAGTATAACTCATATTTTCTATGTTACTATTTTCTATTATATATATAAATTAAATAATAAACCTATTTTGCCAACAAAAGCACAAAACAACCACCAACCAATTTTATAGTGGAGGGGTAAATAATTGAATAATAAGTCCGAACATCAGCCTAATTTTCCATTTGACAAAATGAGAATTTCATAAAATCAACGGATTGATTTTAGCAAATAAGGAAACGATTTACTAAAATCACCGGTTTTCTTATTTGTTAAAATCAACGAGAATATCATTTTATCAAATGAAAACCAGGCCCCAACAAGTGGGGTAATTTTCCTAATTAATTTGTACTAAAATGCTAGTGTTTGTGGAAGAAGTCTTGGCGGAGGTTCTCCAGATTTGCAGAGAAGAGAAATAGAGTAGAGGCAGACTGCTTACTGTCGATCGGATTTTTCGGCAAAGTACTACATTTTGGCAAACATATTACTAAACTACTCCTCTTTTGAAACTATTTGTAAAATTATTCTTTAACGCGATGAGCTGTTGCATTTTTGTTAATTAGCGCAATATCAATTCGCATTTTGTTTACGAAATCCACCTGGCACTCCCCGAAATCCATCTGGCACTCTGACTGGGTGCCACAGTGGAAGCGCAATGCTTAATAGGCTTGTGGAAGCACAATGCTTAATAGGCTTGGTAACTGGAAACGCAATTTTCCATTGCGCTTTGTAAGTTTAAGGTTTTTTTTTTTTCTTAAAATAAATTCAACTTTGTTGGTACTTTTAAATTTCACAATTTGTAAAAAAGTACGTAAGTACATATATTTCATTCATAGTTAATACTCCCTCCGTCCCAAAAATATAGTCCATTTTGGGAGTTTGTGTCACTTTTCAATGTAATATATCTTGTAATCTATAATGTTTTAGGTGATTTTAAAAACTTTGTATTTTAGATTTAATTGAGATCTATCAAACAATATCCATATTGCATATGAAATGTATTACCGACTGAAAGATATAATCGATTTTCTATCCGGTTAGAATGGAACGAGGAACTACATTTTTTGGACGGAGGGAGTAATAGGTACAACGCAACAGGAGGAAGTACTCGGCGAAACGTGTTGTTCGCAGCCTCAATAGAGAAGCACTAGAATTACACAAGTGTAGTGCAAAATCGGATAGACTCAGGTGAACTCATAGGGGAAGCTATTATCAAAGAATTAATACCCTCCTACCATGCACGTTCCATCCAACTTGCCTTATGTGGGTCGAGCTGAAAGATGGCTCCTTAGGACCCATATGTCCTGTCTATAAGGAAGTTCAGAAATTCTTATATCGCACAAACACTCATATTTGTAAAAGCTCTACTTTCCAGGAGCGAAATTGTACAAAAAGGAAGAAAAGAAACTTGAGTCATAGGTAGACAATGAAGTGAATTTGTTGGTCTAGGCCGGTATAAATAGCCAGTATAAACGCAATCGTATATTGCGCTATATATAAAGCGCAATTCAGAATCACGTTTTTTTTTTTTTTTGGCCCCCGAGTTATAGTTGACCCTCAAAT
The DNA here is from genome assembly GCA_963854785.1 of Vaccinium vitis-idaea. Taxonomy (NCBI): domain Eukaryota; kingdom Viridiplantae; phylum Streptophyta; class Magnoliopsida; order Ericales; family Ericaceae; genus Vaccinium; species Vaccinium vitis-idaea. The sequence goes on from OY978223.1 coordinate 12,923,663, forward strand.
TTTTTATTTTGAGGTAAATAAAAACAAGAAGGAACAGATAATTTTACTCCAATATCAACAACTATCACAATGCAATCAAAACATTAACAAACTAAGAATCTTCACTAAACTAATAGGCTACTTATACTCCAATCCAACTTCTTAATCTGCTAAACCAGACCCCTTAGGTTACATGTCCAACCCCAATTTTCAAGTATCCAACAACATCTAGCACTTAATAGGATTTTAGATGTTCATTTTAAATTTGCTTTCTTTTTACTGGTTTGGGCAGTATTCACAACTCTTGCTCGTCTAATTAGTCAATTAATTGGTTAATGGTAAAGAACATATTCACAGTGTTGGGGTTTCAACCAATAGACTCAGGTAGTAATGCAAACATCCACCCAAAATTAACAGAAGACCTTCACACACACACAGTGTGGATTGTAGCCCAAACTGGGTTGCTGTCTTACACCACAACCACCACTATCAAATCCCCCAAATCAGAAAACCAAGTTCCTCAAAATAAAGTAAAAAAATCAAACTTGTAAAACAAGATAAGGAACTCTCTAGTTTCCATTAAAACATGATGTTTACTACTCTTCCATTAAAACATGATGTTTTGCTCCATTTTTCTCTTTAACAGTTGGCATTTTTTCCTCCCCTTCATTTTGTCCAACCCATTTCTCTAGTTTCCAATCCTCATTTTCAGCAATACATTCTTACATACATACTGATACATACATACACACGCAGACAAATAGATATGGAGAGAGAGAGAGAGAGAGAGAGTACATACGGGAAGGAGATCGCCGGAGAAATCGGGATAGAGATTGCCTGAGAGATTGCCAGACAAATCGCCTCGAAGATCGCCTGAGACTCTGAGAGGGAATAGTGAGATTGAAACTTAGCGAAACTGGTAATCGCGTTTGGGTATATCTTTTTATGCCCTAGCGCGATGTTGGATTGCGTTTTACCAACTTAAAAACGCGATTTGCCATTGCTCTTTTACCCTTGCTTTCCGTCTACATGGCACACACGTGTCTGCCAGGTGGATTTCATAAACAAAAGGCAAATTCATATTGCGCTAACAAAAATGATAAGTGTACAACAACCATCTCCAACATACTCACATAGTGTGAGGAGCCCACACACATTTCACACTCAAGTGTGTGTGGGCTCCACACACTATGTGAGTGTGTTGGAGACTTGTTGGAAATTTTCGTTGTACATATATCATTGTTCGCGCGCTAATTAACAAAAACGCAATAGATGATCGCATTAAAAAGTAATTTTACAAATAGTTTCAAAGGAAACGATTTTCACGCCCCCCATTTTAGAATGGGCCACTTAGCCAAAAATCCAAAACATTTGACATTTTTTAAGGGAAGGACAAGGAACTTTTGTAATTGAACATAAAAACAAAAAATATTTGACATTTTTAAAGGGAAGGACAAGGAACTTTTGCAATCGAACATAAAGACAAAAAAAATTAGTGAAATGTTACTAATTTTTAAAATTTCTAAATTCAAACATAAAATTCAAAAAAATCTCAACCCCACCTCCGGCCGACCACCACCCCACCTCTGGCCGACCACTTCCGGCGACCAAAAAAATTAGTGAGATGTCACTAATTTTTAAAAATTCTAATTTCGAACATAAAATTCAAAAAAATCACCACCTCACCTCTGGACGACCACCACCTTATCTCTGGCTGACCACTTCCGACGACCAACAAAATTAGTGAGATGTCACTAATTTTTTAAAATTCTAGTTTCGAACATAAAATTCAAAAAAATCATCACCTTACCTCCAGCCAACCACCACCCCACCTCTAGTCGACCACTTCCCGGCGACCAAAAAAATTAGTGAGATGTCACTAATTTTTAAAAATTCTAATTTCGAACATAAAATTCAAAAAATCACCACCCCACCTCTGGCCGATCACCACCCCACCTCTGGCCCCCTTCCGGCGACCAAAAAAATTAGTGAGATGTTACTAACTTTTTAAAATTCTTATTTCGAACATAAAATTCAAAAAAATCTCCATCCCACCTCCGGCCGACCACCACCCCATCTCTGGCTGACCACTTCCGGCGACCAAAACAATTAGTGAGATGTCACTAATTTTTAAAATATCTATTTTCGAACATAAAATTCAAAAAAATCACAACCCCACCTCCGGCCGACTACCACCCCACCTTTGGCCGACCACTTCCGGCGACAAAAAAAATTAGTGAGATGTTACTAATTTTTAAAAATTCTAATTTCGAACATAAAATTCAAAAAAATCATCACCTCACCTTTGGCCAACCACCACCCCACCTCTAGCGACCACTTCCGGTGACCAAAAAAATCAATGATGTTGTAGATTATTGGGATTCACGCCTAAGTCTCAAACTTTTATTGCGTAGATTCAACTTCAAGCATGCAAAAAGAAAATATATTTTCTTATCGCTTCACTTTCTTTCATTTTCACTTTTTTAGAATTTCTAAAATATATTTATAAGAAAATGGGTGCACAAATCAGGTACAATTTTCATTATTCGTGTAGAGAGGAAAAAAGTGCGTGCATTTAGAAGTCCCCATGCAAGCCAGCCTCCTGTCCCATGAGTACACAAACTCTCAGGTGAGACCAAATTCTCTCTCTCGAAACCTTCCAAAAAGCTCTCTCCTCCTTTCACTCCCCAACCAGAAATCCAACCATGGCCGAACCTCCCTCTCTCTCCTCGTTTCCATCGCCTCTCTCTCTCTCTCTCCCTCCTCAATGGCTTCATCACTCTCCGGCCTTTTCTCCTCTTCCTCCTCATTCAAATTCGAGAAATCCCCTCCCAAATCCCCACTCGCAACCCAATCCGCCTCCTTCCCCACCCAGGGGCGGACCTGGGGGGGTGCCAGGGGGGTGTTCGGCCCCTGCACTCCCCCCAATTTTCGACATATTTTCAATTTTTTCAGTGTATTTTCAGTACATTTTCAATTTTTCTGTATATTTTCTATGGAGTGGCCCCCCACAGCTACAATCCTGCATCCGCCACTGTCCCCACCCGATCAAAGATCCTCGACCGCCTCTGCGTCCAGTCAGTTGCTCGAGAAATCCCCTCGAGCCTCTCCGAGGCAAAAACCGAGTTGCCGAGCGATATTAACAAGAGAGAGAGAGAGAGAGAGAGAGAGAGAGAGAGAGAGAGAGAGAGATAGGGGGTTTGAACACATGGTAATTGTGTACAGTAGCCAAAAATCGCTGGAAGTGTTCTGTCTCTCTCTCAGATTTCAGTTTGTTGCCATTTGTTCTGCCATGTGTTTTGTCCTTTCGGCTTATTTATAAAGTACCGTGTCCTTCATCCAAAAAAAAAAAGTACCGTGTCCTTGTATGAAAAAGGATAAAAAATGTTGTATTTTTGACTAATTTCCCCTTTTAGAATCCACACTCCCTTTTTTGTCTTTATCCACATGAATTTATAATTTTGCTCTTCTTGAATACATCTTTTTTACACATACAAGGGTAATATTATAAATTCAGGTAGATAAAGGCAAAAAAAGAGATGGTAATATTATAAATTCATGTAGATAAAGGCAAAAAAAGAGAGTATCAATTGTAAAATGGAGGTGTGAAAATCATTTCCTACTTTCAAAAGAGTAGTAGTTTGGCAATATGTTTGCCAAATTAGAGTACTTTGCCGAAAAATTCCTGTGGATCAATTCAAGAGACTTCAAGAGCAGATACGAACAGAGTAGAAGAGGACCAATCCAGTCGGATCTCTCTCGGTGGCTCGCACAAGTCGTAATCCAACAACTCCAATTTTCCTAGATTATGAAATAAGGTATCGAAGATTGAAATAAGGTATGAAGATTGAAATACTCTTGGGGTATGAAACAGAGGGGTTTTTTTTGTTTTTGAACTGAACAAACAGAGGGTTAATCCAACGGTTTGCCCACAACAAACAATTAACGGCTTGAAATGGAATCGGGTGTGAACTGTGAAGTGTGAACCCATTGATGATCGATGATGTTCGTAAATTTTCTGGTGGGTGAACAAAAATGGTGATGGAAGGTTCTTAATCATTCCCTAAATGGTGGTTTCAAAGTTAGGAGCCTTCTTGAACAACCCTTTAACACTCAACCAGGGAAAGCAAATCCATGCAGTCATTCTTATCAACGGTCTTAACCATCTCCAACCCAGAGTTATCTGTCAACTTCTCACAACCCAATTCAATTACTCACACAGCACGACTCAATATGTTAGATTGATTCTCTCTCATATGCAAAACCCAGATGTTTTTTCATGGTCATTCACCATTAGATTCCTTTCACGGCAGAATCAGTTTAGAGAAGCTTTTGGTATGTATGTAGAGATGCAAAGATTTGGTTTGTGTCCAAACACATTTTCCTTGACTTCTTCTTTGAAGGCATGTGGTAGGATTGTGTATAAGATTGGTGGGGTTTCAATTCATGCGCAAGTTCATAAACATGGGTTTTGCAATGTTGTTTATGTACAAACAGCTCTTGTGGATTTCTATTCAAAGGTAGGGCGTGTGGAAGTTGCACGGAAGGTGTTTGATGAAATGCTTGACAAAAATGTGGTTTCTTGGAATTCAATACTATCTGGGTATGTGAAATCAGGGGATTTAGCTATGGCACGTGGTGTATTTGACAAGATGCCGGAGAAGGATGTTATTTCTTGGAATTCCATGATTTCAGGATATGGGAGAGAAGGGAATATGGAGCAAGCATTCACTTTGTTTCACCAGATGCCACAGAGAAATATAGCTTCTTGGAACGCGGTGATCGGTGGGTATTTAGATTGTGGAAATATAGAACTTGCAAGGCGTATGTTTGATGCAATGCCTAGTAGAAATGACGTTTCTTTGATTACAATGATTAGTGGGTACTCAAAATGTGGTGATGTTGAGTCCGCTAAGGACCTATTTGACCGGATGGGTGAGAAAGATCTGCTGTTGTATAATGCCATGATAGCTTGCTATGCTCAAAATAGCCGATCAAAGGAGGCCCTTCATCTATTCAACCAGATGATTCAGCCTAATGTAAATATTCAGCCGGATAAAATGACATTTGCTAGTGTTATCTCCGCTTGTTCACAATTGGGAGATATCACATCTGGGTCTTGGGTTGGGTCATGTATGACTCAACTCGGTGTTCAGATAGATGACCATTTGGCCACTGCCTTAATTGACTTGTACGCGAAGTGTGGAAGCTTTGATAAGGCATACGAGCTGTTTCATGGCTTGCAAAAGAAGGATTTGGTTTCGTATACCGCAATGATTCTGGGATGTGGCTTAAATGGTAGGGCAAATGATGCCATTAAATTATTTGAAGAAATGACTGATGCCCAAATTTATCCAAATTTGGTTACCTTTACTGGCATATTGACAGCCTATAACCATTTTGGTTTGGTTGAAGAAGGCTATAACTGCTTTAACTCGATGCAGAAGCTTTACGGACTTGTGCCGTCATGCGACCATTACGGAATTATGGTTGATATGTTAGGGCGGGCGGGACGATTGAAAGAAGCATATGAGCTGATAAAAAGCATGCCAATGCAACCACATGCTGGGGTTTGGGGAGCTCTACTTCTTGCTTGCACCATACATACAAATGTTGAGATAGGGGAGATTGCAGCTAAGCACTGCTTTAACTTAGAGCCCAATATAAGTGGTTACCGGACTCTGCTTTCCAGTATATACGCTTCGGTTGGGAGGTGGGACGATGCCAAGATTTTGAGAAAGGGTTTGCAGGAAAAGATTCCTGGCTGTAGTTGGATGGAACAGAGTTGAGTCAAATCAGAAGTTGGCAAAGCCCGTAAGTTGTAAGGGTTCATTGGTTGGATGACTATCTGCCACACAGCTATTGTTCTATTTTCACCTAACCACTTTGGCTGGGTTAGAGTCATGGAATTGTGGAGGGATTTTTGGAGCAGAGTTGAGTAGAACTCAAAGTTGACAGTCGCTGTAAATGATATCTTATTCATTGGTTGGATGAATGGACTTCTACTCTTATATATCCCACTGGATAACGAATTCAGGGAAGGATAGGGCAAGGAAAAGGGTAGGGAACTTATTTCTGGAGGGATATGTGGAGGGATTTAGCTTCTTAGCTTCATTATCTTATTTCCTATTTTCTTTCACTTTTTCCTCTCTCTCTCTCTCTCTCTCTCTCTCTCTCTCTCTCTCTCTCTCTCTCTCTCAGAGTAAATCCCTCCATACAAACATAGCCTTAACACTGTGAAAATCCTAATGTTTGCCTCTGAAGCATGTCCTTGCTAATCAACTGGAGATTGAAGATCTATTCTGTTGGAGGAAATGGCAGTGCCTCCATTTTCCACTCCAGGTTATCAAATGTTCTGTGACCACCTAACATTGGGTAAGCATTTCCTCCCATCTTCCAGTAATCAGAGGAATTTTGAAGATATCTACTGTACCATTGATGAGTCTTCTTTACTTTGTGTTCTGTGATTGTTTGGCAGCTGGATGTAGTAGAAAAAATGTAACATAAATACAATAACAAAGGCAACGTTATGAGATGCATATATAATTTCCCAGCTTTCCTTGCAACTTCCTTGTTTACAGTTAGTTAAGTTGATGAAGAAAGTGGCAGAGATTACCTTCAAATATAACCACCTTATCAATTTTTATTTGATATTTGTTCACATATTTATTAAAGTCATTGTGAATATGCCTGTAACATTTTCAGTGATATTGTCCACAAGTTGTATCTTTCTATACTCAAATCTTTACCTGGTGTTTTGGTCTCTCTCTCACTCTCTCACAGGCGCATGCATGTGCAGTCTGCGTGCATATGCTCTTGCACTTGTGGCTTCTTTCTCTATACACAGAAAGAGCATCCTGAAACAAGGGGAAATTCAACACATCCTTTAGAACTTTCTCTGATGTGAATATGCCGTTGAAGCACTGTGCTAGATCTCTGTGACATTTATATGCACAATGACTTGATAACACACTCTCTGTTTAATTAATGCATTTAGTTTTGGCAACCATCTCAAGCATTGTTTGGTTTCTCAATGTGCTTAGACATGATGTTAATGCTATTTGCTGAATAAATTTTGTCAGCTCTATTGTCTATAGCATTGCTGAAAGCTAGGATAATTGCACATGTGAGGGTTGCGAGTGCAATTTTGTAGATTACGACGGTGATAGTATGACGATGGCTAGGGTGAGGCTATGGTGGTTAATAGGGTGATGGAGGGATTTAGGTTAGGGTTTGGTTTAGGATTAAGGTTGGATTAAGGGTGGCTCTAGTACCATGTTAAAGTATCCAACTCAAAACCAATTGGCAATGAGTGGAGAGGCTGCCCAGGTTCATAAACTAGCTTTGGAGGTTATAATTAACCAATATGTGGCAATCTTTAACAATTGGCAATGGTGTAGGTACCACCCGTGCGATACATTTTTTTGGTAAGGATGACATCACTTTTCGGTGGGATGACATCACTTTTTGATGGGATCTACACATTCAACCAATAGGAGGGAGGGTAACGTTCACCCTCTTTTAAGGAGGGTGAACAAAATTGCACTCGAGAGTTGCACATGTGGACATGCCTTTGTTATAACTTATGTATCCCACTCATACTTGATTTTTCTAGTGAATTTTGTCAGTGTTTATTGCAGCTTATTTATTGCAGCGTATGACCCAAAAAAGACTTAAAGCTGAAATGTTATAGCTGATTAGGGGAGAGATCAGGCTTTTCTCTTGGTATTCATTCTCATAATTGCCCTTGAACTAGCCATTAACATGCATAAAATTGCCTTTGAGAAGGAGGTACGTAGAAGATATGTAATGCCCATCCATGACAAGAAGATGTTGTGTGCTGATGTGACATTTCGTTGGTAGAGTATGATAAATATAGTAACTACTAACTATTATCTCTGTTGCCATTTGTTGTACATTATTGTTATTTAGCAACTTCTCTTGCTATGTTTTTCAATACATGGTCTCCAATTTTGGTGTTTTGCCATGGCAATAGCATGTGTTTTGTCATCATATTGTCTGCCATATTTCTTCGTATCACAACACGCTCAAAAGTAGATGTAGATACTAATTCTTTTATTTTGGTGGATGTACATCTCTACGGCTATCTGGACACGGTTGCATAAGAAGTTTGATTGTTTGGTGGAGAGGTGATTTGGAGTGGAGTTAGTTTTATCAGAGACTATGTTATGACCTGAGCTAATAAAACTTGTCTTGATAGGGGAATGTTGCTAGTTTTGTTGTATATTTATGCCGTTGTAACTTTTTGATACTTGATACCATATAAGGGTGAAGATACGTTGTCTCTGCAGGCTTGCCCTCTAAATGATATTGAAAAGATCTTAGACAGTGAAATGTGCCCTATTGCTGCAGACGATAGTGATGCCTCTAAGCCGGGTTCAAAGCAATTTTTTTGAAGCAATATCTTGTCGAGTGGAAAGGACTATCTTATCTCCACTGCACATGGTAGTCTGTTATTACTGATTAGTGATTACCTTTGATTATTTCTTTTGTCATGAAGGAGCTTGTTTATCTCGACTAATTTTTCCTGCTAAAGAAGAAAGTTTGCTTACATATTGTTTGGTGTATACTATATCTCAGGGTGTCAAAGAGAGAGTTTGTTGAAGCTTACAAGCCACTTCCTCGTTTGAGGACTAAAGTAAACAACTTCCACCGTCAAATGTCATCAATTAATAACTCTGAAGATGAGTTTGTGGCTATTCGTCCTGAATGGACTACTGTTGACTGGATTCTTGCTTGCAGGTTCAACCATCTCAACCTGCATTCATAAACTTGTATTAATGGTCCTCAACTCTAGCAGTTTGAACGATTTGTTTTTACCTTCCCAGCAATTGAATTTGAGTCAAACTTTTATCTCCTGAATTTATACCTTTTTGTGAAATATATTTCTAACTTTAAGCTTTCTCGTATCAAATCTTGAATTAGCTTTTGAGGAGAGCCATCAAGGTTTTTTTTTTTTTTTTAATTTTTATTTGCACTGGTTTTCATTCCCTTGAATGGACATCCGGGTAAAGTGGAGTTTATGACTGACGATAGTGTTGTAAGCTTAAACCTGTCTAAAATGACAAATGCAATTGAATGATCTTGGATGGACAGCAAATGCTAGTATGCTACCATTAAATAGTTTTTCGATAGACTTCTCCACATATCGAAAATTTCAGAAGGCTCCAATGGGCATATCTTGTGGATATCTTGGTCAGTTTTGTAGAAGGCTCGTTTTGCATGTTTTAGGGTTATTGGTTGTGGGATGGCTCAGAAGCATGGACTCTCTCTTTACATGGATGAAGCAGGAAAGGGCTGCAACATGCGAGCATATCCATCGTTTTGAGTCTCCAAGAATTAGGCCAATAATAACTGCATGCATGTTTGAGTGATAGCAATGAGATTTCCCAGGCAACAAGCTGGAAGCCAAACCTTGCCGTCAGGGATTCTCAGTCATAACTAGTTTCTGCCATAATATAGAGGGATGAAAAACTTTCTATCTGTAGATGAATTGATTTCCTATGCGCTCGAAAGAAGGAAGATGATATTCAATTTACTCACTTCTTGCTAAAGAGTAAATCACCACATCAATGCCATTCCTGGTCATATTTTCCACCCCTGGAAGGCTGCAGAGATATTGGCCATTATGGTACTTAATTTGGTTTGATTCGACTTGGATTCTCATTCTTCATATGTTTCCTCACCTTGCGTGCAATTATAGTGGCCAGTATAACTTAACTGCACAAATCTAGCACAATCAGACTTCACTGGGTTCTTTTTTGTTCCTTTTAAATGCCATTTTCACACCCAATTTTTGGTTTCATATAGTTACTTTATTGTAGGGTTTAAATGGACATTTTTGCTGTAGAAATGGTTATTCAAGCAGCTAATTAAATACGTAACACATTTTTAGGTAATAAACACATTGTTTCAATATCCATGAGCCACTACTTGAAAACAGAGAGACAGATAGAGATGAACAGAAATTTGTATTGCCTCATCCAATGCTCTACACAAGGCAAAGACAGGTGAACTTCTGCACCTTTCCTACAATACATTGAAACCCTTTTCCCTCAGTTGAGAGGTGAACTTACAACAAACAATCCCTAATTCTTGCAGCACAATATATACAGACCTACCAGTTTCGACAATAACTAGCCGCATTCCAGTGAACTAAACAACAGATGGCGCAGGAAAGAAGTGTCTGATACAATTGTATCAATTTATCTTCCCCCTTCCCTGTTCCACTCCACTGGTAGTAACTTCCTCAACTTCTGCCGACTGTTACAAGCCTTGTCCGAAACCCTTGCCGGTGGCGGCGGTGGCATAATGCCCGACTGTTTTACAACGTGAGCATTGTTGTAGTGTTTCATTTCCACAATGGGGTCTCTAAATGATTTGCTGGGAGAAGGTCTACTTGATCTCTGCATAGACCAATTTATCAGTGCTTTTGTTGCGGTGTTAGGACTGAGATCTTTAGTCAAAAGCCTGGGCTTCTTAAACGGCGACACCTCGTTAGTATTTTTCACCTGGTCATCAGTTGCAATTACAGGCTTTGGTGCTGCAAATATTTCTCCAGACTTGCCGTTCGATTTTGACTTGCAAGCTTTCATGGTCTTTTCTGAAGGTTTCTTTGGCCACCTTATCATCCCATGTTGCTTTAGGGAATGCGTTGAAATGTCACATAGTGTCTGAGCAGCAGCAAACAAACTAGGAGAATGCCCAGCTGTCACCGACAAAAATACAATAGTGAGCGAGCGGGTTACATTACACCTGGATTATTCTAATTTGTCGATACTTTTTTCAACCTCAACAAAATAAACTTCAATAAGAAGTGATCGTAATACAAGTGACAGTATAGAAAGTTGAACAGTGCATCCCGACCACTCCCAGAGTAACCCACGCAATTAAACTTTTTCAGACGCAGGGTATATCTCTCAAAGTAGGTTTGACTAAACAATAGGTTTTGCACATACTCCATAACATTCACGTGCAGAAGTGTCCAAAGACATGGATGAAGTCAAAATTATACACCGATACTAGTACAAGAAGTGAAACAAAATTCGGATATGGAAGAACTAGAGGAAGTAGACTTGTCAAGTTATTAGTATGAATGCAACTACCATATCTTACCATCTATTTCACAGTTCAGGCTGCTACCAGATTCTGCACACGAAAAAGAAAAGAAAAAAAAAAAAAAACAAGTCCACATTAAAGCCTACTTCAGATGGAAAGCAGAAAATGCACAACTATAAGATACCATCATTCTCAACAGCTCACCTGGAGGAAGCTGGGAAGAAATGGACTGTGCTGCAGACGATGATGAACCCAATTCAAAACAAGGAAAGCTAACAGATGTTGCTGGGGCAATTTCACTTTCTGAAGGGCCACACTTTGGACCTTTCAAAGCGACCAAGCTGTTATCCTTGGTGAGAGACTCTAGATCCGCAAGGAAACCAGCTCCCCCTTCTAGAGAATTAGAAGTATTCCCGATTTTTACCCATTTACCCTGGCATGTGGTTCTGCTCACAGATAACTTAATTGCATCAGCACTAGCTTTGCAATGCACGCCAGAATTATGGGACCAAGGAAAAGGCGACAAGCTAGCTCGTTGAGATATTTGCTTTCCACGTGAATCTGAATTATTATTTTTTTGAAGTACATTAGGCTTGGCTGCATCCAGTAGCAAAGAATCCAAATCCTTGGGCGGAGGAAGTGCTAGGCGTGCCAAAATATCTTTAGGTTGACACAATTGGAAATCTAGCACGTTGACAGGGGCTTCGTTCTTGCTCAAAGAATCTTGAACCTTTATGAACAAAATCAAGCACAAGGACAGATGTAAGTATCAATATTCAGGCTTTGAAGGAGACTAGTTGTGAATTCTGAGGAAGTTTAGAATAACCTATCAGAAGGGCTCAAGGAATGTCCAATATAAAGCATTACATATCTAGTCAAGAGGTTTCTGTAAAAGTTTTTAGGAAAAGAATCAAACAATTTCCCTATACAAAATAACCACGTGCAATGTACTTGCTTTCGAATTCCAAATCTAAATCTCAAGCTGACAAGGCTAAGAATGATGGTTTATGTCATTGGGCAATCAAAGCCAGAGGCCAATGCAGTCCATATCAACCACCCCTTGTCAACGGTGAAACTGTAGCCCGAAAGCCACAAATAAAACTATGGCAAGATAATAACTCTACAAATTCCCAAAAAAATAGTAGTCAACAGCAATGACAAGGTGGGGACCAAAGTTTTCCTAAAATCGCTAGCAAGGCATCAAGTTTCGAATGCAAGAGATTTGGTAAAATGTTAAAAAAATTTAAAAACCTAATAATTCATACTCCTATACAATAACATATGAAGAAGCTCCTCGGGAACTAAATGAAATATCATTTGAGATTTCTCTTCAAACTAACCATGTCAGATGAGCACGGATGTACAGTGCTGGAATCTCCTTTATCACCGGCATTTCTGCTTGCAACAGAAGCATCAGAGCTCACTGGGCATGTGGAAACTTTCCGGTTGCAACTATTATCAATCTCAGTAGAGTTTTGGTTCTGTAGAGGCTTGTGTAGCCGAAGAATAGAGCAAGCCTTTCTAACTGACTGTACAATAGTTTCATTCAAATTTGCTGCTTTCTTTCCCTTGTCTTTTGCAAAACTAGGACCCTTGTAACTTCCATCAAGGAGCTCGTTTACTGACAACTCGTCCAGATGCTTTGTGACATCGTAAGTATCTGCTTTCAAACCATATGCTCCTGAAATAAAACCAACGTAAGTCAATATGAGCTAATGCATGTGCAAGTGCTAATGAAACTTCCTAAACAAACAAGGTGAAGGAGATAAATAAGCAAACCAAACCAAACCAAACCAAACCAAGCCCAATCTATAGCGGCCATCTATTTCTAAGGAACTCAATTCAAAAAGAAATTAAAAAAAAAAACGTGTCATAGGTCATGGAATGAGAAATTAGAAGCAACATGATTCAGTACCTTTCAGCCATCTTTCTATGGCTGAACAATGTAGCCCAGAAAGAGGTGGAGTTACACCAGGGGGGAAAAAAAAAAAGCAGAAATGTTAAACAATAAATAATCAGAAGTCATGCCAGTGAAAGAGACTGTATGACAAATATTAAACAGCATATGGTTTGTGCATATCAACAAAAGAAAATCCTGAAGTAGACATGAGACTGACTACTGTGTCACATATCCCGCTCCATCAGAAAAAATAGGAGTAACAAATAAAGTAAGAGGAAAACACCTAAAGTTAAGAATGGTCAAGCAAAAAGTTACCTAGAACAGATGCTTTCGCTAGCTCAAACACGTTGCCCATTAACACCAAAGTATACAACAAATCTTCAAGGAAAGAGGAGAAAGGTGGAGCCTGATGCATATGATTACAGCCGATAAATGCCTCAAAAGGGCAATGACTATGAAACACGATTCTTAATCAATTAAAACAAAGACATGTCCACTGAATTAGAGGTCGGAAAATAATACTCCTTCCATCCCCATTTAGTAGTCCCTTCTGGGAATTCCAACTAAATAAAGGGAACACAATCATTGCACTTTTGAAACTATGTTTTCCTCATGTTACCCTTCAATCATTACTTTTCCTTACTTTTTTAGGACTACTAATTTAAACATGGAAGGGTAAAAGAGAGAATTCATTAACTATCACCCATTTAGTTTTGAAGTGGACAATCTTTTTGGGACGACAAAAAGTGCTAACTGAGACTATAAAATGGGGATGGAAGGAGTATGTTTTACACTAATTCACGCAAACTCCATAATTGCAGTGGGATGTGTGTTGTACAATTAACAAAATTTATCGAAGTAATGCATCTTCGGCAACACATTCCAAGTTCGACCCAAGTTACGTTCCTCAAGGATAAAATATACCAAGTCAGATTAAATGTGTTATAGAGTCCATCTTTACAAATGCGTAGAAAATGGTGACGGCTTATCTTTTTCTACTCAATCTACGGACATATGTTGTCCAACAACAATTGCAGATGGGTTTACTTCAACCTAAGGGATTGGCCTAGCGGTGAAGACCTAGGACATGAAGGTTTGATCCCTCTTACGTCTCAGGTTCAAAACTTCCTAGATGCTATCAACTCTTGTGGGGACCAGTCACGAACTCACGATGGGACCTTACCCCAGCTTTTATTAGGCGCCTACAAATGGATGGTGGGATTGGTCCACCAGGGATTAGATGCTGGGAAGATGGCCTGGACCCCCTGAGTTTTTCCAAAAAAAAGTTGGGTTTATTTCAAGGCAAAAAAATATAAAATGTTTCCTAGAATCTAAAGTGCCTTTCAAAGGATTGTTTTCTACCCTTTTTCTGCCGCATTCGTCCTTCACCAAGCCAAGGGCACAAAATATGGATATCTTGATCGGGAATAGATACAAGATATAGGCTAACTGAATACAAAAACTAGGAAACTAACTTATTCATGATCAGCTGAAGCTGAGGTCAGTATGAGCTCATTCATAATCATTATTTTACAATCTAAGAGCTCTTTTTAAACTTGTTCATGAAACAAGGTGAAAGCGGGCAGCCAAGACCTTAGCTCAGCTGAGCCTCTGAGCAAGTTAAATAGGACGCATGCATTTTTGTGGATCAGCATACGTATGTCATGAGGAACTCATGTTTTTCGACTAAGGATATTGATGTGTGATTTCTGTCAGAAATAATTGACATCATTTCTCAAACGTGCCAGTGTCACCTTTTCACCTGCAACTTATAAGCAAATATTCAATACTTTTGAGTTTTGACCCTTTTCTAAACTTCCGCCTAAGCCAAATAAACATTTGACAGATGGATGCAAACACAGTACATTTTTCTTTTTTTTTTGGCCAAGCTGCTCAAGCGATGCTCGAATCGTAAAATTTGAACATCACTTGAGCTCAAATACCCACGTTTCTCACCCAGACAATCTTGAAGGCCCTGAATTCAGCTAGGCCAAGTTTTATCTGCAGCCCTATACAAATATAACGGTACTATGATGGCCCTACAACATGTGCTATGGGAAATGGACATGAATGTTGACAAGTATACGTAGAAACACATTCAGCCTCCGTAGCTATAACGGCAGCCAAGGTCCAAACACATCCCAGTTACATGCATAGCAATAACGGCAGGATAGTAAAATCCAGCCACACTACATCAAAACAGCTACAAAAGAAATAATGAAGAAGTAATTACATATCGAAGCATCAAACCTAGAAAGTTGTTTCCTCCAGCTCCTGAATTGAAGCTCACCATGCCAGCCTTCAGAGAGAAGTAATCATATTTACCCTTCATCGTAACTTTACCATTTCTTTTGTCACCACGCTTGCCGTTTACTGTGTTCCTTTGCTTAGCAGCTTGACTTTTTTCTAAAAAAACATGTACAGACGTATAGTGTATCAGACAGCTACAAATTAACTACTAACTCAGCCTTCAGATTCAGCAGAACTTATTCTGGTAACAAGCTCCAAACTAGTAAATTCATGATCCTTCATAGTACAAATGGTAAACAAAGAGTAAAATTATTTGTTGATTACAACTGTCTGTACAAGTCTAGGGATATAATACGCAAAGCACGATACTTTCATAAAGGTGCATCAAGGAAAAACAACTTTCTCTAGAATAATAAATGCACCAAATCACCCTGGGTTCTGCAAAATCCGCCAAAAGGGTAAATCACCAACGGATGGAGCTCTGCTACTCTATTAACAAGCGTGCTTCAATTATATGGAGTAAAATGGACATAGAAATGATTTTCCGAAACAAAGATGGATTACATGTAAGAGAGATGTCTACTCAAACTTTTGTGTTTGTCTTAATATCTGACTTAGCAACGAACAAAAAGATAGGTATTAATAAACATTGCGGTTATTAACGCCTCATGGCCATAAAAATAAAAAGAAGAAGTTTCAAACTGCCTACATTATGTTGCCTTCCCACATCTAACAGCTAAGATAGCTTTAAGATTCCCTTCCATAAGAGAAACTTATGCCAGAATTTATGTTTTGCTAAATCAAATCAATATTAGATCCCATCCATGACTAAGGATTCTGCCATTTGGACATGTTACCTAAGTTGTGGTGACATGATTCTACTAAAGCTGAAAGTTGTGATTGGGTTGCATTCAATTCTCATTTCCTTCTTTTGCCAATTGCACCAAATCTAACGTTAGAGCTTTAGTAGCAGGATCCTTCTAAAATGGGTGCGCTCCCTAGACGGGGGCTCGCTCTCATCCAGACGGGAACGAGCTCCTTAATAGGATGGGAGCTATTCTTAAGGACGAAATTCTCACTTCTCTTTCCAAATATATGCAAGGAAGAAGAAAAAGAAAAAAGAAGTAAGAGAGATTTAGGACTCTTATCTTTCTCGTCTTGTATACTGGTACTCGTCTACGTGTTTAGGCCATGTATTTGGCATAAAAACATCTATTGGGATGTCATTTCTCACTCATGTTTATATACATATACATATGTGTGTGTGTGTATAATGTTCATATACATGCTCCCTTTGTAACCATAAAACATATGTATAATACACACACACACACACACACATATATATATATATAATTTATTCACATGTATATTCATTCATTAAAATATTACCTCGCCACTCCCAACCTAGGGTGCTTCTACATACCCCGCCCCCGCTTCCGCTCCGTGCAAATAAGGTTAGGACCAACATGTTTCCTCTACAACAACCCATTTTATACCAGATGGGAAAATAGAAGTGCAGGAAAACAAATGGTAGGTCGCATCACATTCATAATTTTCCACCTTTTTATCAGCACTTTTTCCATCTTCCCAAAACCAAACATATTCCCATATTTGAGACATTTCCACTTACGAAAAGGACAGAAATATCCTTTCCTTGAACTTTCTCTTTCTTTCCCCAAGCATCAAACACGCCCCAAAAGAAACGTGTTAGAGAACAATCAAACTACTCTAAAGGTAGAGGCTCCGTCAGAAAAATAAAATCTCAGTAACAGTCATGTTTATGGTTCTTTCAAACAAAAGAGCCTCTCCTAGAGGGAACAACATTTAAATAATGGTTAAATTTGAAATCCTTAAGCATGTTTTGAAGCCAAACTTTTAGAATTAAAAATTTCCCCAGTCAGAACATGCATTTTGCAGCTTATGCAAGCTCATTAGAACATACCCTTTATATCATCATCTTCAGCTTCATTTGTGGTGACTTCATTCATTTGTGCCACCCTCGATCTCTTAGCACAACCACTAGTACTTCTTGCTACCTTCCCTGATTTCCGTTGTACTTTACCATCAAAGCTGGAAATCCGATTAGTGTGACTACAAAGTTCAGTATCTGCCATCTTGGTCCAAAAAGATGATTGTGATGTATTAACATCACCCATCACAGCTGTCAAAATCAATTCCCACAAGTAATTTTAGTAGCAGAATAGCATGTAAAAGCAAGAAACAATGAGCTTGTAAAAGATTTGCATCATAAAAGCTCATTTTCATCATGCAAAATGGAACATGAAGTAAGAATACATAGAAGATTTTCTTGATCTCTTTCTTTTCATCTTGCATTTTTTTCTTTGCCACTAAAGAAGCACCTAAAATATAATGATCACAAAAGGCCACGCCCCAAATGGTTAAAAACTTTTCTTAATCAATACGGAGAACAGACACTTTGCATCTAATGTTAGAAGGAATGTCATACAATTATCTATAACAGAATTCGATATGAATAAGGTGATAAGATAAGGATAGGATCATTCAATTACTTTCCCAACCTAAACAGCATAATTGTCATTCTGAATTCATTTGCATTTTTCCAAATTAAATTAGAAAGAAAAAGATAATGAATTAAGAGAAGAATGATAAGCAGACCATAAATTTGGCTTTAACAATTACAATTTGTAAGTCATTTGCGATTAGAGTTCCTAAGAGCATAGCAAAGCACTGTAATGAGAACCTTGAGTTGAAGGCAGTGAAATCTGCCATCTGGAGGCACAGCCTATTGTATTTGAAAAATCTGCCATCTGTCACTTGATTATGCATTGACGGAACTACTAAAACAAGCTAGTCCATTCCAGGGATCTTTCAAGCTTTCAACATGACCTGACCTAGATGAGGTGACCCCTCGACATAGGCAAGTGCATCAGCCCTCAGGTGACCCGACTTAACTTAGACACTCACCCAAGGCCCCCACGTATTTTGAGAAGCCAAATGTATATTTTCATCACTGTCACAAGGTCCCAAGTAAAAACAAGTCATTATAATCAAAGACTTTTCAGAAAAAAAATTGGTATGAAAAGGAAGGATCCTCAGTCAAAGCCGCATCAATGTGAAATTGTCTGTGGGCCCCCAAAAGAAGAGTTAATTTAACCACTCGAGGCCCAAATTCGCCCAAACCATATCCTCTAAATCAAAAGGCCTAACAATTTTTTTTAATAATAAAAAAACAAAAACTTTCTTTTCCAAATGTCTCATAAAAGCCCAGCTTTTCCAAGCTTACGAGCACCAGGATTGGGATTGGAAACTATACCAATAGTAGCCTAGCCGTAGATACAGTCTCATTTCTTCTTTTATCCATAAGCTAGCAGACCTATCTTACTTGGAAATTGAAATTTTAGGAAACAGCTATAACTTATAGGTGTAGAATTCAGTATCCACAACAAACAGAGCTCTTTTAAAATTTTACCCAAGGCCACTGCAAGTGTTGTGCTTTCCCTGATGTCCACTTACTACTTTACTTCCTTTCAGATACCCGAAAGATCAAATGACTAATCTTTTTCTACTCCATTTTTTATCAATCCATAAAATATATCATCTAAATCATGTATGAATTACAAAACACGAAACACAGGACAGTACATCAATTTTGTGAGAATCCACGAGCTAACCAAGCCCAATAACTCAACAACACAAGAAATAAGCGCATCATGGGGAAGAAATAAATAAAGGAAGAGCCTCTTTAAGGGAGAAATTATCGATTCTTGCCTTCAGCAAGATTCTTGACTGTTACCTCAAACTCCACAAACAGAAAAAACAAAAAACAAAAAAAAAAAGGTAAATGACTAAGTATTTTGGAAATTGAACGTTTATAATCGCCTCCATTTGGAAGCAGATATATTCCCAAATACATATAACACAGATTACTTCCTAAAGTTAAAATGCCCACCTTTTCTGAATCTGTCGATTGAAGATGCAGCAACAACAACAGAAACCCCATCAGATGCGCGCGCCTCAACTTCCATAACCTTAAACAACTGCACCTCATCCATCACCACTCGATCCAAATCCCCCAAAACATCTTCGATTCAAACGCCAAAGCATTACAACACCGCACAACAAAACGTATTTCCAGTCGAAGACGACCTCAAAAGCTTGGATTTGGCTTCAGATTGGTGGGAAGAAGAAGGGGAATCTTGTGTTTCGAGTGGAAAAAGCATGTTGCGGCGACTGACGGAGAAGTCTAGGGCACGAAAGTTGGGAGTGGTTGAAACCAAGAATGAGAAGTATTTATAGTTTTCGGGAAAAGGGCGAAAGTCTACCGATAAGGGTATCGAGTAACCCCGTCGGTGGGTATATTCCGGTGCGGTTGACGTCAAATTCTTCTACTTGCATCCTGTTTCCTTTCCTTGTTCCGTTTCGTTACACGTGGCGTTATCCGTTGCTGAGAGATGTTTCGCTGGTTTCGGGTTTGGCGTTCTTTCCAGTTTAACCAATGATAGTGTGACACGCGTCTGAGTGAAGAATAGATCAGGGTCGTATACTGTCTTGTGGCGTTCTAAACAAGTTACGGGGTGTACCCTATTATATGCCCCTGTTGCTGGCTTTCGGTTTGAAATTACGATTATAACCCGCGAACAAGATAAGCATCTGACGATGAGTCTTTCCAAATAGGATCTTCCACTACTTGACCATAATTGTAATAAGGTACCTGAGGTTTTAGACCATTACATGATAACCCACATAATTCTCAGAAATAGCATAGGCCATTTAAATTGCTCATCATTGTTGAGGCCAATAGTTAGAGCATCCCTAACTCTCCAAAAAGGTTTGTGAATTGTGTACATTTTTTATTTTTATTACACACATCTTTTTCAACACTCCAACAATCTTTTCTATTTTACCTATTTTTTCTTAAAATATATTAATGAAATATGAGAGAGAGAAGGAAAAAATATTAAATTAATGGGTCGGTAATGAACAGTAACTCAACAAATATGTTGAGTTTTATTGAGTTGTTGTAGCAAATATATATTGGGTAGGCGTTTATTGAGGCTATTGTAAGACTTAAATTGTGTTTTGGCTCAATAAAATAGAGTAAAAATAATGTTTATTAAGGCTCTTGCACTTGCTCTTAGTTAATGAACGAGTCCGAATTTCAGACATAATCCCAAGAGAATCAAACCCTTTCCTCCTCCTCACACACACATTGAGTTAACTCACAATGCAAATAAACCATAAAAAAAAAAAAAACAACAACAAATATTGTTGTCCCATTCGAGATGTATACGTACTTCACATATTATTAAAAAAACTGGCTAATGAACGAGTCCGAATTTCAGACATAATCCCAAGGGAAATCAAAGTCTTTCCTCCTCCTCACACACACATTAAGTTAACTCAAAATGCGAATAAACAATAATAAAATAATAATAATATTGTTGTCGCATTCAAGTTGTATACGTACTTCACATTTTGTTAAGAACCTAATTTTTAAATCGTTTGGTGTCAATTTAGATTGACAATCAATATTGACTTACTAGTTACCACCAATCAATACTACTCCTACTTTTTAAACAACATCATGCCGATCAAAGAAGCATGTCTCTTAAGTCATAAGGTTTCATCTTAGATCACAAAAAACTTTTTGTTGCAATAAACCCAATATGGTAATACCAACTATATAGTAGAATGGAACAAATCTCAAGTTGAAGATACTGATCATCACCCTAACATAATGGACCTTGCTACGTATACAGAAGAAAATGCACAGAAAACGTACAGAGCGCTCACGGGGACCCACTTTTGAGCCTCACACGAGTGACCCGAACCGTTCTTTATTCTTAAAACATTTTTTCGAGTGGCCCCATAAAATTTCAGCTCAATCGGGCGGTTAGAAGTGCTTGAACCAAAATCCCACCGTTTCAATCAAATTTTTTTTGTTTGAAACAGTGAGACTTTGGTTCAAACACTTCTAACCGTTCGATTGAGCTGAAACTTTGTGGGGCCACTCGGAAAAATGTTCTAAGAATAATGAACGGTTCGGATCACTCGTGTGGGACCAAAAAGTGGGTCCCCGAGAGCGTTCTGTACAGTTTCTGGACATTTTCTTCTGTACCCATAGGTTTTTCCCTAACATAATAAAATTTATTGTTTCTGATTAATCTTTTGATTTTGGAGACTGATTAATTCGCGACTGAGATATAAAAAGGGAAAAAAAGTAAACCCTGAATAAATACAATAGTTTAGTAAAGATTGATCCTAGAAGAATAACTAGCGCTAAAGATATTATAAAGGGGCCAGTTCCAGGGACACAAATTTTAACACAAGTTTTGTAACGACCCGGATTTTAGCCATATTTTTTTTTTATGAAATAGTTTTATTAATAAAACCTAGAAATGATTAAATTAATTTTTGTGATTTAGTGGTCCTAATCCCATTACACTATCCGGTTACCCTAACCAAAAATTCTAAACTACGGTCTTGATGTTACTAAGCTCCCTCCTCTCTTATCAATCAACCCATCATTCCACCATCAAATATGTTTAGCCATTTTTTGTCTTTCTTTTCTATAGCCAATTAGATCTTTACACACCCCAAATTACTTTCCCTTAACCCTTGAATAATAAGCCATACTCACACACTCCATTAACCACTAGATTTTGGTCTAACCAATAAATTCCATTCCCATTTCCATTTTTGAGACAGAGAGAGAAGCCATTCCCCATTTCATTTTCGGGTAGCCCATGTACCCTTCATAAAACTCCATTTTTCTTCAACTTGGAGTGGTTTTTAGGCTCAGGTTTCTTCATGAAAGTTTTAGATCACTTCGAGAGCTAAGTTTTAGACACAAGAATCGTCCAAAATGGTTGAAGTTTGACTGCTCTATTGCTGTCCGAAGTTCAGTCCATTCGACGCGACCGAAGCCCATCCAAATCACTCCGGTTTAGCTTCATCTTCGGGCGAGAGGTAGGTTACATCCTACTGAACCCATCGGTATATAATAAGTCGATTTTCGTTGCGTAGAAACAAAACCCGAGCATTTCGTTAGTTGCAAGGTAGTGTAAATTCGTTTTTGAACTTCTGAGCTACTGGGTCCCGTCCAAAACAATCTGAACCCAACTTTTTCCGTGATACAAATGTAGTTCATTTCATAACGAACGTTTTGATATATAATACGTTGATTTTCGTTAAGTAGAAATAAAACCCAAGCGTTTCGATCGTCGAGAAGCAGTGTGTATGCGTTTTTGAACTTCTGAGCTACTGGGTCCCGTCCAAAACAATCTGAACCCAACTTTTTCCGTGATACAAATGTAGTTCATTTCATAAAAAACGTTTTGATATATAATACGTTGATTTTTGTTAAGTAGAAATAAAACCCAAGCGTTTCGATCGTCGAGAAGCAGTGTGTATGCGTTTTTGAACTTCTGAGCTACTGGGTCCCATCCAAAACAATCTGAACCCAAATTTTTCCATGATATAAATGTAGTTCATTTCATAACGAACGTTTTGATATATAATACGTTGATTTTCGTTAAGTAGAAACAAAACTCAAGTGTTTCGATCGTTGAGAAGTAGCGTATATGCGTTTTTGACTTTCCGAGCTACTGGGTCACGTCCAAACCACTTCAAATCCAAATTTTTCTGTGATAGAAGTGTATTTCATGTCCTAACGAACATTTTGATATATTATACATAAATTTTCATTGTGTGTAGACAAAACCCGGACGTTTCGATCAGTGGAGTGAATAGTTATCAACTCACTCGGTATAGCCACCAACTTGTAATCAAGTGAATAGTTTGGACAGTCAACTAAGCCAGGCTTAATTTTTTATTAATTACAGTTTGACCCCTAAAATTTAGATTTATTATTGTTGGGTCCCTAAACTTTAGATTTTTAACATTTTAATCACGGATTTTGGTTACTTTATATTTTAACCTTGTATTGCAAAATTTTGTATCACATTAGATTAAACATGATCTAATTTAATTACCAAGTACATGACCAGACTAGGAAATGTGTCCGTGATTATCTCTTGACCATTTTTGCAACCATACTTGTTTATTTATTAGACATGTTGATTATTATTATTGCAAGTATCAAGATGGTATACATTTCTTATATTATCACGTGGGTTTTAATAAGTTATTTTACGTGTTTACCCTTCGTTGTGGAAAAATTACAATTTTACCCTTGTATAAAGTTTTATTTACAAAAGGCCCCCAAAGTAGTAAAAATTACGCGAAGGACCCTAGAACCGTGAAATTACTTTTGTTACCCTTATACTTACTTAAAATTATGAGGGCGACCCCTTATTTCTATAAATTACATTTATGACCCTATACTTTATTTAATTACGTTAAGGCCCCTTGTTTTCAATTACCTTGGTTTGTGATGACTTGTGAACCGTGTTATTTGATTTTGTGACCCTTAGAATATCGTTATCGCTTTGCTTCTTCTGTTGTGCGCACCTATCATGAAATTATTGAATGTTAGAATGGACACTTAGGTTCCCGGGTTGGGTGATCGTAAGCAGATTTCACGTAGACATTGAGGTTAATGGAAATTGGAAATGAATTGATTTATGGGGAGTCACCCCGAGATTATTTGAATGGCAAACAGCCAAGTGATTTCGGTTTGGAGGATTATTTGGCAGCCTGCCAGGATTTCGAAACCCTAGGATATGACAATCTGTGATTACTTCATTTGAATTCTGAGGCGTTAAAAGGGTGGATGTATTATAGACCGAGTTACGGCTATATACCTACAGGAGCTGACAGTTGTCACTCGTAGCCCAGTGGTACAGTCAGTCCCTGGGAAATTCATCCTTGTGAGGCGGTTGACAGTTGGATTAAGTATGCCTTCCGTCAGGGCTCCCAGTCAGGGCAAGCAAGGGGGGAGTTTAATCACAGATTGGTCATAGTCCTTAGTGGTTATTCGGGAGAAAAGTTCTCTAGGTTGAGAACTTAGATAAAAATGTAAGTTAATGGCTAGTAAGGAAATCAGTTATGTGTTTACTCTTTTATGTACTGTTTTTCAATCATATATGTTGTTCTTGTATGTTATGTAAAGGTTGGGGGTTAGAGTAGCTATTGAGTGATTTATCGCTCACGCTGTTACACTTCGTGTGACCATGGTATAATACCATGATGTTGCTTCGCGACTCGGACGTATTACGCCAGATTGTGATCAAACAGGAGGTGTAGGTGTCGAGGGCGACGCTTATTTTGGAACAAAAGGTTTTCTAGTGGAGCAAACTCAAGAGGAGCATTGAGATCCAGGATCTTAACATTAACCTGTAGAGCCAATCTCCCTTATTTTTATGTTGGAAAATTGTAATTTAATTTTTCCAAGAAAAATACTAAGTTTAATTGTGCTTGAACTAAGACAATTATGTTATTCCATTGCTTTATTAATGAGATGATTTTTATTTATATTAATCTTTTATTAAATGATTTAAATTAATGCTTCCGAAAATCGGGGCGTTACAAGTTTTGACACTCCATCTTAGCACTTAAAATCAATGGCTAAGATTAGAATATTAAACTGTACACTCTCTTTCCCAGAGCGTAATGGACTGATTGGTGTGATTTTTTACCATGGTTTGGGTTTGGATTTTTTGAGTTAGGAAATTTAATTGGTTTGGTTTAGTTCCAGTTTCGATTCTGGTTTCATACGATAACCACACCCAAAATCGAACCAGACCGTAAAATAAATACGTAGATTCCTTTCAATTATATACACCTGTAACAATTAACAACATGAGTCCTCCTCGGTTAGGATAATTGCAATTTGTTTTACATTTATGTAGTCTTAACAATGTGCGTTACTATTTTTTTTTTTTTGGTTCAATTCGTTATGAAAGCCATAATTGGAAGCCAAAATTTGCCAATGTTAATTTATGTTATTTTGCTGATGAATAGTGGATATTCAGCGTCTTTGAACCATGTGGTGGATTAGTTTGTTGGTTTTTTGGATATTTATGTGTTGTTTGATAAAATTGAAAAACTAAAGCTGAAAGATGAAAAATTAAGTACCGAAATTTTTTTTATGCTGAAAAGTTGTTTGATAAAATATCAAGAGCTGAAGTAAGATAACTATTTCGATAAAATATGAATAAATTTAGCTTAAAATATATGCGATTGTTCTTTTTTTAATTTACTAATGGATGTCAAGTTTTTGTAGTTGTGGTAATGGAGAAGTGGTGTTAGTAGCTGGTAGTGTGGCGGCGATGGTTGTAACAAAAGTGGTGTGGTGGAATGAAGGCGAAAATGGTGGCGGTGAAGACCAGTGCAAGCGAGGACAATAGCAAGTGGTGATGTAATATTGGTTGTGAAGAAGTATCTGGTGAATGTAACAATGGAACATAAAGGAGAGATGTAGATCGAGATAAGTAGGGGTGTACATAGTCTGGATTGGACCGATTCTATAAAATCAGGAACCAAATCATAACTAACGGTTCCAAATAATTAAGAACCATAACCAGACCATTACACATATGAAACTGAACCACAACCAATCCATTAGACCAGTTTGGTTTGGTTCAATTTTTAAAAATAATAATAAAAATGAATAACATACCACTAGTTCTTTAAAATAGCTAACAACAACTTTCATAAGTTTTGAAACTTGAATTTATCCACAAAAATTGTCGCAACTTCTTTTATAAAACTACTACCATTATTAGGAGCCCTACAAAATCTAAATAACTACTAAAGTACTATGAAACAAAACCTTGAACAATAATAGGAAAATAGTAGTAATAAATGCAAGCACCAATATATATATAGTGAGGCTATATATAGAGAGAGAGTCCCGATCCAGTCAGGGATCCCGAATCCGGGATTCGTAGTTTCGGATCAAATTTTCACGATCCGAACCGTCCAATATGTTTAAAAGGTGTTTTTAAGGGTCCCCGCGAGAAATCATCAAAAAAAATACCGGGAAGGGCTTGATCCAAACAGTTTTTCCGGTATTTTTTTTTATGATTTCTCGCGGGGACTTTTAAATACACCTTTTAAACACATTGGACGGTTCGGATTATGCAAAAACAATTTTTAAAACCTAGAAAACACCATTTTTTCTTCAATCCGGGATCCTTGACAGGATCACCGGTGTACATATATAGGCCGGTTCCAGGGACACAATTCTTAACACACAACTTTTGACATTCCATCTCAATCATCTAAATGAATGGCTGAAATTAAAAAAAATAAAAGAAAATAAAAAAATTTCTCTCCAACCTTTCCCCTTCCCATTCTTCAGCAATCTCACCTTTCCCCTCCCATCTCCGGCAACCCCATCATCTTGTCTGCTTACGTTTATAAGACACTGAAATCCCAAATTAGCATATCATTAATTATCACGAATCGTTGCTCCTCACCAATTATGGAGAACCTAATTTCTTTTCACTCACCATTGAATTTGAAGGTAATAAGCGGTTAACAGCAAAGTCACTACAATTGATTTTATTTGGGAGGATGTGGGTTTGCCATTCAAAGCTCTGGTTTGAGAACATAGCAAAATCAGACTAGTATTTCTATTTTGGTTATTCAAACCTCGCTAGCTATTTATGGAATTGAAGCACTCTTTTTCACATTTTGATTCTTAAAAACTCAAATCTGGAATATTTATTGTCTTGAGTTTAATTTCAATTTAAGAGGTATTGGACCTTCGTCTTTCATGGGACAAAAAGGGCTGTTACACATCTGGTACGTGTTTGCATAAGCTCTGTATTTTAAAATGTAACCCACGTATGGTCTGCCTTTGGAATTGAATCTCACTTTGAGGATTTTGGATCCTCAAATATGGGGTTTTGGAGTTCTGCTATTGTTGCCGCTGCCAGAGTGAGGAAGCGAAACCCTCGGGGAGGGGGTGTTGGAGAGAGAGAGAGAGAAGGGGAGAGAACGATTTTTTTTTTAATCTCAGCCATTCATTTTGATGGCTGAGATGGAGTGTCAAAAGTTGTGTCCCCGGAACCGGCCCCATGTATATATGGTCCGGTTTGGTTCAAACCACGGACCAAACCAAAATACTCGGTTCTCATTTTTTTAAGAACCAGAACCAATCCATTAAACGATAAAACCAATCCAAATAGATCGGTTCGATCTGGCTGCCATTTTTTCGATTTTCTTGAACACCCTTAGAGATAATGATGGTTGAAACGGTGGTGATCATTTTGGATAGATGGCATTGTTGGTGGTGGTAATGTTAGCGATAGTGATAGTGGCGACGACAATGGTAGTCGTGATGGTGATAGTAATTGTAGCAATTGTGAAGTGAAGGTGATGGAGTGGGGGTAGTAGTTGTGGTGGAAGTGGTGACAACGATGGCATGATGGTGGTGGTAGTGGTGGTGTTGCACAGTTTTAGTGGTGGCGGCGATGATGAAATGATGGTGGTGGTGACAACTGACAATGATTGCATTATGGTGCCGATAATGGTGGTGCGGCGGTGGCATCGACTATGTAATAGTGGTGGTAGTGGTCGTGGTGGCAGTAACAGAGGTGACATTGTATTGGGAGTGGTGGTAGTAGTAGAGAGTGGTGGTGGTAAAAGAAGGGTTGGTATACAAGTTCTAACAATTTTAGTCAGAATTTAGTAGGTACCAAGTTACTTAATTTTATAATTTTTTAAGCCTACATTTTAAGATACCGTTAAAAGATTAAGTACGATGGAATATGATTATCAACCAACTTAATTGCCAATTAATTACGTTAAAGCATTTAGCGCGTCTCTAACTCTATTAAAAACGTTGATTGTCGGTGTAATACCAAACTCGGCCAATAATCCACCTATTTTGGTTTTATTCAAAAAAATTTGAGTTTTGACCATAAATTTATACTTGTTAGATTCGTCTCGTCGAGAGGAATCCAGAAACCACAAAATCTTGATGCAAAACTAACGAATGCAAAAAAAATTTGAATAAAGACAAAATAGAAAAACAAAAAACCAAAAACCGGTTTTTTACCCAAAGGATTAGTTTTTTTGTTGTGATTCCAGTAAAATAAGTAAAAACCAGTTATTTCAATTTTGGTTTCGGTTGTAGGTCCATATTTCGATAAATTTATACTTGTTAGATTCGTCTCGTCGAGAGGAATCCAGAAACCACAAAATCTTGACGCAAAACTAACGAATGCAAAAAAAAATTGAATAAGGACAAAATAGAAAAACAAAAAACCAAAAACCGGTTTTTTACCCAAAGGATTAGTTTTTTTGTTGTGATTCCAGTAAAATAAGTAAAAACCAGTTATTTCAATTTTGGTTTCGGTTGTAGGTCCATATTTCGATTTTGGCTTTTATTTTTATCCGAGTCAAACTAAGCCGAGCCGAACCGAGCCGAGCCCACTATTTACCATCCCATTCGAGCCCCACTTCAAAATTACGTCACCAGAACTCGCTCGAGACGGTTGACCTCCACAATTCTCCATTAAAGCATAGGCAACTATTTAGGGCGACTGTTTATATCCACATCCCCTCCAGCCGTCCAATCAATTAGGTACTGAGAGAGAGAGAAAGTGGCAGTGTATACGACGGCGGCGGCCGCTCACCCATAGAATCATCCATTGACCAAACTCCGTCACTCCTCCTCCTTCGCCTGAACCATAACCCATTTCAACGCTCCCTTTTAGCTTGATCCCCGTCATTTCACACCCAGCGACTACGAAAACGACGCTTCAGTAATGTATTGGTTTTCAACCATTCATTGGCTCTGATATTTTTTTCTTTCTTTCTCGGTGCACGTTGCTTTAGAAAAAAGCTTATTATTCCCCGTTAGTGCTATTTTGTGTATAGAGAGAGAGAGAGAGAAGATAGGGTTTCAGTTTGCGATGGACGAGGCGTTGCTGGATGATATTATTAATCGGCTACTCGATTCGAAGAACGGGCGCGTGCCGAAGCAGGTGCAGCTGACGGAGGCGGAGATACGGCAGCTGTGTGTGGCGTCCAAGGAGATATTTCTAAGCCAGCCTAATCTTCTTGAGCTTGAAGCTCCTATCAAGATTTGCGGTAAATAAAATAACGTAGTAGAATCGTTGTGTATTGATTTTGATTGAATAAGCACCCGTTCGTGTTTTATTAATTCGGGAGTCGGAATTTTGAGCAGTTACTAATTGGGTGTTCGTGGTTTATTATTCTGGAAGTTGATTTTGAGCAGTTATTGATTGGGTGTTTGGGTGTGGGTTTATGAGTTGTATTGATCACTTGGTACTTATCTTATCTGCTCATGTGCTAAATTCAAATGTATGCACTAAATTGTTCGAAATGAATTTTGGCTTGGTCTGAGTTGTTCGAGTTAAACTAGTTTTGTCTTCCTTATATACCAACAACAAACCAAAAAGGGAAAAAAAATCAGGGAAAACATTGTTATTGGTGAACATAAATACGTGTTCGTGTTTGGTTAACTTGGAACTTGGAATTTTGAGCAGTAATTAATTGGGTGTTTGTGGTTTATTAATGTGGAAATTGAATTTTTGAGCAATTCTTGATCACTTGGAAGTTGGAACTTATCATCGGCGGAGGGAGAGGGGGTCAAGTGGGGTCACTTGACCCTACTAAGGTGGCATTTTCCCATAGGTTAGGTTTAGTTTCAGAATTTTGCATATTTGCCCAATGTATATGGTATTTCACGGTTACTAATTTGTTTGGCATTTAAGTGTAGCTTTTTGTGGTCACTTGGTCGGTTTTGAATGTCATTATTATAAGTTAAGAAGTTATATCTACTTACCTATTTTTTGTTTGGCATTTCAGTCATTCAGTGTAGCTTTTGGAAAATCAATTGAAGTTGTATGTTACTAATAGATATCTACTTAACTCCTTTTAATTCTTAGTTCGGTGTTTTTTTGTTTTCATATTATTATGCTTTAGTAATTGACCCCACTGCCATCACGTTCTCGCTTCGCCCCTTTATCTTATATATGCTAAATTCAAATGTATGCACTAAATTGCTGAAAATGAATTTTGGTTAGGCCTGACTTGTTCATGTTCTAGTAGTTTCATCTTCCTTGTAAAACAAGAAACAAACAGAAAGGAAAAAAAAAACAGCGTTAACGGTGGACATAAGTATTGAGTGTGTACATTTTCCACTATTATGAGTTTTATTCTTTTGGCAAGTTGATATATGATAGGAAGGGTGTTAAGTTGAAACTTACTTGTACTTAGTTGCACAATCAATAAAGCTTTTCATCCTCTGCCCCATACAGTTACCATCTCTTGGCGTTGACCTTGTTCTCGGCCATTATTTGGTTTTAGCCATTAATTTGGTCTTTAATAGTCGATGAGTCATCGATTAAGTTTTGGATCTTCTTTAGGCTTGTGAGTTGTGAATCAATGAACTGACAAGACTAGATCTGCGGGTTTAACAACCTTATGTGAGTCTGAGCTGCTGTTTCTAAACCATGAATGCATTGAGTGAACTGTTTCCCAAGTTTGGTTCATTATTATGATTACTTCATATGTATCAAAAAAAAAAAAAAAAACCTTCATATGTTCATGTTTTACTGGTGCATCCATTTGAATTTTTAATTTGATTTTCCTTTTCTATTGAGAAAATATGAAGGAATGGTTTTCCATTTATTGTCTCTTCTCCTATCTGGAGAAACTTATTTCCGGGTTCATCAAACTATGAGCGTTTATGGAACATATGGCATTTGCCCTTTTTGCTTTTGACTAGGCATTCCTGATTTTCTTTCGTATATCCCTCAGTTTTGTTGTTTTGATTAGATTGTGAGATAGTGGTGTTGTACTACTTGTTCAGGAGATATTCATGGCCAGTTCTCTGATCTTCTGCGGCTGTTCGAGTATGGGGGCTATCCACCTGTGGCAAATTATTTATTTCTTGGGGACTATGTTGACCGTGGTAAGCAGAGTATAGAAACGATATGCCTTCTCCTTGCATACAAGATAAAATACAAGGAGAACTTTTTTCTTCTCAGGGGCAACCATGAATGTGCTTCCATTAACCGAATATACGGGTTTTATGATGAGTGCAAGAGGAGATTTAATGTCCGCCTTTGGAAGACGTTTACTGATTGCTTTAACTGCCTGCCTGTTGCTGCACTTATCGATGAGAAAATTCTCTGCATGCATGGGGGATTATCACCTGACTTAAAAAACCTGGATCAAATCAGTAATATAGCCCGTCCTGTGGATGTACCAGATCAGGGCCTTATCTGTGATCTACTATGGGCTGATCCTGATAAAGATATTGAAGGATGGGGTGAGAATGACAGGGGTGTGTCTTATACATTTGGAGCTGATAAGGTTTCCGAGTTCCTTAAGAAGCATGATCTCGATCTCATCTGCCGAGCTCACCAGGTGAACTGTGTAGTCAAATCTTGTTTCTTGTGTGTGAACTGTCATGGTTGTGTTTTTTTTTTTCTTCGAATGCGTATCCAGTTTGAAACTTGGCATGATGTGATGCATATAATGTGGTAGACCTGGGGCTGATAGATTACAATTGATATTTTTGTCTCTCATCCTGGATCTAAAACTTCTCCCTTAAGTTTATCACAGTGAATGTCAAACACTGAGGTTTGGGCACCACTGATGAATATGTAATGTTCCCCGGATAGACAAAAGGAAAACAATTTCAACTGGGCAAGTGTGAGGAACGAATCTTCAGAAGCCTGGAGCAAAAAAGAACAGGAGAACACCAACGCACACGCATCTGCCCCTATTGCTAAAGCTGGATTTGCTTCAGTTGTTGCTGCCTTTGATGGGGCAAGGGCAATGGGATGAAAGGAGTTGGGAGGGTGTTTGCTCCATAATTTAGTGTTTGTGGTTTTCCTTTTCTGTTTTCTCAATTTATTCTCATGGAAGTTGATCATTGTGGTTTTCATGTTTGCAAATGATTCTTAGGTTGTGGAAGATGGATACGAGTTTTTTGCCAAGCGGCAGCTTGTGACTATATTTTCAGCACCCAATTACTGTGGCGAGTTTGATAACGCTGGTGCAATGATGAGTGTAGATGATTCCCTTACATGTTCCTTTCAGATTCTTAAATCCTCAGAGAAGAAAGGGAAAGGATTTGGCATCAACACATCAAGACCAGGAACACCACCACATAAGGTATGAATCTTGTCAATATCCAAAAGGGGATTGTGGATAGCAGAAAAAGAACCTTGATACTGAATCTTGTCAATATCCAAAAGGGTAGCCAGGCGCCAGCCCCATTGCCATGGAAGCTTTTGGCAAATGGTCGAAAGTGCCCATGGTTTTAGTAGTGGGCCCTTCTTCTATGTTATGTTATTTATGACCATGACAAATGGAAAAGAGAAGTTCAAGACATTCTGCTTTATGGATATTTTCCTTGAGGATATGCTGTGGGCCATTAGATATAGCGATAACCTTAATTTCTAGGAGATCATTTTTTTTGCTGAATTTTGGTCAATCAACCGTTGAACAGACGAAGTCATTTGCTTAGACGGCATGAAGCACCCTGATTTTTTTATTGATGTATGAAATGTTTATGGGTATTTGGAATCCAATTCAGATGTGGATAAATATGGCAACGCAAGCATTTTCTCAGGTTACCATACGAAATCGTGATTTGCTTACAAGTGTGTGTTTGATGTCCATTTTCAGGGTGGGAAGGGTTGAGTAATCTGCACCAGTATTTGTCATATGACCAGGAGAGCATAGAAAGTGGGGGCAGCCGCAAGCCCTTTTAATGCGTCAACTGCAATCTGCTCATTCACTTTGTACTTCCCAACATGGTTTTCTCAATCATAAACTGGACGGGTTAAGTCTTCCATCTATCAGAACCAAGGGCTACATAGCAAACTGAAGATAACGGAGTTCCAGCAATGCCATATCGGAAACTTTGATCTACCGGTTGAATTTGCAATTCAGGTCTTATGCTGTGGAGAATGTTTTAATTTTTATTCTTGCTACACTTTTGGTTTGTGGTGATCTTTCCATTTTCTGTTACTTGTCAAATGTTGAACTCCTTTTCAATGCAAAAGATAATTTGGCATTTTACGGTTCTTTGTGATGATGGTACTATTTATTTTTCTGGCAAAAGTAGAACTTCATGAAGGGGTCTTACTACAAAGTACAAATACAGCCCAACAATAACAAATTACTTATGTTGTCTTTCCAGAGGATAAACGTTTCCTTTCGCGCTAACCTAACCCACTAAAAAAAATTGATGAAATTTGGAGGTTTGGTTGCTTCGCATTGAAACCGTCCTGTGGGAGGAAGTTCAGAAAGGACAAAGAAACAGAGCTATTCATTTGAGCCATGTTAGGCAAAATACCTTGTCAAACACATTCTTAACAAATACAAGAGCTTCTTCATATGACTAGGTATTTGCAACCATGTGTCGTTGTTTTTGGAGTAAAATTATTAAGATTTTACTGGAGTTCAAGCATAATTTGTACTTTTTTTTTTTTAGCAAACATAAACATATATTAATAAGCATAAACTAGTACAAAGGACACTACCGATCCGAAATACAAAACAACAAAACAAAACAAACCAGGAAAGCCACCTAGCAATGATGTCGGACCCAACCTCCTCTCGTGGAGGTGGGTGACTGAAGGGCGCCTCCTCTGCGCAGGATCACCACCAGATCTGCACTTTTGCACCTTCACCGCCACCGCTGGAGTCTAGAGAGCTCAAGAACCTACCGCCCGAACCAACCGACCAGGGACTCCGTGCAATGAGCTAGTACGCAGATTTGGGTATCCGTCGTCCAAAAATAATGGGGAATGGGAGATCTTTCCCCCCCTAAGGAGAAAAGTCTCAACCCTCTCGCGACCATGGAGGTCAGGGAGGAAAAGAAAAGAGAGGGATGGTCCGGATCAGTAGGGGACTGAGAGGAGAGGAGGAAAATTAGAAGGGGGTAAAAGAAAGAGGGGAAAGCGCGGGGGAACCCACTGCCCCAGACATGGAGAAAATAGGACAGTGCATTAGTCCAAACATTGAAGTCTCATGGCTGCTCCCTCTCCCGTCACCTCCACCGTACACCTCTTTTAACTTTTGTACTTATACATCTACTGATAACTGATGCTTTCTGTGGTGGGATCATTGTTCTCATATATATTTTCAGTTCGATAACGAGTTATTGTAGTGCTCGCGAATATCAAACACACACAAACACGCTATTACTTTAGAGGGAAAACTTGTATTAATCGAATCAAATACAGAACTCCATGAAAACACCTTTCTCACCGGTTCACTGTCTCACCTCACTCACAGCTTACCGTGATTTGAGAATGAATGGAATACATTTACAAACCCTGCTCAATGCATATAGATCAAATGACTTGAGCAAACTATGTTTCTCCCTGACAGGCTCTGCCTCAAGGCATGAAACTTGGACATCAGAGTTCTAAATCTTGAAAGGGAAAGTGTTTTGGTCCAGTGTACCAAGTAAATCTCACCCGTCGGATGCATTTTCCTGGTTCCTTTTCCTGGACTGTACCAAGTCTCGATCTTGAATTGTAAATAAAAGCCCTAATAAGCCACATCATTTTTTTAATGAAAGGTCAAAATCGGGGCGAGTACTAGTTGTTCATCAAACCATGCTGGCCCTGTTCGGTTTAGAGTTTTGTTTTTGTTTTGGTTTTGTTGACATCATCAT
This sequence comes from Vaccinium vitis-idaea, assembly GCA_963854785.1. Taxonomy (NCBI): domain Eukaryota; kingdom Viridiplantae; phylum Streptophyta; class Magnoliopsida; order Ericales; family Ericaceae; genus Vaccinium; species Vaccinium vitis-idaea. The sequence continues at coordinate 12,958,441 of OY978223.1, forward strand.
TTTCCTCATTTCTCTTTCTATCTCTCTCCACTCATTACAACTACTTACATCATCAAAACTAAATTACAAACCAAACACAGCCGCTATCTTTGTGGCAACAAAAATTTCAGTTCATTTCCCTTTCCTTAACGTGTAAACCAGAAAAAGATTCTTACAAACCAAAAGCAAGAACTCATCACTGAAGACCCCAAAAAAAGTCCACTAGAAGAATCTCACTAAGTCTAAACATTGATTTCTTTTTTACTTAAAACATCTTAGTACTCCCACTTCTTCAGCTCCATACCATCAGGAGGACTGCCCTCCACCTTCTTTGAACCCACGTCTTGCCAATTTGTTGACAGGACCGTCCCGTTAGACTCCACCTGCAAACCCAAGAGCATATGGTTGGAGATAAGAATGAGTATCGAAGGGAATAAACACAGGACATCATATGAGAATAAGTTCCCACAAACGCCGAATGCAGATTACTTGATACTACTGCTGGGTAGGGGTGAAATCGGTTCAGTTTGATCAGGGTTTTGGCCAATTTCACAAACCGGCTAATTTGTTTGGAGTTCCAAGACCAAAACTGGAGCAGACAAGTTCGGTTTGATCTGGTTAGGTAACTTCAGTTTGGCCCGGTTGGTAACTTAGATTTGGTCCTGTTTATCCGGCTTTGAAAAACAATTTGCGAGCTTGCAACATTAGGACATTAGAAAAGGAAGCCAACTACTACGGGTAACTTCACCATTTTTCTTTGAAATTTCCAAACTAAACTGGACCAATACTCCGCAAAACCAAACCAACCCACTTTCTTTGGCCTTTTCAGTTTTCCCGGATTTTATTTCACCCTAACTACTACAGGTCTCCACACACATGTATTGTTTTCCAACCCCAGCGAGATCTCATGGGATTTCTTTGAAGGGGAACATGATCACATTCATTTGTGAACATTTGAGCAAGCCAGTGATGCAAAGAAACAAAAGGAATGAATTCGGAGCTTACAAAAGATTTCATCATGGCTCTCCTCATGTCCTCATCTGCACTTTTATATATGTCTCCGAACAACTTATTCACAGCTGCATCACCATCTAGCTTCTCTTCCTTTTCCTGAAACTCAAATTATCACTTAATCAGGTCCTTGCAGATAGTGACATAAGGAAATGAAATTGCATAGAAGCTTGAACTGAACTATAAAAGTGAGGTACTCTCTACTCTAAAGATGGTGAAGAGCTCAAAACCTCTTTCTTTACTTGCGCTTCCAACTTATCCCAGTCTTTTGTCCTTGGTCTTGAAGATGGGTAACTCGGCTTCTTTAAAACTGAAATCATAAAGAGACGTTCACTACAAACAGAATAATGGACTACTTGTTTATTTTGCGGGTTATGGCAAAAATCATACACGCACAACAGATGTTCAATACGGTTATGTGGCCACTATGCACTGCTAAATATTTTGATGGTAGCACCAGATCGGCTTAACTTAATGGAATACAGGCTGTGGCTTACCCGGGGACACATTTGCATGTGTTACAGCAACAACTTCCTTGCTATATTCAAGAGATGGCCAGTTAATTGCTTCTGCTTTCACAAGTCGTATTTCAACTTTGGTTGACAATACTTCAAACCTGCACTTATCAGGTACGATCTGTTCTCCATATAACCAACCGCAGTAGCGTTAGCACTAGAATCAATTTGACATTTGACACTATAAGCTTCATGTCCGCAAATAGATTTTTGCAGTGAAATTAGCACAATCGCCATTACCATTATCAGATTCACACCCAGTCACCCAGCATGCAGCCATGAACAAGGCGAAAATGGATACAGAGTGAATATAACAATGACAGACAACATGGTTAGAAATTAGACCTTCCACTGCCACGAAGGGTCTAAAGGTTGTGATCTACCATCATTCTATTACAGGGAAGAATTCAAGGATTCTAAGTTCAAAGACATGGATAATGCTCCATCAAAAACCCTTCTGCCCAAGCAGTAGGGAACTTGATAAGCATTGGTAGAATGTATTGAAGGAACAGAGCTTGACAAGGAATACAAGAACATGTGAAGCATTTCCATTAGATACCTTTCCAAACAGCCGTGGCTGGAAATGGTACTTGCTTTCGCCTGGAACATCAATCCTAACACTTAGCTGCAAGGAAAAAGATGCACACTTGATAAACATATCAACTTTTCAAGAAACTCCATAGATGCAGCTAAAAATCCAAGAAGCAGGATTCAAAGGACTACTATTTAACAGGACATCAGAAAGTGTAATAGTTTTGACATACTATTTGTTCACCGAAGTCAATGGAAACGTTTTTTGCTGGTACCCCCTTAGCAAATATTGTCACAACCACTTCTTCTGGCTTCTGATAGTGTGCATGCCTGTTTAAGCAATCAGTCAACAAAATTGAATGAAGCTAGGACAATGGTACACACAGCAGCTCAAAAATCAGAATAACTCGTATGTAGATGATCATGGTTATATCAACACAACATATTAAGTACAAAATTGCAACATAGAAGTGATGCAGCATATTAAGCATGAAAAGAGGCATATACCTATACTTTGGTTTGACTGATTCCACCTCTTTCTTCTGACATGATTCACTGCGTCCTTCCTCAGCTTCTTCAAGATTGGCAACCGATTTTTCAACCGATTGTGCAGCAATTGGGGGAACTTCCGGTGTCAAAGATCTAGTCAGAACACTGGTTTCCTCTGAAATAGCATACAGACACCGTTAGAAGAATGAAGATTCTAAACTGACAAGTAAGATCTCCTAAACCAACCCATTGAGGCCATGTCTAGGAGAGAAATAGAGGGGAGCGACTTTGTGAAAGAGTAGGAATTTAAGAATCACCGGGTTCACATATTTCTCAGTGTAACAAGAGATGACTCGTGTGTAATTCCACTAAGGACTTGAAGTCACAATTTGAGGGCCTACAGGTTAAATTCCCCCAAAAGCAAAATTTATGTTATTTTCAAATCCGTAAAACTAAGAGACTGAGTTTAAGGACTACTGAGTATTTGAGCTGTTGCTCTTAAGAAATTAAGTTTAAGGACTACAGCCACTTGCATATTGATCCTTGATTTTTAAGTTTAAGGACTACAGCCACTTGCATATCCATTCTTGATTTTTATCTTTATTTTTTTCCAAATCAATAACTGTTTCCACATACCCTCTCTGGAAACCTTGTCACAACCATGTTACTCTGCCTTCCAGCAATTTGCACCATATAATTGACCTTACAACAGTTGGTCAAACCGACCTTTGAACTTGAACTGATAGATTGTGTAGGATCCGCTGAATTTCCACAACACTTCTCCACTTAAATCAATTCCAAAAACACAACTATTGCGACATTGTGAGTTTTTTTGCTCAGTTGACATTGTAATTTTTAGAAACCCATGAGTGCGAGGCATTCTAGCTTCTGCTAAAAAACATAGCCTTGCTCTCTCCCAAAAGGCGTCAATAACACTGCTATCTCAAACTAGTTCCAAATTTCAGTATAGCCCTGTACATACCTGCAATACGTTCATCACAATCTGAAATCAGCTTGCTGAATCTTGAATCATTTTGCGCTAAAGAAGCACCTTTCTCAAGCGCTGCCTTGGCAGTATGATATTCTTCCAGCTTGAAACATGCAATGCTGAAAAGCAATTCGAATCAATAAATATCATTGAAAGGTTTAACTTTTTAGGAGAAGGAAATATATCATGTGTTGGCATAATATTTTGCAGTTGGAATCATATATGACAGGACAAGCGGTCACTGTGGTCTCCATAAACACAAAGTAAAAGCAAATACTGAAACAATAGGCTTCGTACTGAGCACAAAGAGAAGTTACTCAAATCACTCCACCATGTAGCCTCGCTAAATAAAATAAAATTAACCTGGATTTTTTTTTTTTGCCCATTAGCAAATATTAACACCACTAAATAAGGAAAATGATCGATCAACAAGAAACGGTAAGTAGATGTAATTTAGGGTACATGTCATATAACCATAACAACCAAAAAATGGATCGGGGTGTCCAAGGACAAAACCAGGATACCGCCTATGGCCTATGGGGATACCCAAAGGAAGCTATTGGGGCAGCCGGGCAGGTGACAGGACAGCTGAAATTTAAACGACTTAAATGATTGTTATATAATAAATACTGCTTAATACACGCCCCTAATTAATATCCAGTGGATGAAACACAAGGGAAATTGGGCCCGCCTTGTCCTGTCCAGTTTCAACTCCCAGCAGCTAACTAAATCGGAAAATAAGAAACTGAACATAAATGTAACTCAACTGTAAAAACCGGGGTGAAGATAAATGAATTCATAAGTCTATACTCTATATGATCAAAACAAGGATTCTAGTGACATTCTTACTGTATATAGAGCTAATGCTCTAACTTTAGTCAAAATGTCAAAGTTTATCTATCCACATCTTCTAATATCACAAATTTACGTGAATATGTGGAATTTGAGGGTAGCCAATGGGAAGGGGGCCAGACAATGTATAAAAAACAAAATGAAGCTGCTCCAAAGCACGGAGGCCATGCCCTTTCTGTCTAAACATGAATCCTTAATTGGTCGTGACTTATATGTGGTACTGAGGACTTTATGAGCTCCCTACAGTAAATGAGAGAACAAGTACAATAAGCAAGCACACGCACGCAGAGAGAGAGAGAGAGAGAGAGAGAGAGAGAGAGAGAGCATGAAATGATATAACTATCAAACTATTACTCCCAGGGCCTCTTGAGCCAACTCCCTTTTAACTAAGGTCCTAGAAGAGTTCCAATTAAGCAGACAAGGAAGTTCATTCTTGGTCCTAAGAGAATGCAAAGTGGATTTGAATATGCCCAAAAAAACAGCAACTAAGCCTGGAGGCAAAGGCAGGATATTTCCATGGAGGTCAAGGTGGCGATCAAAAAACTTTTGTCATGTTTGATTGTCAGTTGTGAGATAAAAAAGTTGCATAGGATAGTGTACTCTTCATTTTTAGTCAATTTTTTTAACATTTTTCTTTTTTAATAGAGATACTAATATACATCGAGAAAGTAAAACTAAAGAAACAATTTGATAAAAATTACTCGAGATGAAAAAAGGCGAATGATGAAGCAGTTAAAAATTATAAAGATAAATTTCTTGAGAAGAGAAAAGAGCAAAGTATTTGTTTTTTTGTTTTTATAAGGGCGATCAAAAAAATTTCAGGGCTATGGAACTCCATGTTTGTTGATGTTTTCAACATTCATGTGCAACACGGATAATGGTTAAGCAGCATAAGAGGAATGTGATGCCAATTATAAGCATTAACTAAGAAGGTAAAGAAAATAATGATAACTCACCCTTTCCGTAGGTATGCCTTGGACATTAAAGGATCCAACTCAATTGCTTTATTCGCATCAGCAACAGCTTCTGCTCATTTGATGCACATAGTACAGGTTACAATTAAATACTCTAAATCGAAATCCAAATTAGCAGAATTTGGCATAAAGAAGTAAATAAACGTAGCGGCATATTCTACTTAATCCAAATACATGCAAGCATTTGCCAGAGTTTAAGTCCGGTGCCAGGGCATTTATGGTCCATGGAAGAGTAAACAATAATTGCTACCACTTGAGAAAACATATTTTTGACAGAATACATTAAAAAAATAACAAAAAATTCAGCCAATCCTCTTATCCCTACACTTAAAGATTTGGCATAAAAACACAAACGTACATTAACCACCATATGTAACCAATCTTACATAATATTCATTAGTCACTATTTTGTCCCAATTTCCCTTAGAGCTTAAAAGTAACCAAGATACAATTATTGTGTCAACCTCAATCCAAACTGGGGAGAGCAAATATGGGTGAAGAAATCGCATATAACCACTGTTAACCAAATCATACATTCAGTCCTGGGTAATAATGGTTTCTATTTTATTTTCTAGTATTACTTAAAGAAAACCATGTCATAAAATTTTCATTCTAATATGGTGAAAGTTGTAAATTTCCTGCCAAAGTCACATAATGCACATGCGCCTGCATGAGACACTCGAGCAGATTGAAAGCTCGAGCGGATGGTCTGAAGGGACTATGTGAGTAAGGCCCCGCCTCTATTATTATTTATTTTGTTTTTTGAAAGGCTTGTAGAGAAAAAGGTTCTTATTTCGCTCCTGTGCAGTGTTTTTTCCCAAAACCATTTCACATACGAGCCTAGTAAATACAAAATTAGAAGGCAAAAAAAAAATATCATTACCAAAATTATACATACAGATTCTTAGGACTACATGTATCTAACTCAAACTGAAGAGCACGAACTAGACACAGCCATGCATGGCAAACCAATCACAGAACCGAAGAGCTGTCCAGTGCCCTTCGATGGACGTTTGGTGGGCCCACACATCGAAAGGCTTCTCATACAGTTGTGTTCTAGACTTTTTGACATGGTAGAAGTTATGAAACGCTAAACAATTAGGCTTGTAGAGGAATAGTATCTTATTCCGCTCCAGATAGTATCTTTTATTATTTATTTTTTTCCGCCAACATACGTGCATATCAAAAATATAGTACATAAGAGGAACAAACAAACTATTACCTGAATTACACATACAAATACTTCAAATAGTAAAAGTCCAGACAAGCACGAACTAGACATAGAAAACCATACCAAACAAATCAGATAAACCTACACCAAATACTCATCACAAACACACGCAATTGCGAATAACCGAGAATCGTTGTACACAGAGAGGCCCATCTGAATCATTACCTGTGAAATTATTGAGCTTGATATTGGCCTGAGCGCGTTCAGCGAAGAGATCGGCGCTTTTAGGGTTAAGGTCAATGGCTTGCGTGTAGAGATCGACGGCGCTCTGGAAATCGTCGTCTACGAATGCTTCTCTGGCTTTGCTTGCCGGATCAGTCGCCATTGCTTGCAGACCTGCGATTGAGACAAGGGTTCGGAACGGAAACGAATGGACTGGTTTGAGGAAAGGAGGAGAAAGGCACTGTGAAGACTTCTGTGACCGTCAACGTCGATGGATATATGAAGAGTGGAGGGAAATTGTGGTATTGCTGAAGGAAGTGCAGGGATATAGCGGTGAATCCGGGTGGTCTTGTTTTCCGGGTAATTGTTCCATGGGTCCCAAATCAGGGTCGAATAAAAGTAGGGAAATGGGTACCCTCCGGTTCATGTTTTTAATTGGAGGATATAGTGCACATCAAGACCGTTTATTTCCTGTAATCAATACTCCATCCGTCCGGATTTGTTAGTTCATTTTGGGAGGTCGTATCATTTTTCAAACGATTATATCTTGTAATTTACAATGTTTTATGTAATTTTAAAAACATTGTGTTATAGAACTACTCGAAATCTATATTGGATATACTTACCAATTTAAATATATCACTAATTTTTTATCCAGTTACAATAGAACGATGGACAAACAAATCCGAACGGAGGGAGTAGTTTGAACTTGCTTATAAACTATTGTCGGTAAGAGTAATTATACCAATAGACACTCTAAATGTGGATCGTCTCCTCTAATTTAATACATGGACTGGGACTAGAGAGGATCCGAATCCTAGAAGTAGAGAGAGCATTTGATATCCCGGTGCAATATTCTACTGTTGTCATGACGGTCTATACCAAGGAAGCAAATAAGCTTCTGTTGCAAGTACCTACGGATACATCAAACAGCCTTGCGTACCGTTAATTCGTTGTCTTACACATCTAAGAGCAACAAACCAAACATATATACATGGCTTTAGCCAACCCTCTTTTAGACCACCCAAAACCATCTTGCCTACTTAGAAAGCCATAGAACTTACTAGTCTGAGACAGGGTCCTATAGGTTTGGAGATTATGTGTTGCATTTATAAGCTTTTTCTTTCGGAAGAACCTATACTAGAATTTCCATTGTATTTATGTTGTATGAGTCTGTTTTGTGGCCAAGTTCGAGGGTTGGTCCTTGGAACTCATCTAGGGTTCTGACCCACGTTTTGACCCATATCACCTGTTCAGTCTAGAAAATATATCTGACGAGTTCTGTAAGATGCAAGAGTTCATCATTGTTATGGGCCAAGAGGGGGTATACAATGTCCTAAACTGGACTGAACTAGACAAGAGGAAAACTGGATGTGTTTGTGTGTAGTTATTGACAAGTACGAAAATTGATGACGTAACATCTAACTTTCTCACGACTCATGGAGTTAATGAAAAGGGTGAACTACGTAGTAAAACACAGTTTCACTTCACATTTTCAAAAAAAATTTCAAAAAGATTCTTTCATCATCTCTCATCTTTTCAATCATTAATCACATTTCTCTCTACTCATACCCTCTCTCCAATCATTATTTTCATTTCTCTCCAATTATTACACCTCTCTCTAATTATTATTTTTTCTAAAAATCCATCAAAACACTATCTCAAAAATATTTCTCAAAATATTCTTCTCAAAATTCTCAACCAAACAAAGCCAGTAAAAGTTGAATCTAACCCTGTTGGTCCGATAAACCTGACATGGGATAGTTTTGTCATTTTCAAAACCTTAAAGGAGACTTATGTATTTGTAAGAAACCTTGGGGAGGTCAATGTAATTTAACACCTCACGAATGGAGCACTAGATGAGGTTTTCAAAAGTGAAAAATTTGAGAAAAAAGTACAGGACATAATTTGTGACAAAGATTAAAGGGTGTTCCACTGATGTGATTTTTTGAAAAAATTAATTTTTCACGTTTTTTTATGTGATGTATTATGAGAGAATGACTGGTCTCAATTTAAAAAAAAACAGTTGTTTTTTTTTTTTTTTTAGTGGAACACAAAAACTAGGGTTTTGTTTGATGTAATAGCGCCCAAGGATTGTGTGGCAAGGGCTCAGGGAGATACATCGATCAGAATCAGAGCGACCCCGTCAATCGAGAGCTCTGGGAAACTTCCCAGCCCTATCGAACGAAGGTAGGGTTCCTGTGTGCGTGTTTCTCCCGTTGACAGGTACCAGGCATATAGGGCTTATCTAAAGAGTAGGCAATTGTTAGTGGGTTGCAATTACGATGGGCACTGATTTGTCCGAATCGAGGCGGTCGAGGAGTATTGAAATGAGGGATCGAGACGATTCTCCGGCGCGAGATTCGGAAGAGAAGGAACGCAGGAGTAAGCATCGGAGTAGTAGGAGCAGTCGAAGGGAAGAGAAGGGTCATAGAAGTAAGGACCGGGAACGCTCGAAGGAGAGAGACAGAGAAGGTAATGATCGTGAAAAGGATAGGAGAAGTACCAAAGATAAAAGGACTGAGAGAGATTATGAAGAGGAGAAGTACAAGGATAAGAGGAGTGAGAGGGATTATGAAGAGGAGAAGTACAAGGATAAGAGGAGTGAGAGGGATTATGAAGAGGAGAAGTACAAGGATAAGAGGAGTGAGAGGGATAAAGACCGTAAAGATCGAGGGAAGGAACGAGACCGGAATAGGGATAGGGATAGGGATAAGGATAGAGAGGCAGAGAACGATAAGGAGAGGGCGAAAGATAAGAGCAGGGATAGGGAGAAAGGAAGGGAAAAGGAAAGAGATGTGGCAAAACACAGAGATGGTGATAGGGAAAGCGAAATCGACAAGGATAGGGATAGGGATAGAGATAGAGGTGTGGTTGATCGAGAGAAGGGAAAAGGGAGGAGGGAGAAGGAGAGGGAGTTGGATCAAGATAAAGAGAAGTCTAGAGAAAAAGAGAAAGCGGGTCGGGAACACCAAGACGGTCATGACAGGGGTAAGGATGGAGGAAAGGATGATGGGTTGAAAGTAGACCGTGAAAGTGGTCAGAACGGGGATGTAGGCAACCAAAGGAAGAGTTCTCGTCACGACGAGGATGAAACCAGGTCCAGTAAGTATCAACAGAGTACCGGGGGCCAATCGGGTGGATCACATCTACAAGCTTCGGAGGTTGAAGAGCGCATTTCAAAGTAAGTTATGCTTCCTATCAGCTTTGGATCACATCTATTTTGGGCATCATATGTCGTTTGTGTAGTTCCTCCACTTGCCAATTCCTTCATTGACCTTTGTGGTACTGGTCTTTATTAAAACTTTGATGTTTGATGTGAGATTTGTTTCTTGTTTTATTGGACATCTGAGAACACGAGCTCTTAGTTGTAATTACATGCTTCAAGTTACTTGCTTATTATCACCATTGGAGAATTGTAACGTGGTTATACTGAGTGTTCATGATGGGAACCAAACGCACGTATAGTGCCAAGAAAGGAGATTCTCTGTGTAAGTAACACAAGCATTTGTACAGAAGAGGCATGACACGTCACACATGTGGCGTAGACATATACTCTTTGGATACTCCTAAATCTCAATGTCTTAACCTAAACGTCAAAATCACAATGTCAAACAATTCACTGATACTTCACGTCCTCTTCGGCTACTCTTGTTGAACCCTCTGAAAACAACCCATCTTGTCATGTAATGCGTTTCTAGAAGTACTTGTATGGTGTGTAATCTAGGACAGAAAAATAATTTCAAATTATGTGGGCGAATGTATATGCAATAAAAAGTTCGTAACGAGCATGTTACAAATAGGAGGGTGAACCTTTATATTAGAGGATTTTGAATTTTGATATGCTGCTATTATAAGAATTATATTTAGATATTTTTGTCTGGATATTAAAAAAAAAAAAAATCCACTTCACATAAAAATCCCATGCAGCTCTAATCCCATTTAATTGTTGGGGTTGCGGATGTTGTGGGATGTCAATATGTCATGTGGGTTGTGGCGGTAGTGGTTGCGTGATATGCGGAAGTGCTTTTTTTTTTTCAGGCTGATTAGGGGAAAGTATCACTTAATTTTATGTATTCTCTCAAAATTATAAATCTAGAAATTCAAGGAGGGAGGTTTGGAGGCTTGGGATGTCGCACTATGTTTCTATTTGGTATGGATTGTTATGTCTCATGGAAGATGGTAGGTTTTAGATGTCCAATGATGAATTAACTTTGGTTTTACGTACACGCGATTGAGCCGCTTCTTTGATCTAGGAGTGAGCATGATGCATGCCACTCCTGAGGTAGCTATATGACGTTCTCTTAGTAGGATGAGACCCCCACGCTGGCCACTGATGTAGATAACGGGCCAATTGACTGTAACATTACTAGCCCGAAGAAGGCTATAACTTGTATATAATATATATCCAACCAAGGTTCTAAAACTCGCTAGGCGCTCCCAGGGCGGCAGGGCACCTTCTAGCTTCCAGGGCTGAGTACTCGGCGCCTAGTCGGGCAATTAATCGGGATAGTCGGGATAGTTAGTCTAGTCGGGCTAGTCGGTGAGGGTCCTTCTAGCGCCTAGGCAACGAGTACTCGGCCTTCTAGACCTTCTTTTAGAACGCTGTATCCAACAGGTCTGACACTAAAAAATTTGTCGGAGACTCCTAGCCACAAAGTCACCATTCCTTGCCTAGACCTTGTAGTGGTACCACATCTCACTGAACCACCTAAAAAGCTGATACTAAAAGCCTATGGGAACAAATTGACTCAAGTTAAAATCAAATGAAAGTAACATAGATTGGGAATAAATATTAGCATATAACATTCGCTTTAAAACAGACTAAACCTTCTTATCTCAAGGACAAATGACGTGATTTGCATCTGATGTATTATGGATGCAATACGCCAGGCACATCGTGCCCCAGCTTCACCGTCTATTTGGTCATTCTCGGGCTGGAATATCATTACAAATAGCGATGTTGGGGCTTCGGAACTTGGATTTTCGGGCCAAAATTCACACGAATACCATGTCTTGGGCAAATGCCAATTGATGAGCATTACTTGTCGGCTGGGATATCTATACATTTAGCGATATAGAGGCTTTGGACCTTGGATTTTCGGGCCAAAATTCTTACGTAATACTATGTCTTGGGCTAATGCCAGGTGATGAGCTTCACCTTTTTTTTTTTTTTTTTTTTTTTCCGTACTTCGGAAATATAATGAGCATCACTTGTTGACTGTGTCTTGACAGTCGTTTACACCTCCATGGTAAAAAATAACCAGCATCTACAGCCACACAAATGCAGTAATCAACTCAGCCCCAAGTAAAATGTTAATAAAGCTTGATTAAGATGACGCGACACTCTCACCTTAACCTTATGTCAACCATGAGACGACTCTCTTAGCAAAGGCACAGTATATCTCATCGCCTTGTGCACTAACACAAAACATGTCTCATACACGTCTGTTAAATTTAATTGCTAATTAGAAATCACGACGTTGTATATGATGACATATTAGGTCTCAGTATGACCAATTATGACCGTATGAGCTCCCACTATTGATTTCTCTGGAAGTGTAGAATTTGACTAATTGTTGTCTCTATCGAAATCTCCTCTTAAGACCTCCAAATTTGTTATGAATGCTGGGAAACATAGGAAAGGAGAAAGGACATTTCTAAGATCAACAAGTAACCCGATTAAGTTAAACATCAGTAGCATGGTAGCAGGATCCTCCTATCTTGGTATCAAATCTACCTCAAAACTTCGCTTCCCTGCACCCGAAAGTCAAATCTCCTAGGAACCTTGTTCCCATCGAGAAAGGGGTCTGCTCCCAATTAGGATAGAACCTCTGAAGCACATAAATCAAACAAAAGAAAAGAAAAGCTACCAAGCAAGAGCAGATGAAGTAACAATAAGATATTAGAAAAATATTGCGAAATATAGTAATATACTCATGTACTAAGTATAAGCATAATAATAATTCGTACACATAAGCACTTCCACCCCCATAGCTCAAGAACCAAGTAGTTTTCAACAAAAGATTAGTACATACTTGCTAAATCAACTGGTAGAATGGGTACCAGAACTTTAAACCCATAAAACTTTGACAAAGTACTGACATAAGTGTGAGTTTCGAACATTGAGATTAAATACTAAAATGCATATGGATATTGGGTTCCTTCAGGCCCTATGCCCTTCTCTATTCTCTTCCGCTTTTTGCTCTTGGGTTTCCTCTTGTCTCTTACTCTCGGCAGAACTACCAATAGTTATTTGCTTTTCTTTCTTTTTCTAGATATATCGCTAAACTCTATCTCATTTACAAGGGCAATTTATGCAAGTGCGAAGGCATATCTTGGATATATGTAAAATTACAAAGGTAGGTTAGTTTTCTAAGATGGAGCAGACAGACATGCACCAAAATTAAATGCATTCTCTTCCTTTCCACTTTATTAAATCACATTTTATCCTCTTAAGTCTTAAACAAAGGTATCATTTTCATAATTATACATTAAAACCCATAAAGAAATTCAACCTTTATGAATTTTATAAGTAATCCCACTAAGTGGCATGTAGCTTAATCAATCCCTACAAACATCATTTTCATTATTATTTCTGACATAATTAGTAAACAAGATTCAAGTCTCACTGAGGCGTACAATTAGTGCGCTTCATATAACATGTTATATTTCTTGCTGATTTTAGTTGTTTCTCATTTTTGATGTAACTCATTGGCTTTTTTAATCAAGGCTTCTAAATATGTTGGAAAATCTGAACCCTAAAGCAATTCTAATTGAAGATAGTAGTGAGAGACATTCAAAGAATGTTCTATGTTGTCCTGTATATTTGTGCCTTATGTGCTGCAATTGAACGTAGCCTTAGTTACAAACCAAAACAAGCTGGCTTTTGTATGAATCTTGTCATATTCAGTTTAATAATTTGCATTGTCTTCAAGTAGTGAAATGCTAGTATGAAATTATCTGTTGAGCTTTTTTTACAAAAAACAGATGTGCTTTTTTGCTTTGGCACTTTACTGTCCTTACATAGTTCTCGAAAATATTTGATCAAGGAGATTTCGTTTATGTATTTTCTGCTCCTTTTTTTTCTTAGGATGAAGGAAGAAAGACTGCAGAAAAAATCTGAAGGACTTTCTGAAGTGCTCACATGGGTTAATAGGAGCCGCAAAATTGAGGAGAAAAGAAATTCTGAGAAGGAGAAGGCCTTGCAGCTTTCAAAGATTTTTGAGGAGCAGGTAATTTTTTTCTTTTGTGCTTCCTTTCTTCTGTTTTGGAGTGAACAGTTGATCTTACAGGTAATTGTTTGCAGGACAATATCAATCAGGAAGAACTCGAAGATGAGGGGGTAGCCCGGCATACTGCTCGTACGGTTCCTTTTCTCTCTCAATAATTAGGAGCTATTTTATTATTTAAAAGTTCATCAAAACCTATTAGTTTGGGTGGATGTCAGATGAAAGTTGAGTCAGTCTGTTGTTACTAGATGGTATATGAGCACAAAGTTGGTGGTGCAAAATGAACACATTCCTTTAGTTCTGAAATTAGTAGAAAGGAACCCCTTGACAGTATGGCAGTCTAAAACCTGTTAATGGAAATAAGTTCCAGATTGATGAATTTTTTTTTTTTGCATAAAATCTTTTCCCCATTTTATGTTATGTTCATTGGTTCTTGCCAGAGCTTCAATTTCATTGTGTAACTCTATTGTATTCAATTTTGTTTTGCATATCCATTAACAGAAGACTTAGCTGGGGTTAAAGTTCTTCATGGGCTTGACAAAGTAATTGAAGGTGGTGCAGTTGTGTTGACACTCAAAGATCAGAGCATACTTGCTGATGGTGACATCAATGAAGGTAAAGCTTTTTTTGTTCGTTTATGCCTCTCCCTCCGTTCCACCTCTCTGCTATGGAATTATTCTGGTTCAGATATGCTGAAGTTGATCTGACATTTTGTACAATAGAGATGGACATGCTTGAGAATGTGGAAATTGGGGAGCAAAAGCAGAGAGATGATGCGTACAAGGCTGCAAAGAAGAAACCGGGAATTTATGTTGACAAGTAAAGACATTGCTGTCTAGTTAGTGTCTGTACATTTATTTGAGATGATTAACTAACCTTTTGTTCATTGTGTAATTTTTAGGTTCAGCGATGAGCCAGGTTCTGAAAGGAAAATACTCCCACAGTACGATGATCCTATTGTAGATGAGGTTAGTGTTTTTTTTTTTGGAATCGTGAGGTTAGGTTTGAGTACTACTGTTTGTTGGAATTGTAGGTCTTCAGTTGTATTGCTCTTTTGTAGTTAGCTCATTCTTACTTTTGCAGGGAGTAACTCTGGATGCAAGTGGACGTTTCACTGGCGATGCAGAGAAGAAGCTAGAGGAGGTACTTATTCTTGTTGATGCTATTTTAAGAAAATGCTATTGAGATGCATAGTTATTGTGATCTTACTGGAAGTGCATTTTCTTTGTCAGCTCCGAAAAAGAATACATGGTGTTTCAGCAAACAACCATTTTGAAGACCTAAATACATCTGATAGAATCACATCATCAGATTATTACACTCATGAAGAAATGGTTCAGTTTAAAAAACCCAAGAAAAAGAAATCATTGAGGAAAAAAGAGAAGATAGACCTAGATGCCCTTGAAGCGGAAGCCATGTCTGCTGGATTAGGAGTGGGGGATCTTGGTTCACGGAATGATGGGAAGAGGAAGGCCATTAGAGAGGAGAAAGAGAGATTGGAGGCTGAAATGAGAAGCAATGCTTATCAAGCCGCATATGCTAAAGCTGACGAGGCTTCCAAAGCTCTACGACTGGAGCAAACTCGTACTGTCAAAACAGAGGAAGATGATGATAATCCAGTATTTGGAGACGATGATGATCTTCATAACTCATTAGAAAGAGCTAGAAAATTAGCTCTCAAGAAGCAAGCTGCGGTGGCAGCATCTGGTCCTCAGGCCATTGCGCTTCTGGCTGCTTCAACTGCTAGCCACTCAACTGCGGATGACCAAAACGCCACTTCTGGAGAGACACAAGAAAACAAGGTTGTCTTCACAGAGATGGAAGAGTTTGTGTGGGGTCTTCAACTTGATGAAGGTATTCTTCTTTTTTTTTTGTGACCTGAACCTAGTGAATGCAAAACGGAAATGTTTTAAGTGCATGGTTAGAGGTTACAATAACAAATATGTCAGGTATCCTGTGGAGGGCTATTATAGTAATTAAGTTATCAACTCAAAATTGGATTTAGTCTTCACTTTTCCCTGCTAGCTATACTGGATGCTCTTTAGATATATTCCATACAGATGATAGGCGTATTTTGCATCTTGGCAAAAATAGGTGTAACCTTGTAGAAGATATTCAGAAGTAGCCCTGGAGTAATACCATTCTAGGACGAGTTACGCTTACCATGTTCGTATCTGGCAATTAAATTCGGGACGAGTAGGTTCCTCTACAGTTTGATGGTCGGCTTGCGCAGCTGCGCTCTTATTTGGAAGTGGTCTCAGTAGTGAAGTCAATATAGAGAGAGGGTAGTCGTCCTTGCTAGGAAGTAGTTGATTTATCTGACTATTTTGACTATGTATCATTAACGCGAGTTTTCTTTCCTTTCTCTTTTTATGAGTTTAACGGACATGGACCTTGGCTTGCATCTACTAAATACTAGAACTCCCCCTATAGACTTACTAAGAAAACAGAAGCCAGATAAAAGGTGATTCAGTTTTACCCGACGAGGAACTTGCTTGCAGAATGAGTCTATATATATATATATGGACGCGGTTCTAGTCCGGGATCTGGACCTCCGGACCTCCATGATCCGAGCATTTTTTTGACGATCCGAGCCGTCCAATGTGTTTAGAAGGTGTTTTCAAGGGTCCAAGCGGGAAATCTTCAAAAAAAAATACCGGGAAGGGCTTGATCCAACCAGTTTTTCGCAAAACCAGTTTTTCGCAAAAACTGTATATCGCGTGGACCTTGGAAAACACCTTTTGAACACATTGGACGGATCGGATTTTCTCAAAACAATTTGCAACACAAAAAAACACCCCAAAGGCTCCAGTCAGGGATCCCTGACTGGAACCGTGGGGTGTATATATATATACATATGGCATTTCCTTAATTAAACAATTTACAGCATCACTTATGCTCTTTCAGAAGCTCATAAACCAGATGGTGATGATGTCTTCATGGAGGAGGATATAGCACCAAAAGCCCTGGATCAGGAAACAAAAGATGAGGATGGTGGTTGGACAGAGGTGAAAGATACTGACAAAGAGGAACACACTGCTTATGAGGACAAAGAGGAGATACTTCCAGACGAAACAATTCATGAAACAGCTGTAGGGAAGGGATTATCTGGTGCTCTCAAGCTGCTGAAAGACCGAGGAACACTTAAAGAAACTGTTGAATGGGGTGGCAGAAACATGGACAAGAAAAAGAGCAAGCTTGTTGGCATATATGAAAACGATGGACAAAAAGAGATACGAATTGAAAGGACAGACGAGTTTGGACGAATTGTAAGTATTCTCTTCACAAAAATTAAATTAGTTCCGATTTTAATCTCTTTAACATATATATGCTTGTGGTACGTGGGACTCAGGCATCTCAAATTCACCTTATTGCATGAAAGAGAGAAAATTTATAGGTCAAGAAGTAACTGATGGAGTTGTACTAGAATTCGACCTATTTTATTCACAACCATACTTGTTTGTTGACTTCATTTGCAAGTTTTAATGTTTTTAATGGAATTAAATTTATAGCAGTAAAACAGGTTTTACAAACTATTCTTGACTTCATCTTGATTTGTTGAAGTAGGACATTTCTTCTATTTTTATCATGTCTGATTTCCCTAACCTACTATAGCTAGAAAGGCATTGTTCATAGATTGTTCAAAAATTCTAACTTAGCAGGCCTCAATTGATTTTAGGACAGTACCATGCAATTCTCTACTTGATGAAATAGAGTATTTATCACAAGCACTAAGGCTATACCTCAGTTTGGTAGAGCACCTTGTTTACATGTCCGCTAGTTAGGGATAATCCTGCCAAGGTGAGATGAACATCCCCTGAATGGCTATTTACACTTCGGTCCATAGGAACTCTTCAATCATTTTTGGTTATTTAAATGCTAGGGTTTTTCTCCTACCTGGATCAACTAGAGCAAGCCGAGCCAAATCTTCGTTATACGCAACTGGTTTTTTAATTCGGTAAACTTGCGAGGTTTATGAAACTTATGGTTCCAAAAGGATCCAGCTATAGGAGATTCGAGAACATAGAGCTTTTCCCCCTTTCGGCCCGACTCTTTGGTCTTAAGAAAGCTGGTTCTAAGAACAAGTGATTGGTAAAACGAAATGGTTGAATCATTGATGAATGAGGCCATAGCCTAGGGAAGCATTCAGGGATTTGTTGAGGATGCATGATTACATAGTGCATCAAGCCTCTAAAACCAGACTCTTTCTTCTCTCTCAATTCCCACCATATCACCACCTGAACCTGCCCAGTCCTATGTAACCTTGAGGTGAGTCTTAAGTTGGAGCTATTTCTACAGTAAGTTCAACTCTGTCAATAATTAAGCCGATATCTCTTGAAGTATTTGTTTGAAAACCCTTAGAGCCTTTAACATCATTTATCTAGTGATTGAGAAATACAAATAGATCAAGGTCAAGCCAACTATTTGAATGCTTTAATACTTACAGCAACAAGACTTTGTTGGTTTGCTGTTGGAACATGTAGCCATGTTTGGTCGGTACTCTGGTTGTTTGAACCTTTGTAGGATCTTATAGTTATTTCATTGCTGGTTGCTTAGTCGCTTCTTACATTGAAACTAAAAGCTAGGCTATGCAAGCAACAAATTTCTGGGAAATATTTAAACAAAAACCTAAAATATATGAAAAAGAATACTCTTAAAATTAGACGTTGAACGCTTGAACATATGTATAAATGTCATAGTATCTTTCACAATAACATCATGCATTTACTGGAAAAGATTTTGTGAGAAAATGTCAAAATCTGGAAAGAAATAGCTCGATTGTTTGATTTTAGACTCCAACAACTAGATAAGCTGATAAGGTAAGAGATATGGTAAATGATATCTTAATTTGGAAACACATTGATAAAAGGTACTACATGATCTCATTATGAAGATTAATATTTATGGAGAATTCTCACTTATGAAATGGGAAAAATAATGTAATCGAGCAAGAATGGAATACCTACCTAAGATGTGAATTGGAACTCCATAGTGTTTGGGCACTTCTAAATCAAAGGCCTTTGATTTTGTGCCTTGAAGTTTGTAATTAATAGATCTAGGGCTGAAACCATCAATTGAACGTCAAACCCCTCATACAAACTTGGAAAGGTTCACTATGAAATCTTATTAAATTGTAACCCTATCGTATCAATGCGCATTTGTTCCTTTATAGTGAAATGTGGATGTTTTCAAATGCTATTTATATACAAAGACTATATTCAGTTTCATCAGAAGTTCTTGTGGAAAATATTTTGTTGGAATGTAGAGTAAGTTTGTTAGTATCATTAGAAGACAAACAGTATGGTTTCGGGTGTAATAGTCTTGATCGAAGTTGGAAAGAAAAATGTGGCAGCAAGTTGCTACTAGTAGTTGAAAATCATCATGATGTTGGGAAATCAACCAGTGATCTGGAAAGCTGCAACTAGTGGGGAGGAGACAAATCAATCCCTTTAACCTCTAGCCCAAGGTCTACGCAATCACACCAAATCCCACTTCACACTAGGGTGATGGTCCACGCCTAGAGATCCTCCTGCATCACATAACATGGATATAAGACATAATCTATGTAGCACGGACACTTTGTTGGTGGTCACATACTAGTGTCGGACACTTGTCGGACATGTGTCCGGCACTCAAATTCAAAGTGTCCTATTTTTTCACAATGTTTTCCGTTTGGACACTCTGGTTGTGTTTGGTTTGGGGTTTGGGTTTTGGTTTTTATAATGATTGGAGAGAGAAATAGGGATAATAATTAAAAATAAGGGTTAATGATTAGAGAGAGATAGAGAGAAAAATGAGGATAATATTTGAAAATAGGAATAATGATTGGATAGGCCTTGTTCGTTTCCCTGTTTAGTTTTAGTTTTAGTTTTGATGACATCATCATTTCCCTCGTTTCTCTCTCTATCTCTCTCCACTCATTACACCTGCTGACATTATCAAAACTAAACTAAACTAAACTATCCAACCAAACACAACCATAATAATTGAGAAAACCGGGTCTTGAAACCCAAAACGAACAAGGCCTCTGGGGACACTTAATAAAACTCAGAGAAGTTGTATTTTTTTTGTGACGGATGATGCTTTATTGGTTAGAAAGACACATAAAAGATAAAATGCTTTTCTTTAAATACTTTTCTGACGGATATAATGAGAAATATAATTGAAGGTATATGTGGTGTTATGGTTACTGTTGTTTATTGTTGTTGTTGTCCCCGCGCATACCCCCAATGATTGGGGACTAGATGGGTTCTGTTATTGTTATTGTTGTTTATTGTTGTTGTTGCTGTTGTTGTTGTGGTGTTGCATATTTACAATAGAGCCCTACTTTTTGTAGTTTTTCTTCCTATAGTAGTATGCATATATGCTTTTTTAAATGCGTCCCCCAACATTTGGTGTCCTCCTTTTTTTTTTTCTGAAATTTATGAGTCGGAGTGTCGGTGTTAGTGACGTGTCACCTTTCTGTGTCTATGCTACATAGGACATAGTGTGTGACATGGGTAGGAAGTCTCCAACATGAATACTTTTTTCTATCTAGGGAGGGAAGAATAGAGGCTGTGACCTCAAAACTTGGAAAGTTTCTTTACCATAGGCATTTGTGCAGAGTCTAATTAGTAATGGTAAATCTATTTGTTAGTGTTAGACGCTTCATTAAGTCCGATATAGACTTTTTGCTAGAATATGTAATATGGATATTTCTAGAACTTAAGCGGCTAAAAGGCTACTTTTCTGTTTGCAGTTATGGTTTTCACATTTTGGTTGTGGGCATATCTATGCTAGTTTGGTTTTACTGTTTTTTTAGGAATGAAAACAGAATATTGATCACAGGCAAAGTCTTATAATTCATTTAGGTTTTTTCCCTGTGTTTTCCAGTTGACACCAAAGGAAGCCTTCCGGTTACTTTCACACAAGTTCCATGGGAAGGGACCTGGGAAAACGAAACAAGAAAAGCGCATACGTGAATACCAGGAGGAACTGAAGGTAAAGCAAATGAAAAATTCAGATACACCATCAGAGTCTGTGGAGAGGATGAGGGAAGCCCAAGCTCGTTTGAAGACACCCTATCTTGTTCTCAGTGGGCATGTCAAACCAGGGTATGCTTTCTTTCTGTTTACTTTTATTTGGTTCTTTATTTCCCCTCTTGGTTTTTGATACTTGATATGTGCTGAAATTTCAGTTGACTCATAAGAAGTATGGGTAGGGATAGCAAGAATTCTGTGTCATTTTTGGTGCAATCAAAGAATTTGGTGTGGTGGTTCCATGTAGGTATCTTACCTTCTAAGTTTTGTAATTGCTTCCTCCTTGTATCCTAGTTTCATCAGTCTTGTTGCCATCGCAGTTAATGTTGGGCTGCTTATTTTTGTATCCAAATGCTGGACAGTGTGCCTAAGTGCCTTTGTATTTTCCACCTCTCACAGCAGTTCTTGATTGCTGCTACTCCATTTTACGCAAGCTAAAAAACTAAGTTAATGTGATGATTTGACTATCTTACCATTGGCTCGTGGTCTTGTTTGCTGGTTAACATTCTCCCTTTAGTCTCATGATCTCAGGTAACACTTACTTACCAATGGCTCATCGAATTTTGTTTCTTGGGGGCTTTTTGCTCAGAAAATAGTTGAGTGCTGCCCACCCTCGGATGTTATAAGGTTTCTTCTCGAATCTGGGTTATATTGATCTGCAAAAAGAGCAGAAAAGGCACTGTTTGTGGGCCCCATGTAACTGCCTGATGTAACCTGGAAATTCCAAAGCCACATAACCTCACACAAAACTGAAAATAGAACACAACATGAAATATAAAATACTCTCAATTACATAGAGAAAAGATTGATAGGAGAGGAAGAAAGGGGAGAAACCTAGCATGAGCTAGGGGCCTTGAAATCACAAGGAGAAGAGGGAGAAAGGGGGGGAAACCCTAGAACTAGGGGGCCTTGAATTACACAAGGATAGGAAGAGAGAATGGAGGAGGTTAGGGGAAGGAAACATGGAGCCACAGCCCCCAAACAAACACTATGGTTTATCACATCTTTGCCTCCCCCAAATGAAAGACTAGACTTCTATTTATAGACTCCTTAAAACCCTAAAATACAAAATTACAGAAGTAACCCTATTACAAAAATCAAAACTACATATCAGGCCGTCTCTGTAGATGCAGATTGCATCACTGCCCTGTCAATAGTGATTGCCAAGCAACTTAACCAACCAGATCAAATCCTTTTTTTTGGGTGGTGCTGGCATTTGTTAAGCTCTATAGAGCAGTCTGAGCTGAGTTCTTTTGTCTATGCATCTTAGAAAATTGAGTTGTGGAGGTGATGAAGTGGCTCTATTGATCGTGTTCATCAATTCTTGAAATAAATAGCTTGATTATCTAGAGCTGTTAAGATCCCATGCTATTACTTATTGAAAATTGATGCTTTTTGCAAGACTATTAGTCTGGCTCTTGATTCTTCAACTGCTGAATGAATTTCAGGACCTGCAAACCTGATCATCCATTGTATATCCTTTTAAAATATCAAGCACCCCCTCTTAGTTCCTAGATTCTAGGGTCAGTTTTATCTTCGGAAATTCAGATTTTTTTTGTTTGAAATTCAATAATGTGACCGCATGAGATGCAAAAAGAAGAGGGGATAACGGATCAAATAGAGGGTGACAGAAATGAGTAGTGGTGTGTAAATTACTAAAGTAACTTTTTGGGTTAGTTATGTCATTATGTGCAACAGTAGCTAATCATGTTTCTGTGGTGATATTGAGTAATTTCATAAAAAACAACCTGGAATGGCTTGTAATGACATTTTGGCCTTCCAATAAAGATGCCGTTATCAGTAGAACCAGCACTTTCAAAGATGAAGCTTAACTAGGTCTATATTTGCTGTCTGTCTGCAGATCAACATATCATTGCAACATAATCTATTGATTTTCTTTTTAACCCTTTTTCTTTTGCTATTTGATTGCAGGCAAACAAGTGATCCTAGCAGTGGTTTTGCAACTGTTGAGAAGGATCTCCCTGGGGGATTGACGCCCATGCTTGGAGACAGAAAGGTCAGTGTAGCTTTCTGTTTTCTGTACTTTTTCCTTGTATGTTGTTTTATGCATCATGGACTGATTAAACACATTGAGGTAGATATATGAAGTATCTTTGTGTTATTTTTGTTTGACCATTACGTTAAGCGTGGTTGTTGCTGGCTATGTTGCACGGACACGGGTGCGTGTATCGGATTCGGGTGTATATTCGAGGGTCGGACACCTCAAATCTAAAAAATGAGGATTCGCGGATATGGATTCTAATTGGGATACGGGTGCGGGGATACGTCAAATAGTTAGAATTTTATAGTAAATAATTGAATTTATATGTAAAATAATTAATTTTTTATTTAAATAATTAATTTCATATGTAAACTAATTAATTATTTGTGGAACTGAATTTGTGTGAATAATCTTATATTAGTTTAATGGCAGAATACAATGGTACCCATTTTCCTATTTTTAACGCAAAGTACGGTACAGCTGTTGTAAAGGAGAACATGCATCAGTCAACACAGGGGGCTGCCCAATGTTGTCCCACGTGGGAACATCTCTCAACCTTTCTGCCACTTTACAGTTTACAGCACATTGCCAACAGAAAAAAAAAAGAAGAAGAAGAAGAAGAAAAAAGGTCACCAATCAGTCACTTCCCTTCCATGGCTCTTTACCGTTCGATCCACTTTTCATCCAACGGCTCAGACAAAAGAAACGAAAAGGGGAAAGAAAAAAGAAATCAAAGAGCTCTGTACGTCATCGTCTTCTTCCTCTGTACGCCATCGTCTTCGTCTTCTTCCTCTGCTCTGTACGCCATCGTCTTCTTCCCTTCCATGGCTCTTTCAGATCGCAGCTGCTGCTGCTTCACGTCAGCGCCCCTCTCTCTCTCTCTCTCTCTCTCTCTCTCTCTCTCTCTCTTCGTCTCTGCTGCTTCAGATCGCAGCTGCTGCTGCTGCCGTATCCGTTTTTTTTTTGCCGGATCCGGTGCGTATCCCGCACCTGCACCCGTATCGTGTCGTATCGACACGGGTGCTTGGCCTGAAAATGAGGATCCGTGTATCACAGGTTGCTGGTCCTGGTTTACACAATATGCCACTTTTCTCAGATCAGTAATTTTGTTGTGTCATATGCCTGCAGCCTGCTAGATGTGGATATATTTGTGTGAGAATAACATTACTTTTAAGTTATTCTTGTCTCGGCTAGATGTCAATCAATCAGTTGAGGGGTAAATCAGTAAAAGACCATTCTCTGGTAGTACTGTTCGGTTAACCAGTCTGACAGGAAAGTCATCAGTTGAGTAACCTGAGGGGAAGTTTCGGTCATTGTTTATAGCCTTGGAAAATTCAGTGTAATTTATCCAAATGATAACTACTTGTTTGGTTACCTTACATTGATTGTTATCTTATCCAAATAGTAAGAAGTTATATTTACAATCTGATACTGGAGAAAATGTAAAATAATGATGACCAGAAAAATTATAAATTGCTGTATAAACATACATTGTCTTCAATTGTCAATTTTTTTCTAATTCAAAAACTTATAAGTGATGACACTTGTTTCCCCTATATGTCTGGCCTAGGAAACAAAAGATAATATCACCCGTATGGCAATTGTCCGAGACAGACATGCCACTTTCTTTAACATACCATGATTCTTACTATTTAATACCATCTAATTCCACTGGGGTCTGTTTTGGCTTCTTCCTACTTGGTATAGGAATAGGTTGCAGACTTTTAGTTTATACCGTGACCTTTAGCCTGGCAACCTTGTCATATAGATCCTCAGCTTTATGATTCTCTACAAGACATAAGTTCTTCGGCATTGTTCTGCATATATTTTATAACTATTGTGTTCTTTTTCTCTCTCATGTGTTTGGTTTTTAAAGATAAATGTCACCTTCATCCCCTTTACATTTGGGGAAATGGAAACTAAGATCTGAAAAAAATAAGAAATAGGCGGGGACGTCCCCTCCCCTGATGAACACATATTGAAAAACTATGACCTAGCGACCAGCTCACCACCATTGCCGGGTATAGTAAAGCTATTGAGCTGGATTTGATTCTAGCATTGGGATGCAAGTATATGCAGGAACAGTGTACAAAAGACAGCATTTGTATCTGCATCTGCAATGGCCGAGCTGGAAATTGAAATCGGAGGGGGCCGAATTATGAAAGAAATCTTGGTTGGAAAATTAATCTCGAGTATTGTTATCATATCATTCAACGAATGCAGTATAATTATCGCACAGTATTATTCACCATAATTTAGTGTTCTCTGTTCTTACTTTTTTAATTATTTTAGTGGTGAGAGAACCTCTGAACCATTGGAATTTCCTGACTTCAATAAACTTATGGGTTTGGTGGCCCATTGGGAGGAAATGGTGATGTATTAAATGCAGTTGGAGTGGTTTTTTTTACTTGTGTGGTTGCGTTTCTCTATGAAATTGATAACACGGAAATGAAAAGGAGAAACTGCAACTTGTTAACAGATTAGCGACCTGAGGGAGTTGAAAATGACAGAAGATATTGCACCTCTATGTAATGGTGTTTGTTGTATTGTGGAAGGGAGAAGATTGTTTCGGGAAAAAAATTGCTTTCTACCTTTTCTGTTTTTTCTTCATTTCTATTTCTCACAAATTAAGTAATTTACCCTTGTTCAACCAACTGATACTAAATGAGCTTCACAGAAAAGGAGCCGAGTGTTAGAAGGCTCCGAAGAAGGAGCGAAGTGATAGGGTGGCCCCAGTTAAATTTCACCAAACATTAGGAGCTAAGTGGTAACACTTGTTTTTCCAATTTACTCTAGCGTTTCAACTTGTAGACCCTGAAGAATGTGGTTTGTGGCTTTTGTTTGTTTTATGTAGGCATGGGGTACTATTTTCAATTGGGAGATAAATGCTCTTAGGGTTTGATATTTTTATATTCCATGTCGGTTTAAAAGATAATTTTTGATTTTTCTTTACTGCACTTTCATTCGAATCCCTATATGTATGTTTTTGTGGTCCTGTGGCATTTAGGGAAACCTTATAATGGAAAAACTTGGTTTCTTCTCTCGTAACTGAGAAGATTCATGTGAATTTCCGTATACTGCTTCAAAATTCACATGTAACATTGATTAGCATTGGTCAGGATGTTGCAGTTTTGGGTACATTTCTTTGTTTACTTTCAGATTGGTTTCAGACTCGCTTAATCATTTGTGTTTGGTCTTTCAGGTTGAGCACTTCCTGGGAATAAAGCGGAAGGCCGAGCCTGGAGATATGGGCCCGCCAAAGAAGCCTAAAACGTGAACTTTTATATAGAAATTCCTGCCAGGGATGCGTGAGAGTTGAAAGGCATTTATTTTGAGTAAGAAATGCGGGTGCACGGTGGTTAATTGTATGTTTTCCCCATGGCTGCGGGCTCAGGTTGGGCAGCAGTAGTAATACAAAGATGAGAGAATGGAATTTGTGTATAGTGTCTTTATCTCTATAACTTTGCACAAAAAAAGATGAGAGAGTGACTGATTTTTAATATCCAGAGCTTCTCGGGTAACTGAGATTTTGTTCCAAATGGACTTGGGGGTAGTTCCTGTGGGTCTTTGATATTGTTTTTTTTTTTTTGTTTGTTTGTTTTTTAAAAACATTTGGAAGGCAAGAACTTCAATGGATAAATAAAAGTTTATTATAAGAGAATACAAAATGTCCCTGTAGCTCGGTTCTTGGAGCTAGGGGCCACTATTTCTGTGGTAATCTGAGAGCAGCCATTTTGTGCATATTGGCAAATGTTAGGTTTGTTTCTGGGTGATGTTAATGCCAAAACCGTTTTTGTTTGTGCCAAAACCGTTTTTGTTTGTGCAAAAAATGTAGTACTTAAAAACCTTGTACCATGTGCAAGGTACAAGCCTTTTGTGCACTACAATTTTGGCACAAGCAAAAATAGTTTTGGCATTATCATTTTCCTTGTTTCTAATCATTTCCGCCCATACTCCCAATGATTGGGGACTAGATGGGTTCTGTTATTGTTTATCTGTTAGAGATACTACAACACAACAAATGAAGCTACGAAGAAATATTTTAGAATTTGCACTAGCTAGACAATGAGTTTGGTGGGTATACTTGTGTTGAATTTTGAGGCTTGGTAGGGAACATGAAAAGAAAACATGAAATTGAACATGAAAATGCATCCGACGGGTGAGATACATGAAAAAAAAACATGAAATTGAACATGAAAACCCGTCGGATGCATTTTCTTGTTCAATTTCATGTTTTCTTTTCATGTTCCCAACACTTTCCCTTGAATGTTATGATCCTCCAAAATACAAAGCTTGGAGATCTCGTCAGTCTGTTGTGCAAAAAAAATCTATTAGCATAATAACCTTCATTCTTCAATATGCATTACAGCTTTTACACAACCAATAATATGTTAACCAATCTTACAAGAACCATCCTAGCGGAGAAGAGTTACGAGATGGAATATGATATTTGGGATCAAATTGACACTAATGCGCTCAATCTGATTGCTTTGAGAGGTTGATGAGACTACGATTATTGACATGGTTGAAGTTCACTAACATTTTCATGACGAATTCTCTTACGAAACACGTTTTCTCCAAAGAAACACTTCTATAGGTTTTGTATAAGAGATGGTAACGCCAATTTTAAGAATTAAACTAGTTAGGTAAATAGAAGTACAGAGCTTTGCTTTGACTTTAAATGACCCCCCTCACTAGTGGACGGTGGAATTGGTCTTTCAAGATTAGTTGAAGCGTGCGAAAATTGACCCGGACACCTGGTTCTAAAACATAGTATTAATGTTAAGATTGATACTCATGCTCCAAAAAACACAAAAAAACAAAATAAAATTTGTGAAGTTTGATACTAATAAAAGATCAAGTCTATACAAAATGGTTAAATGAATGCCCATGAACTGGGAGTCCAATAACATGCCCGAAGTAAGAAAAACCGGTCTTCAAACCGTCAGTAACCGACCCGCTTTGTTTCTTCTCGCGCGAATACATCTCACGACTTCAACTCCTCCTACTGCGTCACTTTTCAATTTTCAGCGTCCAATCTAATTCTCTCCCCCCGACCGGACCCGTTATCGGACTCGCGTCCGCCGATGAAGTGCCGATCCGTTGCCTGCGTGTGGTCCTCATCTCCGCCGCCCCACAGAGTCACCGCCGCGGCGGCGCTCACCCGGCCTTCCACTCTTTACACCGGCGGATCCGATGGTTCCATCGTCTGGTGGAACATCTCTTCCACCGAGGGCAACCAGGTAAACTTACTTGCCTCAAGTCTTTTCTCGTTAACTGATTCGCACTCGACCACATTTGTTTGTATTGCTGTCCATTTGGTGCGAAGAGAAAAGAAAGAATTGTAATTCGGGCACTCGCTAGTGGACGGTGGATTTGGTCCCTAGGATTACCCCATGATTAGTTGAGACTGTCGAGTTGCCCGTAAGTTGGCTTGGACCTGAATTATCATTAACAAGAATTGTGTTTCAGAAACAGACCGGATTTTCTGTGACTGGACTGCAGACTTTACAGTTGCATCTCGATTTTCCATCCGGAATGCATCTCGATTGTTCAATGGTTCAGACTCTAAAAATATAGTATTTTTTTCTCAAGAACAATCTAGGAAGATGCTTTTATCGAATCTAAACAGTTAAATATACTTTCTGACGGCTGAGTTAATGCGCAGACTGCTCTTTGCAGTACGAATGCAGAGAAAACTGATTCTTCATAAAATAATGGAAGAGATTGGGTTTTCTCATAATGGAATAGATTGGGTTTTCTCAAGTTTATGTTTGGATGAATAAGCAAGGACGTAGACAGGATTTTAACATTGGGTGGACGAATGTATTTTTTTTATTGCTATATATGAAGGTACATATCACAAAAACAGGTACCACTAACTTTTTTTTGAACAGCAGGTACCAATAACAACGATCTAGACATGTAAAATTACTATGATATATAGACAATGTATAATTGTACAGGCATACAACTCTATACCGCCATATCTATTTTGAAAGATAAAAAATTACACCTAGTGTTTTAATTTTTTTTTTTTAGATGCATACAATCTTAAAGGACGCTTTGCGAAAAAAAATTCTTAGATGGGAGTGTTAAATTTTCTTTAAAAATGTGTGAACTCGTATAATTTGTATGGTTTTAAGAAAAAACTACAATGATTCTAAATACATTTTGAAACTTGGGTAGGGCAGTCCCTGGGCTTATCCGCCCCTTGGTCCGTCCTTATGAGTGAGAAAGTAAGGCACGAGAGACGCAGATGTGAGTGACTTTTCATTTTTGTTGTTCTATACTTGTATTTTAGTTGGAATTCTCAGTATTTCTGTAGATACACTACGATCACATTTGTTTCTCACTATTTGTGGTTAGAAATAGTTCAAGTAATATACAAAGTTTTCTCTCTCTCCTAATTTGTATTCCGAACATGAGAAGGCATTCTCCTCCTCGTTGTTGATCACCATTCACCAAATTACTCGCGCCAAAAAGGATTGTTTGTCAAGCAGTTGTATGCTTACATAAATTCACATGTGTACAGCCCTATGTGTACATGTGCATATGTAGCCAATTGAGTGTCCTTTCTTGAATTGTATTTGTGGGGAAACGGGAGGAAAAGGAAAACCAGGAGTTATTTTTGTGTGTTAGTTTGTAACATCCTATATTTTTGTCCGATCACTTGTGAGTTCTTTTTGTTTGACGAGATAATGGGTAAAAAGGAATCATACCATATAGTTCCTTAGTTACCAAATTGGGGGAAGCCTATTCATTCTAATAATGAGGTATGCAAAATTAAGTCGCTTTAGTTTACGGAAAATGCTTTCAACACTGATGTCTGGACACAGATTTGGATATTCATGATTCCGCAGCTGTCTGATGCGTGAGGATCTAACGTGCATCGTGTGGGGCTAAAAACTTCTGTTTCCGTAGCATTGCTCTTAGTTTATTTTTAACTAGAGCAACCAATAGGAAAAATACTAAGATAGTGTGAACAGCTGGCTCTCATTTGAGATGGATCACAATTCAGACTGACTATGTTCATAATGCGACAGGAAATTGAACCAGTTGCTATGTTATGTGGCCATGCTGCCCCCATAGCCGATCTCGGGATTTGTTTTCCAACAGTAAATTCAGGAGATGGACAGATAGACTATCTGAGTGATGTCCCATTGAATTCTGATTCTGGTGCGTTAATCAGTGCGTGTACTGATGGGGTATTGTGTGTTTGGAGCAGAGACAGTGGACATTGTAGGCGCAGAAGGAAAATGCCGCCCTGGGTTGGCAGTCCATCTGTGGTACGAGCATTGCCGAAAAACCCAAGATATGTTTGTGTAGCCGCTTGTTTTGTTGATTCCGTTCATTTATTTGACCACCAATCACTTGAATACTCTGAAGGGGGTGAGGCTGCGGTGGATAGAGACCCCCGGAACCGAAAACCTTCGAAGTGTACAGTTGCAATAATTGATTCGTATACTCTTACAGTTGTCCAAACCATATTTCATGGAAATTTGCAAATTGGGCCACTGAGATTCATGGCCATAGTTCCACCAGTTGAGAGTACAGAAAAGCAATCAGTGCTCCTTGGCGATTCATATGGCAAGCTACAACGTGTTTCGATACTGAAGGAACCCAATCCAGATTCAGAAAAGGGGACAGCCTGGCATAAAAACTCCTATAATTTCGCAATGAGTGACTGGGCTGAGGATTCAAGTGAGGAGTTACAGGTTTTGGCATTTGATACTGGCGGGCAGGTTTTTGCTCATATATATAGAACCTACTGCATATTTAGGTTAGCGGTCAGCGGCAGGACAATCGGACAGATTTCTTTTGTTAATAATCTACTTTGCTTTGAAGAGGGCTCTGCTCAATTACATGTTATAGGGGGTATGTTTCTTTCGAGTAATGATGCTAGGAAAATAGTGGGAACCCATGATAGGATTGAGGAAAACTTTTCTGTTTGGAATAATAAAGGGTTTGCAGTTGTGTATAGAATAACCTATTCAGATGGCATGTTCAGCTTTGAGCTTCTATCTGTATTACCTGCTGTTACTCATCCTGTCAACGAGAAATCGTCAGTTTGTTTTATCCAATTGAGTTCTTATATTATTCGTATTGAATCTATTTGCTTTCACGTTGAAGAACCTCTGCTCTGGAAACCCCATGTCACAACATGGTTACTGCCTCAGCAATGTGATAATATTTCAAACTTGCGTCAAGAGTGCCTAAAGCTTGGTGAAGGTAGATTTTTTGTTGACTGGGTTGGGAGCTCAACTGCTCCTGATGAAACTGCAGGCCTCCATGATAATGGCATTGAACTGACAGGCAGGGACAAGGTAGGTAGCATATGTGCAACTGATGAAAAGTACTGGTTTTGCAAAAAGGAACGTGTCATATCTTCTTCAATGGTCATTTCGGAGTCCTACTACACTCCTTATGCTGTTGTGTATGGATTTCACAGCGGTGAAATAGAAGTTGTACGTTTTAATATATTTGTTGAGGGGTTTGAATCTTACGATAGTAGTCATGGTCATGAAACCGATTCAAATGTATCCAAACAATCTTTTTTAGGTCACACCGGTGCTGTTTTATGTTTGGCTGCACATAGGATGGTTGGAAGGGCCAAGGGGCGGAGATTCAATCGTGTTTTGGTGTCCGGGAGCATGGACTGTACGATACGTATATGGGATCTTGATTCTGGGAAGCTCATCACATTGATGCACCATCATGTAGCTCCAGTATGCCAAATAATTCTTCCCCCACCTCAAACTGATTTTGCATGGAATGATTGCTTTCTTTCTGTGGGGGAGGATTCCTGTGTCGCTCTTGTTTCTCTTGAGACTTTGCGTGTGGAGAGAATGTTTCCTGGACACCCATACCGTCCAGCAAAAGTTATATGGGATGGTAGAAGAGGTTATCTGGCATGTCTTTGTCAGAACCGTTCAGGAGCTTCTGATGCACTTGATGTTTTATATATTTGGGATGTAAAGACAGGTGCCCGTGAGCGAGTCCTCCATGGTACAGCTTCTCATTCAATGTTTGATCATTTCTCTGAAGGGATCAACATCAATCCCACAGATGGTGGTGTTTTACATGGAAATACTTCGGCTTCCTCATTACTTCTCCCCTTAGTTGAAGATGGTAACATCTCACAATCTCCTTCCAGAAGGTTAGGCAGGGGAGCCTCTTCATCAAATACGTTCCCCAGTATCCCAACAACTCAGCCCAATGCCTCCTTAACCCATTCTAGAAAAGGGAATTCTTCCAAGCTATTTCCAGTGCCTGTGTCAATTCTTCAAAGCAACAAGCATCCCATCAATTGCTCTTGCCCATTCCCTGGAATTGCTGGTCTAAGTTTTGACCTTGCCTTATTAATGTCACTATGTCAGAGGCATGAGATGTTGAAAGATAGTGGTGAGAATAGAGGAATTACGCATATGAATGAAAAGGCAGCTGAAGTGCCTAAGAATATTGTCACCAAACGCGATGCCTCTGATTTACCGGGGAACTCAACTGATACTGCAGTGGATGATGACTTCGTTCGGTCACTTGAATTTTGCTTATTGCAATTTAGCTTGTCCTTTTTGCACTTATGGGAGATGGATGTTGAGCTTGATAAGTTACTCATGGCTGAAATGAAGCTGAAGAGACCAGCAAATTTTCTTCTAGCTTCTGGGCTGCAAGGGGATAGAGGATCTTTGACGTTGACTTTTCCAGGTTCAAGGGCTACTCTTGAGGTGCACTGGTTAAGTTAAATGCATGTTGAAAGATATTGTCTTGAATTTTGTTCTTTGTCCTGATACGTTTAAAGGTTACATTGCAGCTTTGGAAATCATCATCAGAGTTTTCTGCAATGCGCTCACTAACCATGGTTTCCCTTGCCCAGCATATGATTAGTTGGTCTCATTCCTGTTCAGCTTCCAGCAGGTTGGTATCACACTTCAACTGAACAAAACCTTTCCCTCATAGATACGGAGTTGAATGTTTAGCTCCTAGATGCGATTTACTCCCTCCGTCCCAATTTAAACACCCTACGGGAGACCGTGCAAGTTTGACCTTAAAAAATAAAATACTTTCGGAACTACTTTTTAAATTTTTTTTGGTACCGTTTAAAAGATCTCAAAGAGTACTTTTGAATGGTGTAAAAAAAATTGAAAAAAAAAATATAGAAATATGTTTTCTTTTGAAGTCAAAATGGCACGACTTTACGTAGGAGACATTTAAAATGGGACAGAGGGAGTATGATTTTTTGAAATGTAGTAAAAATTTTGTCTAGGAAAGTTATTTTACCTTCTATTATATGAACTATCTAGAAATAGATAAACACCACTAATACCTCATCAGTATCTCAAAGACTCATCCAGTCATCCTGAGGTGCTGTGGCTGTATTATTTTTTCAAATTCACCATTCTTTGGCACGTTGCATTATCATGACTTCAATCAATTTGTTTGGTTGATAACAAATATATTTTGATATCCTTAGCATATATTCTGCAAGATATGACCACCTTCCTATCGCACACATGCAAGAATATGGAGTTTTCATAACATCAATTAATTTAGTTATTTCAAAGTATGTTTGCCATCATTTGTTAATGGGTAGATATCATCTCATCCAACTGACTCTCTTATGGAAACTTTCTTGTGACATTAATGTATTCTTTGATTATTGTATAGTTTGTCTCATTGTCATGCACGAGTGCCTTCCTATGGTAATGTAACTAATTGGTTGTTTAGCATCCCCGTTTTCTTTTCCTTTCCCTTTTCTGGTGATACATCTACTATGTTTTCATTACAAAATGTATTGGTGTGAAGGCATTGGGGACATGTTATATGGACTACTTCATGAATGCATTTTCTAGGATCTTTACGTAGCATGTCTTCTGTGCAGTGCTTTGGCAGCATTTTATACCCGAATTTTTTTGGAGAAAATCCCAGATGTCAGGCCACCCTTGCTTCAGGTAACTTCTAATGATAGAGGTCTATGGCTTCCTCCAATATTATCCTGACGATTAGGAAGTTTGGGGATATCCCTTTTCGCTCAGATTTCTTTTCCATTCTCTCTGTTGCACTAGCAGAATTGAAGAAAAATCATGATTCAGATTGAATTTGTGTGTGTGGTTTACTTTGGGTAACCCTTCGTTGTAGTTGTATTATCTATAGAATGAGGGGAGGAGAATTCTCATTTTATATCTGTCCTAGATATTAGCGTTATTATACAAACAACAATAGATGATAATCTGGAGATAACAAACTATTGTTGTTGTACAACGGAAACCGGTAGATGTAACTGTAAGGGAGAATGATATCTATACTAATGGAAATACTAGGGGGAGGGAAGACCTCAATTGGCTTGGATGTTGTGACACAAAAAAAAAAAGAATATTTAAGAGTACATAACCATTTATAGAGCAGAATAACGAAAAAGGATTTATTTACCAGATTGCCTTTGACTTGGTTATTTGTGGATTAACTTTTGGGTAAGTTAAAATGCTCGTCCTTGTTCCATTAATGATGTGGTACCCCACTCCTCCTGTTTGGATTTGACGTGAGGTTTGGATTTGACGTGAGGTACCCGTCAAGTCCGAAGATGTCTACTCATCTGATTTTGTGAATTTGACGTGCCTGTCTGTCTCTGTTTTACAGTTATTGGTGAGTTTTTGGCAAGACAAAAGTGAGCACGTAAGAATGGCTGCACGCTCTTTATTCCATTGTGCTGCTTCACGAGCAATTCCACTTCCCCTATGCTGTCCAAAAGCAAATAACCATGAAAATTTTCTGAGTGATGGAACTGTTGTAAATAAACATGAAATTCCGAACTCAGACACCTCATCCAGAAATAGGTTGAAATCTGACACCTTGCTGGAAACCCAAGGGCTTTCTCAGGCTGAGGATTCTGAAATACTTGCATGGCTAGAATCATTTGAAGTGCAGGACTGGATTTCTTGTGTTGGGGGAACAAGTCAAGATGCAATGACATCTCATATCATTGTTGCTGCAGCATTGGCCATTTGGTACCCTAGCCTTGTCAAACCAAGTCTTGCCATGCTGGTTGTTCATCCATTAATGAAGTTGGTTATGGCCTTGAACAGTAAATATAGTTCCACTGCCGCGGAGCTTCTGGCAGAGGGTATGGAGAGTACATGGAAGGCATGCATTGCTTCTGAAATACCTCGTCTGATTGGGGATATATTCTTCCAAATAGAGTTTGTTAGTGGCTCACCTGCCGATTCGTCATCTCAAAATCCAGCTATACCTCTGAATATTCGGGAAACCTTGGTTGAGATTCTTCTTCCAAGTCTAGCAATGGCTGATATACTGGTCTTTCTGAATGTGATAGAGAGCCAGATTTGGTCTACTGCCTCTGATTCTCCTGTTCATGTGGTTTCTCTAATGACTCTTATGAGGGTCATGCGCGGATCTCCAAGAAGCTTAGCTCAATATCTTGATAAGGTTTGTAAATCTCAGTTTTTTCCAGAAGGGGATACTCTTATATTCATTTGGGAGAAACAGAGTCTTAGCTTGCATGATGTAGGCTCATGGTCTTATGTCATGTCATTATCTTTTGAACAATGGTATCAGAATTTAATGATTTCATCAGAAACAATCATGGAATGGTGGGAATTGGCACCTCCTTCTCAGTGCTGTAAATAGTCGCTTCTATCTCGTTGCTTATTCTTTCAATTTTTATTTTCTGTTGCCAAGAATCAAAGTTTTTGCTGTGGTCATATCTCTAACGTTTGGACAGATTTGCAGGTGGTTAATTTCATTTTACAAACCATGGATCCTAGCAACTCTGTCATGCGCAAAACTTGCCTTCAAAGTTCAGTAGCAGCACTTAAGGAGGTTGTACGTGTATTCCCTATGGTAGCCCTGAATGACACATCAACAAGATTGGCTGTTGGTGATGCCATTGGAGAGACCAATAATGCTAGCATCCGGGTTTATGACATGCAAAGGTAACAAATGATAAAATGTGGTTTTAGTAACTTGTGAGGTGAACTTGGGGTTGGATTGGTTTCCAAGTGAAACATCTGCTTTGTCATCTTTTAAGCCATCGGTTTTGGATTTTGGGTGCTGCTTGACAAGAAATTCAGGGCTGGTTGTTATCAGAACACGGAAACATAATACACCATATAGAGAAGTAAATCCGGTTATAGCTATTTCATCAGAAATTCCTTGTGTTTCATCTCCTAAGTCTACAGTGAGATGGCATGCACCCATGCAATCTTAATTTTCAAATCTCTAGTCCCTAACAATGCAGTGACATTTGTTTTAATGGGTGGGCATGTTGAATAGCTTGATATTTGTTTATTGTGCCCATTTCTTAACAACTTAAGTTTTGGGGCCTGTCGAGGGGCGGTACCAAGGGGGTGCTAGGGGGGACCCTGGCTCCTGCAAAACTCCAAGTTTTTTCACGTATTATACCAGTTTTTCAGGTTAATTAATAAAAATTCTACGGGATTGGCCCCAACAAGTCTCTTGAGTGAAAAAAGTTCTTAAAATTTCTATTTGTGTGGGGTAAAAACTCCTAAAATTTCAAGTTATCAATCATTTTTTTAGGTTGCTTTTATAAGATTTAACGGTGGCTACACAAATGCACACAATATCGTCTCTTATTCGGACCTCGCAAGTAGCGATAAATGCTTACAATTTTTTTTTTTGAACATGAAATACACCTGATTCGGCTCTGCTTGACTCTAATCCTGCGTCCGCCACTGGGCCTGTCCTACTACTAGTAAGATTAGGACTAGTTGCTTACTAAGACTAAATTCACCATGTACATAGACTCTCCTTATATTGCTTCTTTGTTCTAAGTTTCCAGTTTTTGTTTGACAAGAAAGTGGTTATGGATGGCATCAACAAAATTTCCTGAAGTCAAAGATCCTATTGGTCCCATTAGAAAATCTTACAGGCTGCCTAAATGATGTTATGTGAAGAAAGCTTTAGATTATATAATTGCATCTTAGTGGTCTTCAATTTCATGCATCTTTAGGTAAGGTTAATGAAGAGGTTATAATTGCTTCTGCTCTCTACGTGTCTTCGTTTTCCCATGTAGTGTGGCAAAAGTTAAGGTTTTGGATGCAAATGGACCTCCAGGGCTCCCAAGTCTGATTGGAGGAGCTTCAGAAGCGGTGGTAATCACTTCAATTTCCGCTTTAAGCTTTTCACCAGATGGAGAGGTACATTTGATCAATGCATTGACTATCACTAATTATGATTATGCTACTGGTTTCTGATGCTATCACTATGCTTGTTTTTATTCAAATCAAATTTGATTTGAACATGCATTATCTTGACATATAATTGCACTCGGCTATGAGCCTATTATAGAGGTGATGGGCTTCGGCTTTTGATTCTTAATCTGGTTGACCTGCTTTCAACTCGATTATTATTTTTTAGGTTATTTGTCAGACCGAAGAAAACATTCCTTTTAAATCTTGTAGATTTAATGCCGCATATTTAAATTGTTCTATTTAATTATTGAAATATACACTGGTTTCTAGCTCCAGATCAGGTCGAGTAATTTTGGTGCCATTATGTCCAACCTCTCCCAGAAAACTAAGTTGATTCACTATTGCCAGCTAGATCCATCACTCAATTGAGTAATAGATCATTACGCATTGGGAGATATTGTCAGTCTTAATAAGGTTTGTCATGCTATACATTGCTTTGCTGATCCTTGGTATCGGACAAACCTGAGAATAGGATAAGTAATTTCATATCCATCTAGATGTGTTCTGTGGTCTATTGTTTGAATCTGTATTGAATGGACGGCATACCTTGCAGTCAAGGACTTCAATGTTGGTCTGAACTGTTTATTCATTTTTCGATTACTTGGTATCCGGCCTAGTAGACCAACTAACCCGGGGGAACTATCCCATTGTCCACTAGCTGGGGGCCAATTAAGGCTGGGGCAAAGCCCCATATGGACTGCCGCAATGCAGGAATTGATAGCATGCGCCATGCGGGTGGCATTCAGGGGCGACTCCACCATATACCTAGGGGTTCAAAAAATGCACTGTTAATTTTTTTTTGTAGATATAAATTATATTTTCTTTAGTATTGCCAACGCTGGATTACTCGTGCGAGGTTAAAATAAATATATTTAACTAAATTTGACCCAACTTGTTATAGCCCTAACGAAACAAAACAAATCCAAAACCAAATAAATGAATATAATAGCACGTAGTGGATTTTTAAAGCCAATGGGAATATGGGATAGTGGGCTTTTAAAACCCAATATATAATATATAATGGCAAAGTGGGGTTTTATCCACATGACTTTTCCACGGTAGAGCTTATGGGGCTTGACAATCAACTTCAAAACTATGTAGTTGATGTCCGCTCTAACGGTGATTTTGCAGAGTTGAAAGGAGTTGGGAAACTTGCAAAGACTATGGTAGAGATAAAGAAGAATCATGTATATTCATTAGTCTATCTACTTCTGAAGTTAACTTTGCTTCTTCCAGTCGCCACAACAACCGTTGAAAGGGCTTTTTTGTCGATGGAATTGTAAAAACCCGATTGCGTAACCGGATGGAAGATGAATGATTAAATGATTCTTTGGTCACGTTCATTGAGAAGAACATGTTAAAGAGTGTTGATAATGAAGCTATAATGCAACGCTTTCAAAATATGAAGACTCGTCGTGGGATATTGTAATATGTTGGAGTCTATTTTTGTCAAACGATATAATGGATATGTCTCTTTTGCCTAGTCAGAGTATTTTTTATTTTATTTTTTTGCATACAACTTTTCATCATAGACACGCTATGTATTTTTGTCAGCGTTGGATGAAAATCCTGGAGTCGCCACTGGTGGCATTGTTATTTTTTGTATGTGTCTAGCTTAGATGCATATGTTGTTTCTAATTTTGGAGAAAAGCGAAGATTTTGCCTTTATTTTCCATCTGATTGAACTCTTTGAAGCAAAATGTTTATTGGTTTTTCTTTTAATATTTGGGGACATGCACCCTCTGGGAACCATACCCATTGCCGGGTTCATTGATTAGTTATACAATTGAACTACTTCAAGCCAACTGTTTCTCTCTTTACTGTACCCTATCCTAATTGCTTACAAGCTTTCCAGAGTCATTTTATTTTTGAGTTTTATCATACCAATGATTTTATTGGCGTCATAGGTCAGACTATAAAATTTTTCACGTTCTCATGCAAAATGGTTACTTCATTCCTACATACCATTTCTCTTCACGGGTAGAAAAATGCGTAGATATCTTTTTAAGTAATGGGGTACCATTATGCGATATGGTATGTTTCTATCTAGTTTCTAAGACATGACTTTTAAATTGTAGGGGTTGCTTGCTTTTTCTGAGCATGGGTTGCTGATCAGATGGTGGTCACTGGGATCTGGATGGTGGGAGAAGCTCAGCCGAAACCTTGTTCCTGTCCAATGCACGAAACTGATTTTTGTTCCCCCTTGGGAAGGATTCTCGCCTAACTCCACCAGGTCTAGCATAATGGCGAGCATAATGGGCGATGATAGACATGCCAATGCAAAGGTGAGTCTCCTCTTTGTTTTGGTATTTCATCAGGGATCCTCATTTAATGTCACATCATTTTCGTAGGCATGGTTTGTATTTTTATTTTCTTTGTATCCTTTTCTTTCTGTTTTTTCCAATGATTCTTTGTTGGGTAAAATTGCACGCTGCTTTATTTGCTGTGTTGCGACGAGGTGTGACAAGTTTCTAGTTCTAACAAATTAGTACATCACGGGATAATGGACATGACCGGAACTGTTTTCATAGGCCATACAAACAATGTGAATTAGCTGATGGATAAAGCTTAAGTTTAACTCTTACTCAAAGGATAAAGAGAATAAAATCTCTCTCCTGGTATAACCTTCTCTGGACAAGAATAGTTCATTAAACATGAATTTAATTCCTAATTTCGAGCAGGAAGCAATATCCGTACAGTGACTGCTGATAGTGAGTTGAGAAATCATGCATTCACATATCTTATATCTATCTACATGGATAATTTGTTAATGGAAAGTGATGAGTTTCAAGGAACGAAACACCAAAAGCTGAGGTATGAGCAAAAATAAGGTAATGTTCCTGCTGAGGCATGTTCTGTAAAACTGTGAGGTTGGCACACCCTTTTGGGTTAGTATGATTGGTTCCTTGTTCATTCACACCCAGTATTCACCAAAACTAAAAGTGTAGGGCTACATTCTTTGCCTTTTCCGTCATTCATTTGGAATAATTCGATAACTTGGAGAGTCGTGTAAATACATCTCAACGCTCTTGAAGCACTATGGTTATAGGTGGCAGCTCTGGTTGGTATGCTGAATATGGGCCCCGCGATGCTCAGGCTAGTTTAAATGGCCCTAGAAAAGCATCCATCTTGTTCTCAGATAGTACTCCTATAATGCAACTTTTTCTTTCTCCTTTCATCTCAATAAAAGCCTTTTATCCTTTTCTTTTTCTTGATTCTAGGAGAATGCTGGTGGTTCGAGTGATATGGACAGGTTGAAACTTTTGATTCATAATCTCGATCTCTCTTATCGACTGGAATGGGTTGCCGAGAGAAAAGTACTCCTAATAAGACACGGCCATGAATTAGGCACATTTCAATTATGAGAGAGTATCGTCATTCAGATTGTCACTTGAGAAAATTTCTCACGAGTCATGACTTCTGCGAGAATTTTGGCTGAATTTTTTTGTAAGAAATCGTACGACTTCTCCTCAGATGCATCTCATGATTTCAAGCTTATGGTCTGCAAGTATTCATTTCATTCTCAAGGTGATGGATGGCGTGCAAGTGCAGCGATAGCAACTCAAAATTCCTCGATCACTGTTTGCTGCTGGTGAGATCTGACTTAAGCTGCGACGTGATTTTTTATTTGATTCATGCTTACTGTAAGAGAACATATTATACAGAAGCCAATAGCAGTTGTAGTTATGTAGGAAAAAGGCAAGATCAAACTTGAATCACAGCTTACAAAGTATGCTTGTTGTTGACAAAGTGAAAGAGGGTTCGAAAACAAGAGGTTTCGTGTTCATATACGGCAATACATACAAGTTTCTGAATCCTTATTTTTCTCTTTATTTTCTTTCTTGCTTTTCTGTACAATTTTAGAGAGAACAAGCTACGGAGTTGCTGCGACCGTCTTCGATTTTGATCCCAACACATGTACAATTCCTCTGTTTTAGAATCTAGTGAGAAACTGAATTTGCTTCAGAAGAGGTCCCAAGGTCTCCATAAGTTTCTCACATGGATGGTTGTGAATCCCCTCGTACGTTGTCACAACAATGCTTGTATCTTTTGACAGCCGTTGGATTTGTTTCTTCACATTGCATGTATGATGTGTGCACCGATAATAGCTCCTTTTTTGTTTGGCAATTACAATGAAAAAAAAAAAGGATCAGTTTTTTGACAAAGAAAAGGTACTGAGAATTTGGTACAATTGATTTTGTCA
Source organism: Vaccinium vitis-idaea (assembly GCA_963854785.1). Lineage (NCBI taxonomy): Eukaryota > Viridiplantae > Streptophyta > Magnoliopsida > Ericales > Ericaceae > Vaccinium > Vaccinium vitis-idaea. Next base: position 12,999,858 of record OY978223.1, read on the forward strand.
CCTTTGAAGGATAACATATTTTCTTGCCTCCAAAAGATGCAAAGGCGGAGCCAGAAATCTAGGCTAGTAGGGTCAAAATCTTAACCGAACTCATATGACTTATTTTTTCATAATAAAAAGTTATTTCTAAAAGAAAAAATACAACATCTTACATACACTTTAATTTTATATTTGGTATTTGAATGAACTATAATACTGCAATTTTACACGTTAGGTGAAATGTTTGGGTGTTGGATGTGTTTATGCCGAGCAAGAGAAGTGCTACTTTCAATACAAAATTTGGGTTTGTGAGATTTAAGAGGAGGGAGGAGGCTTTATGTGCAATTGAGGATCTTAATGGCTCTATGATTAGAAATTTTAGAAAGATAGCCCTTCGGGTTCTCGAAAAAATATTGATGGGTTTTTGAAGGATAAGTTGGTTTCCTCCCGACAGGTTTGGCATCCTAAGTCTGTTGAGAATCATAGCAAAGATAGAGATTCTAAGTGTCTATCCTATGCTGATGCTCTTAGAAGTGGTTCACATGCTGATATCGTTAGGGGAGTTTCAACTGGCTTCAAAACTAAGCTTGTGGAAGCAACGGAAGCGGATATGGAGTGGCTTCAGAATAGTGCAATAGGTCATTTAACCAATTACTGCTACGTGAATACGCTTTAGGATCTATTCATTAGAAACGGGATTTGGGATGCTCACAACCGTCCGCTGGGTGGCTTAAACGTGTTGCTCTCTTTTGACTCCGCCGATTGAAGAATTTCTTGTTGGACAAAGACAATTTGCTTCCCAATTGGTTCTCTTCAGTGAATGCTTGGGACAATCAATCTATCAAGCCTTCGAGGTGCGTTTGGATCTCTTGTTACGGCGTTCCTCTTAATGCTTGGTGTTCTTCTACTTTTATTGACATTGGAAAATTGTGGGGTGATGTGATTAGACTTGATGAATTGACGGAGAAATTGATAGCTTTTGATAAAGGGCGTATGTTTATTTTAACGGATAATCTTGACTGCATTAACGAGATTGTGCATGTTAAGATTAATGGTGTTTCCTACCCGGTTAAAGTTATAGAAGATCCTTTGGCTGAAATATCTTGGGAGAAGCGTGTTTTTACTTCAATTAAGATAAAAAAATAGGCATGATTCTGATGGTCTGGAAGATATAGTTGAGATTGACCCAAGGGATGATATATCTGTTGATTTTGTTGCCCACAAAGCTCAGGATAAAGGTAGCTGTAGGGAATCAAGGATTGATTTGTTGGATGGCGAGGCAGACATCAAGCAACATTTTCTTGCTGATGAAACCTTTTTTGATGGCCATTGTCCGGATCTAAAGGTTATTGGAAAGGGGGACACAAGGGTCGATAATTTGATTGAGGTAGCTACGTGCGAAGAAGATGGTTCTAAGGGGAATGAGGCTCCTTCCACCCAATATGACATCCCCCATGCCAATAAATCAATGGAAATTCCAATCCCAGATAATGAAGATCAAGATTCAAGCTGGAATGAACTACCATTTCACAAGGAATGGTTATGCCTTCTAAAGAAAAAGGTGGTGGAGAAAAAGAAGAAGAAATTGAAAAACATTGGTGATTTTATAGGTATTCCAAAAGCCGGAAAAGGAAGAAAAATGAGGAACAAATGTGTTTTGGTCAGGTCGGCCATAGCTGCAGCAGCTCTATCTATTTCTTCTCAGAAGAAGCCGCAAGGTCAATCTCAAAGATCATAAGTGAAGACTTCATGGGCAATGATGAGGAGGTGTTGAGCAAATTCATGGCTTTGGAGTAACCATTGGAGATGTTTCTTGGGCAATGCTCTGGTCTCGGGTTTTGGAGCAGCTTGTGGAGCTCAATAGTCTGGGGTTTGGTTTGTCTGAGAGGTGTTTCTTAAGAGCGGTAGTGTTTTTTTGTTGTTGTTGCTTTTGTCCCCTTTGGGTGTTGGGCTTAGGCCTTTTTGGTGGGGTCTGTCCCAGTGTTTGTTCTCGTTTGGCTTCTTGCCAACCGTTTGGGGTCTGATGTGGTTTTGTTGCGTCTAGTGGTTGAAGTTCCTTCTTCCGTTGTGGTTTGGACGCAATTTTTCCCTTCTTCTCTTTTAATCTTTGTTCTTGTTTAAGAGATTAATAAAGTTCTTTGCCGTTAAAAAAAAAGGTGAAATGTTTGGGGCAATATCAAATTTTTAAAGGGATAGAATTTTATTTATTAACTCACAAAACCATTGAGTGGCGTCAAGTGACCCCACTTAAGATGCAGTCTGCAAACATGTCACAGTTCTTTTTTTTTTTTTTTTTCTTTTAAAAAATAGAGAGAATTTCGATAGATAAACGAGAAGTTAAAAACAGAAAATAATGGTAAGAAAGAGGGCCAAATGAAGGATTCACAGTTATATTTTCAATATATGATTCCGAGCTATCAAAGAGAGCATAAATCAAAGAGAAAATAATATATAAGCATGAAAGTTGTTTTCTCTTTCATTTTTTGAACATTATTAGCCAAGTATATGCCACAAGAAATAAGCCGGCCTTATATTTATGTGCTAAACACTATAGTAAGCCCCCTTGAAAAGAGGTGTACCATACATTACGTACGTTTTTCGTACTTGTTACGTATGATTTTGATTGTTCCATATTTTTTGGTTGATTTCGTTGAACAATAACGTGAATCTGTGAATTGTACCGTGAATGGTGTATTTTAAAAAAATCCAACGGGTCGTAATAAGTATAAAAAATCATATATAATAAGGTTACCATAGATAGTGATGTGAATAGTAAATCCGTAACGGTTAGTAACTTGACCAAACTAATATGTAATTAACAAATGCTAAAATCATACGTAACAAGTACCGGAAATATACGTAATGGGGCTTACCGTACTCCCATTACAAGGGGGTGTACCATAGTGTGTTCCGTCGTTCACCCTATGTTCAGGTGTTGGATTTATCAAAGTAAAAGGAAATTATTTCAAACTATATGATTCTTCCTTTTGATGGGTGAAGAGTGGGGACGTAATTAATTTCTCTATCTCACATACTTTTCCTTTCTCTTCCCTTTTGTTTCCCTTTCTCGCAAAATCTACGACTCTTCGAACACGACTTTAAAAACACAACTGTGTCTATAACAGTTTGATACATGCATCAGACAGTTTCAGACACTGTTGCGTCTGGAGTCGTATTTTAAAGTTACGTATGTCCTTAAAAATGTACCAACGAACCAAAGGAAGCTATACTAACATGCATGTTGTATACAATACATATAGGGGTTCAAAATCAAATATATGGTGTATGTACCTGGGGTGCTTGCTGTTCTTCACAGCTTTCTGCCCATACTTCCGCCACCGGTATCCATCATCAAGAACATCCTCACTACTCCTCGTATGAAACGCAACCCGAGGCGGAACCGCCTTCTTTGCCCTACTAGCACTCCCTTTCCCTTTCGGTTTTCCGAAACTCTCTCCTTCATTCATATTCCTAGTACTAGACGATACGTTAGCCATGTTCTGTGGCATTTGATGGTGATCACCATTTGTGATGGAAGTGGATCCACCGAGGAGGCTAACCCAGTCAATATTGTCCATACCAATTTGGTTAGGGTTTGGTTGAATATTCATGGGTTGATGAAGTAATACAGGTGGAAGGTGGAATGAGGTTGATGGAGGAAGTGGTGTTGTGAAGAGGTAATCAGGGAGTACTTGTTCTTCGCCCATGAGGGATTCTTGATGATCAGTAGTACTAGGAATTAGGAGTGTGTAGGAATGTTTTTGGAATTTATGTTTGAAGATGAAAGGTGGTGGTAGCTGAGTGGAGGTTGGACAGTCCCATGCACACAGAGAGAGAGAGAGAGAGAGAGAGAGAGAGAGAGAGAGAGAGAGAGAGAGAGAGAGAGAGAGAGAGAGAGAGAGAGAGAGAGAGAGAGAGAGATTTCTTCTAAATATAGAGAGAGAAAATTGGCTTGCAGCCATTGATGAAACCAACAAAACTTCACCAACTTTCTGTTCAACTGCCCCTATTGCTAGAGCTCACAGGAGTAGTTATTTATTATTCGGTAGTTTGGAATCACCGCCACATGGTGCTCCGGACCACTTTAAAAACACACATGTTGGGTTCATGTACTTAATCGTGGACTCCGTAATAACGTGGGGTTGCCGGGTTGTGGAGAAACAGTGTTAGGTACCCAAAATATTTGCCCCAAAAATTGCCCAGAAAGCTAAGTATCCAAGTGAATCTGAATCAGTGGTTTCAGTTTCTGGGAAACTATTCTGAGTACTTAAAGTTTTCCGGTTGTGGAGGTCAAGAGCACCACGTTGCGGTGCTGCCGAACTACTGAATAATTTCCCAGCTTATCCGGTGCCAAAAATTGCATGTGTTGTCGTTATCATCAAAGCATGCAGCCCTTAACTACACTTGGCATCCTTGCACTTTCATAAAAACTTCACTTTGACTCCACCGTCAACTGGGACAGCAAAAATTTATACTTTAATTAGGTCAGGTTGCAATGTCACACTTTCATGTGTTAGCAATTAGCATCGATGAAAAAAATACTTATGATAGTATCAGAATAAGTATCACCAATCTGTGATGGATCTCAAGATTCAGCCTCCAAAGACTTTTGATGAAGGTGGCGGTGAGTGGTTCTTGGCAGTAGCAAGAGTGACGACGGGGAAGTTGGATGCAGATCTTTCTTCTTTGGAACCCGATCGTGTAGATTTGGGTTGATCGTTCTTATTGCTGTTTTTTTTTTCATGGTTTTTTTGTTTTGTTTTGTTTTGCTATTCTGATGAACCAAAAAAAAAAAATTAACATAAAATTCAGAAAAATACAGTTTTTCTAAGGTTAACTAGGAATAATATTCGAAGAGTACACATTTTCTCTTGGTTAATTATTCATAAAAAAAGTAATACCCCAGAAAAATACACGTGTTTTGCAGAATAGCATTGTTTGTGTCCAATCCGGGAGGTGCCAGTGCCACTCCCCTCCACATATTTGGTCCGACCCTGAGATGGACGGGGAAGGTAACATTAATTGCAACTTGATTTAAGAGTAAACGACTGACAGCCACAATTGAAAGTGGAGCGGCCAAAATGAAAATATCAGTAAAGGTGCAAGGGTGATCCATGTAATTAACCCAATGATCACTAATTAGAATCTCTCCATACAACAAAAAAAAGCTTAATCCCATGGTGATTAACAAGTGGAAGCGTTTAGTTGAAGCTCAATTAATTAATTGGAAGACATGGGAGTTAATTTAAGTACAATTAATGGGTTCTAATACTTTGTTAAACAACTATACGGTAGCTTGAGAGGCACAATAATACCAGTCAATTGTAGTTGTGGTAGTTTAGAAAATGCAGGACACAGAAGCATTTCAGTTGGCAAGATCAATTGGTACTTAAAAGACTTGTGGTTCTAATCCAAGTTTAAAAAAATACCCATAATGAAGAAATTAAGAAGAGTGAAGTGCATGCTATATATGAACATGTTTATCATGATTTGGTCATTATCTTGGCATGTGTGTTGAATTTGAATGGGGAGTTGTGACCCAGTCAAATGGTTGTCCTGTGGAAGCCATCTGGCTCGCGTGCACAAATGACAGATACTCCTATATCTTACCCAAAAAAAGGGGACGGAGTCAGGATTTTACTTTTGCGGTGACGAAAGTATGTACTTAGAAAATAAAAAGGCAAACTGCATTATGAATATTCATCCACTCTACAAAAAACTATAATAACATAAAAACTTTAATCAACGATGTTTGTCATATGCACATAAAGTACCAAAAAAGAGTAGTTTCGGTTTAATCTATCTACTAAACTGAGGATGAAAGATAAAAAAAATCTAATGGTGGCGAGTCTAAAAAAAATCTAGTGGTGATGAGTCTACAAAATCCAGGGATAAAAATTTATTTTCTATATAATGGTGGCGGCCGCCATCACTTCTCGCTATCACCTCCCTCCCTCCATCGTTAACCACCATCACCACCGGCTCTCCACACAAACAACACCACCGAAATTACCCCCCCCCCAAAAAAAAAAAAAAAAAAAACACCACCGGCGACCACCAGACCTTTGTTGCTGAGTTTTGTGCTAGAAAATCGAGTGTTGGAGAAATAGGTCTTTAAACCAGAATTAAAATCCGAAAATATTGACATTATTCTGGGAAACAAAACCCGAAAACATTTTCGGGTGTTAATTTTGGAAATTAACACCTAAATTCGGGTGATGTAACCTCACTTCAATATATCCAATACAGTCGAATCCCTCCAATTTAGTGGCCAAATTAAGTTGTGTCCTGTGATCAAATCATCAAACAGCGCAAGGGAGTAGCGCTTGGGGTAATACACAATGGTCCAGCCATCCCATGCTTAGCAAAAACTTGTTAAGGCAGTTTATGGTGTTTTTTTTGGGCTAACCAGGTTTACGTTATACCTAATATTGCTAATTTCTTGAGTTGTTCAAATTTATTTATTTTATTTTTCACATAGATAATGTAATCAAAATATATAATAAATTGGGGACTACAATTCTCAACAGATCACCATGAATATATGAATAAGGTTGCACCCAAAAAAAAAAATATGTGAATAAGGAAATCATAACTTAGGAGGTAGGGTATATAGATACAACAAGTGTACGATTTTTTTTGTGATAATACCGGATGTCTGAGCCAGTTTGCGCGCACCTCAACTAATTCCGGGATCCTTGAGGTAAGGACCGGGCATAACCCCCAGTGACCCCAAAAGTTTGTTGGTAAGGAGAATCGAACCTGAGAAACTGAGACCTTAGGTGTGAGCAGACCCAAAATCTCAAGGCAAGACCACTTTGCCAACCCCTTGTTGTTTCTAACAAGTGTATGATTAACGGAACTTATTTGTAAAAGTAACTACGAACAAGTCTGGACAAGAGGTTTTCCCTTTTTCTTTTTATCGGCAAATAGCTAGGTACTTCCTTTATGAACAAACGTTATGAGATAAATCTCATTTTTATTTGATCAAAATCAACTAATTAACTAGCCCTATGGGCTTGCATCCTTATTTATAATGATAGCCTAAAAATACTGGAAAGGGAACACAATAACGAAAAGCTAAATTGAAATCTTTGAGAACAAGAAAATAATAAAAGAAAATAGAATCAACCTCGATAAGAAAACCTAATATTCTAGCCAATATATGCTATAAAACGGAAAAATTTCTAATAAAATACTAATTTCGAAATAAGAATCTAAAATTCACAGATTTTTAGAATATTAAAATCTTGGCCTGCATATACTCCATGAACTAGCCCATATTTTCGGGAAGACATTTCTCTCATGCATATTTCCATGCTGATTATGAACATCACCTTCTTTCCATTAATTCTATGTATGAAACGACAACAAGCTTATTGAGAAACTTGACCAGGATACATTTAAGTCAGGGAAGGGGGAGGCAATTCAACCAAAGGTTGATCAACAAAAAGACATTTAACAAATTGAAACCAACAACAAGAACACCCAAGCCAGCCAAAATCCTCATCTGTCAGAAAGTGGGGTCAACACTCAAACACAGTGTATCAAGTTGACTCATTCAATCATTTTAGTTCTTGCTTGAACTCTTCTAGTGATCCAAATATATGTAAAGTTGGCTCATTCAATCATTTTAGTTCTTGCTTGAACTCTTCTAGTGATCCAAATATATGTATGGTCCACTAGATCACCACACCATATGTGTGCTCAATTTGTTGAGTGTTGTCATTGCTTGCTTGCTTACCCACGGGCCACGATAGGAGACCAAGGAAACTTCCTTAGTGCGAGTGCAAACAAAAGGTTCTTAGCCCACATCCGCGAGCGATGACACATAAAAAAAAAAAGTATTAAGAGATAAAAAATTCGTTGGCCCACATCCGCGAGCACCTCTAACGTCGTTGTTAGAGGTGCTCTAAGATTCTTACAAGCATGTGGGAATTGGGATACGATCAATTTTTTCAATCGCATCCCAAGCAAGGTTTCAAAAATTCGCCGTTACTTTTCGCATCGGCAGGTTGCGTAACAGGTTTGAGACTTCTAATACTATTACATTCCTAATAGACCAGTGAGATAAAAAAAAAATTGCATGTTTATTGACCGGTTTGTAATTCATAATTGTTACGGCATATACTTGACTTTCTAGGTAATTCAGCCGCCCTTTTTTTTGTTAGAATAATTTCTAAAAATTCAAGACAGCTACAACCGATTCTCGTTCTGTATCGTTCAATACACCCATTACGTGTCTCGAAATTGTTATTTAAAACCTTGATCCCAAGAGACCACCTTGAAGAAAACCTTGGAGCTCTTTGGGAGTAATTCTGCTTAATCAAGGGGGCAGGAATGTCAAAACATATCATAGCATGAGAATGTTTCCAACTAATGACGTTGAGGAGTGGGTACACTATCCTTTCCTCCATGTCTCTACGTAATCTGTGTAAGTCTCTAACCTATATATGATACCTCCACAACTCCTTTTTCAACCCTCCACACGGACATATAATAATGGATAAACCTACGGGTACAGAATTTTTTGTACAGAAATTGTACAAATTTCTCTCGGGGACCCACTTTTGGGTCCCACACGAGTGATCCGAACCGTTCATTATTCTTAGAACATTTTTCCAAGGGGCCCCACAAAATTTCAGCTCAATCGGACGGTTAGAAGTGCTTGAACCAAAGTCCCACACGGTTAGAAATGATTGAAACGGTAGGACTTTGGTTCAAGCACTTCTAACCGTCCGATTGAGCTGAAATTTTGTGGGGCCCCTTGAAAAAATGTTCTAAGAATAATGAACGGTTCGGATCACTCTTGTGGGACCCAAAAGTGGATCCCCGAGAGCGATTTGTACAATTTCTGTACAAAAAATTCTGTACCCATAGCAGGGTCCTATAATAATTGGGAGCACCAATTAACAGAGATTCAGAAGGAACAGGATCCTCTCCGGTCCAGTTTTGACATTTTTTGGATTCTTCCAGTGTCTATTTCGATGATCCTAATCGTTCATAATTTAGACCTCGTCAATAACAATACATGCCAAAAATCGCGTTGATTGGATACCCGTTGATATGGTTCCAGAACGCTTTTATTTTGAACCAAAAAGATATTACAACACCGGCCGGAACTCATTTAACCCATTTATCTCAAGAACATTACGTTGCGAAATCATATCACCCAGTACCTTGTCATCGTGGTTTTTGGCATGGTCCATTTTTTGATGAGCTCTAAAATATGAATATTTTGGATCATCAAAACAGTCCCGGAAAGAACTGGAAAGGAAAAACTACTCACGGTATATTTTGAGAGAATGGAACATTGGCCACTTTCCTAGTTTAACATCATGCCATATTGAGGCATACATTACCTTTTTTTTTATTTGGATAACTGGATATTCAGGCCAGCTTGCGTGCACTTCGACGAATTCCGGGGCCTAAAGGTAACGACCGGGAATAACCTCCAGTGGCCCCAAGAGTTTGCTGGCAAGGGGATTCAAATCTATGACCTTAAGTGAGAGCAAACCCCTAAATTCCAAGATAAGTCCACTTTGACATCCCTTGGGGTCGTGGCATACAGTATCTTCAACATTCTCAAATTTCAGAACTCTTATTAATTGACACAACAATGGCATGGTTTTTGGGGCATCATGTAATATATTCCTTCACGCGATCTCCATTTCATGAATTCATCATCATTCATACCTCATCAAACACATCCATGTAATTGGGTTTAAACAAATTAGTTCCACAGCTTTTAAGGGAATGGGGAATGTAGCAGTTTCATATAGCTCAAACAAGGAAAAAAAAGTCAAAGAAAAACTGTAGTTTCATTTTGTCTATATATAACTAGCAAACCATACATCCAGACCACAAGTACACAACCTGGCAGCATTTAACTTATAACAAAGCATGGCCTGTAGTGGAATGGCGTTGGGCATGCTGTTTTTCTGCATTTTATCCAGTCCAAATGTACGACTCCTAAAGGCCGACGGGCTCTGCTCTGGAGCTTATGACTACAAAGATGCTCTTGGTAAAGCAATTATGTTTTTCGAAGGACAACGATCTGGAAAACTGCCCGTTGATCAGAGAGTGAAATGGAGGGGAGACTCTGCTCTCTCTGATGGCAAGCCAGATAATGTACGATTTTTCGTTGCTAGCATCTGGGCAGACACAATCACTCTCTGTGAGCCCATCAGAAAATTGAGCAAGACTACTAAAAATTTGGCACTTTTAGTGTTTATGGGCACCTATATTTGTTTGAAAACTGCTTAGAATTTTTGTTCACTAAGCCTTGATACACTTGGAAACATAATTCAAAAAAAAACTTATGAGCATGTATGGAACATGTCACACTAGCATATGCAATATGACTGTCTTGTGTAATATTCCTTCACTTCAGCTAAATTTTGTCCACAGTCCATAAATCTAAGTCGAATCGTTCCTGTTTTTTGCTTTCTGTTTTCCCTTTCTCGTAATCGGTAACTACTACTACTACTACTAATTCGTATTTCTTGTGACAGGTGAAACTGGTGGGAGGGTACTATGACGCGGGTGACAATGTCAAGTTTGGGTGGCCCATGTCATTCAGTGTGAGCTTATTGAGTTGGGCTGCCGTTGAGCACCAGAAAGAGATATCTTCAGCCGGTCAGACGGATTATATCCACAGAGCAATCCGTTGGGGTTCTGATTTCTTACTAAGAGCTCACACTTCACCTACCACTCTCTATACACAGGTTTAATCTCTCTCTTTTTCACTTCTTCAAAGACTCGAGCAGTAATAACAAAGACAGGACCGGATATCGTTCTAGTATACGAAAGCTCTTGAATCCACAACAGAAAAGCCTTACGCTATTACTTTGCGTGGAAGCATGAAATGAGTAATTGCATAATGCCAACTTCTCTGAAAAAAATGGAGGCCTGGGTTGTTTTGCTTGGAATAGTGCCAACTTGGGACTAAAAAAATATTTTTCCTCTTATAGTATTAGTTATCAAGCTTTGGTATGGAAATTAACGTTCGTTGGGCTGTTTCCAGTCAATCCACCAAATTCGAGCAATTCTAAGCTCGTATGGAAAAGAAAAAGTGCTACCCAGTGCACAAGGCTCCCGCTATTACAACTTTACCCCTATCCCTGAACTCGGCCTCCTTTCAATTTAACCCTATCCCCAATGCTTTATGAACCCATCCAGCAGATGGGTTCTACATCACAAAAATAATTGGTTGGACTATTTTTATTGATAACAATTTTATGGGCCAATACCAATTGTTTTATTTGAATTTTCCATCAAACCCATTCCTGTGATTATTCACTGGCCTATGCATGTACAAGCAACCGGGCAATAAAAAGAGAGGCTCCTAAGGGCCTAAACCAAACTGTGTTTCCAAACTAGGACTCTAAGTCTGTAATTACAGTCTGCCTTGGTTCTTAGCAAGTTTCTACTTCTCTGATATTGGTATCTTGTAGGTAGGAGATGGAAATCAAGATCACCAGTGTTGGGAGCGCCCCGAAGACATGGACACTCCTCGAACACTCTACAAGATCACCTCCAATTCACCAGGCACAGAGGCGGCGGCTGATGCTGCAGCTGCTCTTTCTGCTGCTTCGATTGTCTTTAAAGGTGTCAATTCCAACTATTCTGCCAATCTATTAAGCCATGCAAAATCGGTAGGTAGCATAATTTCATGACAGTTTCTGCTCATCAAGTTTTTTCAATGGGTTTGTTCATCTGACTTGGTCAAAATGTATCTCAGCTGTTTGAGTTTGCAGACAAGTACAAAGTATCTTACAAAGGTTCTTGCCCTTTCTATTGCTCTTACTCTGGCTATCAGGTAATAACAAAATTTTCAACCATTTTTTTTGTTGTTGCATAAGTAAATTTCCAACAAAATTATATGGACCTTTCAGTCATGAGCTTATTTACGGGTATTTCATGAAGGATGAGCTGTTATGGGCAGCGGCGTGGTTATACAAAGCCACAGGACAAACCAGCTACTTGAACTATGCATCGAACAGCCAAGGCTGGAGCCAGGCAGTGTCCGAGTTCAGTTGGGATAACAAATTTGCCGGAGCACAGACATTACTAGCAAAGGTACTTGTATTATTTCGCCATGACAAAAATGTCTTCTTGTTCAATGAAGTGACTAAAGTAATGAGATTTTTGTTCAGGAATTTTATGGTGGAAATTCAAATTTGGAGAAGTTTAAGAGGGATGCTGACTCTTTCGTATGTGCGCTGATGCCTGAAAGTAGCTCTGTTCAGATCCGTACAACCCCTGGTAATGACAATAACTTGCAATCGGAAAACACTAAAATTAAAACGAATTTTTTTTAGAGACGCGTTCATAATGCAGCACGAACATCACTTCACGGAGCCCCCCTTTATTTATTTATTTATTTTACGAAAGTTTTCTGAGCCGATATTTGCAATGATTCAAAAAGAGAGACATGTATGTATTTTGCTTGCAGGTGGGCTTCTGTATACTAGAGATAGTGGTAATCTACAGTATGTTACAAGTGCTTCCATGGTGCTCCTAATCTACTCCAAGATACTTACTGCAGCGAAAATTCAGGGAGTCCAATGTGGTTCTGAAAATTTCTCCCCATCTCAAATCAAGGCCTTTGCAAAAACACAGGTAAAAATCTGTACCGGTGTGTAAATAAAACACCATTTTCGCATTTTCTTACTTTTGAAGCTTAAAAGTTCTATTTTCATACAAAAAATAGCTTGAATTGCGTGAATAAAACACCATTTTCGCGTTTCCAGTGTTCTTATTGCAAGAAAGAGGACTTAATCAGTTCTTGAACTTTCCAGTGTTCTAAGCTTAATTGTTCTCTCTTCTTCCAGGTGGATTACATACTAGGAAACAACCCCATGAAGATGTCATACATGGTAGGATTTGGCAGCAAATACCCATTTCAGTTACACCACAGAGGTTCATCCATCCCCTCAGTCCAATATCACCCGGCCAAAGTGGGGTGCAATGACGGCTACTCAACCTGGTACTCTTCTGCAAAACCAAATCCAAATACTCATGTGGGTGCAATCGTTGGAGGCCCCGATTCCAACGATCATTTCAATGACTTGAGATCCGAGTACTCCCATTCAGAGCCTACTACGTACATGAATGCTGCTTTTGTGGGTTCGGTGGCTGCTTTGCTTGGTGGAAACAGTGATGGTGATCAGTGTCTGCAAATGCTGCAAGATGTTGGTGGAATCACAAACTATGCAGTCGAAGATATATAAATAACCTTCTGGTAATGGATTAAGTACTGTAGGTAGACTTAATTCTAGTAGCTATCTCATCCATGTTGTAAAATCTGTAAGTGGTTGTAAGAAGTTCATATAAGGAACAATTATGGGATTGTATGGTCGATTGTGTTATATTAAGAAGTATTTATATATGTTGTCTACAGTGGCCGAGCTATATAGGGGCCGGGTTGGGCGCCCAATTTCTTATTTTGGAGTAAGTTTTGCATATTTTTGATTAAATATTCTTAAAAAACTCTTATAAAATTTTGAAAATAGTTTCAAAAAAAGGAATAATTTTCATTTCGAGAACACTTAATTACGGTGAATGATACTATGCGGTAATGATATTGCGTTTGTCGAATGATATGGTAACAACAGTACTCGAGATTGATTTTCAAAATTTATCAAAACCGTCTCGTAAAAATTCGAATGACTGGATTTAGTCTTAAAAAAATCATCGAACCGATTTCTCTTTCCTAGCTCTGCCACTGGTTGCCTAGCTATAAAAACTCATCATTCATGAAAAATTACAAAATAATTTAGACATGCTACATGGATTTTGAGAGTAAATTCAACATTTTTCAGTTGCTAACCAGATTTTTTAGAGTAAAACTGATTTGGCCCAGTTAACATTTTTCAATTGTTTAGGTCCAATTATCAAATCTGAATTGGCCCAGGAACGTTCTAGGATGGTTCTATAGCTGATATCCAAATCTGGGCTTAGCTCAAATTTAGCATTTCTTGTAGTTCTCTCATTTCCAACCTCAGATAGAATCCTCAAAATATATAACCTCGCCACCACTAGATTTTTTCATTATTTTTTGTTACACAGGAATTCTTTAATCCTTTAGTTTTGTTTTTTTTTTTTTCAATAAAGAAGGCCTAAAAACATATTCCAAAACCAAATTCCATGAGACAAAAAGAAAAGGAAAAAAAAAGTCGTAAAGCAAAGAGAAACAAACTCCATTAATACGGCTGCCTATATTCTCTAAAGAAACCTTCATTCAATTTATCCTCTTGATAGATTAATTTGTCTTGTATTAATTTTGCCTGGTTTTAACGGCTACGATAGAGCGTGCATTTTCAACTATGAAACTTGTGAAGACTAGATTGTGCAATAGGATGAAGGATGATTTTTTTGGCAAGTTTCTTGATCACATACATTAACGAGGACATTGTTAGAAGTTTTGATGCCAAGCCTATCATCGAAGACATGAAAGAGCGTCGAACACAATTTAAGATGTCTCAATTTAGTACTCCCTCTGTTCCAAATATATAGTCTCTTTTGGGAGTTCGTGCCCCTTTTCAATGTAATATATCTTATAATCTATAATACATCTTATAATATATAATGTTTTAGGTGATTTTAAAAACTTTATACTTTAGATTTAATTGAGATCTATCAAACAAGATCCATATTGCATATGAAATTTATTACCGATTGAAAGATATTATCGATTTTTTATCTTGTTAGAATGGAACGAGGGACTATATTTTTGGACGGAGGGAGTAGATAGATTAAATTAAAATTACTTTTTTTTTTGGTACTCTACGTGCATATGAAACATCGTTTATTATAGTTTTTATGTTATTTGAATTTTCTCTAGAGTTGATGAATATGTTGTTTCCATCTTTTTATTTTTTTTAGTATACATGTTCGCTACCACAAATGTAAAATTCTGGCTCCGTCCCTGAACTCAGGTGTCCGGGCCAGCTTACTTGTACCTTGACTAATTCTAGCAGACCAATCCCTCTGTCTGCCAGCCAAGGCTCGATTAAAGTTGAAACAAAGTTTTGTATGGATTGACTTCAAAGAAGTTGATAGCTCGTGAGAGATTTCAAGCTTGACATCAGGAGAAAGTAGCAATTTCTAAATCTCATGTCTTGACGACCGACAAACTTTGGGTTCTTATCCTTTATAAAATAGTATGACTTCTGTCCTTTTCCAAAGCAGTGAAGCCTGGCCAGAACCGTCCCAGAACTACATACAAAATCATCCACAATTGTCAAGTTGATTCTGCTGCATTATTGAACCAATAATACAGCAAAAGATCTTTGACCCATACAATCTGTAACAAGTATAGACATAAAACCATTGAGAGGCGGGATTTTGGGCCAAATTTCTTGAACTCTAGAGAGAGACATCTAAAAATTCTGCAACTTAATGCTTCAACGTGCATGCGTAACAATAATGCTAGGGATACACAAATCCACGAGACCACCAATCAAATTGTTGTTAAAATCCTATGATACAGGATACATATCATACTATTTGTATCGTCTCCTTAGGAAAACGATACATAACTAATCCCATATCCTTTTTGTAAAGAAATCCTACAATAAGATGGCATATGCTACGATATATATGCGTATCCCGATTCAATATGTATCCCACGATTAGTTAATAGAATATTGTAAGAAGTGGAATCTCAAACACATTAATCTAAGTCGTTTGAGTGACATTCAAACCATTGAAAGATATCTAGCCTCTATATGCGTATCCCGATTCAATATGTATCCATCGATCATGTTTTGGGAAAATATTATTATGTGTTGGAGCTTGTCTCACATTGCTAATTACTACCTCTAAAATTAGTATATGAGCATGGACAGTCTCTCTACTCTTTGCCAATTGGTTTTGAGTTGGATGCTTTAACATGGTATGAGAGCTAGGCTTTCGGAGGCTTTTAAACAAGACTCTATGTCGTTGATGGTTAGTTCCCCCTTTGTTTGACGTTGATGGTTGATAGTTGTCGTATGTGTAGATAGAATCGTTTGTTTACCTCACCACGTGTGATCCCTGGCTTGCACATTGGTTAATTACAGCCTCTAAAACTAGTATATGAGCCTAGACGGCCTCTCCATGTTAGGATTCCAAACAATGCACTACACGCACAAAAGCAGTAAAACAAGAGAAAGCACAACACACAATATACGTGGTTCTACCAAATCGGACCTACATCCATGGGGATGGGGGTTTCACACAATATACGTGGTTCCTTGTTCTTGTGCTACACACTCTCACTCAATCTCACAATAATGAAATCTTCACTAGTTCTCTCGTGTATCTCTCTCTCCGGGGAGCCACAACCGGCCCCCTTCTCACACTTTCTGCCTTTCTCTCTACATTGTGCTGCCACACATAATATACAAGGCAACAATGAGTATTTATAGAGTACACATAAAAAACCCTAGCCACTCCCTCCGAGCCTAAGCCCAAGTGGCCCACACGGGGTAGAATCCCAACACTCCACTCCATTGCCAATTGGTTTTGAGTTAGATGTTTTAACATTAGGGGTTTTCTTTTCTGCCATTGACTAAGGTAGTGGGAAATCACAATATGGAATTTGAGAGACTTGAAATTTTACAACTTAAAAACTTAGTTTGTTGGTGTTATTAGGTATAAATACTTGTTAATTATATATTAATTATGGTTGACATCTATATTACAACAAAGAGCAATTTTTGTCTCAGTCATCGTATACATTTTATCTCTCTCCATGCCAAGTCATTCCTCTCCCTCTCTCTCACAATAGTACTTTTCCTCCATCGGCTCACATCACCCAAAATTTCAAACCACATTCTCTCTCTCTCTCTCCCATTTTCGAAATTCAAATCACATTCTCTCTCACTACCTCTTCTCCTTCCCCCTCTCTGAAATTTGAAAGACCATAAAAAATGGGCACCGGCACAGGTCCACGGGCAAGTGCGTAGATTGCTCAAGTCGTGTCTTCAGACACAGGCACGGCATGCACTAGTATCTTACGATACACGATACCCCGATATGATTTATATAACAAATACGTATCCCGATTTTAAAACCTCATTAGCTTGCGTAACACTACATGATTGGTTACTCAGCCTTAAACCGCGTGTTGTCCGTGTTTGCAACTCTGCCCAAACGAAAATTTATCACGAATTCTTTTTGATACTTAATTAAATCTAAACAAAGCCTGGTGTTCTAAATAGGAACCAAAAAATAAAGAAGGAGAAATGTATGAACTGCCTTGTAGCGAAGAACACGGTAACGGTACACTATAATACGATATACAACAACTAGTTACAATAAGCTAAATGGGTACAACAACTATTTTTGACATTCTGACAGACAAAATTTGATCAATTTAACATTTGTATTAGCTAGTTACAATAAGCTAAATCGGAGGTGAGTCTATCAAGTTCATCGAAGCCCGAAAAAAAGTCATCAAACAACATCGCATCACACGTATGATCGAGTCCAATTGTACTATTTTTGCTTGCTTCATCCAATATTTGTTGCTCAGCTTCGTCCTTTGCTGCCAATAACGGCGTAACGGGTGGCGATAGAGAGCAACCAGAACCTGCAGATATCGATGCATCAGGGTCGCTTGAGGTGGGGCTTTTGGGTTGAGAGAACTTGTGGCGGGTGGTGCCGGCGAGGGAACTCTTGCGAGTAGGGTGGCTGTGGCAGTGCTCGGCCGTGTAGGTGATGACAAACATCTGGGGATCTGTTTGACTTCGTTCCACTTGCTTCCTTGCTAGACATCCTTTCGAACTGCTGCACCTGTAATAGCTCCTGCTCATTCACCAAAAAGAGAGTAAATACGTGATTGAAAAATACTAGTCTTGTATATTTTTCCGTGCCGAATGACATTGAGTTACAGAATGATGTGACTGTGTGATCTTGTCATTTGATTAAGCAAAAATTCCCACCGGAATGACTTGTAATTTCAAAATTGTTACTGCCACATCATTTCTGTATCGTAATTGGTGATAAGGGTTTTGGTTCACAATGAGAGAGAGAAAGAGCGCGCGCGATATACCGAGGATGGGGTGATCCTTTGATGGGTTTCTGACCATATTTACGCCAAGCCCACACATCAGAGGAAAGACTTTCAGCTGCAACTTCCACTACCACTCTTTTGTGTTGAGTCTTCCTGATAAAAAGAAAATGAAAAATTGTCACCATACAATACAAGAATTTCAGCAAACTCAAAATTGAACTTGAAAAGCATTCAACCCAGATTTTCTGTCACTAAATTCTCACTGTCCTTCTATTCAATCTCAGTAACACAATACATAAAAAAACCTCGAAACACACTTCGAAGCCTAATTTTGCGGTTACTGATACACTGGTACATTTTTTCTCTCAAAATATCTGTCCTTTTGTTCTCAATTTGAGTACCAGCTGCACCATATGATTTAAAATCTCGAAATATATAAACTTGTTTATTTTCATGTAAGTGTACATGCATTTAGACACGAGAATATTTGGAGACACAGAATCCCAGTATTTTGCGAGCCGACTAACCTTCTTTTGTATTTAACTGCAAGAGGAGAACCAGAAGGAGCTGCACCAGCAACAGGAGCTGCACCAGCAACAGCAGTAGACTTCGGAAAAGCCTCTTTTTCGTGCACCGTTTGGGGCTCTGATCTATCTTCTCCAGAAACAGATGAAGAAAGAGAAGCTTGTGGGGATAGTTGATTCAACACGGGGTAGAAAGGCTTGTAAAGTTCCTCCAATTCATCGAAAACCGTGTTCCTTTCGCATAATAAATCAGGGAAAGAACAGAAAAACAAATCATCTTCTTGTATAATCAAGGGAGAAAAACAAGTTTGTGGGTAATCCAAGATTGTAGTAGTACTACTACAAGTGGAGAAGCTGTTGTTGAATCCTCTAACTACTGCTTGTAAATCCCCGTCGTCGCCGCCGCCGTTGAGAAGAGGGTTGGAGATTTGGAGAGGGAGAGAGGAGACAGAAGACATTACTGACTTTGCTAAGTATCTGGTTTTAAGAGCTTGTGCATAAGAGATGGTTAAGGGTGAGTTGCTTTATATACTCTCTCTCTCTCTCTCTCTCTCGAGAGAGAGAGAGCGCAAGTGGGTTGAGCATGATGGATTCATTTGGCCTCCGCAGCTGTAGTTAGTTTTGGATTTCCCATTGGGTTGATGAGTTTGACTTTTGCTAAATTGTCAAAAGGGGGGGCACCCTAAAAAGGCCGAAGACAAACACGCATTCAATGAATACTCATTCTTTGACAAAAAGGCTTTTTGGATAATAACTAACAATATTGCTTTTTATGGGTAATATAGAATTGGGTCGACTCTTATAATTTTTGTCACCCAAACACCCATCACATAAATTTAGATGGGCTTTGCTATAATGCCAAAAAAGTGAGAATTTTAGCGTACATTTCACGAATATTTATGCGCTAATGTCACAAGTAATGCAGAAAAGTAACACATAGAGTTAGTGATCTACGCTTGGGGCTTTCGAGTTTCATTGTGTTTTACTAAACACGAAAATCTTTTATTAATTTAGTAAGATTCGGGTGTCAAATGTTTTCGTGACCCGGGTATCTTAATAATATTATTTTAATTTGGATTTCATGTATAATTAAGTACTTCTAGGGTTCGACGGGTGAAGGACAACTTTTCTTTCTCATGGGAAGAAAGAGTAATAATTGAAGTCCCCTCTTTCTCACAAGAAACCAACTAGGGGAGACTACAACCTAACATTGAATTTATAAGATATCGAACTCTTAAGATAGAGTATTGCGAGAACTTTGCCCAATTTATATTTATGATTCAGTTGCGCCTTTATGCTATTGACAGCTCATTAAGTTGTTAATAAGGAAAGAAGACTAAAAAAAACTCAGATTTTTCAATGTACTTTTAAGTTTTAACGGTTTTAAAGGTACTAGAATATATAGAAAATTATAATTAATTAGTTGTTATTTTGCTATCTTATTAACAACCTAATAAGTTGTTATTATCATTTTCCTTTCGGTGTAATAAGTTTTTTTCCACATTTGAAATGGTCACATACAACCCAAAAATAGAGAAAAAGGGTGGTGCAATAAAACTCAAAAGGCGGTTTGAAAGCGACACATCTATGCAATTATTGGTGGGTAGATAGATATTGCTTGAGTGAGTCTTAAAAATTCCCAATAAACTACCACCAACTGTGGGAAAATTTTGGCTAGTTATTAAAGCTAAAAATTTGATCATGCATGAGTCATCTTGGGGTGGTGGAGCCGAGATTTAAGAGTGTGTTCCCTTCTAAGATCTCATATTCAAAACGTCTTACGTTCAATTAACTTCTTTGAGGCAAATTCAAATGAAATTTTCCTCCAATTTTAATTGGGCTCGTCACAAGTGAACGGCGGAATTGGGTCACCAAGATAAGTCGAAATGCATGTAAATTGACCCGGACACGAATATTATCAAAATGCATATGTAATCTTGCACTATGGCTGATGTAATGCTTGTACATATTTTATTGGGTTGGGCATAATTGGTTCAGATGTAGAAAAAAGCAGCTGCCAAGACCAGATCAACGATATGCTGCAATCTTTTCATATGTTCCCTTTACATATGGTTTCATATTACTTTTAAGGGAAAAATTAAAAAAAACCCCTTACCTTTGGACCAAGTATTATAGAGACACCTGATCTTCAATAAACGTTAACTAAACCCCTGACCTTTGCATTCCGTTATCAATTAACACCCTCGTCCCATTTTCCGTCCAAATGCTAACGGACAAGCTGGTGTGGCGTTTACTTGGATACTTTGAGACACCTGAGCTAATATTTGGCAATGACATGGACGTTCTAGCAAATTTTGGTGCCAAACCCAATCACAAACCAGCCTACATGGCGGTGCCACATAAGCAGATGGGGCCCGCCACTTCCCTAAACCAAAAAAAAAAAAAAAAAAGAGTTCAGATCTCTCTCTCTCTCTCCTTTCCTCATCTTCTTCCCCCAAAATCCACCTCCCTCCTCTCCTCTCTCTGCCTCTTCCCACCAGTGAGGAAGGGAGTCAAACACCAAAATAATTGAGAAGCTTTTGCATATCAACACTTGGGGTTCGACTGGTTAGAGGTGAGGAATGCCGTCACACGCCGGCCGGCCAACAACACAAACGGAATGAATAGAGACGAAATGTGACCCACCGATTTGGATTTGTTGCTTTTTTTCCCCAAGTTGTGACTCAGCCAATGACAATTTTTCCTCTGAAGTAGTGACTCAGCCACCACATGGGTTTGTTGGTTTTTCCCCTTAAATCAGAGAGAGACTTTCATTTCTGTCCGATTTTACAGAAATGAAAATCTGATAGGAAATTTTTTTTGTTCCCGTTTTTTTCCCCAAGTTGCGGCCGTGGTGGTGGTTGGTGGCCGTGGGAACAAGCGGAGAGAAGGGTGAGGAGGGTGGTGGGTTTTGGGGAGGAGAGAGAGAGAGATCTGAACTTCTTTTTTTTTTTTTTGGTTTAGGGAAGTGGCGGGCCCCATCTGCTTATGTGGCACCGCCATGTAGGTTGGTTTGTGATTGGGTTTGGCACCAAAATTTGCTAGAATGTCCATGTCATTGCCAAATATTAGCCCAGGTGTCTCAAAATATCCAAGTAAACGCCACATTAGCTTTTCCGTTAGCATTTGGACGGAAAATGGGAAGAGGGTGTTAATTGATCACGGAATGCAAAGGTCAGGGGTTTAGTTAACGTTTATTGAAGGTCAGGTGTCTCTATAATACTCAGTCCAAAGGTCAGGGTTTTTTTTGAATTTTTCCCTACTTTTAATATTCCCCTCCTGAGCTCGCTCTAATGAGGTCGGCGGCCTTTTTGCTTCTTTCAAAAAGTCAATAAATTTTATGTTTCCTGGGTTAAAAAAAAAAAAAAAAGTCAATAAATTATGCAATTTATAAATAATAGTTGAATATCCTTGTATACACTCGCAAAAGTGAGGTGTCAAATCTTGTTAAAGAAAAGAATTCAATATTATCTCTTCGTCATTGGAAGTGTTTTGTGGGTTGTTTATTTTTCATTTTAAATTCTATATGATTAATATTTCTTGAGTTGTTTAGTGGGTTTTATTAATCATTGTGAATTTTAATATGGTTGATGTAGTATTCCGTTCTTGTAATTTTGTAAGTGTAATATCTCTAACCATTTGTAACAAGGAAATTAATTAGAATTAGTACTATTATCAGCCATCAGCCAAGAGCTGTACTATGTTGTAAAAGGATCCGGGACCTGTTGTGCCCACTTCAGGATTGTAGTCCCCAATTACAACTGTCCAAAAGCGTTTTCAATAATCTGGATTTCCAGACGCTTTCTTATATTACCGGTAAGAAAGTGTCTGCGAATCCAAACCATTACTTGCCAAATTAGACAGCTGTGATGCGCGCTACAACTCTGTAGCACTTTGGGGCGTTACAGGTTTCCCGAATCCGTTGTAAAAGATGAAGATTTGTCAAAATCTCCGAATTGATCTTGCGTTAGGACTCGTTTGTTTCACAAGCATGTCTGTGTATACCTTTCTTATTTTCTCATTAGTAACTAGTTATAGAGCTTTTTTGGCGGGGGCTATTTGCTTATTAATGCAGTTCAAAAAAATACGTACATGAACAATAACTACATTTTTTTTTTTTTTTTTTTGATCTGGGAACAATAACTACATTGGTGGTTGATAAACAAACAAAACTATTCGAGTTTGAGTTTGTGTTCTTTTGAGAAAAGCTCATTCGCCATTAGTTCGTTATATAAACAAATCGAGCCCCAATATTTTTGTTAAGCTCATTAAGCTGCCAAACAAGATCAACCAAGCCACTACTCGGACCATCTGGCTTAATTACGAGTTTTAAAAATCTCAAAAACTACGCAAGGCTGACTCGCGATCATCTTTATTAAAACTCACTTAACATACCAAGTTTGAATTTATTTTTATAGTTTTGCTAAGTATTCAAATCAAGCTTGGAGAATTAACTTGTTGACTCGTCTGGCCCGTTCATCGGTCTGATTTTTAATTGTGTTGTTGCTTTTTAGATATTAAACAAACGAGCCCCTAATTATAAGCCAAGTTGATTGACAACCCATGCGTGCAAGTTGGGTTTGAGTGTGCCATTTCTGTCAATGACTTTTTTACTAGCTTTTAATGTTGAAAATAGAACAGAAGCATAGCCATAGCCGGTAGCCCATGACGGTGCTGGAATCAAGACCATTGAATATTAATGAAGGAAGAAAAAAGAAGAAGAAAAATGGGCATCTCGCGTAAAAAATGGGGAACTAAACTAGACTAGGAAATGGACCACCATATCCATATATGGCCACACTACCGTATATTTTTTTTCCTGATAACTCAGATGCCCGGGTCAATTTATGCGTACCTCAACTAAGTCTGGGGACTCAAACTCACTTGCAAGGAGCCCAATTGAAACCAGAGCAAAATTCCGTATGGATTAACCCCAAAAGGATTGATAACACTTGAGAGGTTTCAAACACGGATCCGGGGGTGCTATAGGGCGGCATCCGAGCCGTTGATCTCGGCAATCAATGACTCGGATTTCATCTTAGCAATGAACGGCTCGAATCTGCAAAATGCCGAGATGAAATCAGGACCAGTGAAAACACATCCGACCGGCGACGGCTCGGATGTTGCCCTGCAGGGGCACCATACAGCACCCCGTTCTGTTCAAACACTACCATATATTTAATAAAATATACTCTCTTTTCATCCCCATTAGACCATCAGGACATTCACAGTGGGCTCCCAAAAAATAGCTCCTAAGTTGACTCCTAAGGTGTACACATAAGCCTAATTGGATCCCATTTTTCACTCCTAGAGCTTGTTAAATTTAGAGAGTATATGTGCATTCAATGGCCTAGCAAGAGCATTATCTATTTTGTGGGAAAAAATAATAATAATAAGTGTGGGTCTCATAAATTGATAAATCTAAAAAGATTAAAAGTGTTTAGGTCCCACTTAGAGCTAGCTACAAGGCTACTTAGATTTAGCTAATGAGTTAGGAGTCATGCTTAGGAGCTACCATTGGGAGCTTGTATTGGGAGCCATTGAAGACCATTATTGATCAAATGACTTGCTAAATTTTATGAGCCATTTTAAGAGCCCACTGTAGATGCCCTCACCCCATCTAATTTGGGCCCAAGCTAGCTACTGCAATATACATCCTACGTTATACTTTTAGGCATTTAGCTATTAAAGCGTGCAAAGAATTTTGGAAGCACTCAAGTTTGAATGTGATTTTTTTGTATTCTTCCTCCATAGTTTGTATTCTGTCTACCTCTCTTTGGAGGAACCAGACCTTGTAACTGAGTAGGTTACAGTGCAACTTTTTGGATCCATTTTGAGAAATGTGTTTCCATTCCTTAATTGGTTTCTTTTGATTATTTTCAATTTTCCATATTCAGTGTTTCCAGCTGGAAATTGCTTTTCCATTCCTTTTTCTCCCTTTTGGAAATATTTTTTCTTTCTATTGAAGAGGGCTAATGCTTGACCCGTCCAATTTTTTCAGAACTGTCGGATGTGTTTTTAACGGTCCTGATTTCATCTCGGCGCTTTACAGATTCCAACTGTCCAATGCCTAAATGAAATTCGAGCTGCCCTATATCGCCCCTGAATCCACCTCTCGTATACGACAATTGAGTTGGTTGTTGGGATGATTTTCTTGCTTTGCCAATGAGTGATTGGATAATACAGAGAATTCACATAGAACATAAATAACTAACGATGTGCCAGGCTTGTAAGTTTATTATTTCAAATAAATAAAATGCATCGTCTGTTTATCGTTTGAAAAATCTCACTACAGTAAACCTTAACAAGGACTCTGCTTCCCAATAAGTCCACCGATTATTGATTTGTTAATCAGAAGGGATAAGAGACAGAGCAAAAATATTGACAATCCAATTAATAAATCGGATGCTGTTTGTTTTTGTCAAAAGTTGGTGAAATTAACTCGTGCAGGCTCAGGTATGGAGGTGTCCAGGGAGTAGTAACCCATACGTAAGCACCAAGGCATCATTTCTTTACTCTTCGTCCTCCTACATTTAGGAATCGGAAAGTTTAGGTACCCAGAATGGGTACCCTGAAAGTGTCCAGAATTTGAAATTTAACGGTTCAGATTCATTAACGGTCCAGAATCACGTCAAATGAATCTGAACCATTGAATTTTGAATTCTGGGTGACTTCTGGATACCCATTCTAGGTACGTAACAATGCTTGATTTCGCTCATATTAACTTATTCTGGGGCTAATCTCACTGGTCACTTGCAGTAAACTCAAGCCAGAGCAAAGCTCTTGAAATTATGGATTATATATGAACGAATAACTGGTCAAATGACATGCGGCTGCCATAATTATGACGTAGTTATAATTTACCACAATGGATAAAGTAAGCTTCTATGGATCCAACACAAATCCCACCTCAAGGATGCATGTTTAAGGATATCGAAATGTTCCCCGAGCAGTGCCTCACCTTTGATTCACGGAATAAGTACAATAACGTTAAAAGTAGTGGTATTTCACTATCGCCTCTTGAGCTCCCACTTAACGTTAAAAGTAGTGGAATAAGTACATAGACATTATTAAGATGTCTCTCTCTCTCTCTCTCTCACACACACACACACACACACACACACACACACACAAAGTAACACTAACACTAATCCGGAAGGCCATGTATAGAAGGAAGAGGTTCTGAATATGGTAAGGAATCCTCTTCCAAAAGCATTATTCAATATGCAGAAGCAAAACTTGTGGAGTGGTTGACACTTGACATTTCAATTGAGTCACCGGAACGTAGCTTCAAACCTGCAAAGAAGTTTGTGCAATTTGGAGGGCCTCTTCAACTGATGAAGCATTCTGGAGCTTCACTTTATCAATGACAGGCTGGCTCCTTGCAAGCTTAGGAAGAAGTTGAAATTCCTAAAATAACACAGGACGCATCAGTTTTACATGAAACGGAACTTAGGAAGTTACTAACATGCTACAACTCTAACATCCACGTAATGAAATTTCCAGCATTTCGGCTACTTATATTGATCATATTATCGCTCGTACCAACTTGATCATCAAGACAGAGTGGTACTTGTTTTAAAATATAACCAATTGTCTTGAACTTGTTTCTGAACAAACATTGCTACATCTGTGTAGTGTAATCTACCATCTAAATAGCCGATCCAAAAAAAAAAAAAAAACTACTATGCAAATAGACAAAAGCTCAAAAAAAAGTATTTATGTCCCTTGAACAACGGTTTAGTTGAAATTTTTCTCTATTCACATACACAAATTTTTTGCATATCCTAGCACTGATTTTGACACAGAGTGATGTATCTTATACTCTCATGGTAATATACGTTGCAACGACAATACTATGATCAGAGCATGCAACTGGTAAGTAAGTCAGAACATTTCGAACATCAATAATCAATTATGCAGTAAGTTCACTAACAGGTACCTCAGGACTTCCACTTTCAAGAAGAACTCCCTTCAGTTTACCTGCAGGGCAGTAAGATCATATTAGGCCTGTTTGGTCAACAAGTACACCGGCTGGGCGGTTACCTAGGAAGTGTTCAGCTTAATGGATTACACAAGGAAAAGTGGCTATAAGTTATACATTACCGGATTCGATCCAGAAAGTAGCAATCTTAGGATCAAAACTTCCAATTTCAACAACCTCCCCAACTGCTCAGTAACGCAAAACAATTCAGTATGAAGTAGAAGAAACAACGGATGATGATGAACAAAAGTAGAGGAGATTTCTTGGATAAATGCAGTGCCTTTACCATTGTCCCCATAAAACTGCCACCATACTTTCCTCGGGCTGCCTTCATACTCGAAGACCCTAGAGTAGAAATGTGGTAGATAGTCGTACCTAGAAATCATGCAGAGACAAAAAATCAAGTTCCAGCGGGGCAATAACATCAATTGTATCAAGTTTTCCAAAAATTCGGAAGTATCAAGGAGTATTCCAGCATACGTGTGAGTTTGTGCAGTCAGTAATGATTTCACGCAATGCTGAGCAGATCGGCGAGCATGATCAACATGATCGACCCGTGCAATGCGGTCATACATCTGTTTAGAAGGAACCACGCCTAAGTTGCAATTTTGCCTTTTCCATCTCCGAATAGAAAGGGTAGTAGAAAACCAATCAACTGACAAAGGCATACCTTTAAGGGGAATGCTGCAACATCTCCAATAGCGAAAATTCCAGGAACACCTGTTCGGAACTGACCATCAACCTGAAATCTAGAGGTTTAACTACTTGTATACATCAATACATTTCAACAAACAACTGACAGAACAGATTCTGGGCAGAATTAGTTCCAATATTCTTATGGCTTGCATAAGTGAGATCCTATTTTATTAGCAAATTTGACAGATATTGAACTCATTCAGCAATATAACTTCCTTGATGCAAGTCCTTTTTTTGCCCCTCGTCCAATTGTTCTTGGATAAATCCATTAACAAAACCTAAAATTCCTCATGGCATGCAATAATGCTATGCTGCCTGCGTATCTTATCTAGCACTACAACCTTTCCAAATCTTAATGGAAAGAGGAGGAGAAAATGCAGTAACAAAGATTCCCAAGAAAAATAAGGAAAAATAAGGTGGAGCACTTGTAATATTTATTACAAGCAGCAGCTGCAGCACAATTACGAATGAATAAGTTGCACAAACACGCAAATTCATAATACAGACGTCTTACACCTCAAATATAGACTATAGAGGCATGAGTTCCAACAACGATGAAAAGACCCAATGAATATAATTTTTGTGGCGCTGACCTGTATTCCACCAGCAGAGGTATTCAAGCCCACCGTATGAAAAGGACCAACAGCAGGTTTAGCTCCTATGCCAATTATAATCTACACAAGGAAAGGAGGATTAAATCTGTTGCTATGGCTTAGTGACACCACCTTGTCTTCAAATGTTAAAAGACAGATATCACCAACAATAACCACAAGCTCAAAATTAAAGGAAAAAGGAAATTCACAAGCATGGAGCAACAGTTTACCGTGTCTGCTTCTATTGTAGACCCATCTTCAAGTTTAACAGAAGCCACGCATCCGTCAGAACCAGCTTCTAAGTTTTTTATGGAGACACCCTATCATAACAGTTATGAAAAATTCTGTTTTAGTGGCAATAAAATATCCAGACGGTCTCGGGGAAAAAAACATATCTATTGCACAGTTCCAACTACATGGAGAGAGAGAGAGAGAGAGAGAGAGAGAGAGATTTACCTTCAAGAAATTGACCCCGTTCTCCTTGTAAAGTTGTTCATATTTTTGGGCGAGGGAAGGAGTAAATAATCTTTGCAAAAGATGCCCTTCTGGAAAGATGACCTATTTTCACTCCAATAGGTATGAGAGAAGAACTTGCCAGTCAAACGATAACATAGTAGCCTTTTGAGATTCCACAAACCATAAATACGTATTTTAAAGTCAAAACAATCAACCAAATTCATCCAGAAGCAGGTACAATTCCACCTTCTTTTGTGTGTGTCTGTGTACTCTTGTTCGAATTTGTAAGTTTTATTATGCTTTGGTTGTTCTTCTTTTCTCCTTCCCTCCATGCATACCCCCAGCCCACCCCGCCGGGAAGATTAATCCAAGGGATTCTGCGTGATTTTCATTTTTCACAAAGCGAAAAAGGAAGGGACTCACTAATAAGAGAGACAGACCACAAGCACAAGCCAAGGACTAATAAGACAGACCGCAAGCACAACTTGGAAAGAGTCATCAAACTATATAGATTCAAAATTGGTCATTGACTCCCAAGCTGACTGGGTTGTGGAGTCCCCAGGAAGCTTCTTATATATATACCACGAGGAGCATTTATGAGGCAGAGACATAAACATAAATGCAGAAATCACAGTAAACTAAACTGTAGACATACCGTTGTATCAAGTTTCCAACCAACAGCCGCGGCAGCAACCTCCATGCCAATGTAACCACCACCAACGACGACCACCTTCCGTGCTTTCTCCTAGAAAACGAAACTATTGTGAAACAAAATCCCGTCTACAGCCCAAACTTAATAGTTCTTAATGAACATAAGAATAAATGTTTAAAAAAAAAAAGGTACTTCCAAGACGACTCATGACAATAAATTTTCGTAAAATCAGCATGAAAAATAGACTGACAGAAAAGTCATGTCTAACATTCAGAAACATGAGTTTCATCACCAAATTCAACATATTAGTGCTGGAGAATGATGATTGACATTTACATCGAAAAGACAAATAAAAGAATCATGGATAAGTATAATTAACATAAAATTACCAGCGATGATATCAGTGAATCAGCATCTGCAACATCCCGAATACAGTGAACACCAGGTAAGTTTCCACCAATCTTCTCGGGAAATCTGAAGCCAAGGAGAACAGATTTTAGCTTCTCTTCATCTATTCCTACATTGAATTAGCATTATGATTGATCACAAAAATGCTTCTGTTCTCTGCGCATAAGAACATAACAGTTCTTTCACGCACCGAAATAACTTACACTATTAGCTTGGATATGTCAGTTCCCTAATGGCCTATCATTCCTAATTAGTACAACACCACAAAAAGAAGAAGTCATTAAACAAACATTTAACAGAAACCCACCATCCTTCAAACTGCCGAGAACATGATGACACGTTTATTTATGTACTACCACAAAACATTCCAGGTCGTGCTAAACTGCATTCGTTTAAGCCATTTAATGGATCTTCACGAGGGAAAGTTACAAACTATAATAGGAAAATCAAATGTAAAAACATGCTCATAAGACTTTTTTGATGAAAATAAAGTGCCCCATTTCATCCATGGACAGCTGTTTACCCAAAATATGTCACCATATTTCAGGAGTGTGTTCCTTGGTTGTGATTATTTTTTTCAAATTAACTTCTCAATAATCACAATATTGACGAGGGTAATCAAACAACATATTTGCAAGCCAAATGAGCATAACAATACCTTGAAGCTGTACATCCTGTGGCAACAATAAGAGACCCGTACTTCAGCAATTTACCTGAATTTGTTGTCAGTGTCTGCTTTTCCATATCAATACCTGTTACAGGATCCTCGTACAACATCTACATGAAATGAAGAAGAAGAATTGAAAGTACTCCAAGAATTTTGTGAAACAACAAGAAATTATCAGTGTGGGAAGGTAGACAGGCCGAGAACTAAATTTGAGAGGGTAGATAAGGGGCAAACCCAAATATTTTGTGCAGACAATCTAATGATATAAACAGGTTGCAATTCACATTTGAGATGACCTTAAAATGAAGGACACCCATAAAATGAAAGATGTTTTTTTATTCCATGCAACACATTCCAAGCCCTAGTTCGTCAACAGATTGCTGAATCGGTATCAGAGCGAATTTTTCTTCGAATATATCACATCCATTTGATTCCAGCTATACAGACAAGTTAATATTACACTTAAGACAAACTTTATATTTCGAACCCAAACATGTTCCATGTGAGTAACATGTATGAGGACAGTTCATCCAATGTGTCCTTCTTTGTCTAATGGACTGCAAAGTCAGCTTGTCTGATGGAAAATTATTTGCATCAATCTTGTATTTTGTGCATTAAGAAGCTAGGCGTCCTTGGCAATAGAAGCAATATGTTTTTTGTCATACTAGTTGAAAAATATCTTTGTAAATTGTAATTATTAAGATTATCTAAAGCAGAATCTCGAAACATGTCAGCAAGCAGGATCAACTTTCCATAACTATGTTCAATCTTTCTTTACAGCATTTAAGTAGAAAACCTTTGCGAATAAGAATGATCATCATCCATTGAAATGTCTAAACTCCTCCAAAGAATTTCTTTTGGGTAGTTTATTTACAAGAAAGTAATAATTGAGCAAAAGGGAAGGACAAATAGACAGTTTAGAAAGGAAAAAAATGGTCAATACCTCAATGCCCTGCTGTTTATACCATTCAGGAGTCTGCCTTTCTCCACCAGACCCAACACATGTATGAAAACCCTACCATGACACAAATTTCCAAGTGTATAAATCCAATGTATTGTGCACATGGCAAACAAACTTGCCATCCAATAAAATCTAAATAAATTGATGCCCCTTCAGAATCATGAGAGTTTGTTGGAGTGTATACGCTTATGATCTAGACATGTATGATAATTTCACCTACATTCTACAAAAGAATCATTGGAAGAGCAATGGTAATCCACTCAATGCTTGACATTAATAGCTCCAAAATAGAAGAATTCATTCGTCGAAACAGGAAACATAATGAGATGGGGAAAATTTGAGTACGAAGATAAACTAGACTAACGGGTAAACGAGCCGGTTTTTTATCTGGAGGGAACAAGTAAGCTTTTGTCAAAGCCGGCCGCTCATAAGGTGCATATGCCTGTCACAACAATAAACAAAATCCATATGTTAATACTAGTAAACAGTCACAATTCCCACTAACCCAATTTCAGTAATTCCATCAAATTAGCAATTGCCAAAAAAGAAAAACAACCAAATTTTGAAATCAAAGTCACCTCTTTTGATACAATACACAGCTTTCCATCGGCCATCCCGTGCTCGACGAAAGTCCTAGCTGCATAACCAGCTGCATTTCCACCTCCAACTATCACAAACCTGCATTCTTAATCCAACACTCAGAAAAATCCCACTACACGTAAACGACGCATACATACATAATAAATACACACATCCACTCATCAGGAACTGTTACCCACTCGCGATTCTCATTGGCGAAAGAAGATGAAGAAACGACGACGAAGCTTCTAGAAGGCTGGTGAATTCGACTCTGAGGACGCCACAGAGAGAGTCCCCCATGCTTCATGGACAAAGAATTCGATACGCTAGCCATTAATTTACGCACTGCAGCTTCAGTAAAAGAAAGCAACAAAATAAATTTCAAAAGAATAACACGAAAGAGTTTTAGGGTTCTTGAGCAGAGAGGGAAAGTCGGACGGACCTGATGACATTCAGATCAATGAAAGCCGATTGATCTTTGCTGGGTATTTGCGTAAATGATTTGGGTTTTCTTGGATAAGTGGTTTGGGTGGCGATTGACTAGTGGGTCAAACGAGATCGTTACAGTATTTGTTTATTTGGGTTGTGCTGTCCGTTGGTGGGAATTTTGGGGTGCCGTCTGTCGACACGAGACGGGTGGCACGTCGGAAGGAAGTACTATTTGCAGCGTCATCGGACGTCGTTTTCTTGTCTTTCCCATAGCCAAAGGATCATCAAATGAAGGACACGTACGATCTTGCAAAACAAATACTCCTATTCCATTGACTAATTGGAAGGTTTGAATGATTTTGACCGACAAGTTGTGATTAGCTCTTGTGATAGAGCTCTTGAATGCCTCACAATATATTTCGGGATTGAGTCTCATTCTCCTCTCCCCCATTCTAATAGATTAGGAATGACAAATGACAAAAAAAAAAAAAGATTTTGGCCTTTTCAAAACAAAAAATAAAGTTTTTGGCACTCTCACTTATTTATAATTGCACTTTAAAATTTATTTTTTTAGCACTCCACATTTTTATAATTACACTCTAAAATTTGTTTTCTTAATATTTGTACTGTATGTGTTTTTACACAAAGACAAATTTCGGAGTGCAATTATAAGAGAGTGGAGTGTCAAAATCATTAACCATTGAAAAATGCGAAAATCAGCACAGAGGGCTTTCGTTAAAATTTAAAAATGTACGTATTAAAATAGGTGAAAAGTAAATATCAAAAGTTTGTAAAAGTGTATTAAAAAGTGTAAAAGGTACACTAGAGTTTTTTTTTTTTTTTTTTGGTCTTTCTTCTTTACTTATTGTCAGCTTAATGGACTGTCAATAGAAGGACACTAATTAATTTACTGTATCACATGATAACTTGAATGGTGCCAAATGAGAGCCCATACTCAGGGTAAGTTTTCACTATGATATTTTCATTCTTTTCGTCAGCTAAAATGTGAGTGCAAAAATGCCCAAAATATTAAAAATACCAAAAGTATTTTTAAATGGAAACTCAATCGGCCCTTGCGCAATGTGTGCATATTTGTACCATCCAAATTCATGCTCAACTCTATCCTGGGACATCGAATAATATCTCCATTATTCAAGGCCTAGCATCTTCAACTCAAGCCACCAAAATCTCTATTTTCATTCAGAAAATGTATATAGAGACATTTACTATTTGCAACAAAAACTCTATTTTATTAAAAACTCTATTTTCATCTCTATTTGCAACAAAACACAATATTATTTCATTTTCTCTCCAATATTTCAAATTTATGACTTCAACTTTGTGTGAATATACAAATATATATGTTATCTCATTTTGAAGGTCCCATAAAATATCTTTTTAATAATATAGATATTGTAATAATTGGATTGAAAAGACAATTGCTATTATGATTATATCCGCAAAAAAAAAAAAAAAAAAATTATAGAGACTCGTCTCCATTTTGGAGTGGGTCTCCATATACAGAGATTCAAAATCAAGTCTCTATTTTTAGAGACCCACTTTAGAGCTTATTGGAGTGCTATTGGTCTCAATTTTGGAGGAATAGAGACTGATTGGATGCTCCTCCTACCCATCTCCAAAACTTCATTTTGGAGAACCCGATTTCTAATCCATCTCTATTTGGGGTCTTCAAAATGTAGACTGAACTCCCATCCTCTGTATTTAGAGAATCTCCTACCAGATGGGGACACATCTCCATTTTTCCCATTTTTATTAAAATCACCATTTTGATCTATTTTGGATTTAACTATGAATACATTTGCATCCTGATTCAGACAGGATGGTTAAAATAAGACAATAAAATGGGAAATAAGTTTTGAACAATACAATTTGAGTTTGCTTGTTACTCCATTACCCATCAAAGCACATGCCATGCCAATATACGATGGAGTTCACTTTGCTATCCATAATATTAGCGTTGAACCCTGCACGGAAAAAAAAATTACATTAGTTATTTTTTTTACTCTCGTGAATTGAACATGCACAATTTTAAATTAATTAGTACTTCCATAAATTTCTCCTCACTAACCAAGTACACAGGATCACTACAAGAAAATCAAGATCTACTAACGGTTTTTTTAGTAACGGTTGGATAAACTGTTGGTAGAAATTGGTTATAGTAACAGTTTTAGAGCCGTTACTAAAAATGGGACTTTAGCGACGGTTTTTATTGAACTGTTACTATATTAATGTACTCTAGTAACGGTTCAAAACCAACCGTTACTAAATACCCTCCTCTAGTAACGGTTCAAAACCAACCGTTACTAAAAACCCTCTTCTAGTAACGGCTCCAAACCAACCGTTACTAAATATCGTCCAACCGTTGCTAAATACCCTCCTCCTTAGGCCCACATATAATGTATGCTAATATACTACATTCTAAAGACCACTTTATAGATATCATCAATTAATTGTATCATACTCCCTCCGTCCGGATTTGTTGGTCCGTCACTACAAGAAATTTGGTCATTAGAGACGAATGAAATCGTCACAAAAAGCATGGTTTTTGTCTCTGATAGTCTTGGTGACGAAAAATAGTTTTGTCACCTATAGGTTGTCTCTGAAAGTCACCTGGTGACGAAATTATTGTTTCGTCACCTATTCTAAATTTTGGTGACGAAATTTTTCGTCACTAACCGTGACAGAAATGGGTGACGAAATTATTGTTTCGTCACCTATACTAAATTTAGGTGACGAAATTTTTCGTCACTAACCTTAAAAGAATTGATGAAGTGGCGCTGATTTTGGTGCCTACGTGGCCGCTGACGTGGCGCCCACGTGGCACCCAGGTGTCGACAACATGGAGGCTGACGTGGCACCAAGGTGGAGCCAACCTGCCAGCTGACGTGGCGCCCGGGTGGCACCAACGTGGCAGCCCAGGTGTCGCCAACGTCGTGGCGCCTGGGTGGCGCCGACGTGGCAACCCAGGTGTCGCCAACGTGGCGCCTGGCGTAGCGCCCAGGTGGCGCTGAAAGTTGTGAATTTTTGCTCCCCCTGGGATTCGAACCGTAGCCCTCGTGTGTGGGCGCGCATGCGCGGACCAACTGAGCTAGTCAACATCTTGTTTCATTTAGACACCTTTTAAATATTTATACTATAACAACCGGATTATTCTTATACAAACCCCTACTAATATCATTTCTTTTATAAATTTTATACTTATATCTACTTTAATAATTTTTTTTATTTTCTAACACAAAAAATTTTCTTTTTTAACAAAATCCTTTTAATAAATTTTTTAATCGAGTTTATACTATACAAATATATTTTTTTTATTCCGATTGTTTTACACTCCCCATTTGAACACCCATTATACAAACACCAACTAATATATTTTTAAATATATATGTTTTCTTTTTTAAAGTAAAAATTTTCTTTTTTAACAAACGCCTTTTAATAAAAAAATTTAAATCCAGTTTATACTATAAAAAAAGTTTTTTTTTTATTCCCATTGTTTTATGCTCCCCATTTGAACACCATTATACAAACACCTACTAATATCACTACTTTAATAACTTTTTTTTATTTTTTAACACAAAAAAATTTCTTTTTTAACAAAAGCCTTTTAATAAATTTTTTAATCGAGTTTATACTATACAAATAATTTTTTTTTATTCCGATTGTTTTACACTCCACATTTGAACACCCATTATACAAACACCAACTAATATATTTTTAAATATATATTTTTTATTTTTGAGAGAAAAAATTTTCTTTTTTAACAAACGCCTTTTAATAATTTTTTTTGAATCCAGTTTATACTATAAAAATAAGTTTTTTTTATTCCCATTATTTTATGCTCCCCATTAGAACAACCATTATACAAACACCTACTAATATCACTACTTTAATAAAAAAAAATTATTTTTTAACACAAAAAATTTTCTTTTTTAACAAATGCCTTTTAATAATTTATTTTAAATCCAGTTTACGCTAATTAAAGAGTACATAATTAATTTCATACAAAAAATAAAGTTAATCAGCAATCGCTGCACAATTTTTTTTTGATCGGCAAAGAAAATTTTTATTAAAAACGGGGGAGCTATCGCTACACAATTGATCAGACAAAAAAAAAAAAATTTTGTTAATGAAATTGTGTCTCGATAATTATGAAGCTTTCTAAACCCGATCGAGGCAAATTTTTACGAGAAAATGATTAAATAAATAAGGAAAATTACTTTTGGTGGAGTAAATGGAGGGAACATATTAGTGACGAAAAAAATATTTTCGTCACCAAAA
Organism: Vaccinium vitis-idaea; assembly: GCA_963854785.1. Taxonomy (NCBI): domain Eukaryota; kingdom Viridiplantae; phylum Streptophyta; class Magnoliopsida; order Ericales; family Ericaceae; genus Vaccinium; species Vaccinium vitis-idaea. The sequence continues at coordinate 13,036,089 of OY978223.1, forward strand.
AGATGTGGAGGGAACATATTAGTGACGAAAAAAATATTTTCGTCACCAAAAAGATGTGGAGGGAACATATTAGTGACGAAAAAATATTTTTGTCACCAAAAAGATGTGGAGGGAACATATTAGTGACGAAAAAAATATTTTCGTCACCAAAAAGATGTGGAGGGAAGATATTAGTGACGAAAAAAATATTTTCGTCACCAAAAAGATGTGGAGGGAACATATTAGTGACGAAAAAATATTTTCGTCACCAAAAAGATGTGGAGGAAGCATATTAGTGACGAAAAAAATATTTTCGTCACCAAAAAGATGTGGAGGGAACATATTAGTGACGAAAAAAATATTTTCGTCACCAAAAAGATGTAGAGGGAACATATTAGTGACGAAAATATTTTCGTCACCAAAAAGATGTAGAGGGAACATATTAGTGACGAAAATAGTCATATAGGAGACAAAAATTAATTTCGTCACCACAATTTCGTCACGGTTTATCATTTTTGTTGTAGTGCGTTTTGGGGATTCCAACTTTTTTTCCATTACATTTTGAGTTCATTAATTTCCTATTTTATCCTCAATCCCTTCATTTAATATTCCCTCCATTCCAATTTGATAGTCCACTATGAAACTACGTGCAATTTTCAAACTAAAAAATAACGTAGTTGCAATTTTTTTTTTTTTATCAATATGGATCTTGTTTGATAAATCTCATTGAGAACTTTAATACGGTGCAAACAAAATTAAAAAATGTAAACGCATTATTTAAAAAAATTAGTTTTGTGGTTATTTTAAGTTTTAGAAAAGGGGCAAAAAAGTAGGCTTTCAAGTACAAACATTTTAGGACTTGAAAAAGTGTGTTTGTGGACTAACAAATTGTGGACGGCGCCACGCGGCTCGGATGCCTTTTTGTATTTGGAAAAGTGAAGAGAAAAATGTGAGTCGCCACCCGGGATTTATTTTAGAAAAATAATCTTGGGTACCCGAGAAACCGTTTTGAAAAATAAAAATGACTCTTGTGCCGCTTTGGAAAAGGTTTGATCTGCGAAAAGACTCTTTGGATTCGGAAGCCAAGTTACGATCGGGGAAGGTTTTATTGAAAAGCACCCCGCTCGCCCGAGAAATTCCCGGTCTCTACTAAATATTTGTGGGATTTTTAGAAAATATTTTAATGCAAAACTTTAACAAATAAGCAAATAAATAAGAAGAAACAATAGTAATAAAATCATAACGGAAATAAAATTAAATGGATGAATTTAATAGCAATAATGGAAGAGTAAAGGGGTGAAAGTGTAATAAAGAAGTTGCAGAAAAACCAGAAAACAGAGCACGAACAGAGGAAAACAGGGGAAATTTTTGTGCTGCAAAGGTTAGCCGTACGGCTCACTTAAGTTAGCCGCACGGTTAACTTTTTGAAAGATTTTTCAAAAATTTGTTTTTCGAACAAAAACTTATTTTTGTGAAAAATTCAACCACCCGAGCCTAGGGATGACTATTGGAGTCACCCATGACCCGGGGGGATCCCCTCAAAGAACCAAGGTTTCGAACCCGGCTCAAGAAGTACGGTTCGTACCTTTGCGGAAACTTTGAACAACCGTGAACTTTAGGATTTCTTGGACGTAAGCTTCAGGCGTAAGGATTCTTGTGTGGATTATGGATTACTGGAGATGAAAATGGAGGAGCAGAGGATGTATTGTGGTTTTTTTTTGACGAAAGTTTTGGACGGGATTTTTGAACGGAGGAGCGACCGGGGAATTTGCCGGCGTATCGGGGTGGTCTGGAGAATTGTTGGGTGTGAAAAATGGGAGAGATGGAGGTAATTTATAGGCGGAAAAACAGAATAAAATCGGCATAAAATCCTTCCGAAATGATGAGATGCTTCTGCAATAAATTTTTCGAATATTTTCTGACACATAGCCGTACGGCTAAAAGGGTTGGCCGCACGGCTTGCTTGAATCAACCGTACGGCTTGTATTTTGATGGATGAACCGTACGGCTTTATAAAGTAAACCGTACGGTTAGGGAAATTTTTGTCCAAAAATTCTGAAGTCTGGAATTGTTGTTTCAAGGTACCGCCAAGTGTTTCTTTCATCATTGGGGATGCACAGGGGTTAAAATTGGGGTGTCTACACAAATCCGGACGGAGGGAGTATAATTTATAAACCGCTATAACACTAATTTTTTTTACATGAATGATGTAATCAACAAATACAACAAAATCAACGATATCGTCATGATTGTGTCACGATCATGTGGCTATTATACATCAACTATTGCACAATACTTAGTTTACTATCTATTGCATCTCAATGAAAGGACTTTCTAAATCCGATCGAGCCAAAAATTTACATGAAAGATTTCATTAGCAAGCATCACGAAATCAATGATCTGGATCGTCATGATTATGTCGCGGTCGTGTGGCTACTATACATTCAACTGTTGCACAAGACTTAGTTGCTATCAATCATGTCTCAATGAAGGGGCCCTGTCACCCAGATCGAGCCAAAAATTTACGTGAACGGTTTAATCAACAAGCACAATAAAATCAATGATCTCGATCATCATGATTGTATTGTGGTTGTGTAGCTACTGTACATCTATATGCTCCACAAGACTTAGTTTGCTATCAAGTAAGTTGAACGCATAGATTCTAAGGGCAATTACTGAGTCTATGTTTATGATGATCGATCTGAACCGTTAATATTTCACATTTTACTTATTCCATCATTTTCACAAAAAATGGAAATCATTAGATAGTTACAACCACATGATCGGACGACATTAAAACCTCCGAAAAGGCATTAAAGTCATATAGAGCACCCTCAATTCCACCTGAATTTTTTGTTTCCCATCGGAACCATTTATCTTTTCACAATATGGAGTAGATTATTTTGTAGTAGAATTCCGTTTATCTTTGATGGTCAGCCAAAAAGGCATTATGTGACTGTCACACTAAAATTTCCAATGAGTAGCGTTTGTTGTTGGATTCTGGCTGACCATCAAAGGACCCTTGCTTCTTGCATTTGTTAGTGCAAAGAATGGGAGTGAGGAAAAGAAAAAAATCTAAAGAAAGAAAGCCACGTAGCATTTTCTGTTCTTTTCCTGTAGATGTATGTATCCGTTTACCTATAGAGAATCAAACTTTTTCCCAAGGGCCCAAAGGTGCTTAAACATGCCAGCCTTATTGCAATCCCTGAGCTTTCTAAAACCCATGCACAAGTATGGTCCTGTTTAACCTTGGCAAAACTTGTGGTCAAGCTCAAACTATGACCATAAGAAAGCCATTAACTGCTCTTAATACCCTTTTTTTGAGGAATAATAATTATTTGACACCAATACAACTGAATGCTACTTAGGATAGAAAGAATTAATTCAGCCTTGCCTCCATAAGAAATTCTTTTAGATGACCAACTTTGTATTCTTCCCAGAATCCTCTCTTGCAAAACTTTGCAATGATTTGCCTTTAACCTGGTAGAGATTAGAGGAAACACCAAGATATATTACGGGCAAATACTTTGCAATGATTTGCCTTTAACCTGGCAAAGTACTTGGGAAATCTATACGAGCCAGTGTAAAAAAGGAACTCTCAATTGTCGTTAGATCCCTTGGCAAGGTAGCTAATGTGTCCTGGAAATAGGAGTATAAGATCGTATGAATAAAGGTGGAGAAGAAACCAAATAAGTGTACATAGTCGAAAACATATTTCCTCTTAATGCTTTTTACTTGTTAGCAGCTAAGTACAATTGTGTTTGGCATCTTTGTTTTTTTTACCTTACATTATTTAGTCATTTTCATTGCCTTTCCTATTGCAGGTAGTAGGACAATATGGAAGAATCTAGTTGCAGATATCTATCTTGATGGATGACTTTGTTAAAGGGGAACTTATGATACTTTTTGTCATTTTTGTCTAGACAAATCTTAGCCAAGGTATACCTTGTGGATGTTTTTTGTTAATGCTAAAGTATGAAGATTTGATGTACTCTTAACTTTTGACAAGTTCATGTGATGGTTGTTTGAATTATGGTATTGAGGTTTATTTTTGAATGAAATTGCAATTCCTGAACTTTTAGCATTATGAACATGTTATTTGATAACAGGTTTTTAGGTACAATATGAAAATAAATGGCATATATATATGGCTGCTATCTAAAAAAAAAAGGCTCTATAGCAACAGTTTCAAGTATTGCTATAGCTGCTATTAAAAAAAAAAAAAAGGCCTATAGCAACGGTTTCAAGTATTGCTATAGCTGCTATTTAAAAAAAAAAAAAAGGCCTATAGCAACGGTTTCAAGTATTGCTATAGCTGCTATTAAAAAAAAAAAACAGGCCTATAGTAACAGTTTCAAGTGTTGCTAAAGTCCAACAATGGTCAGTGTCAGAATTGTGGTATAGTGACGGTTGTACGCGTTACTAAAGCAAGCGTTACTAAAAGGTATGGTGATTCCAACGGTTGGTAAAAGCGTTACAAGAACCCTATAGTGACGGATATCTTGCAACGCTTCATCCGACGGTTGCGCAAACGTTGGTATAGGTCTTTTGGGCCTTTAGTAACGGTTTTGGCTTTCTTTTGCAAATTTTCAACCGTTGCACAAGTCAGAAATTCTTGTAGTGGATGTTGGTCGTATATATTTTTTGCTAAGCGATGTTGGTCGTATATATGCACACATGTTCATCAGATTTAAAAAGGTAAGAGAGACAACCAGAGATCAATTGCAGCGAAAACCATTTCAAGTACAGATGTCTACATATGAGTCATATGACCCATTTTTCTAAAACCCCAATTCTTCACCGAATTCGACCATTTTCATGGCGGCGGCGGAGTCGTTTGTAGGCGACCTCCTCCTCCTCCTCCTCCTCCTCCTCCTCTCTCTCTCTCTCTCTCTCTCTTCTTTATTCATCGCCATCGTCTACCGCCATAGGAACATAAGAAGAAGAAGAAGAAGAACAACAACAACAACAACAACAAGAGGAGGGTGGATTTAGAGGGCTAATATGGTACCCAAAACTTGAACTTGAGAAACCACGGATTTGCTAACGATGGGGTCAAAGCCGTCGTTAGCAAATCAGGCTGTTCCCTAATTTGGAATCTGAATAGTGTTTAAGTCCGGGGTGGAGTTTTGGGTACCAAATGTCAGCTGAGGGTGGGCCCTTGCTCTCAAATCTAGGCGCTTGGCATATCCGGGTGTCAAGTATGAGATCCAAACAGGCCCTTAGAGTGTGCTGCAAGAACATTACAATCCCAATATGCAAGTACCATTATAATCCCCATTTGTTTTGACCAACTAACATTCAGTAAACAGAGGAGCATTTACGTTCCAAATTCAAAACCCAGTAAAAGTTTAGAGTATATTGCAAGAACATTACAATCTTGATATTCAAGTACCATTGCAATCTACAGTTAGCACTCACACATTAACATCCTACCAATAATCATATGTTTTCTTTACTTCTCCTAAATTGGACACCCAACACTCCAAAAATCTGAGCAGTTTACTCATACAGGTTTATAGAGACATTTTACCAAACACTTTGTGGGCAAAGAAAAAAGTGAAACCACTTCATTTCTTTGCTCCTCTACAAAAATGAAAAAATTCACCCAATTTCAACAAGATAAATCAAGAAATTCACCCAAAAAGTTGTAGTAAGAATCGCCAAATCCTGTATTTTGAAAATATAAGAGATTGATGCACGTGAAAAAGGAATCATCTAATGTCGAGAGAAAAATAAGCACCAAAATACATGATCCAAGAAAATTGAATCAAATCACGAAAGATATCTTACAAAACGCATATCGAAGCATAACACTTACCTGAATTATAACCAAAATGAACTCTCTGCAATATTATCTACTTATCAGAAAGCAAAGTGTGTGTGAGAAAGAGAAGAGGAACGAAGAGTGAAGTGAGAGGGAGTCAATGAGTGGAAGGTAGTTGAGAGGAAAGATTGACGCGCGAGAGAGAGAGAGAGAGAGAGAGAGAGAGAGAGAGAGAGGAGAGATCAACTGATTCGTTCAAGTTTCAGTTTCCGAATTGAACGAATCAAAACTTTAACAAACTTATCAAGCCTTTACTGATATCAGACTGAGTTGATTTTTTTTCCAGAAACCCTAAGAAAAATATTATAAACAAATTGAGCGGTTCCGATCTTGAAGTAGGTTCCACACAATAAAGTGTGGTTGGGGTGTGACCCAATGGGTGTGTTAGTAGACTTACTCTTGTTGTTGAGAGCATCCATCCACCTTCATCTGATCCCGAGAGTCGGGCTCTTCCAGAAAAAAGAGAGTCGGGCTCTTCCAGAAAAGATTACGTAGAAAACATATCCATTCAAATTTGGTGGTAAATAAGATTGAGTTTGCCAAAATAAGAATCCCTTTCTTTTTGCCAAAATGACAAAAAGTCACATGTCACTCACCTCATATACATTAATTATTTGCAAAAAGTCAAGATAAGAAGTGCAATGCACTTCTTATTTTTTACAAACTCAGCTTAAATATTCTGTCAAGATAAGATGTGATTTTCTAGACAAGCTGGTAAAAATCCCAACGTAAGTGGCCACATAGAATAAATAGACAAACATATCTTATAATTGAAATATATAATTATAAGATTAGGCATTACATCAAATTTGTAATTATCAAACTCAACATTTTCATCAAATAGTAATTTTTAAAATATTATAAGTAATATTATAAAATAGTTGATAACCTAATTTTTTTTTAGTTGATAACCTAGTTTTTAAAATATTTTAATATTTGTTTGAAAGTCTTTATAAAAAAAGATTTTATTAATAAAAAGGGTGTTTTCTAAGTTGGATATTGAGAAAACACCCCAACCAGTTTAATATATGCGATTGAGCTGATTTTTTTACAAGGGTCCTAAAATAAATATTTCGAATGTCCTTGTAAAAGATCAACTCAGTCAGATATCGATAGGAGTGTTTTCAAAATATTCCACCTAGAAAACACCCATACTAGTTACTCATATTGAGCTGATTTTTTTTACAAGGGTCCTAAAATAAATCTTTTGAATGTCCTTGTAAAAGATCAGCTCAGTTGGATATCGATAGGAGTGTTTTCAAAATATCCCACCTAGAAAACACTCCTACGAGTTACCCATCTTAGAAAGCACTCCTACCAATTATCGATGTGTGTTTGAGCAGATTTTTTACAAGGGCCCTAATATAAATATTTGAACATGGTCATAAAAGATCAGCTCAATCGGATATCGAAAGAGGTATTTTCGAAACATATACAAATGAAGAAGAGGAGGGTAGAAAGGACTTTGTGCTGCCCGGATATAGTAAAGGCCTTGTTCTCCAATAGATTTTAGGTAGATTTTATGAAAATCTCATAAAATGAGCATTTTATGGAGAGGTGATAAAATGGAGTTGTTTTTCCAACTGATAAAATGTAGTAGTTTTCTTATAGATTTTAGGAAGATTTTATGAAAATTTCATAAAATGACTTTTACATTTTATGTGTTGAGATCGGAGTGTCATAAAATGTAAGATTTATGTACCTAAAATCTATTGGAGAACAAGGCCTAATATGAGCAGGTGCTGGGGTGTCCATATTATATCCACCCCAGGGTGGATTAGGGCTCCAAATTAGTCATCCGGCCCAAACATTATATCCTCCCTCCAATCGGGCCACAAGGGTATGTATTTACCCATTTATTTATACCCCTCCTGTCAGTACCAACCTAATTCCCGCCATTCTCACTCCTTCGGTGCTCTCCTAACCCAGAGCCCCCTTGCCAATTATCCAGTGGTACCCCAGCGAGAAGGCAGGAGGCATTACTGTCGTATCAGATGGCACGAACCCGGTCCACCTCTATACTCGAAGAAGCACAAAAGGTAAAGGGTATTCACTCACGCATGCAATTTCTCAGTTTTAGATTGGATAATATATTATTATTAGATCTTGCTCGAGGAATGAAAGAAATTACTATACTATGATGATGCTAAAACATTTATAAGTAGGAGGACTATTTGCTTTTCCAACTGTTGGGTTGATGATTATTTTTCTTATAGAGGAGGAGGAGGATCGTGGAGGAAGAAGATGTGATTAGTCAACTGCCGGATGACATTCTTGTAGCCATTCTGTCTCTTTTGAGCAATGTGGAAGCAGCAAGTACATGTGTCCTCTCCAAGAGATGGAAATCTTTATGGACTCATCTTACAGTTCTCAACTTTGATTTTCCAAAGATGCTGAAGGAGCCCATTAAAGTAGCAGACATGCCGGTCGCTAGGGCTAAATTCGTAGGTTGGGTGAATCGTGCTTTACGGTTGCATCAGGGCCCCGTTGTAAATGAGTTCAAACTTTACTTCTTTTTTACTCGCAAAACCTTTTGTCGTCATCTTGATAAGTGGTTCAATTTTGCCATCCAGAAGTCTGTTCAAAGACTTGAAGTGAACCTATCTCCTACTCGTCCGGTTCCTTCTAGGTCTAATGCTAAGCATTATTTTTTCCCCAATAAATTTTTTGATCTCATCAAAAGCCCTCACGGCCTATCTTGTATCAAGTCACTAACGCAACTCTCTTTGAGATACGTTGATGTAACTGGGGAGCTTGTTGAACACTTGCTATCCAACTGTCCACTTCTCCTTCGGTTGAGTGTGTCGGATTCAGCAAGTTTGGTCAATCTTAATGTTTCTGGTCCTTCTCTTTGCTTGAAATTCTTAGAGATAAAATCGTGTGTTTGTTTACAGAGTATTGATATTTATGCCCCCTACCTTACCTCCTTTATCTGTATAGGAAGAATGACCCAAGTTCTTGTTAGGCTTAGGCATGCTCCGTCGTTGGTATGTCTGACTCTTGAACATTGTGGAGGGGTTTTGACTGCTTTTCCTGCAATTTCAAGCTGTTTCTCTCAGCTAGAGAGCCTTACATTGGACATTTGTGTAGGAAGGGTTAGTATGCACTTGTCTCTTTCTGTTGACGTGCTTGTTTCTGGAATTATTATGTGGCTTATCATGAACTTTCTCTTTCAGTTCTCATCTGCACCCCCACCTCTTCCTGAACTAACTAATTTGAAGAACTTAACACTCCAAGGGATGATCGGGTCGGGATGCAGTCTCCTTGGTTGGGCTTCCTTGATTGAGAGATGTCCCTGCTTACATACGTTTACATCGCAGGTCAGCAGAGTCTCTATTTATCTTATGTTTGCCTTTCTAGGAAAATCGTGCTATGGTTCTTACACCTTTATCTTTATTGTTTTATGAAAGTGTAGATTTTATCACCGTATTGTTTTTTAAATGCCAAATTTACCTTTTTCTGGATTTGTTTGGATACAGAAATGGAACGCTTGTGCCAAATCTACATGGTACAAGTGTCCATTTTCCAATTGCACATCGATAGAATTTCCATATCCCAGCAATCCCTGGCTTTGTTCGGATACCCTCTCCAGTGCTTTTAAAAAATGAGCCCTTGATGGGGTCCACGTTTATGCACTTTGAAGCTTCCACGTGGATGTAGTGTTGTTGAATGGGGTCCACGTGAATGAGATTTTTGCTTCCTCGTGTACCACATCAGATGAGAGAGAGAGAGAGAGAGAGAGAGAGAGAGAGAGAGAGAGAGAGAGAGAGAGAGAGAGAGAGAGAGAGAGAGAGTGGTCAAAGTGGGTAGAAACTAGTCAAACTGGATAGAAACTGGGTAGAAAGTGGTCAAAGTGAATGGGGTCCTCTGACTTCAGATTGCCGCTCCTTTGTTTCCATTTGAAATTCAAAATTGTTTTCGTAAAATTGTTTCAGAGTTTTGAACCGAACACAGCCCCTATCATTTTACGGGAGCCACCGCTTTAATGGCGAAAACTTGGACCAATAATAGCATGAAGACATCCACTAGATCTTGGCACAGGTTAGATTGGTATCCAATCTACACTTTTGTTATTATACTGTCCAGATTCACGGGAGTAAAAACTGAGGCGGTCAAATATGGGTGGCAAGGTTTTTTAGCTGTATACTACTCCCTCCGTCCCGAAATGTTAAGACACTTTTGGGAGTTCTAACTTTTAAGGAGGAAATATTATTCTATTGTGCAAACACCAAGTGTCCAATCTTACCCTTCTAGTGTACTTGACTAGTAATTGAAGATTTGAATTTCAAATTTTGTGCTAAAAAAAAAGGTAAAATGGGAAGTTTACCATATTTTGCTATTGACTTTTCAAAGTGGACAAATTATAAGGGACAACAAAAAGCATGGAAGTGTGAAACATTTCGGGATGGAGGGAGTAGTATATACATGTGTTCCTAACACTCATGTTGTGTATTTGTTTAATCATTTTAATGGATCCATCGAGAATAATAGTTTACACAACAATTTTTTTAATTTTTTTTTCCAATAAACTAAATTGCAATGTTGAAGCTAGATGATTGGAAGATCCATCTGTACCTAAACCGTATTGAAAGATTGGAAGGCACTATTCACATTCTTTTTTGTGTGGTTTGATGCCATGGATTCACTAGACGCCTAGATGAAATTGAAAATTAACCATTCATGTCCACCATATCATGATCTCCCTCTTCCCTCTTCTTTCAATTCCTCGTGGCGGTTATCTTAGTCTATCGAGGATCCGGCAGTCTCCCATTATACGTTGAATTGTCTAATGTTGCATCCTATGTTACCTGGAACGCGGCCTGTATCTACGCATGTGACTCTGCTCTCTCTCTGGATTCTTTGTTCATTGCATTTGATTTTTTTGAAGACATCCAGGATCGCTTATATCGCATACTATTGTTGTTACTTGCCTTCTTTTGTACATAGGTGGCACATCCTCTTCATACATGTTCCATAGATATTTTATTGCTTAGACAAGAAAATGTAGTTGTATCTCGTATGGACATCGTATCAGATTGTTAGAACTGGAGACACATTCGTGTCAACTCAATGTCACTAGAGATCAGTTTGTGGCTTGTAACATCTTTTTCTGGACGTTTTTTTCCCAGTTTTTAACATAGTAGATGTGAAATGGGTTTGATAAAATGGCAACGAGTTTCTCAAGGTGTTATTAGAAAATCACCCGTACACTATATTGCATTCCGAATATATGTTTATTTAAGAATTTTAAATGGAAGACCCATCGATGGCGAAGGATATAGATTGACCCATTTCCACTTTACCAATGACCATCTCATTTGCGTCCACAACCTACCTCTTGCGAAATAACATGGAATATTCATATTTGATCTTGGAGGCTATTTTATCTGTGTAATTGTCAGTTATTAAAATATAAAATTGTACATGTAGTTGCTGTAAGGATTTTAAAGAACACTCTTTCCATTAGGGAATGGCCAGTTTCATTGCTCGATTCGGTTATACTTGTATATAACGGCATTACAAGAAACACATGATCAGTGCCTATCGCTGCAGCATTGGACTGCAACGGGCATTACACTGACCTGTACGCATCTGTCTCTGCAGGAAATAGTTTTGGACTATTTTTCTCCCTTTTTCTTCCTTTCCCAGACATCCAATATAGACTTCTATTTGCTTGAAATACCTTGTCCACAGTTTCTGTTTGATTTTTTACTCTCCCGAAATTTTACTTAATGTTTCTCGATCTTTCGGATTGGCTTCTTGGCTCGTTGATCTTTGGTTTGGTTTACGGATTTAGGGCTTTTGTTGTTGGATTTGGGTGTTCTGGTGGACTGGGAAATTGTTGTTAAATTGTGTTGGGAATTGTACGATGAATTGGGGTATATGAGTTTTATTACTGTAGGTGTGCAACATACGGACTAGTAATATGCATAAGCTGGCACTATAAGTGTTATTGAAATGATATTGGCTTTTGTTCTCACTACTAGGATTTATGTGTAGTTTTATGCTAGGGTGATGGTGTTTGCATCAGTGTACCAACTAATATTAGCATTTGTTTGCTTTATTTTATAAATTTTATATGCTGGTACAATTTCTAGTCTTTTAGATAGCAAAATACTCATTCTCTGCGAAAGTATCAACAGTTCTGCCTTAAAGCGCGACATTTAGTTCAGTCGTACCTTCAAAACTTGCTTCAACACTCTCTAAGAACACTGTTAGTCATAATTAAGGTTCGAACATGTGCATGAACGGATTTTGAGCATTTTCTACTGCTTGGAAAAAATTCACGAGTGCAGTGTCCGATTCCCTTATGAATTGACCAGTATTCCAGATATATGTAACTCGTGAACGCAACCGTTACACTAGCTGACACCATGATTTAAAAACATGGTTGCTATTTTAGTGATTTATTAGTATTGTTACAGTATGTTATCTTTTTGTTTAGTTATCATTTTGGTAGAGCCTATTTAAAGGACTCTACAGATGATCTTGGTACTGATTCAAGATATGAAATGAATTCCTCTATTGTATTGATGTGGATTCCTTTACTTCCCCGTAGATGTGATTTTCCAGGGTTCTTTAGGTACAGATTCCTAAGGTTCTATTGTTTTCTTGAATTGTCCATCACTTGTGTTTCTGGAGGCAATCGTTGTCGTCCATTGAATTGTCCTTCATCACTTGTGTTCTATCCCCGAATCCTTCATTTTTGAGTTTTAAGTGTCCGACATGTGGATATGTACCAGGTTCCGTTACTCGCACCCGAGTCCGTGTAACATAGGTCTGGATATGTGTCTGATACTAAATCTCAAAGTATCCTCAATTTTTCTCTATATTTGGGGGTTGGCATTCTCCCAACACTTTTCGGCACTTTAAGGACACACGCAGAACACTTTGGGAACACTTCAATTATTGTCCCCAATTTGCCCCTAAAGTGTCAAGTGTCTAGTGCGTGTCCTTAAAGTGTCAGGAGAGAGTCCAACTCCCAACTATTGAAAAAAAAGCCAGGCACTTTGAGATTAAGTGTCGGACACGTGTCCAGAGCATGTCCGTGTCCAAAACGTTTCTGACACCGATACGTTTCTTCCAGTAGAGTGTCGGTGCTACATAGGTTGCACATAATGAATGTTATATTAAAAGCATGTGAGTTTCAATAAATAAGAATCGATACTTTTTGCGGATTTACAGTCTCTGTCTCTTTGAATAATCTATTGATCAATATGCAGTTTCATTGTGCGGTATGGAGCCTAAATTTACCAGCATCATGGAAGTACAGGAGAATTTGTGAATGCATGTCACATGGGCTGCTAGGAACTTAGTTTTGTCCTCTCGACGGCTACTTGAGTGGTTGGGATATCTTTTATTGCTTTGATGTCGTGGTTGGTTTAAAATCTCCCGTATGGTTGTGGCCATGTAATAGCAACAATATAGGCATACTTTTATTAGATCACTTGTGTTTGAGTAAGCATAACATTGCATAACGTAACGACTCATTTTCTTGTTGCAGATGTGGTCACGTTTTAATTTAAAAAAAGAAGTTAGCAGGTCTGCTGAACGTCTTCACAAATGCCTGAAGGTGGTGGAATTTGTTTTCAATATTGATTTCGAGCTTGCAGCATACTTTGTTCAGAATGCTTTGGCGCTTGAGAAGATTATTGTTGACTGTTGTTCTGGAAGATTAGTGCGACCAGGGTGCAACGTTGCAGAATACTGGTTGGAGTTGCCAAAGCATGCTGAAAAGCTAAAAAAAGAACTGCCTCCTGAAGTCGAGTTAGTTATAATATAACTATGCCCATTACGACATTTCTTAGATTCAAGTTCCACAGTCATGCTTCCATGACACTGTTAAGAGAGCAGCAACAACTTGCAAGTCTATTTCTTACGATACTTTTTCTCTTGACTTCGTTGAAATCCCCTTGGATTATTTTACGATACTTTTTCTCTTGACTTCGTTGAAACTTGAACAGGAATTGTTGGCATATGATTTTTTGTATTTGACTAGTGCATGCCCATGCCCGTGCCTGAAGGCACAACATGAGCAATTGATGCCAGGGCCGGCTTTGAGGTTTGGGTTGCCCAAGTCCGACTCCAATTTTGGTTGCCCACTCACTATGAAGTAAAAAAAAAAAGAAAAGGTTACATTGTACTTTTTTAGCTTGAACATAAAAAAAAAAAAATCACAATCAAAGTGTAACCCCGGTTATAATGCTTTATGATGAACATTTTTGGAATGTGTAGGTGATTTGTCCTTTTGACATTAAAGAAAAAATTGATGTCCTTCTCGAAGTAAAGACCTCTTTACTATATCCTCCCAAAAAACAGACCCAAAAAAAAAAGGTGTTGTAAATAACAAAGAATTGAAGGGTAATAAAAAGAGGAGGAAAGAAGGGCCTAAAAAGGCCGAAGTACCAAAAAAAGGTTGCCTGTGGCTGTGAGTCGAACTTGGTTGACGCGCAGGAAAAGGGCAACAATTTACAACGGAACCAAACTGATACTTCGGAGTTCGGAACAATTTTAGGAACTTTAAAATATTAATAATGTCCACATAGATATATCGTCTTCAAAACGGTTTTAAACAAGTTTGTTGCAACATAACGATGAAAAAATATACAAATCTAAAAGACTGTTAAATTAATCAAATCAACTCAAATAATCAACACATTATAGTTTTCCCAATTAATCAAATCAAACAGCGGTGAAAACAATATTTTTGGATATGGGTGCGTAATTCCGCCACAAGACCCGATCTATTTATAATGCAGTTAGCATGTAATTAGGGTTACGAGTTTTTAGAGAAGAATAGAGAGAGGCGAGAGAAAACGTAGATCTCAGAGAGATTGCGAGAAGACTTGTACTATTGATTTGATTTCATAGTGGACTGGTGTGGCTCCCGTGATTTTTCCTCACGTTGAGGTTTTCTACGTATATCTTATGTCTCGTATTTTTCTTTCAGTATTTTCATTACGCACCATTGTTTGCTTGTTTCGTTTTGTGATCCATCGTTCCCAAGATCCGTAGGGGCGTTTTGGGATTGAACGGTTGTTCGAAAAATGAAGATATGATATGGTCATTACCTAGTTTAATTTGCTGGGAAAATAAAAAGCAGATAATTAGAAGGGGCATTTAAATAATCATCCTTTTAGTCACTTTAAATTAGAAAATCATTCTGAGCCTATTTGGGGGTTATGTTTTCATCCCCAGATTAAAAAAAAAAAAACCTAAAATGCCTTATATATAATTATACAATTATAACATATTAAGGGATTGAAGACTAAATTAAAAGTTGCATATATAGAGTGGTAGGTAGTGGACCATTTTCTAAACTTTGGGGTCCAGTGCTATAACTATGGAGATATTTAGGGAAACAAAATCCCCAAATTTCGGTTTAAACTTGAAACACATGCATTTGAAACCCTTATTTATGCAATTGCCTCACTGGTCCCCGTCCACTATACTCCATCCTTTTAACTGATGTAGATCATCGTCCTCCAATTCATTGCTGTCGATCACCGTTCTCCTTCCTCTTGCCATCGATCACCGTCCTCCACGACTGTCATCCATCGACGTCTGCCATTTCCATCGATCATCGCTGGGCCAAGTATCAAACTCAGTTAACTTGCTTAATTTCCAGAAAAAAGTCAATCATCGGCTAGAAACGAGGGTATACAATGGCGCGATTTCATAAGTGTCTTGGATTATACCATAATCTGAATTTTTTCCCCGTTATTGTACTATTGTTTTTGTGGCTATATTTTTTTCATGTTACTGTTTTAACGTCCTCCATCCTCCGTTGCTATTATGATTTTCATCATGCTTGGTAGTTGAATAACCACAACCGCAGTCCGATCAATTATTTTCTGTAGTTGTTCTCAAATGTGGTTCGATTTTTCAATTTTGATGACGGATCGAGAAGACTCGAAAATGGAGTTGGGCTACTTTTTAGGTGACAACAAGCAATAGGAAGACCCAACGGTGCCCGGGAATCGAGTGCGAGCGTCAAGTTTTCTAATGTATTTCATGTCACATCAATTTAGTCTACCAAACCATTTTCGTGTTGCTAGTCATCAGAACTTTGCTCATTATGTTCTTCTTCTTCTTCTTCCTCTCTCTGTGAATTTTTTGATAAAAATCATATGTATCCTATCGAGTTTTAGTATTTTTACCATAATCATTTAAATATCTTGTGGTCATCTATTTTACCATGATTCAAGAGTTCAAGTTATAGTAACTAGTTATAACAAATTTACCAATAATCTGGATTAAGTTTTTAACCCAAAGGAGGCCATATTTTCCACCATTTTCGAAGCTTGTAAATCAACAAATATTACTCTGGTATGTTTTACCATTTTGGTTAGTTTGGATTTTGATGTTTGGATTTACTATGTTGAATAATTTTTTTTTTTTACCATAATTGAATGCAACCATGTTAAAATGATGGAGATCATGAGCCAGTAATCATGGTAAAAATGAAAAACAAAACATAAAATATGGTAAAATCAAGTAATCGTGATAAAAATCAAAATAATGGATATCATGAGCCAATAACCATGGTAAAAATTAAGTACACCGCATAAAATATGGTAAAAATTGATTGCAACGACACTTATGATAAGATATCATAAAATAATTTAAAAATCTGGAATTTAGTTTTTACCATGATACTTACATATTACATATTTTTACCACGATTACTGTGACCGTTCGTAAGACACCTTCTAACTTATATATTATTTGGTGTTTACCATGATACTTACATATTTGAAAGTTTTTTACCATGATTACTGTGTAATGATCTCTATCATTTTGATACGTTATAACAATATCCCATATTTAGTGATGTGTTTAAAATTCATAATTGTCAAATTTCATCCGTTTGAATTAGAATGGATTTTTGATTTTTTTTTTTTTGTTTCAAATCTCATTTGTTTAAGATGGAAACCAAATCAATGAGATTTTGGTTGCTTTGAATGTTTAAAATTTTTGAAGATATATCCAATCCCACTAATTTAGGATGACAATATACACATACATATGGATATCTCATTAAAAGGGTAAGATAGAGAATTTACACTTTGAGAGGATGAAAACATAACTCCATAAAAGAAGGGGATGAAAATCTAAATAGAATCCAAAAAACGGATGATTATTTAATTACCTCTAATTAGAATTACATCGGCCAAGAGCTGTTGGAAAGTAAGGTTAGTGATTAAAACAATTCGGGATCAATTCAATTCCTATTTTATAAAATTGATTATAGTGTAATTTTGTTGGAATTAATTATAAATCTAGTTATTCGCACTCGCTTTGTAGTCGGATCAAAGTCGAACTCAAATTATAAGCTTGTTTAATAATAGGGCCATTTACGAGCCGGTCCAATACTGGGCT
Organism: Vaccinium vitis-idaea; assembly: GCA_963854785.1. Taxonomy (NCBI): domain Eukaryota; kingdom Viridiplantae; phylum Streptophyta; class Magnoliopsida; order Ericales; family Ericaceae; genus Vaccinium; species Vaccinium vitis-idaea. The sequence goes on from OY978223.1 coordinate 13,053,277, forward strand.
CTTAATTACCAGCAAGTCAACCCCAAACGCAAAAAAGCACGCCTAAGGACAAACTTTCTATACGTGCCTATTTTGGGTAATTTCATTCCCAAACTATCCCTACCTCCTGGCCTGGCACACAAAGTTAACACCTAATAACCAGACCACGTGTTTAACACATGGCGAAGTTTTATCATCACCGCACAAAAACTTTGGTTTTTTTAGGAGCAACAAATTACTGGGTGCAAAGTCAGTGATTTATCCTAAGAATGCCTAAAATCCTAGGGTACCCTATGAAAGTGCCTAAACCACTAAACCCTATAATAGGAAAATGCACCCTAAACCTAAACTCTAGGGTACCCTACGACTAGGATACCCTATGAAAGTGCCTAAAATCCTAGGGTACTCTATGAAAGTGCCTAAACCACTAAAACCGTATAATAGGAAAGTGCACCTTAAACCTAAAGTCTAAGATACCCTACAACTAGGGTACCCTATGAAAGTGCCTAAAATCGTAGCATACTCTATGAAAGTGCCTAAATCACTAAAACCCTATAATAGGAAAGTGCACCCTAAACCTAAACTCCAAAAAAGAGTGACTTACCTTAGTGGTAATTAAAAAAAATGACTTACCTTAGTGGTAATTAGACATCTCTTTTCTAGACCTAGAGGTAATAATCCCTTAATAATACCCCATTAAGCACCTTAACAATTTTGACATATATAGCATTGTTTTACTTTAGGTAAAATTGTATGTTTTACTTTAGGTAAAATTGTAAGCTAAAAAAAAAGAAAAGAACACATCCAAAAGTTAGTTTGTTGGTAATTAGAAATTATACCAAACCAATGGTTAACCTGTGGGTTTCGGGGTGCTAGAGATCAACCCTCAGAAATCACTCTGAAAATCATCCAAAATGACGTCGTTTTGGGCACTAAAAGGGACAACAAAAAAATCACTCAAAACTACGTCGTTTTGAGTCCTAGAAACATAAGAAATGAGTTTTTTTGGGAAACTTAATTCCCACTAGGTCAAGGGTTGAAACTTAATTACCTCTAAGTCAAGTTTTTTTTTTTTTTTTTGAAAACCGAAACAATCCCATGCATTAGTTGTAGGTATCAATTTTTTTTTGGATTTAGGCACTTAGGGTATCATATGGTTTCGTAGGGCTTTAGAACTTTAGGCACTTTCATGGGATTTTAGTGGTTTAGGCACTTTCATACTGTTTGGGGTGTTAGGCACTTTCATTGAGTTTTAGAAATTTAGGCACTTTCATGGGTTTTTAGGGGTTTAGGCACTTTCATATACGGTTTGGGGGTTTAGGCACTTTGAAAGGGGGGATAAAAACTTTTTTTTGCTTGGCAAAAAAAAAAAAACTTGACCTGGTTGGAATTATTTTCTCAAAATGGGCTTAATGGTAATCACCCAAAACAACGTCGTTTTGGGCGATTTTCAGGGTGATTTCTAGGGGCTGATTTCCAGCACCCCGGATCCCTGTGATAACAAAAGTTCACTTGAAACATAATTTTGATAATTATCAATTGTGTTCCTTAGCCCCCATGCCAATTTAATTAGAATATACCCGGGTTCAATGAGGATAGTAGAATGATTAAACCAACCACAATTTTAGTATCTCTAATCGTTATAGTGTTATTTTAGGGCCTAGTACATCTCAGTAAATCTTACGGTAAATCTTGGACTCAAGAAGGTGAGTTATGAATTATCACTGTTACATGAGTTTTTTTGCAAAAATTTATGTTCCTTCAAGATTATGATTATTTATATATGAAATTATTTTGAAGCAAATATACCATGGAATTATGATATTTTGCTCAGTTTTTGGAAAAAAATACCCTGAATCTAGGGAACGTTAAAGATATCAGTCGGAAACGGTGTTATAAGGACGGAATGGATAGGGGCACGCCCATGTGTCCAACTGAATTGATCAATTCAACATGTGTTGAGGGTCGCTCCCTCATAGCTGGCATAAATCGTCGGATGGTATGGAATGCTATTTTACATAAAAGCTTATTTATGCTTTTGAAAAATTGATGTTATGGTTTCTGTTTTGTTGAAAAATAGAATTCAAATTCTACAAACCATGTAACTCTGATAATTCATAAACTCACACAAGCGGTGGCTTACGTTGCAATTTTTCTCTTTTCAGGCAACCAAGAGTAGAAGGACGGACCAAGTACTAGTAATTAGTCTACACTACGTTTGTAAAATAAATAAAAAGGAAAAATGTAACTCATGTAATGGTTAAGGGACTCTAGCAAGTTAAGATTGTAAAATATGGCTTCGGCAATATCAGATTGTTTCTTTTGAATAAAAAAAAAATTAAGAGAATTGTCAATAGAGGCTTTGGGTAAGTCGAACTCACTGGCTCCAAATCCATTAAGGCCTCGTTTGGATGATGTACAAGAGACCCCGACTAAATAGCCGGGGGGATGAGGAGTTTAGCCCATGCTTTGGCAACAAAAAATGCCCCCCCGACTAAATAGCCGCCGGCTAAATAATCACCCCTTAGCCGGACTAAATACAAGCATGGGGGGGGGGGGGGGGGGGGGGGGGGGGGGGGTGCTTGTATTTAGTCCGGCCTCTCATCCTCCCCCTTTTTACCTTCCTACCCTCCTTAATTCCAATTTCGGACCAAAATCCATAGTAAAAAAAAAAAAACATCATTTTTTGTATTTATAGAGTTTCGAAACATCATAACTCATACCCATTTTTTTCGGACCAATTTCGGACCATTTTTTTCGGACCAAAATCCAAAAAAAAAACATCAATTTCGGACCAAAATCCAAACTGCTACTGTGCCCATACCCATTTTTTTTTGTATCAAATAGAGTTTCGAAACATCATAACTCATACCTATTTTTTTTTTTTTTCTGCTTGTATCAAATAGCTATAAAAAAAAACCGCTTTAGCTAAAAAAAAAAATTGCTTAGCTAATAAAATCGTGATTAGGAGTTTGGCCAATTATGGCAAACAAAAATTGAAGTAGTTCAAATATTTACCACAGTAGCAGTTTGGTTAAATTATGGCAAAAAAAAAATCATTTTTTGTATTTATATAATTATTTAAATGCATGGGCATTGACAAGGGTAAAATAGTCGTTTGCATCATCCACCCTCCTTATCCCTCATTTTTCATCCCTCATCCAAACCATGGACTATTTAATCCTCCCTTCTTCACTGTGGGCCCACCCTTCTTATTTAATCACCCCGACTATTTTATCACCCCTTACTATTTAATCACTCTCAAACTAATACTTCATCCAAACGGGCCGTGACATACAGGGTACTGGAAAATTTACTTTACAAATGGCACTGCCGTACCGCATTAGGGTATTGCGGTGCCGTAGTGCCGAAAAATTAAAATCTCATTTTTTTGTTTGTTTTGGTAAAGAAATGTCAGCCTATTGGAACCAAAGTAATATGAAAGATTATTTTGGGTCTCCAAAGGGGCTTCCCCTCAAATTGGTATAACTTTCACATAGGAACTTTTACCTTTGCAAGAAAAATTTCCCGAGAGAATGTTTGAACGCACGAATCCCTTCCTTCACGCCGTTGAATGACTGGAAAATGATGCTTCAAATCTTAGTATGAGAGTTAGAACATAATTTGGCTCACGCGAAGGTTGGGTTTTTGGGTTTTGAAAATCTTCGGACAAGCTTTAGGTAAAACTTCTGGTTGGGTGAGGAGTTTTAGCAGAGACTTCTAATGGCGGAAAAAAGGAGCAAGGGAACTTCAAACCACTTTTTTAGGAGTTTTCTCGTGATATTTCTGATGATTTTTCGATGCCCCTTGCACCCAGGGCCGGCCCAGGCTCAAGGCCCACAAGGCCTGGACCTAGGGCACACCAAAAATGGCTCAAATTTGGGTCACTTCAACATTTGGTACAAATGAACTTGACTAGAACACTTTTTTGGGCCAAATAAAGAAAAAATCCACTATTAGTTATAAAAGAGTTCAACCATTGTGACCCAACATTTAAAAGAAGCCCTCTAAAATTGGGTGTAACCCATATAACTCGCCCCAGTCCGTAATAGTGGATTTTTTAAAAAATCAGTCAAGCCTGATTGAAACCTCCTGGAGGCCCACTAGAACCCCAAATAGTGGATACACCCAATTTTAGAAATTGGGAATCCCTGGACTAACAAGCGGCAATACTAAGCGCTGCTATATTGTCTTTTCACAGGGATTGCTGTAGGACTAATAAACTAGGAATTAGGATTCTGGATTAGGAATTAGGATTCTAGGAACTACGAAGATCTATTAATCTATTATATATTAATAGATTAACACATGACGAAGTAATTAGGTAGTAATTTTCTCATCTTCTTGTTAGAGTTTCGAGTAGGTTTGTATTTGGGATTTCTAAATTAACACAAGTTCTTGAGTTTTTCCAAGTAACCAAAAAGTTGTTGATCAAATTTCACTATTTTCTAGCAAATAAAGTCGTAATATTAATTCCAGCATATCAAATTTCTTACTTATTATAAGTAGTTAAATGAGCCATTTTGACCCAAATTTTTTAGAGGAAACTGAAAGAACATATTTGGGTAACACTAGGGTTTAGCATTGGCATAACAAAGGAGTTTTGACCCAAATTTTGTTTTTAAAAAGGCACATGATTGGAAATGCTCTAAATCATTGTTAAATTTAGCTTGTATTAATTCCCTTTTGGACGGGGAGATTGTAGTAACAAAAACGCAGAAAGTCGGTTGAGGAACACGAAAATTTTTAGGGCACATTTTTTTAATTAGGCCTAAGGCACCCAAATACCTTGGGCTGGCCCTGCTTGCACCTCAACTCACCTCGGCTTTTATTGGCGGAGTTTGCTTAGAAACCAAGCCAAAAACGGTCAAAAAGGGGAGGAAGTTGGTTTGCCCGTAAACCGTCGCTTGTGGCGGTCAAAAAAGCTTAGGGAGCTTGAAAACTTGGCCGCCAAGTTATTTTTTGGACTGCCGCACAGCATTATAGGACTGTCGTGCGGCATTGGGGCACCACCGTACAGTGGTCTAAACGGTCAACTGAGGCGGTGGAAATTTTGGACTGCCGTACATCATTATGGATTGCCGTACGGCATTTTGGACTGCCGTACGGCATTTTGGACTGCCGTACGGCATTTTGGACTGCCATACACCATCTCCCTCATTTCAAAACGAATCAGGGCATATTATATATCGATAAAGAGGGTTTTTAATGTACTAAAAGATGGTGTAGGATAGGGTTTATTTTGAAGAGGTTTTCCTTCGGGTTTTTGAAAGAGAAAGAGCATTGTTCAAGCTTCCAAGGATTTTTCAATTCGTTTCATCATTGGGGAATTAAAGATGCCCATGGATTTTTAAATTGGGGTGTCTACACCTATATATTCTGTCAATGATTTTTATACTTGCTTTAATCAGAGGCGGCTCCAAGGGGAGCTGAGGGTGGTCACCCGAATACCCTGATTTTTTTATTTATTTTAGAAATACATGTAAATTTTTTTTGTCATTTTCAACACCCTAACCAAAATGTCTGAACACCCTACGCAAAATGTTTGAACAGTCAATCCCAATGACGGATACATTTTGACCCATCCCATAATTCCATTAAAATCTCGGTCCAAACTTAGCCCAACCCACAATCTAGGGACTGACATGTAACTAATCAAAAAGAAAAAAAAAATATCTATAATTTATCGAAAAGAAAAAGGGGTAGGGGACGGATCTAGAACTTGAATCGAGGTCTTTCTCTATTCTATGGGCTCTTATCTCTGTAAATATAAAAATAAAATGGAGAGAATCAAGAAAACACTAATGGTTAACATGCCAAAGTCGAAGACTAGGTAAATCCCGGAGGAACCCTCAAAATCTTTGAATCATCAACCCTCAAAATTTCGGTAAGCACGTGCGAGGTGATGCTTTTATAATAGATGGTTTTGTACTTTGAAAAGTAGGACCGTAGTAGAATTTCTGAACACCCTCGTGGGAATTTCTGGAGCTGCCTTTGGCTTTAATGTTGAAAATAGAACAGAATCATAGCCATAACCGGTAGCCCATGACGGTGCTAGAATCAAGACCATTGAAAAAACAAAAAAGACGATGCAATAAACTCGGAGGGCACTACGGGTACAAAAGTTTTTTGCACAGAAAATGTACAACGGTTTTTGGGTCTCACACAAATAATCCGAACCGTTAAATAATTTCAAAATAATTTTTCCTAGGGCCTTGCAAAAAAATCAACTCAATCGGATATGTGTAACTAGTCGATCCAAAACTCGAAGTTTTCATTCATAACTGTATAAATGAAAACTTGGAGTTTTGGATCGGCCTGTTACACATATCCGATTGAGTTGATTTTTTGCAAGGCCCTAGGAAAAATTATTTTGAAATTATTTAACGGTTCGGATTATTCGTGTGGAACCCAAAAGCCGTTGTACATTTTTTGCGCAAAAAATAATCTGTACGCATTAGGAGTGTAATCGGTTCGGTTTGGAGGGGTTTTTGCTTGAACTGAATAAAACCGGTTCAGGGACAAGTAGGAACCGAAACCGAATTTTGAAGGTCGGTTCGGTTCTCGGTTTGGTTCCTGCGGTTCGGTTCGGTTCGGTTCTTCCGGTTCTACCGGTTCTTGTTGTTGGGCTTTATTTTGGGCCAAGCCCATTACAAAATGGTAGCCCATTAAAATTATTTAGGCCCATTTAACGTTATTACAACCCATTCAAAATAAATTTCAGCCCATACATTTTAACCCATTTGTCAAATAATTCAACATTTCAAATTTTCAATTTCCAACCCCAATTAAAAACAATAGCAGCCCAAAAAAAGGGGGAAAAAAAACAGAAAACACAAACACATTAATTTAGAAATTGCAGGTCCAACAGCTACCAAGGAACCAACTCGTGGCCTAGAAGTTCAAGCTACCTATTGAAGTTCAAGCTACAAAAGGTAATCAAACTAGCAAAGTATCAATTGGAGACTATCAAACTACCAGCACAGTAGTCTCCAACAATTCACATATTAATCAAAGTATCAAACTACCACCACAGTAGTATCAAACTACCAACACAACAAGCAAAAGGTAATCAAAGTTCAAGCTACAATTTGAGTCTAAGTCCAGCTTCACTTCAACATTTCAAGAGGCTGTGCACATTCAATAGCAGTAGCAGCACGCCAGCACATTACAGCAACACTAAGTCTCAAAGGCATTTGAAAAAGAAATTTAACCAATGCTGCATTGCTGCTCACTGTCCAGCAGCAAACCAATCTTCACTTTCTGAATTTAAGCAAGAAACGCAAGAACATTAATCAACTTGATAACACAAACAAAAGCAACAACTTTAAGCAAGAAAAGCAAGAACATTAATCAACTTGTCGTCACACATAAGCAAGAACATTAGTAGCAAAAGTTAGTACATTACCTTGCTTTCCCTTTACCGATCTTTTTTCAAATTATACCTTCGTGACACATGACTCCTCCAAGTTAGCTTCCGCAACCACTAAAAAAGAACAAAAACATGGAAACATCGAACAACTTAAAACATGAAATACGTAAAACAAAACTAAAACAAACAAATTATAGTTAAATAGTTGTACCCGATTCAAGTTCCTCCACCTCATCTAGCATATCTTGAAGAGATTTCACATGGGTACCTCAACCAATTTTGTGCACACATAAGGGCCTCCGCCATTTTGGGAGAAAGAGATAAGGGCCTCATCTAGCATATCTCGAAGAGATATTTCGCATGGGTACCTCAATCAATTGTGAGTGTCAAGATTTTCTCAATCCCCCATGCCACCAAACATTTTTCTACCTCCTTACCAAGTGTCTCGCCTTTGTGATTTGGAACTAAACAAAAGTTGATAATTTTTTTATGTAGTTTCCAATCACCATCAATGAAGTGGGCCGTGAGACACATATAGTTAAGATTTTGAAGAGAAGTCCAAGTGTCCATGGTAAGACATATTCGTTGATTCTTAAAGACTTTTTTCAAAGCTTTCTTCCCACCTTTAAACAATTGCAAACAATCTCTTGCTACCGTTACTCTAGATGGGATTTTGGTCCACTTGGGTTGCACCACATGCATGAACTTTCTAAAACCTTGACCTTCAACAAATATGAAGGGCAATTCATCAATAATAATCATTTCCGCCAACGCCTTTCTACATGCCTCCGCACTAAAGCTCGTGGCGGTAAGCTGTGGACCCATATCTCCTGGACCACCGGGTTCAAACCCTAGGGTTTTTTGCCTCTTATCCCCCCCATGCTTCTTCCTATAGGCATCGCTAAGATCGTATTCTTTACATCTTCTAACAAGATGAGTTTTCATTGACGATGTCCCATTATGATCGGAATTACAAGAAAATTGAGTTCCACAATAGTTACAAGTAGTCTTTTCCTTGTAACCCGGTGGTGGTACCTTGGGCTTGGGTATTCTTGTAAAATGATCCCATACAAAGGAAGAATTCTTAGGTTTTGCTCTCGTTTTTTCTTCCTCATCTTCGTCATTATTTCCTAAGATGGGGTCATCATCAATTTTCATATCATTATCAATATCAATCGTATTAGACCCAATATTTGTAACCCTAGATACATCCATCTACAAAAGAAACAATACAACCACACAAAAAGCAAATAAATACCATAGTCCATAACATAAAATCACATGCAGAGCAACAAGCCAACAAGCCAACCAAACTCCCATTAATCGACAATAACCACCAATTGAAACTTTGAACCAAGGAACATGTAAAAACTTAAAAGGGGCAGACGGTAGATAACTAGAGAAGTTTTAATACCTTTGCCTTTGAGATGCCAAGTCAAAATACAACAAAGTCCTCGAATGGGTGAAAAAATTCCTGTAACAGAAGGATACAATACATGAGCAGTTGGTATATGTATGGTTGTCAATAAGATAGAGATGACAGAGAGCAAAAACAGTCACACACAAGACACAACACACACACAGAGATATCTTGATGTAATCTTTAGTCTTGTAATATAAAACAGTTACACACACAGAGAGATATCACACACATGACAGATAGCTGGTTATCAAGTATCAACTACTAGTTATCTTGATGTAATCTTTACAGATAACTACACAGTCACACACACACACAGATCGATTGAAATCGAACTAGAGAGAGTGAGAGATCGATTGTTCACCTGCAGTACTTGACAAATCACAGGCACAACTGCAATACTCCAAAGTCCAAACCCTAGAGTAAATCGAAAGAGGAGTTCAGTACCCTAGAGTAACAGAGAGAGAGAGAGAGAGAGAGAGAGAGAGAGAGAGAGAGAGAGAGAGAGAGAGAGAGAGAAGTGGAAACTGTGGAGTGTCAACTGGGTTCCAGAGGAGAGGACTGAAGACTGAGGTGAGGAGTATTGGAGTGAGGAGATCGATTAGGGTTAGGAAAATACCGAAATAGGGTATATATATTTATTATATTTAAAAAATATTTAATATAAATATATAAATAATAAAACCGGTTCGGTTCGCTCCAAAATTTCATAAACCGAGAACCGAACCGGATTCAAAATTTTTTTACTCATGAGAACCGAACCGAACCGGGGTATGAAAAAAACCGGAAAAAATAACCGGTTCGGTTCGGTTCTTGTACTCGGTTCGGTTCATCCGGTTTTTTGTTCACCCCTAGTACGCATAGGTTTTTCGAATAAACTCTGCTCAATAACTCTGCTCAATAAATAAAAAAGCCACCAACATCATGACCAAAGCGAATCCAAAAAGAACAACTAAATTATTGCAACCCATGAAACAACAACACTGTCCCTATCAAGATATCAATGTGACCACATGTTGCTCGATCAATCTTCTATCTTTCTCAAGCATATATGCAAAATAGTATAAGCCGTCTTTAACTAGAGATTACCGTATCTAAATTTCAAACATAATTTCGAGCAACGTAGATGAAATCTGAGTTACAATAAAAACTTTACAGTAATGATTCAAACTTCATATCTTCATTGCATAAAAAAAAAGACTAGAAATCACCAATCCCAGTATTTAAATATTCTACCTAACAAGGTGGACAAGTGAAAAGAAATTAATAAAGCTTACTCAAGAACAATTCATGTGCCTTTATAAAAGTAAATCAAAATCCATTTTAGCATCAAACCAAATCAACCCAGAACCAGATTTCCTTTGGAAATAAACTTGAAGATGCTGATTCAAAGCAATGAGTATACTTTCTAGCTACTCTTTGTTCCTCGTTTACCCAAGAATAATAAACCTATGGGTACTTCATGGTTACAGCCCAGCGAATTAAGAGAACCATAATAAAGATATCCACAAGGAGTGAAGCAACATGGTCCACCTGGAGGAGGATCGTGGAGGAAGAAGATGTGATTAGTCAACTGCCGGATGACATTCTTGTAGCCATTCTGTCTCTTTTGAGCTTTGTGGAAGCAGCAAGTACATGTGTCCTCTCCAAGAGATGGAAATCTTTATGGACTCATCTTACAGTTCTCAACTTTGATTTTCCAAAGATGCTGAAGGAGCCCATTAAAGTAGCAGGCATGCCGGTCGCTAGGGCTAAATTCGTAGGTTGGGTGAATCGTGCTTTACGGTTGCATCAGGGCCCCGTTGTAAATGAGTTCAAACTTTACTTCTTTTTTACTCGCAAAAACTTTTGTCGTCATCTTGATAAGTGGTTCAATTTTGCCATTCAGAAGTCTGTTCAAAGACTTGAAGTGAACCTATCTCCTACTCGTCCGGTTCCTCCTCAGTCTAAGGCTAAGTATTATTTTTTCCCCAATAAATTTTTTGATCTCATCAAAAGCCCTCATGGCCTATCCTGTATCAAGTCACTAACGCAACTCTCTTTGAGATTTGTTGATGTATCTGGGGAGCTTGTTGAACACTTGCTATCCAACTGTCCACTTCTCCTTCGGTTGAGTGTGTCGGATTCAGCAAGTTTGGTCAATCTTAATGTTTCTGCTCGTTCTCTTTGCTTGAAATTCTTAGAGATAAAATCGTGTGTTTGTTTACAGAGTATTGATATTTATGCCCCCTACCTTACCTCCTTTATCTGTATAGGAAGAATGACCCAAGTTCTTGTCAGGCTTAGGCATGCTCCGTCGTTGGTATGTCTGACTCTTGAACATCGTGGAGGAGTTTTGACTGCTTTTCCCGCAATTTCAAGCTGTTTCTCTCAGCTAGAGAGCCTTACGTTGGACATTTTTGTAGGAAGGGTTAGTATGCACTTGTCTCTTTCTGTTGATATGCTTGTTTCTGGAATTATTATGTGGCTTATCACGAACTTTCTCTTTCAGTTCTCATCTGCACCCCCACCTCTTCCTGAACTAACTAATTTGAAGAACTTAACATTCCAAGGGATGATCGAGTCGGGATACAGTCTCCTTGGTTGGGCTTCCTTGATTGAGAGATGTCCCTGCTTACATACGTTTACGTCGCAGGTCAGCACAGTCTCTATTTATCTTATATTTGCCTTTCCAGGAAAATCGTGCTATGGTTCTTACACCTTTATCTTTATTGTTTTATGAAAGTGTAGATTTTATCACCGTATTGTTTTTTAAATGCCAAATTTTCCTTTTTCTAGATTTGTTTGGATACAGAAATGGAACACTTGTGCCAAATCTACATGGTACAAGTGTCCATTTTCCAATTGCACATCGATAGAATTTCCATATCCCAGCAATCCCTATCATTTTAAGGGAGTCACCGCTTCAATGGCGAAAACTTGGACCAATAATAGCATGAAGACATCCACTAGATCTTGGCACAGGTTTGATTGGTATCCAATCTACACTTTTGTTATTATAGTGTCCAGATTCACGGGAGTGAAAACTGAGGCGGGCAAATATGGGTGGCAAGGTTTTTTAGCTGTATACTACTCCCTCCGTCCCGAAATGTTAAGACACTTTTGGGAGTTGTAACTTTTAAGGAGGAAATATTATTCTATTGTGCAAACACCAAGTGTCCAATCTTACCCTTCTAGTGTACTTGACTAGTAATTGAAGATTTGAATTTCAAATTTTGTGCTAAAAAAAATGGTAAAATGGGAAGTTTACCATATTTTGCTTTTGACTTTTTAAAGTGGACAAATTATAAGGGACAACAAAAAGCATGGAAGTGTGAAACATTTCGGGACGGAGGGAGTAGTATATACATGTGTTCCTAACACTCATGTTGTGTATTTGTTTAATAATTTTAATGGATCCATCGAGAATAATAGTTTACACAGCAATTTTTTTTTTTTTTTCCAATAAAGTAAATTGCAATGTTGAAGCTAGATGATTGGAAGATCCATCCGTACCAAAACCGTATTGAAAGATTGGAAGGCACTATTCACATTCTTTTTTGTGTGGTTTGATGCCATGGATTCACTAGACGCCTAGATGAAATTGAAAATTAACCATTCATGTCCACCATATCATGATCTCCCTCTTCCCTCTTCTTTCAATTCCTCGTTGCGGTTATCGTAGTCTATCGAGGATCCGGCAGTCTCCCATTATACGTTTAATTGTCTAACGCTGCATCCTATGTTACCTGGAACACGACCTGTATCTACGCATGTGACTCTGCTCTCTATCTGGATTCTTTGTTCGTTGCATTTGATTTTTTTGAAGACATCCAGGATCGCTTATATCGCATACTATTGTTGTTACTTCCCTTCTTTTGTACATAGGTGGCACATCCTCTTCATGCATGTTCTATAGATATTTTATTGCTTAGACAAGAAAATGTAGTTGTATCTCGTATGGACATCGTATCAGATTGTTAGAACTGGAGACACATTCGTGTCAACTCAATGTCACTAGAGATCAGTTTGTGGCTTGTAACATCTTTTTCTGGAAGTTTTTTTCCCAGTTTTTAACATAGTAGATGTGAAATGGGTTTGATAAAATGGCAACGAGTTTCTCAAGGTGTTATTAGAAAATCACCCGTACACTATATTGCATTCCGAATATATGTTTATTTAAGAATTTTAAATGGAAGACCCATCGATGGCGAAGGATATAGATTGACCCATTTCCACTTTACCAATGACCATCTCATTTGCGTCCACAACCTACCTCTTGCGAAATAACATGGAATATTCATATTTGATCTTGGAGGCTATTTTATCTGTGTAATTGTCAGTTATTAAAATATAAAATTGTACATGTAGTTGCTGTAAGGATTTTAAAGAACACTCTTTCCATTAGGGAATGGCCAGTTTCATTGCTCGATTCGGTTATACTTGTATATAACGGCATTACAAGAAACACATGATCAGTGCCTATCGCTGCAGCATTGGACTGCAACGGGCATTACACTGACCTGTACGCATCTGTCTCTGCAGGAAATAGTTTTGGACTATTTTTCTCCCTTTTTCTTCCTTTCCCAGACATCCAATATAGACTTCTATTTGCTTGAAATACCTTGTCCACAGTTTCTGTTTGATTTTTTACTCTCCCGAAATTTTACTTAATGTTTCTCGATCTTTCGGATTGGCTTCTTGGCTCGTTGATCTTTGGTTTGGTTTACGGATTTAGGGCTTTTGTTGTTGGATTTGGGTGTTCTGGTGGACTGGGAAATTGTTGTTAAATTGTGTTGGGAATTGTACGATGAATTGGGGTATATGAGTTTTATTACTGTAGGTGTGCAACATACGGACTAGTAATATGCATAAGCTGGCACTATAAGTGTTATTGAAATGATATTGGCTTTTGTTCTCACTACTAGGATTTATGTGTAGTTTTATGCTAGGGTGATGGTGTTTGCATCAGTGTACCAACTAATATTAGCATTTGTTTGCTTTATTTTATAAATTTTATATGCTGGTACAATTTCTAGTCTTTTAGATAGCAAAATACTCATTCTCTGCGAAAGTATCAACAGTTCTGCCTTAAAGCGCGACATTTAGTTCAGTCGTACCTTCAAAACTTGCTTCAACACTCTCTAAGAACACTGTTAGTCATAATTAAGGTTCGAACATGTGCATGAACGGATTTTGAGCATTTTCTACTGCTTGGAAAAAATTCACGAGTGCAGTGTCCGATTCCCTTATGAATTGACCAGTATTCCAGATATATGTAACTCGTGAACGCAACCGTTACACTAGCTGACACCATGATTTAAAAACATGGTTGCTATTTTAGTGATTTATTAGTATTGTTACAGTATGTTATCTTTTTGTTTAGTTATCATTTTGGTAGAGCCTATTTAAAGGACTCTACAGATGATCTTGGTACTGATTCAAGATATGAAATGAATTCCTCTATTGTATTGATGTGGATTCCTTTACTTCCCCGTAGATGTGATTTTCCAGGGTTCTTTAGGTACAGATTCCTAAGGTTCTATTGTTTTCTTGAATTGTCCATCACTTGTGTTTCTGGAGGCAATCGTTGTCGTCCATTGAATTGTCCTTCATCACTTGTGTTCTATCCCCGAATCCTTCATTTTTGAGTTTTAAGTGTCCGACATGTGGATATGTACCAGGTTCCGTTACTCGCACCCGAGTCCGTGTAACATAGGTCTGGATATGTGTCTGATACTAAATCTCAAAGTATCCTCAATTTTTCTCTATATTTGGGGGTTGGCATTCTCCCAACACTTTTCGGCACTTTAAGGACACACGCAGAACACTTTGGGAACACTTCAATTATTGTCCCCAATTTGCCCCTAAAGTGTCAAGTGTCTAGTGCGTGTCCTTAAAGTGTCAGGAGAGAGTCCAACTCCCAACTATTGAAAAAAAAGCCAGGCACTTTGAGATTAAGTGTCGGACACGTGTCCAGAGCATGTCCGTGTCCAAAACGTTTCTGACACCGATACGTTTCTTCCAGTAGAGTGTCGGTGCTACATAGGTTGCACATAATGAATGTTATATTAAAAGCATGTGAGTTTCAATAAATAAGAATCGATACTTTTTGCGGATTTACAGTCTCTGTCTCTTTGAATAATCTATTGATCAATATGCAGTTTCATTGTGCGGTGTGGAGCCTAAATTTACCAGCATCATGGAAGTACAGGAGAATTTGTGAATGCATGTCACATGGGCTGCTAGGAACTTAGTTTTGTCCTCTCGACGGCTACTTGAGTGGTTGGGATATCTTTTATTGCTTTGATGTCGTGGTTGGTTTAAAATCTCCCGTATGGTTGTGGCCATGTAATAGCAACAATATAGGCATACTTTTATTAGATCACTTGTGTTTGAGTAAGCATAACATTGCATAACGTAACGACTCATTTTCTTGTTGCAGATGTGGTCACGTTTTAATTTAAAAAAAGAAGTTAGCAGGTCTGCTGAACGTCTTCACAAATGCCTGAAGGTGGTGGAATTTGTTTTCAATATTGATTTCGAGCTTGCAGCATACTTTGTTCAGAATGCTTTGGCGCTTGAGAAGATTATTGTTGACTGTTGTTCTGGAAGATTAGTGCGACCAGGGTGCAACGTTGCAGAATACTGGTTGGAGTTGCCAAAGCATGCTGAAAAGCTAAAAAAAGAACTGCCTCCTGAAGTCGAGTTAGTTATAATATAACTATGCCCATTACGACATTTCTTAGATTCAAGTTCCACAGTCATGCTTCCATGACACTGTTAAGAGAGCAGCAACAACTTGCAAGTCTATTGTTATTATTGTGTATCCCGTTTTTTTTTTTTTCCCTTTGTAATTTGTACTACCATTTTAATTGTCTCTACCATGTTTACAAGGTACGTGAAGCTTTTGGAGCTTTTATTTTTTCGTAACGGTGTCGGTGAAATTTGATGTTGTCAGTCCGCTTTCAATGGATTACTATAATTTTCCCAATCAAGCGATCTTATTCGAAGTTGGTTCCATTGGATCATTGAAATCCCCTTAGATTATTTTACGACACTTTTTCTCTTGACTTCGTTGAAACTTGAACAGGAATTGTTGGCATGTGATTTTTTGTATTTGACTAGTGCATGCCCATGCCCGTCCCTGAAGGCACGACATGAGCAATTGACGCCAGGGCCGGCTTCGAGGTTTGGGTTGCCCAAGTCCGACTCCAATTTTGGTTGCCCACTCACTATTATGTAAAAAAAAAAAAAACAAGGTTACATTGTACTTTTTTAGCTTGAACATAAAAAAAAAAAATCACAATCAAAGTGTAACCCCAGTTATAATGCTTTATGATGAGCATGATCCGATTAAGAAGAACTTATTGCATTTTTTTAAGCAGATTCTTCAATGAGTCATCGTACCAACTTATGTAAGAACTAATTTATGATTGAGATCATAGCCGACTCATATAATCTCACATAACACAAAAGTTTGTTCAACTATGACATGCAGTACTGAACTCGTAAAATCGGGTCTCCTACATCTTCAAGAGTTCTTTTGAAAAAATATACAATACAAAAATTCAAACTAAAAATATGATGCATAGATAAACTTAAAAAGATTATAGGATTTTGTTTTGAAAAAAGTAAGAAAGTTTGCTTCATATTTTAAATATGATGTGTGAAAATAAAAAATAAAACCCATGTTAGCTCGCTCATTATTATTATTATTTTTAATTTTTCACCCTTGGGAGTTTTTTTAATCCAATATAAGAAAATTATCACTTCTACAATTGTACGTCAGTTGTTTTTGTTAAATGAAAAATTTCTTGCTTACGTAATTGTGAGTAGTGCGGTTTCATAAAATTGTGGATTGGGAGGGGAAAAAAAAACAAAAAATTGTCTCAAGGACAACACTAGACAAAAATACCCTTAATGAATCACACCACTCATGCTCATTGTGCGGAGGAATATCCAGCAGACAAAAGAAAAAGTTGGGATTGGTCACGTCACTATTCCATGAAAGCGACACTTAATGCCGTTACTACCCGTAACTTTTCCGATTAGCACTGCCGCCCGTCACTTTCGTGACCCATCACTTTCTCTCTCTCTCTCTCTTGTCCCATTGCTGTCAAACCCCCCTCTCTCTCTCTCACACACACGGATGAGACAAGTTTAACGGGTGAGACAAAATTAATTTCTCTCTCTTCAATTTTTGGGGTTCAATTTTAGGGGGTTTAGGCTCTTTGGGGTAGGATATAGTGAGTTTAGACATTTTGGGTTTAGACACTTAGGGTGCACTTTCCAATAATAGGGTTTTAGCTGTTTATGCACTTTCAGAGGGTACCCTAGTATTTTAGGCACTTTCAGAGGGTACCCTAGCATTTTAGGCACTTTCATAGGGTACCTTAGGGTTTAGGTTTGTGGTGCAGTTTTCAATTATAGGGTTTTAGTAGTTTATGCACTTTCATAGGGTATCCTAGGATTTTAGGCACTTTCATAGGGTACCCTAGGGTTTTAGGCACTTTTATAGGTTACACTGGGGTTTAGGTTTAGACACTTTCATTAGGTTTGGGGGTTTATGCACTTTTATTGGCTAGTGGGGGCATTTTTGGAATGTGTAGATGATTTGTCCTTTTGACATTAAAGAAAAAGTTGATGTCCTTCTCGAAGTAAAGACCCCTTTACTATATCCTCCAAAAAAACAGACAAAAAAAAAAAGGTGTTGTAAATAACAAAGAATAGAAGGGTAAAAGAAAGAGGAGGAAAGAAGGGCCTAAAAAGGCCAAAGTACCAAAAAAAGGTTGGCTGTGGCTGTGAGTCGAACTTGGTTGACGCGCAGGAAAAGGGCAACAATTTACAACGGAACCAAACTGATAGTACTTCGGAGTTCGGAACAATTTTAGGAACTTTAACATATTAATAATGTCCACATAGATATATCGTCTTCAAAACGGTTTTAAACAAGTTTGTTGCAACATAACGATGAAAAAATATACAAATCTAAAAGACTGTTAAATTAATCAAATCAACTCAAATAATCAACACATTATAGTTTTCCCAATTAATCAAATCAAACAGCGGTGAAAACAATATTTTTGGATATGGGTGCGTAATTCCGCCACAAGACCCGATCTATTTATAATGCAGTTAGCATGTAATTAGGGTTACGAGTTTTAGAGAATAAAAGAGAGAGGCGAGAGAAAACGTAGATCTCAGAGAGATTGCGAGAAGACTTGTACTCTTGATTTGATTTCATAGTAGACTGGTGTGGCTCCCGTGGTTTTTCCTCACGTTGAGGTTTTCCACGTATATCTTATGTCTCGTATTTTTCTTTCCATATTTTCATTACGCACCATTGTTTGCTTGTTTCGTTTTGTGATCCATCGTTCCCAAGATCCGTAGGGGCGTTTTGGGATTGAACGGTTGTTTTTTTTTTTTGCTCGATAAAAGAAGATTTATTAAGAAAAACTTGATAAGGGTACATCAAGTAGGGGAAGGGGGAGGAATCCAACAAAGGGTTGGATAAAAAAACATCTGCATGGGCAAAGCCCAAAACATTCTGTGGGCCAAGCCCAGATCATCTTAAAACACCAAAACCCTAAATCTAAGCAACAACCGCCATACACACCCCACCAGCCGCCCAGCAACCACCACCGCCTCCGCCAGAGAACACCATGGTCACACCTCCAGCGAACAGCCAAAACCACGAAACACCCCTTGCCGTTAAGCCAAAGAACCGGAAGCACCCAACAATGCAACCGGCGAGTGAAGTGGACGGAGAACAGAAGGAGGTGAGAGGATCCCAGAAACCAGCGGCCAACAGCAGCCAGCCACCATAAACATTGCCGTTAAGCGAGAACCGGTCATTCCCAACAAAGTGACCGGCGGAAAACCCAAAGGCCGATGAGGGAGCACAGCGGTGAGGAGAATAAAACTAGCCATTGCAATAGAAATGTCCAAGAGCCCGCAGAAAATGGAGGGAAGAACAACGAGGTCCGCATCGCCGTGGATCTCACACATGTTCGGACCCCGAGAGCGCTGCCAGATCGCACGGATCATACTAAACAGCCGAGGAAACCGACCACCAAGATCCCAAACGCCGCTGCAGAGCAACGATTGCCGCCTCCCGCTACACCAAACATCCTGCAAAACAGAAAAGAGAAAGGAAGAGAGGACGGAAGAGAAAAGAAAGAAAGAAAGAGGAGGGGGGGGGGGGGGGAAGCGGCGCCGCCTCCCCCCCCCAGGAAGCCCTAAGTGAAGAAAGTTTTGCTAGAGAGAAGGGGGAGACTTTTAGAGAGAGAATAGGTTTGAATGGTTGTTCGAAAAATGAAGATATGATATGGTCATTACCTAGTTTAATTTGCTGGGAAAATCAAAAGCAGATAATTAGAAGGGGCTAATAATCATCCTTTTAGTCACTTTAAATTAGAAAATCATCCTGAGCCTATTTGGGGGTTATGTTTTCATCCCCAGATTAAAAAAAACCCCTAAAATGCCCTTTATATATATAATTATACAATTATAACATATTAAGGGATTGAAGACTAAATTAAAAGTTGCATATATAGAGCGGTAGGTAGTGGACCATTTTCTAAATTTTGGGGTCCAGTGCTATAACTATGGAGATATTTAGGGAAACAAAATCCCCAAATTTCGGTTTAAACTTGAAACACATGCATTTGAAACCCTTATTTATGCAATTGCCTCACTGGTCCCCGTCCATTATACTCCATCCTTTTAACTGATGTAGATCATCGTCCTCCAATTCATTGCTGTCGTTCACCGTTCTCCTTCCTCTTGCCATTGATCACCGTCCTCCACGACTGTCATCCATCGACGTCTTCCATTTCCATCGACCATCGCTGGGCCAAGTATCAAACTCAGTTAACTTGCTTAATTTCCAGAAAAAAGTCAATCATCGGCTAGAAACGAGGGTATACAATGGCGCGATTTCATAAGTGTCTTGGATTATACCATAATCTGAAATTTTTTCCCCGTTATTGTACTATTGTTTTTGTGGCTATATTTTTTTCATGTTACTGTTTTAACATCCTCCATCCTCCATTGCTATTATGATTTTCATCATGCTTGGTAGTTGAATAACCACAACCGCAGTTCGATCAATTATTTTCTGTAGTTCTCAAATGTGGTTCGATTTTTCAATTTTGATGACGGATCGAGAAGACTCGAAAATGGAGTTGGGTTGCTTTTTAGGTGACAACAAGCAATAGGAAGACCCAACGGTGCCCGGGAATCGAGTGCGAGCATCAAGTTTTCTAATGTATTTCATGTCATATCAATTTAGTCTACCAAACCATTTTCGTGTTGCTTGTCATCAGAACTTTGCTCATTATGTTCTTCTTCTTCTTCTTCCTCTCTCTGTGAATTTTTTGATAAAAATCATATGTATCCTATCGAGTTTTAGTATTTTTACCATAATCATTTAAATATCTTATGGTCATCTATTTTACCATGATTCAAGAGTTCAAGTTATAGTAACTAGTTGTAACAAATTTACCATATTTACTGTTCTAAGGCTGAATTTTGCCACGATAAATAAAAAAATATTGAGGCCATATTTTTCACCATTTTCGAAGCTTGTAAATCAACAAATATTACTCTGGTATGTTTTACCATTTTGGTTAGTTTGGATTTTGATGTTTGGATTTACTATGTTGAATAAATTTTTTTTTTTACCATAATTGAATGCAACCATGTTAAAATGATGGAGATCATGAGCCAGTAATCATGGTAAAAATGAAAAACAAAACATAAAATATGGTAAAATCAAGTAATCATGATAAAAATCAAAATAATGGATATCTTGAGCCAATAATCATGGTAAAAATTAAGTACAACGCATAAAATATGGTAAAAATTGATTGCAACGACACTTATGATAAGATATCATAAAATAATTTAAAAATCTGGAATTCAGTTTTTACCATGATACTTACATATTACATATTTTTACCATGATTACTGTGACCGTTCGTAAGACACCTTCTAACTTATATATTATTTGGTGTTTACCATGATACTTACATATTTGAAAGTTTTTTACCATGATTACTGTGTAATGATCTCTACCATGTTGATACGTTATAACAATATCCCATATTTAGTGATGTGTTTAAAATTCATAATTTTCAAATTTCATCCGTTTGAATTAGGATGGATTTTTTATTTTATTTTTGTTTCAAATCTCATTTGTTTAAGATGGAAACCAAATCAATGGGATTTTGGTTGCTTTGAATGTTTAAATTTTTTGAAGATATATCCAATCCCACTAATTTAGGATGATAATATACACATACATATGGATATCTCATTAAAAGGGTAAGATAGAGAATTTACACTTTGAGAGGATGAAAACATAACTCCATAAAACAGGGGAATGAAAATCTAAATAGAATCCAAAAAACGGATGATTATTTAATTACCTCTAATTGGAATTACATCGGCCAAGAGCTGTTGGAAAGTAAGGCTAGTGATTAAAACAATTCGGGATCAATTCAATTCCTATTTTATAAAATTGATTATAGTGTAATTTTGTTGGAATTAATTATAAATCTAGTTATTCGCACTCGCTTTGTAGTCGGATCAAAGTCGAACTCAAATTATAGGCTTGTTTAATAATAGGGCCATTTACGAGCCGATCCAATACTGGGCTCTTAATTACCAGCAAGTCAACCCCAAACGCGAAAAAGCACGCCTAAGGACAAACTTTCTATACGCGCCTATTTTGGGTAATTTCATTCCCAAATTATCCCTACCTCCTGGCCTGGCACACAAAGTTGTTAACGCCTAATAACCAGACCACGTGTTTAACACATGGCGAAGTTTTATCATCACCGCACAAAAACTTTGGTTTATTTTAGGAGCAACAAATTACTGGGTGCAAAGTCATAGTGATTTATCGTAAGAATGCCTAAAATCCTAGGGTACCCTATGAAAGTGACTAAACCACTAAACCCTATAATAGGAAAATGCACCCTAAACCTAAACTCTAGGGTACCCTTAGGACTAGGGTACCCTATGAAAGTGCCTAAAATCCTAGGGTACTCTATGAAAGTGCCTAAACCACTAAAACCCTATAATAGGAAAGTGCACCTTAAACCTAAAGTCTAGGGTACCCTACAACTAGGGTATCCTATGAAAGTGCCTAAAATCGTAGCATACTCTATGAAAGTGCCTAAACCACTAAAACCCTATAATAGGAAAGTGCACCCTAAACCTAAACTCCAAAAAAGAGTGACTTACCTTAGTGGTAATTAAAAAAAATGACTTACCTTAGTGGTAATTAGACATCTCTTTTCAAGACCTAGAGGTAATAATCCCTTAATAATACCCCATTAAGCACCTTAACAATTTTGACACATATAGCATTGTTTTACTTTAGGTAAAATTGTATGTTTTACTTTAGGTAAAATTGTATGTTTTACTTTAGGTAAAATTGTAAGCTAAAAAAAAAAGAAAAGAACTCATCCAAAAGTTAGTTTGTTGGTAATTAGAAACTATACCAAACCAATGGTTAACCTTTGGGTTTCGGGGGTGCTAGATATCAGCCCTCAGAAATCACCCTGAAAATCATCCAAAATGATGTCGTTTTGGGCACTAAAAGGGACAACAAAAAAATCACTCAAAACTACGTCGTTTTGAGTCCTAGGAACATAAGAGATGAGTTTTTTTTGGGAAACTTAATTCCCACTAGGTCAAGGGTTGAAACTTAATTACCTCTAAGTCAAGTTTTTTTTTTTTGAAAACCGAAACAATCCCATGCATTAGTCGTAGGTATCAATTTTTTTTTTGGATTTAGGCACTTAGGGTATCATATGGTTTCGTAGGGCTTTAGAACTTTAGGCACTTTCATGGGATTTTAGTGGTTTAGACACTTTCATACTGTTTGGGGTGTTAGGCACCTTCATTGGGTTTTAGAAATTTAGGCACTTTCATGGGTTTTTAGGGGTTTAGGCACTTTCATATACGGTTTGGGGGTTTAGGCACTTTGAAAGGGGGAAAAAAAACTTTTTTTTGCTTGGCAAAAAAAAAAAAACTTGACCTGGTTGGAATTATTTTCTCAAAAGTGGACTTAATGGTAATCATCCAAAACAACGTCGTTTTGGGCGATTTTCAGGGTGATTTCTAGGGGTTGATTTCTAGCACCCCGGATCCCTGTGATAACAAAAGTTCACTTGAAACATAATTTTGATAATTATCAATTGTGTTCCTTAGCCCCCATGCCAATTTAATTAGAATATACCCGGGTTCAATGAGGATAGTAGAATGATTAAACCAACCACAATTTTAGTATCTCTAATCGTTATAGTGTTATTTTAGGGCCTAGTACATCTCAGTAAATCTTACGGCAAATTTTGGACTCAAGAAGGTGAGTTATGAATTATCACTGGTACATGAGTTTTTTCGCAAAAAATTATGTTCCTTCAAGATTATGATTATTTATATATGAAATTATTTTGACGCGAATATACCATGCATGGAATTATGATATTTTGCTTAGTTTTTGGAAAAAATTCCCTGAATCTATGGAACGTTAAAGATATCAGTCGGAAACGGTGTTATAAGGACGGAATGGATAGGGGCACGCCCATGTGTCCAACTAAATTGATCAATTCAACATGTGTTGAGGGTCGCTCCCTCATAGCTGGCATAAATCGTTGGATGGTATGGAATGCTATTTTACATAAAAGCTTATTTATGCTTTTGAAAAATTGATGTTATGGTTTCTGTTTTGTTGAAAAATAGAATTCAAATTCTACAAACCATGTAACTTTGATAATTTCATAAACTCACACAAGCGGTGGCTTACGTTGTTGCAATTTCTCTCTTTTCAGGCAACCAAGAGTAGAAGGACGGGTCAAGTACCAGTAATTAGTCTACACTACGTTTGTAAAATAAATAAAAAGGAAAAATGTAACTCATGTAATGGTTAAGGGACTCTAGCAAGTTAAGATTGTAAGATATGGCTTCGGCAATATCAGATTGTTTCTTTTGAATAAAAAAAAAAATTAAGAGAATTGTCAATAGAGGCTTTGGGTAAGTCGAACTCACTGGCTGGTCACGATATCCAAATCCATTAAATTTGGGTCGTGACATACAGGGTACTGGAAAATTTACTTTACAAATGGCACTGCCCTACCGTATTAGGGTATTGCGGTGCCGTAGTGCCGAAAAATTAAAATCTCATTTTTTTGTTTGTTTTGGTAAAGAAATGTCAGCCTATTGGAACCAAAGTAATATGAAAGATTATTTTGGGTCTCCAAAGGGGCTTCCCCTCAAATTGGTATAACTTTCACATAGGAACTTTTACCTTTGCAAGAAAAATTTCCCGAGAGAATGTTTGAACGCACGAATCCCTTCCTTCACGCCGTTGAATGACTGGAAAATGATGCTTCAAATCTTAGTATGAGAGTTAGAACATAATTTGGCTCACGCGAAGGTTGGGTTTTTGGGTTTTGAAAATCTTCGGACAAGCTTTAGGTAAAACTTCTGGTTGGTATTTTGAAAGAGCTTTTGGGTGAGGAGTTTTAGCAGAGACTTCTAATGGCGGAAAAAAGGAGTAAGGGAACTTCAAACCATTTTTTTAGGAGTTTTCTCGTGATATTTCTGATGATTTTTCGATGCCCCTTGCACCTCAACTCACCTCGGCTTTTATAGGCGGAGTTTGCTTAGAAACCAAGCCAAGAACGGTCAAAAAGGGGAGGAAGTCAGTTTGCCCGTAAACCGCCGCTTGTGGCGGTCAAAAAAGCTTAGGGAGCTAGAAAACTTGGCCGCCAAGTTATTTTTTGGACTGCCGCACAGCATTATAGGACTGTTGTGCGGCATTGGGGCACCGCCGTACGGTGATCTAAGCGGTCAACTGAGGCGGTGGAAATTTTGGACTGCCGTACATCATTATGGATTGCCGTACGGCATTTTGGACTGCCGTACAACATCTCCCTCATTTCAAAACGAATCAGGGCATATTATATATCGATAAAGAGGGTTTTTAATGTACTAAAAGATGGTGTAGGATAGGGTTTATTTTGAAGAGGTTTTCCTTCGGGTTTTTGAAAGAGAAAGAGCATTGTTCAAGCTTCCAAGGATTTTTCGATTTGTTTCATCATTGGGGAATTAAAGATGCCCATGGATTTTTAAATTGGGGTGTCTACACCTATATATTCTGTCAATGATTTTTATACTAGCTTTAATCAGAGGCAGCTCCAAGGGGAGCTGAGGGTGGTCACCCGAATACCCTGATTTTTTTTTTATTTTAGAAATACATGTAAATTTTTTTTGTCATTTTCAACACCCTAACCAAAATGTCTGAACACCCTACGCAAAATGTTTGAACAGTCAATCCCAATGACGGATACATTTTGACCCATCCCATAATTCCATTAAAATCTCGGTCCAAATTTAGCCCAACCCACAATCTAGGGACTGACATGTAACTAATCAAAAAGAAAAAAAACGATCTATAATTTATCGAAAAGAAAAAGGGGTAGGGGACGGATCTAGAACTTGAATCTAGGTCTTTCTCTATTCTCTGGGCTCTTATCTCTGTAAATATAAAATAAAATGGAGAGAATCAAGAAAACACTAATGGTTAACATGCCAAAGTCGAAGACTAGGTAAATCCCGGAGGAACCCTCGAAATCTTTGAATCATCAACCCTCAAAATATCGGTAAGCACGTGCGAGGTGATGCTTTTATAATAGATGGTTTTGTATTTTGAAAAGCAGGACCGTAGTAGAATTTCTGGAGCTGCCTCTCGCTTTAATGTTGAAAATAGAACAGAATCATAGCCATAACTGGTAGCCCATGACGGTGCTAGAATCAAGACCATTGAAAAAACAAAAAAGACGATGCAATAAACTCGGAGGGCACTACGGGTACAAAAGTTTTTTGCACAGAAAATGTACAACGGTTTTTGGGACCCACTTTTGGGTCTCACACAAATAATCCGAACCGTTAAATAATTTCAAAATAATTTTTCCTAGGGCCTTGCAAAAAATCAACTCAATCGGATATGTGTAACTAGTCGATCCAAAACTCCAAGTTTTCATTCATAACTGTATAAATGAAAACTTGGAGTTTTGGATCGACTAGTTACACATATCCAATTGAGTTGATTTTTTGCAAGGCCCTAGGAAAAATTATTTTGAAATTATTTAACGGTTCGAATTATTCGTGTGGAACCCAAAAGTGGGCCCCAAAAGCCGTTGTACATTTTATGTGCAAAAAACAATTTGTACGCATTAGGAGTGTAACCGGTTCGGTTCAGAGGGGTTTTTGCTTGAACTGAATAAAACCGGTTCAGGGACAAGTAGGAACCGAAACCGAATTTTGAAGGTCGGTTCGGTTCTCGGTTCGGTTCCTGCGGTTCGGTTCGGTTCTTCCGGTTCTACCGGTTCTTGTTGTTGGGCTTTATTTCGGGCCAAGCCCATTAAAATTATTTAGGCCCATTTAACGTTATTACAGCCCATTTAAAGTTGTTTTAGGCTTTAGCCCATTCAAAATAAATTTCAGCCCATACATTTTAACCCATTTGTCAAATAATTCAACATTTCAAATTTTCAATTTCAAACCCCAATTAAAAACAATAGCAGCCCAAAAAAAGGGGAAAAAAAAAGAACAGAAAACACAAACACATTAATTTAGCAATTGCAGGTCCAGCAGCTACCAAGGAACCAACTCGTGGCCTAGAAGTTCAAGCTACCTATTGAAGTTCAAGCTACAAAAGGTAATCAAACTAGCAAAGTATCAATTGGAGACTATCAAACTACCAGCACAGTAGTCTCCAACAATTTACATATTAATCAAAGTATCAAACTACCACCACAGTAGTATCAAACTACCAACACAACAAGCAAAAGGTAATCAAAGTTCAAGCTACAATTTGAGTCTAAGTCCAGCTTCACTTCAACATTTCAAGAGGCTGTGCACATTCAATAGCAGTAGCAGTACGCCAGCACATTACAGCAACACTAAGTCTCAAAGGCATTTGAAAAAGAAATTTAACCAATGCTGCATTGCTGCTCACTGTCCAGCAGCAAACCAATCTTCACTTTCTGAATTTAAGCAAGAAAAGCAAGAACATTAATCAACTTGACAACACAAACAAAAGCAACAACTTTAAGCAAGAAAAGCAAGAACATTAATCAACTTGTCGTCACACATAAGCAAGAACATTAGTAGTAAAAGTTAGTACATTACCTTGCTTTCCCTTTACCCATCTTTTTTCAAATTATACCTTCGTGACACATGACTCCTCCAAGTTAGCTTCCGCAACCACTAAAAAAGAACAAAAACATGGAAACATCGAACAACTTAAAACATGAAATACGTAAAACAAAACTAAAACAAACAAATTATAGTTAAATAGTTGTACCCGATTCAAGTTCCTCCACCTCATCTAGCATATCTCGAAGAGATTTCACATGGGTACCTCAACCAATTTTGCGCACAAATAAGGGCCTCCGCCATTTTGGGAGAAAGAGATAAGGGCCTCATCTAGCATATCTCGAAGAGATATTTCGCATGGGTACCTCAATCAATTGTGAGTGTCAAGATTTTCTCAATCCCCCATGCCACCAAACATTTTTCTACCTCCTTACCAAGTGTCTCGCCTTTGTGATTTGGAACTAAACAAAAGTTGATAATTTTTTTATGTAGTTTCCAATCACCATCAATGAAGTGGGCCGTGAGACACATATAGTTAAGATTTTGAAGAGAAGTCCAAGTGTCCATGGTAAGACATATTCGTTGATTCTTAAAGACTTTTTTCAAAGCTTTCTTCCCATCTTTAAACAATTGCAAACAATCTCTTGCTACCGTTACTCTAGATGGGATTTTGGTCCACTTGGGTTGCACCACATGCATGAACTTTCTAAAACCTTGACCTTCAACAAATTGGAAGGGCAATTCATCAATAATAATCATTTCCGCCAACGCCTGTCTACATGCCTCCGCACTAAAGCTCGCGGCGGTAAGCTGTGGACCCATATCTCCTGGACCACCGGGTTCAAACCCTAGGGTTTTTTGCCTCTTATCCCCCCATGCTTCTTCCTATAGGCATCGCTAAGATCGTATTCTTTACATTTTCTAACAAGATGAGTTTTCATTGACGATGTCCCATTATGATCGGAATTACAAGAAAATTGAGTTTCACAATAGTTACAAGTAGTCTTTTCCTTGTAACCCGGTGGTGGTACCTTGGGCTTGGGTATTCTTGTAAAATGATCCCATACAAAGGAAGAATTCTTAGGTTTTGCTCTCGTTTTTTCTTCCTCATCTTCGTCATTATTTCCTAAGATGGGGTCATCATCAATTTCCATATCATTATCAATATCAATCGTATTAGACCCAATATTTGTAATCCTAGATACATCCATCTACAAAAGAAACAATACAACCACACAAAAAGCAAATAAATACCATAGTCCATAACATAAAATCACATGCAGAGCAACAAGCCAACAAGCCAACCAAACTCCCATTAATCGACAATAACCACCAATTGAAACTTTGAACCAAGGAACATGTAAAAACTTAAAAGGGGCAGACGGTAGATAACTAGAGAAGTTTTAATACCTTTGCCTTGTAAAAACTTAAAAGGGGCAGACGGTAGATAACTAGAGAAGTTTTAATACCTTTGCCTTTGACATGCCAAGTCAAAATATAACAAAGTCCTCGAATGGGTGAAAAAATTCCTATAACAGAAGGATACAATACATGAGCAGTTGTTATATGTATGGTTGTCAATAAGATAGAGATGACAGAGAGCAAAAACAGTCACACACAAGACACAACACACACACACAGAGATATCTTGATGTAATCTTTAGTCTTGTAATATAAAACAGTTACACACACACAGAGATATCACACACATGAGAAATAGCTGGTTATCAATTATAAACTACTAGTTATCTTGATGTAATCTTTACAGATAATTACACAGTCACACACACAGAGATCGATTGAAATCGAACTAGAGAGAGAGTGAGAGATCGATTGTTCACCTGCAGTACTTGATAAATCACAGGCACAATTGCAATACTCCAAAGTCCAAACACTAGAGTAAATCGAAAGAGGAGTTCAGTACCCTAGAGTAACAGAGAGAAACAGAGAGAGAGAGAGGAGTGGAGACTGTGGAGTGTCAACTGGGTTCCAGAGGAGAGGACTGAAGACTGAGGTGAGGAATGTTGGAGTGAGGAGATCGATTAGGGTTAGGAAAATACCGAAATAGGGTATATATATTTATTATATTTTAAAAATATTTAATATAAATATATAAATAATAAAACCGGTTCGGTTCGGTTCGCTCCAAAATTTCATAAACCGAGAACTGAACCGGATTCAAAAAAATTTTACTCATGAGAACCGAACCGAACCGAACCGGGGTGTGAAAAAAACTGGAAAAAATAACCGGTTCGGTTCGGTTCATCCGATTTTTTGTTCACCCCTAGTACGCATAGGTTTTTCGAATAAACTCTGCTCAATAAATAAAAAAGTCACCAACATCATGACCAAAGCGAATCCAAAAAGAACAACTAAATTATTGCAACCCATGAAACAACAAAACTGTCCCTATCAAGATATCAATGTGACCACATGTTGCTCGATCAATCTTCTATCTTTCTCAAGCATATATGCAAAATAGTATAAGCCGTCTTTAACTAGAGATTACCGTATCTAAATTTCAAACATAATTTCGAGCAACGTAGATGAAATCTGAGTTACAATAAAAACTTTACAGTAATGATTCAAACTTCATATCTTCATTGCATAAAAAAAAAGACTAGAAATCACCAATCCCAGTATTTAAATATTCTACCTAACAAGGTGGACAAGTGAAAAGAAATTAATAAAGCTTACTCAAGAACAATTCATGTGCCTTTATAAAAGTAAATCAAAATCCATTTTAGCATCAAACCAAATCAACCCAGAACCAGATTTCCTTTGGAAATAAACTTGAAGATGCTGATTCAAAGCAATGAGTATACTTGAAGATGCTGATTCAAAGCAATGAGTATACTTTCTAGCTACTCTTTGTTCCTCGTTTACCCAAGAATAATAAACCTATGGGTACTTCATGTACACCATCATCTAGTTGACATTTATGGTTACAGCCCAGCGAATTAAGAGAACCATAATAAAGATATCCACAAGGAGTGAAGCAACATGGTCCGCCTGGAAATATTACAAGACAATGAAGCATCTAGTACTAAAGTAACAAGGTTTCTTTTGAGAATGGAAATAAGATGTGCTACGATGACAATTGGCCTTCAAAAATCACTACACAAACCAAAACAAAATTAACCTAACAATTAAAATTATAAAAAAACTCCATTCTCATACAAATCTAAAAAAAAATAAAATTATACATCAACCTAATTCATTAAGAACCTATTAATTACCTCGAATTGATAAAAAAACGCAAAGGTATTAAGAATTGGACCCAATACAAATCACTGTGCTAATAAGCCCAAGTATGCTTGTTTGAATTGAACAAAGAGGAGCACAAACACTAAAGCCCA
The DNA here is from genome assembly GCA_963854785.1 of Vaccinium vitis-idaea. Lineage (NCBI taxonomy): Eukaryota > Viridiplantae > Streptophyta > Magnoliopsida > Ericales > Ericaceae > Vaccinium > Vaccinium vitis-idaea. Next base: position 13,083,563 of record OY978223.1, read on the forward strand.
AATTAATTAATCCAGAGCTCATTCTAGCCATGGTTTATAAAGTATTTCCTAGCCCTCTATAATTACTATTTACCAAAATTATAACGTCCCAAATTCTCTTAACTTAAAAAGTTTTAAAGATCTAAGTCTCAAAGTGTAGTTTACTACAATGAAAATTTGGAGTTTTGGATTGATCAATTACATATATCCAATTGAGCTGATTTTTTTGTAAGGCCTTAGGAAAAATTATTTTGAAATTATTTAACGGTTATGATTATTCGTGTGAGACCTAATAGTAGGCCCCAAAACCATTGTACATTTGATGTGGAAAAACCTTATGTACCCGTAGTCCCTAGGGGTGCAAACGAGCTGAGCCGAGCCGAGCTGAGCTCGGCTCATTAAGTAAACGAGCCAAAAAATTGAGCTCGAGCTTAGTTCGGTCATAAACAAGCCGAGCCTGAGTAATTTACTTAACGAGTCTGCTTAAACGAGCCGAGCCTATGCAATCGAACCGAGTTTTTGCGAGCCGAGCCGAGCCTTAACGAGCTGCTCGTGAGTAGCTCGATTCGCTTGCAGCCCAACTAGTCCCCTTCAAAGAGGGGTCCACGCTATATTTTACGTGGCAAATAGGGTAAAGGGACGCCACATTCTATTTCAAATTTGGAACTAAATTTTGACCAGATGCCCCGGCCTCGAGAAAATTTTCTATGCCGAATGGGTACCACTTGGCATGCCAGGTGGTACCCTGCAGCCAATCACATTGTGCCAGCTGGTGAATTTTCCACGTCTGCTGAATCAAACGTTTGCCCCATTTCCGTTTCTCTTCCGTTTGAGAACAAAATGGGGGAAATCAAAACCCCTCTTATATCTGAAAATTTCAAACCCATTTCTTCTCTCTCCCCTCCCCTCCCTCCCCTCCCAGATCCACTTTCTCTCCTTCTCTGGTTTATGTGGAGAGAAACGGAGCCCATCACCACCAACGCCGTACGACCACCACTATCGCCGCCGCCCCCTTCTCGTTGTACCACCATCACCACTGGCGCATCACCACCGCTCCTCGTCCACCTGCTCACCGCCTCAACTCATCCTCGTCCACTTACTCCGAGAACAACCAACTGCCTAACCTTCCGTTGCGCCGCTGGATCCACATACAAAGGAAGACTCCCGAATCATTCATCAATCAAAGTACTATCACAGTTCAAAATTTATTTCACTCTGCAAATAATCATCTCTCTAGCTTTTACTTTGTTCTGCAATTTTTCTTGGGTTTCCGATGAAAAAAAAATATATACTCTGGAAATAATTCTCTTCTTCTTTGTTTCCCTGAGTTCATTTCTCTCCACCATATTATTTCAATGACTAATATATTTCTCATACACAGGCAAGTCTTTTTAACAAACTAACCGTACAAACTACAAGATCTTGTTTGTAGTTAATGGTTATGGAGAAAGAACAAGGGGCCAGTGCTACCCTCCCTTGGTATTAGTTGTATTGCAATTTTCCCCCAAATTTTCCCTAGAGCTACCCTTTATTTCTGTTGTCTCCCAATCCATTTACTAGACTAATTTGGTGTTCACGCAATGTGATGGTAGGCCAGGTGTTCGACAAAAAGCCTAATTTTGTACATCATGTGGTAGGCATGGTGTTTGAATATATTTCCAAGTGAATATCTGGACTGCTTTTGAATCTTTTACCTGTTCTAACGCTCTCATATGATCGGGATATAAAGCTCGCCAAGGTCTTACATGCCATATGCTGGAAAACATTATTTGTGCTCTCACTTCTTTGACTAGAACTTATATCGCATGAAAACACATCACGACTAAAGGCAGGGGCCCATTTTTGCCGAAGAGTGTATAATTTTAAAAGCCAAGATTGATCGGCACACTCCCATTTCTCAATCATTTCTTTCCACTTCTCCTCGAAATACTTTTCATTATCACAATGATACAACAAGAAGTTAAAAGTGCCCCTAAATCCTTCTTTTTGATAGAGACTAGAAATGTTCACAGCAGCATTTTTTGAGATGTGCCACCCACATAAACGATGTTGTGTATTCGGAAACACTTGTGCAACCGCATTACCAATTGCGTGATCTTGATCAGTGAAAATGGTTTTCGGTGCCTTGTAATCCATAGACTCAAGAAATGAGTTAAACAACCAAACAACTGAAGCAGTAGTCTCATCAGACAAAAATGCACAACCAAATAACACATTTTTCCAATGATGATTCACCTCTACAAATGGAGCACAGATCATGTTATATTTGTTTGTTCGGTAGGTTGTGTCAAATACTACAACATCTCCAAAGCATTCATAATCCAACTTGGATATCCCATCTCTCCAAAAAAAATTACTCATTCGATTTTCCTCATCAACTTGGACGGTGTAAAAGAACATTGGATTCTCTAATTGGTTGTGCTTGAAATGATTCACTACAGTCTGGCCATCACCTGCTGCAATTCTCTTTGATCGTTCAACTTGTATAAAATTATGACAATCAGTCTCCGTGTACCCAACAGTTTTATAACCACCACCTTCATTTAACATGTACGCATAAGTTTTGCTCACCCTTATACCAGCATCAACCATGGATTTGATAACTCCTTTACTTGTATCATGTATTTTACGTGCAGACCTTATTAAGTGTCTTTGACTTGATTCAACCAAAGGATGGTTATGCTCAGCAACTAACTGGCTGATTTCATAGACACCATTTTCCACTTTAAAAATAACCCGTGCTCTGCATCCACATCTACTATCTAACCTGTTACACTTCTTTTCTTCGCTATGATCGCTAAATTCTCTGAACCCCTCCCTTGAACACACAAAAGTGCGTCGAATCACTTCTTTCGTACCTCTTTTGAAAGTTTTATCATCTCTCCGAATGCTAAAACCCTTGTTAAATGCATATCCATTGTACATGTCATAAGCTTTTTTTCACCATTAACTTTCATTCCAATTTTTAACTCAAAACATTCTTTTTCAGTAGTTACAAAGCCATCTGCATATGTGAAACAAAATACTAATCAAAGAACTAATAAACTAAGCATACATCCATTAAAAAATTAATGAGAAACAGATATTGGAGGGCAAAGAATAAAAAAATCCATTATTGGTCCCCCTCGTTATGTAAAAAGTCAGCAGATATTGGAGGGCAACAATTAAAAAAAAAAAAAAAAATACCCATTTGTTGAGTTGATCTAGGTATGTGGTCGTTGGAATCCATCTTCACTGTAGGTGCTTCTTCCTCCACTGAGTTCATCTGTTAATTTAATCTTCTTCTTAATCTAAGAGCTTGATTTGTTTTTCTTCTTGATGGAGAGAGAGAGAGAGAGAGAGAGAGAGAGAGAGAGAGAGAGAGAGAGAGAGAGAGAGAGAGAGAGAGAGAGAGAGAGAGAGAGAGAGAGAGATTGGAGATTTTTTAATTTAGGGTGTGTGAGAGATTGTTCCCAGGAAAAGTGCTGGATTTGGGCGGGGAGGGGAGGAGAGAGAGGAAATGGGTTTCAAATTTTCAGATTTAGGGGTACTTTTGATTTCCCTCATTTTGTTCTCAAACGGAAGAGAAACGGAAATGGGGCAAACGTTTGTTGCTGCAGACGTGGAAAATTCACCAGCTGGCGCAATGTGATTGGTTGCAGGGTACCACCTGGCGCATCAAGTGGTACCCATTCGGCATAGAAAAATTTCTCGCCCGGCCTCTATTCTGAATCATCAGACAAACCGACGCCGTCACAAACCACCACTTACAACCCCTTCGCCGCGCCGCCGTCTTTGGTACATCCCGAGATGTTGCTCTCCTCTACACGTCGCGGCCATCTTCTACGGGGTTGATTTCACAGACCCTCCCTAATTTCAACTACAATCCCAATAGGTGAAGAGAGAGAGTGTCGATTGGGGAGAATGAAATAATAAGGGTCTTTTTCCCTCACTTTTTTGCCATGTCATGCATCTGTGCATGCTGATCTGGTGTCCTCAAGGTCTGGATCGACTTTTTGTTTATTTATACCCCTCCTTATTACTAACCCTAATTCATTCCCGCCATTTTCACTCCTTCGGTCCTCTCCTCACCCAGAGCCCCCTTGCCAATTATCCAGTAGTACCCCAGCGAGAAGGCAGGAGGCATTACTGTCGTATCAGATGGCACGAACCCGGTCCACCTCTATACTCGAAGAAGCACAAAAGGTAAAGGGTATTCACTCACGCATGCAATTTCTCAGTTTTCGATTGGATAATATGTTATTAGATCTTGCTCTAGGAATGAAAGAAATTACTATACTATAATGATGCTAAAACATTTATAAGTAGGAGGACTATTTGCTTTTCCAACTGTTGGGTTGATGATTATTTTTCTTATAGAGGAGGAGGAGGATCGTGGAGGAAGAAGATGTGATTAGTTGATACGATACCGACTATGGATGGCAGATACGCCACCACCTATTACTTCTACAGCTGGCATAAGCTCAGTGGTTACAAGGGGAATAAGGGGATGACACGTGCAAAGCTCTGGAGGAAAGATCACTTCTTGAAGGCGTTAGTTAGTTAGTTAGTTGTAACTGTTTGTACGCGTCCATTGCTTGTATTCCGTTTTGATTGTATTCAGTTTGGGAGTATAAGAAGGTAGCTATTGTAGGAGGAAAGGCATTCTGTAAAATCTTGAAAGTGTAACCAAGAGGACGAGAGTTCCCCTTTGGCAAAGTGGACGAGAGTTCCATTTTTCTATCCAATACAATTGTTTCTTCATCATCTGATTTACTCCATTTTCTCTCTCAAGTCTTTTCTACTGTAATTCTTGTTTGTTCTTCAGTTCCATTTCCACGAGCATTGCGGTGATTGTATCAGTGGTATCAGAGCCACCCATCCTCGGCCCTGTGAAGAACCAGGAAGCTAGATATCAATTGTTACAGAATTTTCGGAATCATATCTTGGAATCGCTGGAATCAAGAACATGAAGAACGGTGGTGAAGAGGCATTCAAAGAACTTCTTCAACTAGGACAGTTTGCTAATGTCGAATCCTACCAAAGAAGGTTTCAAGAATTAGCTGCCATCGTGAAGGATTTACCTGAAGAGTTTTGTGTGAGATGTTTCACGAAGAGTCTACGAGAAGATATCAAGTTGGTGTTGAGATGTACAAACCTACCACCATGGATCAAGCTATTGGCCTTGCAAAACTGCAAGAAATGACTCTTGAAGTAGTTGCAAGGAGATCCAACACCCTAGAGAATATTATTGGAGAAAGATAGAGCACAGCGAAAGCACTCTACCTGTTCGATCAATTGTCTGTGAAAGCGCGCCTACGGTGGGAGCTACCTCTGACAAAGAAATCGATGAACCAAAGGCAAACCGTGAACAATGGAATTCTATTGATAAAGATAGCCAAGAAATCAGAGCATTATTCTCAAGGTTACTTGAAGTCTGCACAGAAATGATCGAGAACAATAGAAAATTCACGGAGAATCTTGATTACCTTGAATCATCCGTTGAGGAAACGGGTTTCGAAGATCCAGGGATCAATAATGAAAATCAAGAATATGATTTGCAGTTAGGTTCTAAGGAAGCTACGAACGCAGAGCCCGACGATTCGACGCAAAACAGAGAGTGCTCGGAGAGACTGGTGATGACGAAACCTTCCGCCAGTAAGATACTCGATTGCGAAGACGCAGAGATGGAAAATGGAGTTGCAAATGAAAAATTGCAAATGGAGTGCACACAATCTATAGATGTAGAGTCCAGCTACTGGGCGAATAGCAAAAATTGCTCGGACAAGGTTGTGGTCTCGAAGAATCACTCCGCCTCAAACAGCCACCATTCTCTATTGCCGCACCATCGCTCCGATCGGAAGTTTGATAACGGCAACAAGTTCAAAGTCATCTCTCCCATATCAAACAAATTCAAAATGGGGTATTTGATGATGGATAAGGAGATTACAAATGAAGATGCTGAAGATGAGTTGCGACAGGGGTTTGAGAAGGCTACAATGGTAGATCCCGACGAATCAGTGGGAGATAAGGAGTGCTCAGAGATGGTTCTGTGGACGGAGAAGCCCAAAAATCATCTGAAACTGTTTGTTGTTGGTATGCGTGTTCATGATTTCTGGGTTCACCAAGGCAACTCTAATACGGAGTCGAATGCAATTCATACAGGTTTGATTGATTTATTGAGAAAAAAAGAAGTTTTCTCTTCAATCTTTTGGTTTCTACTAGATAAGATATGGGATCCTGGGGGATATCATTTACAAATTTCCCTAAACGAAGTTTCAATTCTTTCTAAAATCATTCTTGAAATAGACATCCCTTTCTTTGGTCCCAGTATCTCTTCCGCTTTCTCTCAGTTCTCCTCATTAAGCTCTATTATCATTCACCGAGTATACCGAGGGTTTTACTCTGTGTGATCTTTCGGGCAATTGGGTTCTTATTCCTCTCTGGTTGTTGGCATTTCCAATTTATTTTTCTATTATCGTCTCCATTTTTCTTGAAATCGTCAAACGTGTATGCTGAATTGGGTGTCTTGGATTGTACATGCCAAGTGCTTGGTGAAATTACCTATCCAAATTCAGCCACTGCAGTTAGAATTGTGACTGCTTGTACCAAATCTGGTGGTGTTCTTTGTCTTGTTCTTGTTCACAATAAAGATCCTATTATTTCTGAAATTTGTCTCCACAGTGTGCTTGAATATAATCGAAAGAAAAGGCCCAGGTCAATTCTTCAATTTTCAGGCGCCAGTGACATATGGCCAACTGTTGGATATATTCCTTTCTTGAAGGATCGAACAGTGAAAGTCCATAAAAGAGGAGAAGAGCACACCATTGTAAGGAGATGGGATCAGGATGTGATTACGGTTGTTTGTGTCTGCACAATTTGGGGTCTAGGTGGAATTGATTCTAAGTGCAAGATAGGCTTTATGCCATTGGTTTGGTATTGTTGGTTACTAGCAACTGGGATGAGGGCAAAGACAACAGAATCTACATTTGAAGCTTACACACCTTGTGCAACTGGTTATCCGTTGGATACCGATTCCGTACTAAGTTTTCATTCCCAGTTTGTGGGGTCTCTGAATATACTAATTTTGGCAAACTAAATGGGATTTAGAAGTCTAGATGTTCACATCGGGGGCAACTTATTTCAGCTACCTAGTGGTTTGCAGCGCCTGAGCTCATTGCCATGAATGCAACTCTTTACTGAATTTGGAGGTCATTGAGGTGACATTAGCTTCATAGCTTGGTCAACTCAACGACGTTTAACATCACCTCGCTCGGCATTTTTTTTGATTTGTTGTTTGGTCCTCTTTCTTGTTTACATTTGGGCCTTGAGGACAAGGCCTTCTTAAGGGGGGTGGAATGATACGATACCGACTATGGATGGCAGATACGCCACCACCTACTACTTCTACAGCTGGCATAAGCTCAGTGGTTACAAGGGGAATAAGGGGATGACACGTGCAAAGCTCTGGAGGAAAGATCACTTCTTGAAGGCGTTAGTTAGTTAGTTAGTTGTAACTGTTTGTACGCGTCCATTGCTTGTATTCCGTTTTGATTGTATTCAGTTTGGGAGTATAAGAAGGTAGCTATTGTAGGAGGAAAGGCATTCTGTAAAATCTTGAAAGTGTAACCAAGAGGACGAGAGTTCCCCTTTGGCAAAGTGGACGAGAGTTCCATTTTTCTATCCAATACAATTGTTTCTTCTTCGTCTGATTTACTCCATTTTCTCTCTCAAGTCTTTTCTACTGTAATTCTTGTTTGTTCTTCAGTTCCATTTCCACGAGAATTGCGGTGATTGTATCATTAGTCAACTGCCGGATGACATTCTTGTAGCCATTCTGTCTCTTTTGAGCTATGTGGAAGCAGCAAGTACATGTGTCCTCTCCAAGAGATGGAAATCTTTATGGACTCATCTTACAGTTCTCAACTTTGAGTTTCCAAAGATGCTGAAGGAGCCCATTAAAATAGCAGAATCAATGCCGGTCGCTAGGGCTAAATTCGTAGGTTGGGTGAATCGTGCTTTGCGGTTGCATCAGGGCCCCGTTGTAAATGAGTTCAAACTTTACTTCTTTTTTACTCGCAAAACCTTTTGTCGTCATCTTGATAAGTGGTTCAATTTTGCCATCCAGAAGTCTGTTCAAAGACTTGAAGTGAACCTATCTCCTACTCGTCCGGTTCCTTCTAGGTCTAATGCTAAGCATTATTTTTTCCCCAATAAATTTTTTGATCTCATCAAAAGCCCTCACGGCCTATCCTGTATCAAGTCACTAACGCAACTCTCTTTGAGATACGTTGATGTAACTGGGGAGCTTGTTGAACACTTGCTATCCAACTGTCCACTTCTCCTTCGGTTGAGTGTGTCGGATTCAGCAAGTTTAGTCAATCTTAATGTTTCTGGTCCTTCTCTTTGCTTGAAATTCTTAGAGATAAAATTGTGTGTTTGTTTACAGAGTATTGATATTTATGCCCCCTACCTTACCTCCTTTGTCTGTCTAGGAAGAATGACCCAAGTTCTTGTTAGGCTTAGGCATGCTCCGTCGTTGGTATGTCTGACTCTTGAACATCATGGAGGGGTTTTGACTGCTTTTCCTGCAATTTCAAGTTATTTCTCTCAGCTAGAGAGCCTTACATTGGACATTTGTGTAACAAGGGTAAGTATGTACTTGTCTCTTTCTGTTGACGTGCTTGTTTTTGAAATTATTACGTGGCTTATCACGAACTTTCTCTTTCAGTCTGGACCCCCACCTCTTCCTGAACTAACTAATTTGAAGAACTTAACATTCCAAGGGATGTCCGGGTCGGGATGCAATCTTCTTGGTTGGGCTTCCTTGATTGAGAGATGTCCCTGCTTACATACATTTACGTCGCAGGTCAGCACAGTCTCTATTTATCTCATGTTTGCCTTTCTAGAAAATCGTGCTGTGGTTCTTACACCTTTATCTTTATTGTTTTATGAATGTGTAGATTTTATTACCGTACTATTTTTTAAATGCCAAATTTACCTTTTTCTGCATTTTTTTGGATACAGAAGTGGAACACTTGTGCCGAAACTCTACATGGTACAAGTAGGGGTGTCCACGGATCGGATCTGGATGGATCCGTGGACCGGATCTGGACGGATCGGATCCGGATCCGATCCGATCCGCTCAGAGCGGATTATGGTTTTTAAGATCCGGAACCGAACTAAACATTTACGGATCGGTTACGGATCAGATCGGATCGGGCGGATTTGACAGATTAAAGAAGTATTATTGAGCGGATCCGATCCGTTCCGGATCCGGAACCGCCAGATAAGAAATTCTCGATCCGGAACCGAACCGAACATTCACGGATGGGTTAACGGATGGATCGGATTGGACGGATTTGGCGGATTGAGCGGATCGGATGATCCGCTGGACAGCCCTAGGTACAAGTGTCCATTTTCCAATTGCACATAGAAAGAATTTCCATATCCCAGCAATCCCTATCATTTTAATGGAGCCACCGCTTCAATGGCGAAAACTTGACCAATAATAGCATGAAGACATTCACTAGATCTTGGCACAGGTTAGATTGGTATCCAATCTACACTTTTGTTATTATACTGTCCAGATTCACGGGAGTGAAAATTGAGGTGGGCAAATATGGGTGGCAAGGTTTTTTAGCTGTATATTACTCCCTCCGTCCCGAAATGTTAGACACTTCTGGAGTTCTAACTTTTAAGGAGGCAATATTATTCTATTGTGCAAACACCAAGTGTCCAATCTTACCCTTCTAATTTACTTTGGCTGGTAGTTGAAGATTTGAATTTCAAATTTAGTGCTAAAAAAAGGGTAAAATGGGAAGTTTACCATATTTTGCTTTTGACTTTTCAAAGTGGACAAATTATAAGGGACAACAGAAAGCAGGGAAGTGTCAAACATTTTGGGATGGAGGGAGTAGTATATGCATGTGTTCCTAACACTCATGTTGTGTATTTGTTCAATCGTTTCAATGGATCTGTCGAGAATAATAGTTTACACAACAATTTGTTTTTTTTTTTAAGCTAGATGATTGGAAGATCCATCCGTAACTAAACCGTATTGATAGATTCTAAGGCACTATTCACATTCTTTTTTGTGTGGTTTGATGCCATGGATTCACTAGATGCCTTTATGAAATATTGAAAATTAACCTTTCATGTCCATATCATGATCTCCCTCTTCCCTCTTCTTTCCATTCCTTGTTGAATTGTCTAATGTTGCATCCTATGTTACCTGGAACGCGGCCTGTATCTATACATGTAACTCTGCTCCCTCTGGATTCTTTGTTCATTGCATTGGATTTGTTTGAAGATACCCACGATCGCTTATATTGCATTACTTGCCTTCTTTTGTACTTAGGTGGCACATCCTCTTCATGCCTTATCTATAGATTTTTTATTGCTGAGACAAGAAAATGTAGTTGTATCTTGTATGGACATCGTATCACGTTTTTTTTCTTTCTTTTTGGTAAGCAAAATTTCATTGAAACCAAACCAAAACAGGAGCTAAGGGGCATACCCCAGAAACATACAAAGCAGGAAATAGGCTATCAAAACCACAAAAAACACATCCTCCCAAATCCTAGAATACAGGGAAAAGAAAAATACAATAAAACAAAGGTTAAAAGCCCGGCCTCAAGTAGCTTCAAAGACCTTGAAAGAGATACTCCAACCAAGACAGAGCAACCTATTCTCATTTGATTTCCTCAAACGCCTCCAAGCGCTAACATTGGCTCGAATATCGGCAATCACAGCATGAGTAATATGATTAGCATCCAAAGACTTACTTTGAAAGATGTGCTGATTCCTCTCCTTCCACAAGTGGTAGATAGCTGCTGCACATGATAACTTGAAAAGCAAATGATGAAGACTAGAACCACTTCTATGACCTCTAATCCACGCAAACTCATCAGCCAAAGGCATACCAAGTCTAGAAATGCCATTCTGCAACAGTAACTTGTGCCACACAATGGAACCGAAAGGGCAAGAGAAGAAGAGATGCCCATGTGACTCACTATCATTAGCACACATAACACAAGTAGAAGAGCCAACAACTCCCCAACTGTAAAGCCTATCTTTGGTAGCCAATCTCCCCAAACTGCACAACCACTGAATGATAGCCCATCTAGGAACATGGTGTTTGAACCATATGACCTTATGCCAATCTACTTCTGGGGCACTAAACCTTATAGCATTCCCAGCTGAAGACACAGAATAAACACCATCAGAGGATAGAAGCCACTTAACAGAGTCTTTAGTCACCACATTGGGCAAGAAATTACCAGGGGTACGCCCTATAATGTCCCTCAAAACAGCAGACCTGCTCTCATCCCAAGTCCACCCATTACCTTCAATAACAGAAGCAACTTTCATATTGGAAGCTCTTCTCAAAGTATAGCCCAACTGCTCCCCATAGTGCTGAACAAGAGGGCCAAGCAGATGCATATTATCCCACCAAAAAAAGGTATTAGCACCATTACCCACAGTATATTTAATCCAAGGCTGCACCAAAGGCCTATGAAGAAAAAGTTTCTTAATGGTCCAAGAAGCATGAGCAGGCGTTTTAATGGACCATTCATGTTAGAACTAGAGATACATTTGTGTCAACTCTATGTCACTGGAGATCAGTTTGTGGCTTGTAACATCTTTTTGTGGCCGTTTTTGTCCCAGTTTTTCACATAGTAGATGTGAAATGGGTTTGATAAAATGGCAACGAGTTGTGCAGGGTGTTATTAGAAAATCACCCATTACACTATATTGCATTCCAAATATATGTTTATTTAAGAATTTTTATTGGATGACCCATCAATGGCGATGGATATAGATTGACTCAATTCCGCTTTACCAATAACCATCTCATTTGCGTCCACAACCTACCTGTTGTGAAATAAGATGGAACATTCGTATGTGATCTTGGAGGCTATTTTATTTGTGTAATTGTCAATTATGAAAATATAATATGGTACTACATGTAGTTGCTATAAGGGTTTTAAAGATCAGTCTTTCAATTAGGGAATGACCGGTTTCATTGCTCGATTTGGTTGTACTTGTATATAACGGCATTACAAGAAACACATGATCAATGGGTATCGCTGCAGTATTTGACCGCAACGGGCATTACACTGACCTGTACACATCTATCTCTGCAGACTGCAGGAAATAGTTTTGGAGTATTTTTCTCCCCTTTTTTCTTCCTTTCTCAGACACCCGATATAGACTTCTAGTTGCTTGAAATACCTCGTTTGCGGTTTCTGTTTGATTTTTTACTCTCCCGAAATTTTATTTAATGTTTCTCGATCTTTCGGATTGGCTTCTAGGCTGCTTGATCTTGGGTTTGGTATACAGATTTAGGGTTTTTGTTGTTGGATTTGGGTTTTCTGGTGGACTGGGAATTTGTTGTTAAACTGGGTTGGGAATTGTACAATGAATTGGGGTTTAGAATATAGAGTTCTATTACTATAGGTGTGTAACATACGGACTACTAATATGTATAAGCAGGCACTATTAGCGTTATTGAAATGATATTGGCTTTTGACTCGACTAGTATGTATGTGTAGTGTTATGCTAGTGTGAATGTGTGATGGTGTTTGAATCAATGTACCAACAAATATTAGCATTTGTTTGCTTTATACTTTATATGCTAGTACAATTTCTAGTCTTTTAGATAGCGAAATACTCATTCCCTGTGAAAGTGTCAACAGTTTTGCCTTAAAGATCGACATTTAGCTCAGTCGTACCTACAAAACTTGCTTCAACACTCTCTAAACCGCTGTTAGTCATAATTAAGGTTCGAACGTGTGCTTGAACGGATTTTGAGCATTTTCTATTGCTTGGAAAAGAGTTTTTTTTTAAAACATCCCTTAAACTTTCACCCATTTCTCTACTTAGTACTTGAACTTTCAAAATTCTTTATGCAGTCCTTGAACTACTTAACTTGAAGTGCATGTAGTCCCTCTGGTTAACTTCCGTTAGTTTTATGGACGGAAAAACGTACGTGTGCGCATCATGGGTGATCACGGCTCCATACCCAGGGTAAAAACGTTACTCCTTCTCCTACCCTTTCCAATTGGCGCCAATACACTAACCCATTTCCCTCCAAATTCTGCAAAAAACAGAGCATCTGTAAAACAAACCTCCCTCTCTCTCTCTCTCTCTCTCTCCATACAAACCAGAGCACCTGGGTTTACAAAAAAAAAAAAAAAAGAGCCTTTAATAAAATAGACCCCTCTCTCTCTCTCTCTCTCTCTCTCTCCTCATTGTCTTGTTCTATCAATCAGAATCGCATAGTATTGCCTCCACCCACCAGTGCTGTCCCTCTCTCCTCATTGCTCTCTGAGTTTATCTCTTTCTTTCTTCTTTCCTCTGTTTTCTCTCAATTAACCCATACCTTGTAAAGACAAAGACAGAATCACAACTGGGTTCTTTTCTCATTTCTTCCAATACCCACAAACCCAGATGCCAATTTAATCAATACCAAAAATATACTTTTGTTTACTTGGATCAATTTAATCAAATTCAAGCAGAACCCAGAAGCCTCAATCACTAGTTGAAGCAAAATCTGGGTTTAAAAAAAAAAAACAAAACAAAGCAAACAACCATCACAAAAGGCAGTATCATTCAACCATTAAAAGGCAGCATTTTTCTTCATCATTGTCACGATTAAAACATAGCTGCACTTCGGCCCATAGCAGATTACACAGAGCTGCAACTAGTTTTACAAATCAGAGGTGAGATACCAACTTACAGTTAGGGATAATCTCTTCTCCTTGCCTCAATCGGTCGTCCATTCCGAGATTAGGGCTAGAGAAACCCTCTGTTGTTCGTTTCTTCTCTTCTCTCTCTCTGTGTTTCCTGGAAATCGCGTTGAATGGAAAGGGCTGGAGATGGAGTGACGTTTTACCATGGGTTTGGGGCCGTGATCACCCGTGGCACGCACATGTACGTTTTTCCATCCATGAAACTAACGGAAGTTAAACAGAGGGACTATATGCACTTCAAGTTAAGTAGTTCAAGGACTACATAAAGAATTTTGAAAGTTCAAGTACTAAGTAGAGAAATGGGTGAAAGTTTAAGGGATGTTTTAAAAAAAAACTCCTTGGAAAATATTAATGACTGCTGTGTCCTATTCCCTTTATGAATTGACCGGTATTCCCGTTGTATATAACTCGCAAACGCAACCGTTAAACTAACTGACACCGTGATTTAAGATCATGGTTGCTATGTTAGTGATTTATTAGTATTGTTACAGTATCTTATCTTTTTGTGTAGTTATCATTTTGGTAGAGCCTATTTAAAGGATTCTACAGATGATCCTAGTACTGATTCAAGATATGGAATGAATTCCTCTATTTTATTGATGTGGATTCCTTTACTTCCCCGTAGATGCGATTTTCTAGGGTTCTTTAGGTATAGATTCCTAAGGTTTTTTTTATAATTGTCCTTCATTACGTTCACGTGTGTTTCTAGAGGCAATCGTGGTCGTCCATTTTTTCCCTCCCTCCATTTGGACTGTTCTTCTACTGTTTATAGAGTCCTGCCATTGCAATCGTTTTCCCTACGAAGGCATTGTTCCTCCTGTGGTAGTCTCGCACTAGATAGAAATTTGCACATGGGGAAAGGGAGACCCATAAAGGAGCGAATGAAGGACAAAGCTATGACAGCAAACATAGAGCATCATACAGTACTGCCAAAAGGTCTCTTCAGGGCTTTCCAATAATAAACTAAGATAAAAATACTCAACCTGAATCCAGTACACATTTCGACTCTTAAAAGAAGTGCATGGAGACTCGAGAGTACCTTACTGACTTGTTAGTTTTGTTCCACTATTCACTAATATCAGCTATACTTATTTGTTGTTCTAATTCAGTGGCTGATTGGTCTGATCCCCCCAAAAATGTTGGATTTAACTAGTTAAAAACTATGTTACCAGACTCGGGTGCGGGTGCGGATACCTAAAATTCAAAAATTAGGGATACATGGATATGGATCTAAATTTGGATATGGGTGCAGGGATACACGAGAGAAGGTAATATGAAAAACATATTTTTATTTTTTAGGTGGGGATATATAGAGAAGTAAAAAAAAAAAGAAAGGATGAACTTTACTGCATCATATTGGGCCAGCGCATTTAAAACTCATTTTGAAACAAGAATGGGCTGCATCGTGTCCAATTTTCAAGCTTTTTTCTTCTTCGATCGCTCTCCAGGTGAACCCAACGCGTCCGATTTTCAATTGCTGTATCCGACACGTATCCCGTGCCTGTGTCCACATGGGTACTTCCCCCAAAATGGGGATCCGTGCAACATAGGTTAAAAAAACTGCAAACTGAAAAAGTGATGGAAGCTGTGTGAGATATGTTGTTTCTTTGGTTTCCGCATGCCTTATAATTTTGGTTTGCTACTGGATGGATGCCTCCAGGAAGCCGAGGCCACCACATCTTAGGAGTTTGCTTACACCCCCTTTGGATGGAGGGGTTTCAAGAGAAAAGAAAAGAAACTTAGAGGAAGAGAATTCCATCCCACGTTTGGATGAGCAAAGAGCTGACAAACGTTGAGAGATTATAAGAATTGAAGAGAATCAAGATCCCCTTCCAGACGTAACAGACCCCTGTTTGTTTCTCACCAATTTTGGCTAGATTTCGAGATATAGGAATGAGGGAGGATACTAATTTTTAGTTACCAATTTTACAACTCTTTATTTTATTATAAATACACCTTTCCCTCTTCTTATTTTACTGTTCCCCCATCTTCTTCCTTGAGAAAAAGGAACACTGTTGTCTCGTCTGAGCTTCGGTTTTCCAGTCTCACCAATTTCATCCATAAATACTCAATTCAAGATCGC
The DNA here is from genome assembly GCA_963854785.1 of Vaccinium vitis-idaea. Taxonomy (NCBI): domain Eukaryota; kingdom Viridiplantae; phylum Streptophyta; class Magnoliopsida; order Ericales; family Ericaceae; genus Vaccinium; species Vaccinium vitis-idaea. Next base: position 13,099,361 of record OY978223.1, read on the forward strand.
CAATTTTCTTCTAAATCCCGTTCCATGCACAGTAAGTATAATTTTTGCAATTTTGTTGCTTCTGCAATTCTTGCTTATAGTGCTTCAAGTTTCCTGTTAGTCTTCGGTCATTTTTTCTGGTGATGGAAACAAGAGATTTTAGGGGATATCTTACATTTGACCACTCAGTGACATTTTGGTGCAATTCTTATCTGTGTTTTGTATCTAAAAAGGTATAATCACCATAGTATAGTATTGCAAATGCCAGTTTGGTCTTCAAGCATAGGCAGCTGAGTTCTTGAAAAAGAAAGCAGTGGAGAAAGGTTATATTGGTAAATATATATCTCACACTCTCTTTCCTTTTTTTTTTTTTTTTCATGTTGTGTGGCCAAATAAGATTGGTAGGAAATGGTGAGATCTGTCTTTTATTTTGTCTATCCAAATGATATGGTGGGAAAACATACCCCTTTCTTTTCTTTTCTCGCCTTGGTAGCCAAAGGGGCTGTAGGGCCCAAGAAGTTCAGGGCTCCCGTCCTGTGTTTTCCTTATACAACATATTACCTTAAGACATCGGCAAATGAAAGCATATCTCTCAACTCTCGCGTCTATGATTAATGATAGAGAACTAGGGAGGGATCTTGGATTCACTATGTTTGCTACATAAACTCTAATTTGTTGATGGGGCTTCCCTTTGATTTTTTTTCCATTGGCATGCACAAGTTTTTTTTGTTTTAATTAGCGTGTGAAAGGTTTCTTGTTTTCATTGGCATGCATAGTGTACGGGGATAAATCCACGTAACCCTGGATCACGTGCTTCCTTGAATCAACCCTAGATCTGCAAGACAGAAAAAGGGTTAGAGCACCTTTGCCTCTCGTTGGCAAAGGCCCTCCGATGCCTAAGTTAGTATCACGTACTTGAAAGCCCAAATCACAATGCGTATGAAAGTAGGTTTCACAGCGTACCTTTTGTTATGGTTCTTGCCTTGTATTTATAGGTGTAGATGCTCTTTGCATTAGGCATCCCGTGCCCCTGTTTCCTATTCTCTTTAGGAATCCTTTCCCTAATTGGACTTTCCTATTAGGGATGAGTCTCCACGTCCTGCTTGATCTCGTCTAGCAGGGGTCTTCCTTTCCATATAGGATTCTTTCCTATATGAGGTATACTCCTAATCTCATTAGGACTTCCCATATCAGTCCCTTATTTCATGGGATTGTTTCCTTATCACATAAGGATCCGTTATTGAATATTCTGGAATGTCTCACCGCCTTACTCATGGCGGTGCCGTGCTTCCACGTAGCTCGGAATAACCCGTACATAACTCAGCTCATCGCACCGAGCTGATTTATGTATTCCAGAATGCTATTTGAGCTATACACGTAGCTCACCTAGCTCGGCCATTCCAGGGGTATCCCTTTATGTCTTATGCCGAGCTATCGCATCCTGATATATTAACTTACTTAATTATCCTGACTTTATTCATGGTCCGGGATCAGATCGGCACAGGGCCCACGGACTCTCTATGTGGTGCCGAGCTATTCACCCTTTCGTGGTGACCGCCATAGGCACGTGCTATGCCTAATAGTAGGGTAATCAGATTTTACCCACTCCACATAGGATGTGGTATGAGCTTTGGCAGTTCTCTGTTCCTATGAAACAGAGTTATAGGCTATGTAGCACCGATATGGACACTGGACACCACACCGACACGATGATACACAAGTTTCAAAAAATAGACACGACATTTTGGGGGGCACGCCTATATATATGTATATATATTTATGTGTGCATATCGATGTGTATATTTATGTACACACTACTGAAACTTCGCAGGAAGCAACGTGCCGGTTTTGGCCACGTGTTGGATAGGGACATTGCCTGGACCTATGCTACATGGATCTGCCATTTTTGGCGAAGTACCCTTGTTGACACAGGTACGATATGGACAGGGGTACGGGATGTGTACCGGCACGGCAGGAAAAAAACAGAAACTTTTTTTTCTTCCAAATTCTAAACCGAAGATGAAAAAGGAGGAGGAGGTTACCTGGGACCAAGGCGAAGCAAAGATGGGAAGTGGAGGATGAGGAAGAAGAAGGCAACTTTTGCTGGACTAGGGCTCGATTCTAATCTGCAGCTCTAGTTATTCATATTGGTTTTTTTTTTTTTTGCGCTAAGTGATTTGAATATAAATAAGCATGTAGGTAGTGAGCTATTATTGGGCTGGGCTACAGACTAGTTTTTATTTAATAAAATAAAGTTTGGGTTGTATGTTTCAGTCCATAAATTTTGTGTAAAAAAATTATTTGGTCCACTTTTTTACTTAGATACATATAAAAGTTATATTTTAAAAATAATTATTTGCCGCATCCCCGCATCCATATCCCCGAATCCTTCATTTTTGAGTTTTAAGTGTCCGACATGTGGATGTGGGCCAGGATCTGATACTTGCACCCGAGTCCGTGTAACAGAGGTCCGGATATGTGTCTGACACTAAATCTCAAAGTATCCTCAATTTTTCTCTATATTTGGGGGTTGGGTACTCTCCCAACACTTTTCGGTACTTTAAAGACACACGCAGAACACTTTAGGGACACTTAAATTATTGTCTCACATGGGCTGCTAGGAACTTAGTTTTGCCCTCTTGACGGCTACTTGAGTGGTTGGGATATTTTTTACTGCTTTGATGTCATGGTTGGTTTAAAATCTCCCGTATGGTTGTGGCCATGTAATAGCAAATAATATAGGCAAAATTTTATTAGATCACTTGTTTTTGTGAAAGCATAACATTGCATAACGTAATGACGCATTTTCTTGTTGCAGATGTCACGTTTTAAGAAAGAAAAAGAAGAAGTTCGCAGGCCTGCTGAACGTCTTCACAAATGCCTGAAGGTGGTGGAATTTTTTTTCAATATTGATTTCGAGCTTGCATTGTACTTTGTTGAGAATGCTTTGGCGCTTGAGAAGATTATTGTTGAATGTAGTTCTGGAAGAGTGCCACGGTGGTTCAGAGCAGAATACTGTTTGCAGTTGTCAATGCATGCTAAAATGCTAAAAAAAGAACTGCCTCCTGAAGTCGAGTTAGTTATAATATAACTACGCCCATTCCCTGACATTTCTTAGATTCAAGTTCCACAGTTATACTTCCATGACACTGTTAAGAGAGCAGCAACAACTTGCGGGCACTATTAGCGTTATTGAAATGATATTGGCTTTTGAACTCACTACTAGTATGTTTTGTGTAGTGTCATGCTAGTGTGATGGTGTTTCCATCAATGTGCCAACAAATATTAGCATTTGTTTGCTTCATTTTTTTATGAACTTTCTATTGCTAGTACAATTTCTAGTCTTTTAGATAGCGAAATATTCATTCCTACGAAAGTATCAACAGTTTTGCCTTAAAGCGCGACATTTAGTTCAATCGTACCTACAAAACTTGCTTCAACACCCTCTTAAAACACTGTTAGTTATAATTAAGGTTTGAATGTGTGCATGAACGGATTTTAAGCATTTTCTAATGCTTGGAAAAAATTCACGAGTGCGGTGTCCGATTTCCTTTACGAATTGACCGGTATTCCCGATATATGTAACTCGTGAATGCAACCGTTACACTAACTGACACCGTCGATTTAAAACCATGGTTGTTATTTTACTGATTTAGAGCAAGGGGATAGCCTTGAACACTTACAAGCAAAAGGAAAACAACAGCAGCTGCTACAAAATCAAAATAGGCCATAGAACCCAAAAAAAGAACCCACCAATAAACAAAACAGTCTAAAATAGGCCATAGAACCCAAAAAAAGAACCCACCAATAAACAAAACAGTCTAACTACACAAGCTGCAAAATTTTAGACATGCTGAAACACACACAAACGAATTTCCCACTTCGAGCAAAAATCCAAATTCTCAACAGACCTGTGCAAGTTCCTCCAAGAAGAAATGCAAGCTCTAACTTCGTCCCAAATCGTCTTAATGATTGCGTGTGAATCCATACCTTTGTGCTGGAAAATACGCATGTTTCGTTCCCTCCAAATGTAATAAACAGTAGCAACTAGGCAAAGCTTATAGATATCAGACCGCAAAGAGTGAGCAAACTTCTTTCGAATGCCCCACTGAATCTCAGCACCTTAATAAACAGTAGCAGCTAGGCAAAGCTTATAGCTATCAGACCGCAAAGAGTGAGCAAACTTCTTTCGAATGCCCCACTGAATCTCAGCACCTTAATAAACAGTAGCAGCTAGGCAAAGCTTATAGCTATCAGACCGCAAAGAGTGAGCAAACTTCTTTCGAATGCCCCACTGAATCTCAACACCAAGAGTACTAGAAAAGTGCCCAAAACCACAAAAACCCTTAACAACCATCCATACCAATCTAGCAAAAGAGCAACTAAAAAAATAGATGATCATGATCCTCCGTACCCCCAAGACATAGAGCACAACCATCATCCATCAGCATCCCCCAAGACCTAAGTCTGTCTTTAGTAGATAATCTGCTCAAGATGGCTACCCAAAGAATGAAAGACCATCTTGTCACCTGCTTCTTATGCCAAACCAAAGATGACCAATCCACCACTGGCTTACAAGATCTAATAGCCATCCATGCAGATTTAGCACTATAAATCCTCGAAGGGGATAAGGTCGAAACTGCCTTATCCGTCCTATTAGGGTGGGAAATGAGGTCTCTAGCCGTGCCTCTAACAATCTTTTGTACTCGTTATCATTTTGGTAGAGCCTATTTATTAAAGGATTGTACAGATGATCTTGGTACTGATTTAAGATATGGAATGAATTCCTCTATCCTATTGATGTGGATTCCTCTAAAAAAAATTGTTGTATTAGTAATTCTATATAATTTCTGTGACGGAAACCAAGCAACTCGAGAGGCTCCCGTTCAAGCTGGCAGAGTGTAGGTTATGAGTCTTCCGTTGCTTTGGCCTTGCCGGTTTGAGGCTTGTTCACCCCAATCCATTTTTAATGTCTTTTTATTTTTCCTGTGCGACATTGCACGAGGACGATACTATGAGGGAGTCCAGCAATGGGTTGAAGAGTCCTACACAAATGATCCAAACCGTTGAATAGTTTTTAAATATTTTTTTAGTGGCCCCGCAAATAATCAGTTCAATTGGATACATGTAAGCAGGTGATCCAAAATTTAACTCATTTTAACCAAATCTACCGTCATTGGACATCACTATTGATATTAAAACAAAAGGTTCAATCCCCTAAATATGGTATTTTAACTTCAACCTTCATACAACATGTAGCTTCTCAAGGCACCAAAAGCTGCAGAAGTCATAATGGTCTATGCTGCTAGGAGCTATTCATATAACGACAAAATTTAAGAATCGTACTGTATTCATCATGCTAATACACATGATTGAGGAGAAAATAGAGAAGTGATTACCATGGCTGAAGCCAATGTGGTAAACCCTTGGGAAAGTAACATCGAATTTAACAGTGTTCTGTATTAACCAAAAAAAATCAAACCCAAATAACATATGTTTTTTTTTTTGATCGGCAAAGAAAATTTCATCTCCATAAAGGACAATATGAAATTAGTATAACAGAAGAGACCCTGCATTGAGATAGTCTCGAAAGGACCAGAACCCTCCTACTTCTAGAGCTCGCAGAAGTCTAAACTGCACATCACCTCTCATTTTTATAAGAAAAAACAATAAAACTCTTGTTGGCAAGACAACAAGGGACTGGAATAGCGTCGTTAAGAAACAATCATACACCAAATAACCATGTCAACGGGTGAAATCAAAATTTTACTTTTAGCCAAATTAACTCAAAATTAGCCGACTCAAAGCAACCGGGGTGAAGGCTTGTTGAGTTGAAATGGGTACAAACAACTAGGAAGTTGGACGAGAATAGCAAATCATGGAAGTTAGTAAATTTTCCATACCCAGAAAATGCAAACATCTATAACAAATGAATCATGATTTCAACTGTTCTCATCTTTGCAAAGGGAAAATGTCTATATCCAAATGAAAGATTACAACAATGAAATCATATTCATAAACCATTGCAAGAACAAAATGGCATTTTTACGTGACCCAAAATAAGCAAATAGAGATTCAATTCCAAATCCATATGAAGCTGATTTCTACACCCCTTTCCCTCCTTCCCTATTGATTCAATCGAACACTTGAAAAAAAAACACATGCAAAGAACAAACAAAGCTGAACAGGCCATGGTTTGAGCCAATACACAAAACAAGTCAATGGATTGAAACGAGATGACAACCTCATCATCATGAGGCGAAGCAACAACCTTCACAAACCAACACCAAGGAACACCTAGCAATAAATATATGAAAGAGGAGATAATGCTAAGAGAATTTGTAAGCAATTGATACCAGCTAGTCCAAGCCTCAGTCCACAACGCGGATTTGAGAGGTTTGTTTAGAGCGAAAAAATCTCAGTAAAAACCATTGCACGTATTTCTCTGTCACCAAGATTTGCAAGTACCATGAACTACACAGGGCTAGTGCCAAAGATCTTAATATTAGATTAATTCCCAAGAAAACTGAAAGATGAAAAAGGCATACATCATAGCTTATTTAGTTCGACAAACAAATGTAAATGTAAATGGAGCTAAGCTATAAAGATAATTGTTCGTTTGTCAAATAGAGTGATATTATTTACCGGGCTGCTTCGGGAAGGGTTTGATCTGAGCAGTTTTTCATAAAACTGAAAATGTACAATTTTTGTGAAAAACTGCTCAGATCAAGTCCTTCTCGGTAATTTTTTTTTTTTGGACGATTTCTCGCGGGGACCCTTAAAAACATTTTTTAAACACATTGGACGGTTCGGATCATGCAAAAACACGTTTTAAAAGCTTCAAAACACCCAAAAACCTCTAGTTCGGGATACCGGACTGGAAAGTGGGCGTGTATGTATGTACCGTAACTATCCAGTCAGGGATAGTTACGGTCCGGGATTGTCCGGACGAGACATTTACCGATCAAATTTTGATGATCGAAACCGTCCAATGTGTTTAAAACGTGTTTTTAGGCTCCCTACAAGAAATCATAAAAAAGAAAAAGAAAAAAGAGACCGGGAAGGGCTTCCTTCCAGTGGTACAATTTTATCGAAAACTATTCCGATGAAGCCCTTCCCGATCTTTTTTTTTGATGATTTCTTGTAGGGACCCTTAAAAACACGTTTTAAACACATTGGATGGTTTCGATCATCAAAATTTGATTGGGAAATGAAAGGTGTGGATGGTGTGGACTTTAAGAGTAGTGGACTAGAACATTGGTGTATATATGTATATATAAACATACAATAAGCTTAACATAAGGGTCCCTTATGCAAGCCATCCATGTGCACCTCTTGTTTCAGCCATCGACTTAGATTTTAAAACCCATCTCGCGGATCCCCGACCTTGGACTGATCGATCTGGATATTGCCTCCTTTTTCTCTAGTGAGCGTGTTATTCTTCTGTGTTTTTTATTTGGGAAAATGAGGAGAAGTAACCCGTTATGTAATAAGGTGACCCATATTTGATTTTTAACCCACGAGATGGGTTCTGACCCAGGTTTGGGATCTGCGAGATGAGTTTTAAAATCTAAGCAGTTGGATCTCATCCAACGGCTGAAACAAAAGGTGCGCATGGATGGCTTGCATAAGGGACATTTATGTGAAGCTTATTGTATATGTGTATATATATATATCGTATATAAGGCCCAATTTCAAATTCAAAAGAGGCCCAATTTCAAATTCACAATAACTAGAAAAAAGAAGCAAAAAGTAGACGCCCTAATCCAATCTCAAGCGGGTGCTCTCGATAAGATTTTGAGTAAATCATAAAAAGATACTTCAAGTTTGATTGAGGACTTAGTGGAAGAGGAACATGAAGCTTCGGGAAATGAAGAACAAGAGAATTTGGGAATAGAGAAGAAACATATTTGGATAATAAAGAACACAAGAGTGGCCAAGAGGAACATGAAACATACTTAAGCGACGAGTTTGAAATCTTAGAATGTTTGGTTATTGTTTTAGGATTTAAGTTCCCTAGAATCATACGGAAATATGAAGACTTGTATAGAGTTATTTAGAATATTGTACATAATTTTAGACTTCTATAGATGATGGTAGAGAATTCTAAAGAAGATTAGTTGAGAAGATTCTACAAAATGTTCTAGACTTCTCCCTTGGTGTGTATAAATAGGTGAGGGGCTCATTTGCCTTAACCAGCTTGAAAGCTTTGTACACTCAAGTTCCCTAATGAAAAGCTCTTTCTCTCTGTAAGTCTCTTTTTTATTGATGAATACTAGTGTTTGTCTTTGGAAGTGTAATTTACGTATTTACATTTTGCTCATTAAGATTTTGAAAAAGGCCTCCTTTTGGTTTTCGCTTTAAGCCTTCAAAAAGTCAGGGCCGACTCTGCTGATCGCTAGGGCTAAATTCGTAGGTTGGGTGAATCGTGCTTTAAAGTTGCATCAGGGTCCCATTGTAAACGAGTTCAAATTACAAAACCTTTTGTCGTCCTATTAATAAGTGGTTCAATTTTGCCATCGAAAGTCTGTTCAAAGACTTGAAGTGAACCTATCTCCTACTTGTCCAGTTCCTCGGTCTACAGCTAAGAATTATTTTTTCCCCAATAAATTTTTTTCTCTAATCAAAAGCTCTTACGATCTATCCTGTATTAAGTCCAAACACAACTCTCTTTGACATTTGTTGATGTAACTGGGGAGCTTGTTGAACACTTGCTATCGTTTGGTTGAGTGTGTCGGATTCACCAAGTTCGGACTAATGTTTCTGTTCCTTCTCTTTGCTTGAACTTCTTAGAGATAAAATCGCGCGTTTGTTTACAGAGTATTGATATTTATGCCCCCTACCTTGCCTACTTTATCTGTACAAGAAGAATGACCTGAGTTCTTGTTAGGCTTAGGCATGCTCCGTTGTTGGTTGGTCTGACTCTTGAACACTGTGGAGGGGTTTTGACTGCTTTTCCCACAATTTCAAGCTCTCTCTCAGCTAGAGAGCCTTACATTGGACATTTGTGTAGCAACGGTTAGTATGCACTTTTCTCTTTCTGTTGACGTGCTTGTTTCTGGAATTGTTATGTGGCTTATCACGAACTTTCTCTTTCAATTCCCATCAGCACCCCCTCTTCTTCCTGAACAAACTGATTTGAATAACTTAACATTCCAAGGGATGACCTGGCTGCAATGCAGTCTCCTTGGTTGGGCTTCCTTGATTGAGAGATGTCCCTGCTTACATACATTTACGTCGCAGGTCAACACAATCTCTATTTATCTTATGTTTGCCTTTCTAGGAAAATCATGTTGTGGTTCTTACACCTTTGTCATTGTTGGTTTATGAAAGTGTAGATTTTATTATTGTTTTTTAAATGCCAAATTTACTTTTTTCTGGATATGTTTGGATACATGAATGGAACACTTGTGCCAAAACCCTACATGGTACAAGTGTCCATTTTCCAATTGCACATAGATAGAATTTCCATATCCTAGCAATCCCTATCATTTTAAGGGAGCCACCGCTTCAATGGCGAAAACTTGACCCATAATAGCATGAAGACATTCACTAGATCTTGGCACTGGTTAGATTGGCATCCAATCTACACTATTGTTATTATACTGTCCAGATTCACGGGAGTGAAAACTGAGGCGGGCAAATATGGGTGGCAAGGTTTTTTAGCTTATATTACTCCCTCTGTCCCGAAATGTGTCACTTTTTGGGAGTTCTAACTTTTAAGAAGGAAATATTATTCTATTGTGCAAACACCAAGTGTCCAATCTTACCCTTCTCGTGTACTTTGACTAGTAGTTGAAGATATGAATTTCAAATTTTGTGCTAAAAAAAGGGTAAAATGGGAATTTTACCATATTTTGCTTTTGACTTTTCAAAGTGGACAAATTATATGGTCAATAAAAAGCATAGAAGTGTCAAACATTTCGGGACGGAGAGAGTAGTATATTCACGTGTTCCTAACACTCATGTTGTGCATATGTTTAATCGTTTTAATGGATCCATCGGGAATACTAGTTTACACAGCAATTTTTTTCCCAATAAACTAAATCGCAATGTTGAAGCTAGATGATTGGAAGATCCATCCGTAACTAAGCCGTATTGAAAGATTGGAAGGCACTCACTATTCACATTCTTTTGTGTGGTTTGATGCCATGGATTCACTAGATGCCTTGATAAAATTGAAAATTAACCTTTCATGTCCCCCATGTCAAGATCTCCCTGTTCCCTCCTCTTCCCATTCCTCGTTGCGGTTATCTTCCTCTATCGAGGATCCGGCAGTCTCCCATTATATGTTGAATTGTCTAATGTTGCATCCTATGTTACCAAGAACGCAGCCTGTATCTATACATATAACTCTGCTCTCTCTCTCTCTCTCCCATTATATGTTGAATTGTCTAATGTTGTGGTACCTGGAATGCAACCTGTATCTATACATATAACTCTCTCTCTCTCTCTCTCTCTCTCTCTCTCTCTCTCTCTTGTGATTCTTTGTTCATTGCATTTGATTTTCTTAAAGACATCCAGGATCGCTTATATTGCATACTATTGTTGTTACTTGCTTCTTTTGTACATATGTGGCAGATCCTCTTCATGTCTGTCTGTAGATTTTTTATTGCCCAGACAAGAAAATGTAGTTGTATCCTGTATGGACATCGTATCACGTTGTTAGAACTAGAGACACATTCGTGTCGACTCTACGTTACTGGAGATCAGATTGTGGCTTGTAACATAAATTTTTTAGACATTTTTGTCCCAGTTTTTCACATAGTAGATGTGAAATGGGTTTGATAAAATGGCAACGAGTTGCTCAGGGTGTCATTAGAAAACCACTCGTACACAATATTGCATTCCGACTATATGTTTATTAAAGAATTTTTAATGGAAGACCCATCGATGGTGAAGGATATAGATTGACCCATTTCCACTTTATCAATGACCACATTTGCGCCCACAACCTACCTGTCACGAAATAAGACGGAATATTTGTATTTGATCTTGGAGGCTATTTTATTTGTGTAATTGTCAGTTATAAAAATAGAATATGGTACATGTAGTTGCCATAAGGGTTTTATAGAACAATCTTTCCAATAGGGAATGGCCAGTTTCATTGCTCAGGTTATACTTGTATATAATGGCATTACAAGAAACACATGATCAGTGCCTATCACTGCAGTATAGGACCACAATGGGCATTACACTGACTTGTATGCATCTATCTCTGCAGGAAATAGTTTTGGTAATGTCCGCAAGAATAGTTGGATGCGGCCTATCATCCCTATAGTAAAATAATGAGTTTTTTAAGTTTTTGGTAACTGAGATATTTATTAGAAAGAACCAGGTCAAAAGGAAAAACCTCCCCAAATACAATCATTTCATCTATACAAAGAAATAGCCTAGGAACTAAAAATACTAGCTATTATATTCCTACAATAATATTCTAACGAGTTATCATACCTTTAGCTCCCTTGCTTTATTATACTTGCGCTTGTCACTTTCCGCTTTCAATTTAGTCCCCGCTCCCAATGTGACATATTTGTTCTCGTTGGAAATTTTGGAATTTCCAACCAGCTAGCCATTTAATGGTACGGTCATGCTTTACTGGCCATGAACTACAAAGATTAAAAAATTGTTACAAAGAGATCATCTTAAAAAGTCAAGTAGATTGTGGCAAGATTGAACAAATACCTTTCATCAGCAAGAGGAGAGTTTGGAATTGGAAGTGGGGCATCCCTCCCAATATTAAGAGTCACGTCTCTAGGCCAAATTCGTTTTTTAACCTTTCCAATCTAAACAGAAAGATAAAAAGTAGTCATAACATGGAAAAAAAAAAAGAAAAGAAGAAAGAAATCTAGAACCTATCTCCATGGCCTCAGGAGAGCCCAGGTGGCTCTATTTTAAAGTTTCCTACCAACAGTGACAAATTATTAATTATCAAGTATTTTTACTTCTCACCAATCCCAAATATTATATATGATGCACAAACCAAAGAACCAAATGCAAGGCTAATCTTCTGCTTGACACCATTGATAGTCGCTCACCCGTACTTCTCTTCTAAGTCCGCCTTATCCTGCATGTACAATGGCTTTCAGATTCTCATCGTTACTAGCAAACAAAATCATTAACTGAATATTTTTGGCGGTTTGACTTATAGCTTTGCTCGTTTCCCTCTTCTCCTTCATTTTTTGCTGATGCCATTCATATATGGGGGAAAAATCACAGTCCTCAAAGTTCTGAATTACGTGTCTTGTGCCAAGGGTTCTTCTCCAATCTTTCATAAAACTCTCACTGAATTGTTTGTTATTTTTTCGTATAATCGCTATGTAACATCTTCGCATACATAGTGGCCACATGCAAAATCTACTTTGCATGTGGCCACTATGTATATGAAGATGTTACATACCGATTATACAAAAAACAACAATTGAATGAGAATTTTATGAAAGATTGGAGAAGAACTCTTGGGACAGGACACATAATTCAGAACTTGGAGGACTGTGATTTTTCCCCCACATATGAATGGTCAGCAGAAAATGAAGGAGGAGGGACACGAGCAAAGCTGCAAGTTAAACCGTTAAAAATCATTCAGTTAAGGATTTTGTTTGCTAGTATCAATGGGAATCTGAGAGCAGTTGTACATGCACAATAAGACGGGCTTAGAAGCAAAGTACGGGTGTGCGACTATTGTTGGTGTCAAGCAGAAGGTTAGCCCTGTGTTTGATTTTTGGTTTGTGCATCATATAATGAGAAGTAAAAATACTTAATAATTTGTCACTAGAGGTTGGAAACTTTAAAATAGAGCCACCTGGACTCTTCCGAGGCTGTGGAGAGCACCCACATGTACATTCTAGATTTCTTTCTCTCTTTTTTCCCCTACTAAAGAAGAAATTTCCATGTTATGACTAATTTTTATCTTTCTGTTTAGATGGGAAAGGTTAAAAAACGAATTTGGATTGGAGACGCGACTCTTAATATTGGGAGGGATGCCCCACTTCCAATTCCAAACTCTCTTCTTGCTAATGAAAGGTGTTTGTTCAATCCTGCCACAATCTACTTGACTTTTTAAGATGATCTCTTGGTAATAATTTTGTGATCTTTGCCGTTCATGGACAGTAAAGCATGACCGTACCGTTATATGGCTAGCCCGTTGGAAGAACCAAATTTCCAACGAAAACAACTATGTCACACTGGGAGCGGGGACTAAGTTGAAAGGGGAAAGTGACAAGTGCAAATATAATAAAGCAATGGAGCTGAAGGTATGATAACTCGTTAGAATATTATTGGAGGAATATGATAGCTAGTATTTTAGTTCCTAGGCTATTCGGGGGGTTTTCCCTCTTCACCTGGTTCTTTTGAACAAATATCGCAGTTACCAAAAACTAAAAAAACTAATTATTTTACTGTAGGGATGCATAAGCCGCATCAAAGCAACTATTCTTGCGGATATTGCAAGTGCGGATGGAACAAATCGGCAAACACCGCTTGCTACCTTCCTTATTGAGACTCTGGCTCTCAGGCCAGAATAAAAAGGTTTGTGGTGCGTAAATAGTGGTTGTATTTTTTTTCTCTTGAGCGAGTGAATTAATTTTTTGGCGTATTGCAGGATAAGCCTGTTACAGTTGGTTGTTGCACACTCAAGGTTAAAAATGTAGTAGTTGTAGGTGGGAACAATTTAAAGGTTTAATGATTTTTTTTTGTCTCATTAGATTGCAATGCTTCATTAATTTAAATTAATATTAACTCTCTCTTTTTTCTTTTTCATTTTTTTTTCTTTTCCAGTTTGACTTCCTTAGTAAAGACTAGGTTCAATACCAAAAGGAATTGGTAGTTCAAGATCATTGCATATGCAGCGCATTTCAGGAGTTACGACGTAGCAAAATGAATGATGATAATCTTTTTGACGATCTAGATACCAGTAAACTGAATGCCTATTTGAAGACCTTCATGCCTGGCCTCATAGCAAAAGCCTCACAGGAATTTTTTTTCGTACTTTTAAGGCATCTCTCACTTTCCAAGATATGGTAAGAGGCAAAAATCTGCCTTTTCCAGTCTCTCTATTTGTTCCCATTAAAATGGTTGCGTCTATTGATACTTGATTGGGAAAACTTACGGTGATAGTGCTACCGACAAACTAAAAACTTCTTGATTACAAGAGAGCAAACCAAGTGGTAAATTCTAGGATTCTACTCAGTGTTGGATTTCTATTCTAGTGAGCTTCAGTATTGGTTGTGGCAAATTTAATCTTGCTATCTTTTTTGTTCAGTTGCTAAAATTCTATATCATTGATGTTCTGTCAAGGAGTCTGAAGTTGAAGAAATGGAAAGTTTGGATAAAGAGATCGAAGAATTAAAGGTTATCTTCTCCCCTTCTATTTCAAAGAGCATTTACTTTTAATTTTATAGTTTGAAATTTCAAGTGTGGTTCCTTATTTTGTTATATTGTCTACAGAGAGAACTAGATTGAACATGGTGAAGCTAATTTGAAGAACCTGAACTCAAAAAAGATGCCAGATTGCAAAGGTTGCTGGTCGAAGACACCACTCAAGGGATACGGGATAAAGAGATGGACAAGGAGAACTTTTTTTTGAATGTACTAGCACTGGGTCTGGGTACTTTAAGGACCAGCTACCTTGATACTAGGATTTCGGTAGCTTGGAGCAAAACCTATCGGGTTGACATTCAGAAGGTAAAATTTAAAATTTAAGTTTGAGTTCCTCTCATAAGTGTTTTTAAAGTTATGTTTTCTCTGTAGATTTTCAACAAGTCTCAACTTTGAAAAATTCGCTTGAGCACCAGACGAGGAAGCTGGCTTCACATTCTGAGGCCTCTCTCCCCCTCTCCCAACATGCCCACTTACACATACAAATCAAACAGTAGATGTGAGGACTTGGCTCAATTTTTGTTGCACTAAGAGAGCTATATACGAAGAACGTGATAACTGCCTATTTAAGTATACTCTTTACTCTTTGATACGAGAACTGACGGGTAGTAAATTTATATTTTGGATGTATAGCTTTGGTGGTTTCCTTAGAAGCTGAAACAAAAAGTTACTTGCTTTAATACTACGGTTTTCTTGGCTTATTAATGTACCTGATAAAGGCATGTGAGTTTATAAACTTATTGGTAAATGGGGAAGATTAGATGATGCCATATGGATAAAGCATTAGACCATGGTTTTCCAATAAAATGTTACTCCTCTTTTACTTGAGAGACAGCAACGGGGTTTTTCAACCGTTACATAGCTTCTTTTGTATATAATCACTTTTTTGTTTCGTCCAAACCATGGTCTTATAAAAGATGTAACCATGGTTCCATGTCCAAACCGTGATCTTAAGAGTATTTTTTTTTGACACGCCTTTACGTCCACGCTGCGATCTTATTTTTAACCACAGTTCTTTGTCCAAACAGTGTTCTTATCTCGTGTATCATCACACTTTTTAAGTGTTAATATCACTCTGAGACACTTTTAATAATGGAAAAAAATCGTATAGAATGTTTTGACTTTAAATAACGGCCCGATCAGCCACGGTTTTGAAAACCGTCATTGAATTATAAAGATCACGTGTAAAACCCGTGATGTTTTAAAGTTTTTGAAGTAGTTGCAGCTAGCATTCCTCCGCTAATGCAGAGTGCTTATCTCGTTAAATTCCCCAAACCCCTTCTATGCCAAATTATGCTTTTGGGGGCATATCGCTGGTAATAGTATTCCCAGCATTTAATGGGGAAAATAAAAAACACCGTCTATACAAGTGTTGCAAAAACAAAAAACGGCATTTGTTGAAATGCCGGAAATAAAACCAGCGTTTGTTACCACCTTTGCCGGCATTTATGAAGTGTCGATTAAAAAATAGACGAACATAGTACTCCTTTAGTGGTGGTATCATAAACGCCAGTAAAGATGGTATACCCGGCATTGTTTTAGAGCATTTCCATCTGTCTCGGCCGGCCCAGGCCCAAGGCCCACAAGGCCAGGGCCTAGGGCACTCACAAAACTCTCAAAATTTGGGGCACCCCAAGAATTTTAAGTGGTAGGCTTGACTAGGGGTCTTTTGTAGCCCAAAAGGAAATCTAAAATGGCTCAATGTGATCCAAAATAAAAAGGCCCAAGAAAAATAAAAAAGGCCCAAACTAAAAGATTAGTTTTTGAGTTTTGTCAGGTTCAATATGGTTTTGTTTAATTGGGTTTTGCTTAATAGGATTTTGCTTAGCTTAGATTAGATATTAACAATCATTTTGGGTCCCCATATGCAGTTTTTTTTTGTGTGCTAAAAATTGATTATTCTTCATATGTCCTCACTAAAAACCAATTCTTTTATGTTACATTTGTCAAATGAAACACAACACGAGTTATATTTAAATGATACTTGTGCGTTATATATATTTGGAGACTTTGTGTTTTGACTTTTCTGTTATTGTATAATGATTAGTAGAATTTATATTTATAGTTTTTCCTTTCTTATATTGTGATTGTTGCTGAAAAAATTATCTAGGTGTATACTCTTAGGGCACATTTTTAAAGCTAGGCCTAGGGTATTCTAAATCCTTGGGCCGGCCCTGTCTCCGGTGAGGCCATTTTGCCGACGAAAAGCTCCCAAAACTAGACCCAGCAGCCTCGCCAAGGCCCTCGCCATTTCCTTGGTCGCTACAACAACTCGCCAAGGTTGTCGAGGTACGGAAGCCTCGCCTCCTCTCCGGCGAGAATCACTCTCTCTGTCCGTTTCTCTCTAAAATCGTTGAGACCAGATTTAAGTAGCTCTCGTCGAGAAGATTGTATCCACGCAAGACCCGTCAGCAAAGGAGTTCACCTTAGCTGTCACGTGCCGTTCGAATGCAACGCATATCGGTGAGTGAGATCCACTCTAACGCGTATCTGTCATACGCCCGTTCTTCCTGAACACTGTTAGTTTTTTTTTTAGTTTGTCAAGGCTGTTAGGTGGTGGACATATTTGGTGGCTAGTTAAAGCCCTATTTCTTGCGAAAATGGCTTGAAATCTGTTGAGACAAATGGAGATGCTCTTACAGCCGTAAGGCCCGTAACTGTGGTAACTTGTTCCGGCATTTACAAAATGCCGTGGTTAGTGTACTTGTTTCATTGGCTTTACTGGCATTTGTAACCCGCCAATAAAAGTAGTTTTTTTATTTGCATCTATAATTCCTGAGTGCCATATTGTAGTCGCCAGTAGCAATTTGAAATCCAACTCCCAAAATGCATGCAAGTTACATTTATAAGTATATTGGACATCTCCTAAATTTTCTCATGTCCACAGAATCATCACAAAAACTGTAAGTAAGTAGTCAAACAACAGTTTGGGGCATAGAATGTCCATGTGGAAGTCGAACCCAAAGCGGCAAAATACAAATCCCAACTGTATCTCAACAAAAATAAGAGAAAACAAACGAAATCACCAAAAGACGTGACCTTTGGCTGCGAGTCTCCAAACAAATGGACCCAAAACGGTTGTTATGCCACAAAAAATATGTATGAGATATGCCAACATACGTACGTAATTCCAATGACCCAGATAAGTGGTGCTATCAAAATTAAACAAGTACTTCCTCATGTTACTGTTCGAACATAGAAAAGAAAAATGTTCCAAAAATTCCCTACTTAAAGATCGAAAGAGGGCGTAAAGAAGGAAAGAGGGCATAAACTTCTTAATCACTTGGTTCTCAATGTCATTTTATCCAATTTCATGCGACTGATGTCATGTCACAAGTTTCTTTAGAATGTGTTGAATGTTACATGGCAACATGTCTTCCACCGTGTTTGTATTCCCATTTTTTTAGAATTCGTGTGTTCCTATAAGTGTCCGTGCTACATAGCTTAAACCTAATATCAAAGAATGCACAGCACTACTCATTTACCGTATTCGAATCGGAAATAGTTGCCAAGGAATATTCAACAGCGCAGCAAAGCTTTTTACCTGGCCTAGCACAAATATGAACCAAAAGACCAAGAACCACTAAACTCCAGGCAACACCACCACTACAAGGTCGAGCAACATTATGAAAAGGAAATGACTATAATACAAAACCATTAAAGGTGTGTACCATATGAACCTATTGTACGGTACAAATTGTGCCACCTCATTGGCAATCGTAACATTTTTTAGTTTTTCGTAACTTTTTAGCAATATAATTCGTAACATTCTCTATGATTCGTAACTTTTATAAAAAATCGTAACTTTTATGAAAAAATCGTAATTTTTGTAGGGGAGTTATGATAGACACCTAAATAAGGGGTGTGTATTGCGACCTTTTCCCGAAGAAGGTTTTCTTGCAAGATCTCCAAACAACAAGCTAACAAGTCCTTATTTTAAATTGACGGCTTATGAGCTTATCATCGATGGACGTACAGTACTTCATTTCTTTTTCTACCTTTCAAATAGGGTCAGGTTACAACTCATCCCATGGGCAACAAGCTACTGTTATATGAGAATCAAAATTCCTATATAAATGATACAATAATAATACAAGAAACAAAATTCATGACTTCTCTCTTGCAATTGAAAAATAATTCTAGTACGAACTCCCACGAGCATGATAAAAGACAATTTCTAAGCAAATATCAACTCACAACCCAGTCGTAATCTCATAAACCAAAAAATTCAGTTCTCATAGTACAAGCTCCCACGAGCATGATATAAAACAAACTTCTTAAGCACATGTCATGAATTCACAGCCCAGTCGTAATCTCATAAATCAAATCAGCAATGAAACTCCAATTACCCATTTTTGCATTTCCAAATAAATCATGTAACCTTGTTTGATGAATACATCATCACTATCAGAGACTAAAGAAATTTGGGATTCCATGGGAGGTCAATGATGTACCAAATGCACCCAATACATACACTACCGTAAGGTACTGTCTTATTTTGAGGCACATTTTTTATGCCTAGTTTCTTTTGGCTTATTCTGTGCTAAAGGTGTAAGGGGTCCTTGATTTAGTTCAGAACTTCAGATCAAAATAGCTCACCTAAAATGTTGGTATATGTCTTTGTGAATTTCAAAAACAAAGTTTTCAATCTTTAAAAGAACAAGTTTTACAAGATATATACCAGGAGCACATTTTATTTCACTTTCCACTCAATTACCAGTAGGTTATGAGCACTGCCAATAAAAACCTTAGTGCCATACGGCACCTTGCGGTACTATTCAATGCAAGAAATTCAAAAATTCGGCTTTTTCCCGGGCAGTGATCAATGCAATAATTTTTCAGTACTTATGTTCATATTAATATACTGTCAATTATCTTTTTATGTGAAAAAAATTAAGGTATAAAAGAGTTTCTAAAATACCATAAGCATTTAGTAAAGACCGATGTTATATCGGTCAAGCGGGGTACCTTAAAAATCTTCTCCACTTGTAACCTAGCTCCCGAACCTAGAATGCTCCGTTTTTTATTATCCAAATCGTTTTTCAAAATTAGAGGCACGAAAGTCATTCAAGTTTTCAAAACAAATAGGTTTCTAAGGTAATAAATCAATTTCCAAAATAAAAACCCGGGTGGCGACTTTGGAAATCTTTACAAAACCAAAAATTTGCTGGCATGTCCACGAGTTCTCCTGATTGGAGGCGAAGGTGGTTGGTGGTGGGAATCGTGATGGTGATGAAGAACGAGATCTGTCTTTGTATCGAGAGAGAGAGAGAGAGAGAGAGAGAGAGAGAGAGAGAGAGAGAGAGAGAGAGAGAGAGAGAGAGATGAGGGGTATTGTGGGCAGTACACCTCCAAAATACCATGTATTCCGTACATGGAATTTTTATTTTGCTTGTCATGACTCGGTGATTTGGGAAGCCATGACCATGTTTTGGTAATATTTTGCCCCATCCACCACTGTTTGGTCATTCCCCCGAGAGAAATATGGGCTATACAAAACACTTTTCACTGCTGAGATGCATGCTCGAACACCACGTATGCGATACTTTATTTGCACCAAAAATTTTCTCTCCCCTTTACACACCTACACTCACAAATGTGTGGGCTCCACACACTAATACTTGTGTGCATAGAGCGCACACGCTTGTGAATGTGGATATGCAAGTGGGTGTGTAAATAGGTGTGGTACTCTTATCATTTTTTATGAAATATCCCTACCACCTTTGGATAAAAAAAGATCAATAATGTGACATCCACACACAACTAGCTATACCCCAATTACACCCACCAAAGTGGCGATCCTCGTGGGACAGGTGGGCCCCGCTGCTAACTCTTCCAAAAAAAAATTTAGTATCTCTCTCTCCCTCCCTCTCTCTCTCTCTCACTCTCTCTCTCTCTCTCCCCTCCCCTCATCTCTCTCTCCTCCATCGCCCCAATCTCCCTCCCTCCCCACCATCCATAAATTTGTGAATCGACATTGACAAAACCATTGAAATAGGCAAAATCGTTGTGTTGATGTCTTTAACTACACCAATATCACTGAAACCCTCTACGTCTCGACCCAAGTAGTCTTGGATGCAGAAAACCCGACAAACATTTCTCTCGACACATACATCACAAGAATTGGATCTTTAAATCTAATCAGAGGCCCAATCGGCTTAGAAACCCCTATAGAGGCAATTGTTACATTTATCTCAAACTGTGTTCCATCAGAGGTTACGTTGGAATCAATGTTGTGGAGGTCGATGTCGGAAAGAGCATTGGGTGGGGAGGTGGAGTTGGACAGAACGACGACAAGGCCGAAGCCGAGTTAATACTTCTACTTATGCCTCTCTCTCTCTCTCTCAAACTTTTAACCTAAATCTAGCCTCCTCCTTCCGGCCACCCTCCTTCCCCTCCCCTTGGTTCTACGGCGGCGAGAGGGGAGGGATCTATTCCCCTCCTTATCACTTCCTCTCTCCCTCTCTCTTTTTCATTTTTCCTTTGTGTTTTGACAAGTTTCGTGAGGTGATGGTGCGTGGCGGTTTCGTTGGCTATGTGCGTTGTCCTTCCATATTCTTCCCTTCTCCGGTGTCCGAATCTCCTTGCCACCGGTGTGATTGTTGGGTTTCACCGGTTTATGCCTAACGGTGAACGACTCTCATTTTTTGGGTCGGGGCGGTGGTTTTGGGTTTGGTGGTGGTGCGGCTCTAGTTCGGCACCGCGTCCGGCATCCTTTGATTTTCAGTTTGCTTCTTGTGTCTTTGGCGTGGACTGTTGAGTCTCTCTGGTTATTACCCAACGACTTTGATGCAGCGGCTTCTGGGTTTTCTTGGGCTCTGGGCAGTGGTGTTTGGACCGGACATGGCTGGCGTGATAGTGGCGGACGGCGCGGCATCATGGGTGGTGGTGGCATTGGTGTGTGGTTGTGTATGAGGGTTCTTTGGTGGCTTGGAGAGGGGCACTCGGGCTATCCTTGGAGCAGCAACAAGGGCTTGTTCCCGGGGTTTTGGCGATGGTGGTGGCAATGGCTTGTTTCTCTTCAGGTGGCCATGGTGCAGCGAGGGCGGCGGCGACGGTTGCGGTAGCGCCTTGTTGGTGGGTGGCTGTTTAGGGTTTCAAATGTTGGGTTTGACCCATTTTATCTGGTCATTATTGGGCCTTGGGTGCCTTTTATGTGCTTAATGTATATCTGGGTATTTTTTGACCCATGAGGTGTTGGGCTTTATGCCTTTTAGGTGGGGTTAACTCGATTGATTTCTTACCAATGTTGGTTTGGGTCTCGGATTGGGCTAACATTTGCTCTTTGAGCTGTTTTGCTGTTTCCTTGTTCTATTAGTCTTGTAACCCTCCCTAAAAGGTGGACAAAACCGTCATTCCTACTAGTTGAAACTGTGTGGATCCCGCCATACAATGATGTCATCTTTATCAAAAAGTGTATTGTAGAGATAAATATGACATTACTTTGTTTGGATTCCACTGTCTTTTAAGGAGGACGAACAAATTTGCACTCGCCGAAGCTTGGGCTGGTGGTGAATTGTTTTTTTTTTTTAGTCAAGTGGCTTTTTTTTTAGTCAATTGGCTGGGCCCACCCGTCCCACGTGGACCGCCAGGTAAGCGGGTGTGATTACCCCGTGGCTGGTTGTATGTTCCTGTATCACCTCCAAGAGTATTTTAAAATTCCGCGTTCGCGCCACTATAAATACCAATAAACTTCAAGTGCGTTTCATTTTCGGCCGATTCAATCAAATTGAAATCAGAGAGAGAGAGAGAGAGAGAGAGAGAGAGAGAGAGAGAGAGAGAGATGAAGAAGAGAGCGACGAGGAAGCCTTCAGCGGCGAACTTTCTGGTTTCGCCACCGCCTACGGCCAGCCCTAACCGATCGCCGAGCGAGTCACCGAGGAAGCAATTTGAATTCGAGTTAAATCTCGGTGCCTTCAACACTGTTGCCTCATCCTCGAAGAAGAGAAAGAAGAACGACGTAGAATCGAGCTCTGCGCGCATCCGGGATGTCGGATCGCCGGTGAATATGAAAAGCCTGAGTACGATAGCGGATCTCAAGGAAATGGCGTCTTCGCGCTTGGACTCCATCAAGAGCCAGCTGGATCGCTCGCATTCTGAAATAATCAAGGATCTCGAGGCTTCTCACTCCCGTCTCCACAAACGCTTCAAGGTCTCTCTCTTGAAAATTTTCCCCGGTGCTCTCTGATTGGCTTGGCTGTACTAGCACTAGATGATGTGTTCTGATTTCTGTCTCTTTCGAAATTATGCCTTGGTTTTCTCTGATTAGTTAGGCAATTTGGAATTACGTGATCTGCTCTGATTAGTAACAGACTGTCACTGTCTTTCTCACGCTCCTCTTACGCAAACATAAACTGTCTTCACGTGCTCGGTTTTTTTGCCTAATCTCTGCGTGGAATGGAGTTTTGTTTTTTCTCTGACCGCTGCGTGTGTGCTTCTGAGGCTGGATTTTGCGGTATATTTTGAAGTAGTTTCAGATATTAGAGTTTTGCGACAAATACTGTCGTAGATGTGTTCTGTTTATTTCTTCTAACCAATTCTGCATTGTAATATGGTTATATGACACCATTGTTAGGATTTTTAACGATTTGCTCTTTCCTTGTGATACATGATCTCTAGATACATTAAGCAAATGCATGTAGTTTGCTCATTGCATCTGATATTTGATTGCTTCGCTCTGTAGTTGTAATGTCGAGTTACTGAGATAGTACTCTGAGAGAGAGAGAGAGAGAGAGAGAGAGAGAGGCTCCAGCCGATGGTTTGGCATATGACACCACAAGGGGGGCACTGGCACCACTAGGGAACTCAGAGCTTGTTTACTAAGTTAGTACTTTGTGCCCTGGAGTTTGCTTCGCAATCATGTTAGCTCGGGGTTTTTAGCACTACATATGATGATCATGAGCTGAATTAGTCTACCTCGGTTTGGTTACTATTTGAATTCATCTAATAACCATGACTAAGTAGTTGCTATAGCTAAGAATTGAAATTTGGTAACCACTTGAGTCGGAAAAAGGAGATTGTCTTTTGTGGTTAAATTAGCTATGCTTCACGTGCTGCCTTTACATCCACCAAGCCATTTGTGGAGAAATGGAATGCCGAGATTATTGTTGACTGCAGATTATATTAAGATCTGTGTCATGCTGGATAACTTGATCTACGCTAGTTACGGCCTATCATGCCCGTGGTCTGGTGTAGTCACATGCTGAATTTGATGGAATTTTGGTGGTGGACTTCTGCCTGTCTTGCATGGGATTCTGCTAGTTAACTTCATTCTCATTGAGGAATCATGTACTAATAGTTTCCATGTAAAAATAACCAATTTACTCCTTATTCTATAGGAACTTGGTCGGAGTTGGGTAAAAATTAGCACTAATATTTTGGCGACCACATTTGGACACCAGATTTTGGGTACCATACTACCATGTGATGTGTCATCAAAGTGTTTGTAGAATGTGCTTTGTATGTCATGTAGCGTGGCACATTCTACTTCACGTGGTACCAAAATATGGTAACCATAGCATTGCTCAAAAACTAATACCAGACGTGTGGAGGGACAAAAAGACCGCTTTCATTAAAAAACACCAAAAACTATCCTCAGAAATCACCTCAGCATTGACTTTCCTCCAAAGAAAGGGCAGTCATGGGTCACAGTGGTTACTTATTTCGACAGCATCTTTACACTTCAGATGAAGTTATGCCTCTTATCAGAACTCCCAGTGACATCACTGTGGAATTAACCTGTCGTACTTGATTGGAAGACATTATTCATCCTGCAATATTTACAGATTCGTCGGTTGTTTTCTGCATTTACTTATGAATAGCAACGACAAAATGGTTTAGTTCCTTTATTTTAGGTACCTCTCTCTTTAATTCCATTCGTTTCATTTTGAGGTTAAACAATACCCCTTTAACTCCTTTCTTTTGTTATGTCCTCTTTCGAGCAAGAGGAAGGGCACAACATTTGGAAATGTGTTAGAAGTTTCAATTAGTGAAATCCTGCAAGCTTGCATTACCTGTAGGAAGCATGACATTGTGTCTTTGATCTTCATGAACTGATTTGTGGTCATGGTCATCTCTTTCTTGTTCTCTGTATCAACAATAGATTCAGACGCAAGCATGCCAGCAAGTGGTGGATGAAGCGGAGAAGGAGTATAAGAAAATATCAGAACGAATCACTGAAAGTAGAGAGGCAATGAAGGTGCTTTATACTCATTATTAAATAAACAGTGGAAAAAGAAAAGAAAGTTTGATTTGCTTGATAAGCCCCATTGCTAATTTCACCACTGTAAGCTGATGTTCTCTTTCCAGGCTTCATATTTGGAGTTCATGGCAGAAGCACAGGCCAGTGCCTCTCGTGGTATGTTTGTCGTTACTTGAGACTCTTAAGACTGCAAATGAGAATCAAACATGACAAGGGGAAAAAAATCTGTCTACAAATTGCTAATTACCATAGGATTCTTTTAATATATTTTCTTGGTTCTCGTTCTTTATTTTTAGTATGCAAAACATCCATTCCTGAGCTCTCACACTCATTTGAGAAAGCCCTTGATGTCCTCCGAAACCGCTATGGGATTTCATCAACTGCAATGTGATCTGCCTGTTGTGAGGCCAGGATTTCCAAGGTCAGTATACAGCACTTATCAAGGTTGATTAGTATTACGCTCAAGGTCATCTTTCCTGTAGTATATATCAAACACTGCAGTGCTTTATTAAGTTGTCTCTGTGTTGTGCCGACATATCTGACAGTTCCAATCCACCAAATTCTGTTTCGTGAAGTGCAGAAGGCATTGAAAGTATTATTCCCTTTAGAAATCCAGAGGATAATAATCTAGTGAAGTTCGGTAATTAAGGAAAAGAACCTGAAATTCATCAACCAATTGCCTAAAACATTAAAATGCAAAGAAACCAAATCAAAGATGTTGACAGACTTTACATCCGCCAGGTTTGGTGATTTGGTATTTTAGATTGTTTTCTTTTTTTTCTAAGATGCTTAAAGCCCGATAGATACATAGAGAGTTAAAGTTAACAAATTAGGTAGTGATATATTTTGACATATGATTGGTCTTTCCTACTAGTGGAAGCTGTATGGTGTCCAGACTCCAGAACGAACTTTTTCTAGCAGGAATACATAATCTGGGAGTACATTTTCATCCTTCACTTAGGCAATAGTTGATAAAACAAACTGCATAGGAGAATGGAGCACAAACTTGGAATCTAGTTCACTCGCTGAAATTTGTTGTTATAAAATTTGACTCTGCAAGATAGGGAGCTTCAACTATTGAACTAGGAGATATTTACCAGTTTTGGTAAAAAAATTGGCTCAGCACAAATTTTACTTTGCGTGGAACATGTGTATTTGTTAGCCTTTGTGGTTCAGAGTAGTATTTCAATTATTTTTAGTAGGGTATAAGCCATAGGGTCACAGCCTCCTTGCTTATTCTTATGTGCTGAGTGTCTTTTACAGACTTGGTACCATAACTAAAATCGATGCGAGCATTTTGAACATTACATGTGTTAAACTTCTATAGTGGACTTCAATGCTGAAATTTGATCTCCTTCCCACCTGGGATGCTCCAGCATCAAATGCTGCTCCTAAGTCATTACTGAACAGTATTATTGTTACATGATATTTGTTCTAGACAGTAGACTTCTACTTTGTTTTCATGTGCATGATATTGATCTGTTAGTCAGATGTCCATGCTTAACAAAATGTTCTCCTTTCTTTATGCAGCTTTGGTCATTTTTTTGTCTTCTGTGATTTTGAATGTCATTTGCATCTGTGAAACAAGATAAAATTGTGCAGTCCGGATTAGATATCCATGGGGTATATGTAATCTCACTGTTCTCACATAGTAAGATATACAATATCATTTGGTAATAAATTCTATAGGATTAATATATCCCTTCACATTAGTTGCGTCAAACAAACAAGTCCTCATGGTATTGTGATTTTTGACCTTTTCAAATTTTTTAAATTTATTTTTCTTTCATAAAACCAATCTGAATTTTGTAAAAGCATGACTACTACGTAGTTGGTGCATTTATGACTCATATGCTACACCTAAGAGTTTCCGCTACGATATTTTCGGTGTTACTAGACT
Organism: Vaccinium vitis-idaea; assembly: GCA_963854785.1. Classification (NCBI taxonomy): domain Eukaryota; kingdom Viridiplantae; phylum Streptophyta; class Magnoliopsida; order Ericales; family Ericaceae; genus Vaccinium; species Vaccinium vitis-idaea. The sequence goes on from OY978223.1 coordinate 13,125,817, forward strand.
ACAAGTTGTCAAATCGACAAGTCATTCTCCTCACATACATCAATTGATTTGACAACTTGTAGCCCAAGAACAAAAATACCAAAAATATCGTAGTGGAAACTCAGCTTATAATACCCATCAGTTAGGGTTTTCAGCTTTTGTTCCACGTCTCCTTATCAACAATTTGTTTGCAGGGTCCTATTCTTATATGCCATGGCTTTAAATGGAACTAAATTTGGGTCACTCATCTTGTGGTGACTTGTTTTTTTTTGTTAGGAATCCATGTGAAGGAAAAGATTCTGGGGATTGCATGAAGAAGCTGCTGTGCAATGTAATTAGACTGCTGCTTTTTCCAGTTCATTATATCTACTGTTACGATGCTTTCATTAAAAATGCAAAAGGTAGGAGTATCTACGTTGATAATAATCAGCTGCTACAATAATGTAGTATAACATTTTTTTCGCTTGTTTGTGCCACCCATTTATTCTGGTAGCCAGATAAGAAATTCTCGATCCGGAACCGAACCGAACATTCACGGATGGATCAACGGATGGTTCAGATTGGTCGGATTGGCGGATCGGATGATCCACTGGACAGCCCTAGTTTGTCGTATTGGCTTTTGTTATATCAATTCAAGTCAGAACCATAATGAACCAAACTAAAGGTTTATGGTTAGTTGAATAATGGAAAAGAGAACAATTCATATGAGTAAGTTGGCCCTGTTTGGTTTAGTTTTAATTTTAAACTTTTGTATTTTCGTTTTCTGAAAAACAGAAAAGTTGTTTAGGTTTTTTATTTTTGGGTCTAAAGAAAGTGTTTAGTGTACTGTTCGAAATTTGTACCTGGGGGATTTTTGCCAAAAAGATAAGTTTCGTGTTTGTAAAAACTCTTTTTTTTTTTTTTTTTCTTTTCCCAAAAGACAGTTTCGATCTTTGATACTCAAAAAACAAATAAGTTTAGCAAAATGAAAGAAATTACTTACACAACCGAGTAAATAAATTGAAAAGAATTTTAAAATAAAATACAACAATTGAAGTTAATTGGCAAGAATAAAAGGACAGCATTCCGTTACAGATTTTTGGAGCACTGCTCTCTTCCCTTTTATTGCCTTTGCTTCTGTCCGAATCCCCCTTTTTTACCATCCTGACTCCCCCTTGTACAACATAATGTGTAAACTCACAATATAAAAACAGAAAAAGTGGGGAGAATTAAAGAAAGAAAAAGAAAAAGAAAAAGAAAAAAAAAGGACAGTGGATAGAGTGAAAATGGAGGAAAGGACAAGACGTCACCGGGCCTATACTTTCCATCAACACATCAATTGTTATGCATATAGTTTGCCCATCTACAAACAGGGGTAGAAGAGAAATGAAACCGTTAGGGGGTGTGGGATACAGATTCAAAATTATATAATCTTTGGTCCAAAGTTCAGCAACTATGAACACATGGGAGATCAAGGTTCTTGTTCTCTGGAGTTTTTCGGCTCAGTTCGTCTTAGTGTTTTTCGCATCCTGCAAAAATTACACAAACAAGAAATGGCTAGTGATGCTCATCTCTACAATTTACTTTTTGGCGAACTGGGTTGCTCCATTTGCACTCGAACTCTTCTCTAACCAACAAGATTGCAGCAGATCATGTGGTCCTTGTCCTATTGCAATCAGTGGCGATTTTCTGGCATTTTGGGCAACCTTTCTTCTGCTCCACCTTGGTGGCCCTAGTAATATTGCCTCTCTTTCCCTTGACGAGAATGATATGTGGTTGAAGAAAGTAGTTGAGCTCGGCTCAAATGTCATCACGGCTACGCTAGTTTTTTCCCGAGCTACACCCAGCAACTTGCTCTTTCCTGCTTCATTTCTGGTGCTTCTTGTAGGAACAGTAAAGTATGCAGAGCGTACGCTCACCTTGTTCCGGGGTAGATCGGAGAGATGGGACTCCATAGCCGCACTAGTGGAGAACACAGACCTCTCGCAGGCAGAAAAGAATCTACCCACCGATGTACAAAGTGTGCTTGGTAAACCTTTCGATTATGACGACTTTGGTTCTACAGACCTGTCTGACAAGGAATTGTTGCAACTCGCTCTTTGCTTGTATGAAAACTTCAAGGGATTCATCGTAGGAGGAGTCAGTTACAAGCCTAGGCTGCGTAAGTTCACACGTGACTTCTTTCTCAAAGTATATTTCCTTGATGTTGTTAGGTTAGTCGAAATGGAGCTTAGCTTCATACATGAGGATCTCCATACCAAAGCTGCAGTAACACGCCCAATTATTGGGTACACAATACGTACGACGTCATTAATTTCAATCATTACAACATTTGTCTTATTCTATCTGCATGACAAGCATGGGATTTCAAAGATTGTTATCGGCATCACCTATGTCTTGCTTCTAGTGTCTGTACTCTTCAAAATCATCTCTTTTGTAATGGTTCTCTTGTCAGTATGGGGCGTCCATGCGCTCGGCTGCAACCCGTTGGAAGAATTTATTGCCAGAGCTATGGTCTTGAGGCGAAGGTGGTCAAACTCTTTGTCGCGGTGGAATTTGATTAGGTATTGTCTTTGTAATCCTCGAGACATCACCAACAAAATAATAGATCAACTGCCCATAAGGGCGATTCTAAAGGACTTCAAAATCGATCAAACGTTGACCTCACTACATTTCACGGATTTCTGCAATACAGGATTTTCAAATATCTATGTAAGCTATCAGAGGAAGCAGGAGAGAATGTAAGAACTGCAAAAGAGATGTGCTCAGCGAGGGGCAATTTGGCTGTCATGGAATTTAATTGCGAGAATCTAATCGGATGGAGTCGGTGGTCCGGTGGAGTTGACTACGCAAATAGCCTCATGCGGTGGCACATTGCTACTGATATCTTTTTTCGCACTAATCCAAATATGAACGATGTCGATAGTGCAAGACTGTCAGAGTACCTGTTATATCTTTTTCTCTGGAAGCCTAGTATCATAGCTCCAACTGCTGGTAATTGGGAACCGATTTTTCAGCATGCATATGCGGAGGCTAGGCAATTTTTTCACGAAAAATCAATAACAGACCCGACTCAAGCCTGTCAAGCGCTCCTATCTCATGTTATTGATTTTGACCCTGCTTTACTGAGTGGAGGTGCAAGCGAATCTGTGTGGAAAGATGCATGTAGACTTGCAAAGCAGCTAATTTCTAATTTTGAAGATCAACGCTGGTGGTATCTAATAAGGACAGTATGGATGGAACTACTGGTTTATGCTGCATTCAATTCTAAAGCGATTACCCACATTCGGCAGTTGGGAGAGGGAGGAGAGGCTCTTACTGTTGTATGGTTATTGATGAACCACTTGGGCCTGGGTAATAATTTCTCTGAAGCGCCGGTGCTGAATCCAGTGTAGACTTGCTTTATAAAAATTGTTTGTATTTAGTATCATAGATTTAAGTCCCTCCATGTTAGGTGTCAGGTGAGATATGTGAGTGCTCAATTGCGTGTTTATCTTCTGTCAGTGTTAAAAATTGTTTGCTTGAGTGTGTTTGTGAATGTCTCCCATTCAGTTTACGAATTTTGTTGCTCATTTTACAAAATTTTGTGGCTCGTTTCATGATTTCTTTTAGCAACACAGTCAGAGATTGAGATTTAGACTACAATTTCTGTATGAAAAGTGAAACCATATGAACTCATATTTTAGCAGCAGAATCAGAGAATACCAAACCCATTTAGTAAGGCAATGTTGTGTTGTTGGTTTGTTAACTCCATGTAAAGTGTTTGGGCCGTTCAAGTGCCTTTTGTCCAAAGTGTTACTCCAGGTTCTGCATAAATCATTTGTGGATCACCAACCAAACATCTCCCAACCGGAGTGTTGGCTGCTTGATTGAGTTAGATGGGTTTTCACTCATTCTAACCCAATTAATAAGTGGGTTGGGTCTGTTCTCCTTTTTTGTGGGTGGGTTTGAGTTTGGGCTCAAATTGCCACCGGCCCACAACTAATTAAGAGGAATTTTGGTCGGAACTTGGTGTATGACACGGTAATGAGGGCTATATTGATTTGGCAGTCAATTAATCAGTAGAGACTATACAAATGCTATATTGGGTTTAGAATAAAGCCCATTTCGAGCGAACACCTGCAGATCTTTTATCAATGCGGAAAAGGCTACAATACACGCCTCTTATTTGGGTGTACCATATGCACCTATTGTAAGGTCCAAATTGTGCCACCTCATTAGCAATCGTAACATTTTTTAGGTTTTCGTAACTTTTCAACAATATGATTCGTAACGTTTTCAATGATTCGTAATATTTTGGTGTGTCTAGTAACTTTTATAAAAAAAATCGTAACTTTTACAAAAAATTCGTAACTTTTATAGGGGTGTGTATCATACACACCCAAATAACGAGCCGAACCTAAGCCTCAATTTTAGGCTCGACTAGTAAATGACCTGAACCTGACAGTATTCGGCTCGGTTAGGCTCGTGAACATGGGGTATATATGTATTTGTCATAAGAATTTCGCAATAACCTTAAATGTATATAAACTTTTACAGGTACATATATAATGGAAATTTTATAAATTGTACATGTATAAACTTTTAAAAGTATTATAAAGTTAAATTTTAATATGATTTTATAATGTTTTATACATATAAACGTATTCATGTAGGAAATAAAATATTTGAAGTTCTAAACCAATATGAGAGCATAAATAACTAATATTTTTTTCTCGTTAAGGCTCGTGAAGAAGTTCGAGTTTGACTCATACCTAAGCAAGTTCGGCTCGTCAAAATTTCATTGAGCTCAAGCTCAATTCGGGTTCGTTTAAAAAACTTAATGAACGAACCTGAACTTTCTAAAGTTCGGTTCGATTCGGCTCGTTTGCAGCCCTAATTAGCAAGGAAAATAAAAGGAGAATACTATTTCTTAAGAGATTAGAACTTCTAATGAAGGAAAATGGGTCCATTTGAGGGTGAAAGGTGGGATAGGAATGGCAAGGGAATATAATCATATATCAACAAAAGGGCATATGGGGATCCCGTAGTGCGCCTCCGCACAACGGGATTGTAGGGCGGCCAAAACTACGTCGTTTTGTGTGTGTAAAGAGAACACCATTACTTAATCCCTCAAAACTATGTCATTTTTAAGGGGGTGTTTATTTTTTTCAAAATCAAATTTGATTTTGGATTTCTTCTATGCGTGGACATAAAAGTCACTTATTTTAGATTGGGGTTGGTTTGTTTTTTTATTTTAAGAGAAGAAGTTTTTCCATTTTGATTTTTGATTTCTTCTATACGTGGACATAAAAGTCACTTATTTTAGATTGAGGTTGGTTTGTTTTTTTATTTTAGGAGTTGAAGTTTTTCCACCTAAAACCTGGTTCTCAAAACAAAAAGTCTACAATTAAACACATTTTTAAACTTCTTAATTTTTGGGCTTCCTTCAATTTTGTAAAACTAATGCATGTTCAAGAAGAGAAGGGGTTACACTGTATAAGAATAAGGGTCAAGATATGTAAATTGCCAATTATGTTTAGAAATTCTAAATTATGCCACTTGTTATATTTAGGAGACTTCTCACAAAAACATACCTACAATAGTACCAGTGAATGTCTGTGCCTAAAAACACTTTGTAAAAATTTATTTCTATAAAATAGATGAATTTTATTAGCTAGTGTCGTCCTGTACAAATTTAAAGTCACAAACAATTTTCTAGATTTTTAAAAGGCCAACAAAAAAATAAAAATATTAATGTTAAACTTGACATAATCCCTGGAGAGAAAAAATGTTGTGATTCTAAACCTTTGCACAGCCAAAACGACGTAGTTTTGACCGCTCTACAACCCCGTAGTGCGGAGGTGCACTACGGGATCCCCGAATCCGGCATATGGTAGAGACATTCCATCCATGAGTTATTAACTTAACCAACCCATGCTTCTAAAGGGAAAGTCCACATTTGTTGTTGAAAAATTAGGATTCCCTAAAAATCCGTAAAAACCCTAATAGTATGAATGCGTAAAAACTCTATTTAAAAAAAACCCTATTTAAAAGGACTGTACAGATGATCTTGGTACTGATTTAAGATATGAAATGAATTCCTCTATCATATCGCTGTGGATACCTCTAAAAATTATTTTACTGTCTTTTTATTTTTCCTATGTGACATTGCACGAGGACTCTACTATGGTTAAAGTGTCCTACACAAATGATCCAAACTGTTGAATAATTTTTAAATATTCTTTTATTAGTGGCCCCATAAATAATTAGTTCAATTGGATACATGTAAGTAGGTGATCCAAACTTTCAATTTTCATTCCGATTCAGGATCCTAACTTCTGAATAAAATGCAGAGAGAAGTCGTTTTCATGGAATCGGATTGTGCTGATCATAAAACACAATAACCGATTATCCTAGGTTACATTTTGATTTTGTTTTTGATTTTTTGGAACCTTGCTTTTTTAGTTTTTGTTTTTGTTTTTTTTTTTTACGTGTGCTTTTTTATTTTCTACAACTTAATAGAAAGTGGACAACCAAGCTCGGGATCGGGCTTGGACAACCCAGACCTCAGGGCCAGTACTAACAAGCCTATGATCCTTAAACCTTCTTCGAGCTACAAAACAAACAGAAACTGCATGGCCCTTACGATATCTTTAATGAGCACAACAATAATGAAAATATAAAGATCAGTGCTTAGACATCAATTCATCAGATTCAAGCTGATGTAATACCTCGCCTAGACTATTAGTGTTTTTTGTTAGTTGTAACTAGTGTCGGATCCGACTGGAAAAAATATGTTGTGTATTGTATCAGACTAGGGTTCGAGACTCGGCAGAGGCGTTTGGGGTTTAGGGCTATAGATAGCTTCTAGACCCCTCTGGACTAACTCACTAACTTCCCCGTTAAAACTCCACTAATGTATTTGAATGGTAAAAAAAAAAAAAAACTCAGTATAATGTGCTATTGTTTGGGTATCGTAGTGCACTGGTGGATCTATATAGCACATGAAATCAATAACCCAAGCCAACAACAAAACGGCCATCCAGTGAAGTACTAATTCAGTTCTCATCCAAGATCGCAAAGAGAAAATGCGCAGATGTATAATATCCCATCTTTATCGAAAAATTGCCCTCCTTCCTCTCGTAACATAGAAGCCTTCTGGACTTCTCTCTTCCCATATCTTGACCTACGCATCCACCAGCGAGTATGTGAAGACAAGAGGACGGGATCAATTTAACAAGTTGCTTGATGCAAATGGGAAAGAGAGGGTGTATGGCCTACCTCGGATTCGAGGGTATCTTTCCTTGAGCCCTAAAATTGCTCTCGCTTCCACCACAAGATCTATAGAGAGTAGAAAACCATGACTCATGCTTTTAGAAGTGATTTGCAGAGAACTGCATGACTTCAATAACATGTATAACAAGTAGCATTTTGCATCTTCTGGGATCAGCAAGACGTTTGATATTCTATAATCATCTATTATACAAATAAAAAGGAATGGCAAAACTTTATAGGAACCGTTATAGGAGAGGGCCCCTGTGGTGGCAAGTCAATTTTGAGGTTACAGTCGTGTGTAAGAATATGATCTCTGTGGGTGGTAAAAGAACTGGTTTTTCGCTGAAGCCGAGGGATGTTAAATTCATGACCAAAGTCGAGGGAAGCTTAACTTAGATGAGCAATAATGCAATATCAATCCCCTCAGGTATACAGAAAGTGTCAGCTGCCCCTGATTTCCTCTTCACTTCCCAGTCTTCATCATCTTCATTTCTGTCGTAGTCATCATCCTCATTCACGTAAGGGGACGAAGAGTCCTGAATGCTTTTGGCTCGAGAGAGTGGGTTGGCAAAATGGCAAGCATGCTTACTTGGCTGAAGTGGGAGAATACCACGACCGCGTTGTCATGTACTGGGAGAGGAGGTTTCCATGGCTCCCAATCAATCCTCATGAATGTATATGTTCAGCTGCACCCTAGCGAAACTTAAATCAAATTCTGTTTGCCTACATCCAGAAAGCAAAATGATAATTTAGAGAGAGAGAGAGAGAGAGAGAGAGAGAGAGCATAGTGCACAAAGGACTGCAACAAGTTCTTATATGCTCGTATATGACGCTAAGCATTACAGAATGGTTCTTATATTCTGCATGCATGGCAGGACAGTACAGTTTTGCATTGTACACGCATCACAATCAGGGGCGGACGCAGGATTTATCATCAGCGGGGTCAAAAATCTATAGCATATACTCCTTCATTCAATTTTAATGGTCCCTCGAAAGTATGTTAATTTTTCAGATAAAAGTTTAAATTATTTCCGCACTTGATTTTCTGAATTTCTTTGTACTAAATTAAAGATCTCAATTAGTTCTTTAATTTGGTGAGAAAAATTTAAAAATTATGAACTGAATGAATACTTTATTTTTTATTTGAAAATTGCACATTTTTTCATAGGGATCTATCAAAATAGGACGAAGGGAGTACATTAGAATACTAAACGAAAAGAGATCTATTCAACCAAAAAGTAGTATGTCATATTACTTGCGGGAGAGAGAGAGAGAGAGAGAGAGAGAGAGAGAGAGAGAGAGAGAGAGAGAGAGAGAGAGAGGAGTTAAAGAATAATTGGAACACAAAAAAGAAAATTATATATGTGGTTGTGCTCCGCTTTATGATGGAACATAACATTCATTAAACGATCGAATATCCGAGAAGTCTTTAGGATAAAATTCAGCAAAGCTATTGATCAACTTTTTCTTGTCAAAACTTGCAAATGAGTTGGATGCATTAAGACATGCAACACAATTAAGCAACTCAGTGTTCACCTCATTAAAACGATTGTTAAGCTCTTGGAGTTGCATATCTATGACCGTGTATAAAGAGACCATTTATAAGGCAAAAGCAATGGGTGTAAAACAGAGAAATAATTGGGTGTGGATACCCCATCATAGAGAAAGTTAAAAAGTTCTGGGACCACCAAAAAAAGGAAAAGATTGGAGGTGATCCAGAAAAATTATTTGGGCATAGTTATATTTATTTTTTTGTTACTTAGGGAAAGATTAGAAAATAATCTATAGCGCATGGGGGCAAAATTACCAAAATACCCAAGAGAACATGAAGTATATTTAAGGGTCGAGTTTGAAATTTTGGAATGTTTGGTTATAGTTTTAGGATTTAAGTTCCCTAGAACCATATAGAAGTATGATGACTCGTATAGATTTATCTAGAATATTGTACATAATTTTAGACTTGTATAGATGATGGAAGAGACTTCTAGAGAATTTCTAGACTTCTCCCTTGGTGTGTATAAATAGGTGAGGGCCTCATTTGCTCAAACCACATTGAAAGCTTTGTACTCTCAAGTTCACTTACGAAAAGCTCTTACTCTCTCTAAGTCTCTTTCTTATTAATAGATACTAGTATTTGTTTTTGAAAGTGTAATTTACCTATTTATATTTTGCTCATTAAGATTTTGAAAAAGACCTCCTTTCGGTTTTTATTTAAGCCTCTAAAAAGTTAGGGCCGGCTTCGTATCTATTGACCGTTGGCTGGGAAAACTTACGGTGACGGTGCTACCGACGACGAAAAACTTTTTGATTACAATAGAGCAAACCAGGAGGTAAATTCTAGAATTCTACTCATAGTGTTAGAATTCTACTCTAGTGCGCTTCTATGTCGGTTGTGGCAAATTTAACTTTGCAGTTTTTTTTGTTAGATTGCTAAAATTCTAAACCATAGATGTTTTGTCAAGGAGTCCGAAGTTGAAGAAATGGAAAGTTTGGATAAAGAGATTGAAGAATTAAATGTTGCCTTCTCACCTTCTATTTCAAATGGCATTTGCTTTTAATTTAATAGTTTGAAATTTCAAGTGTGGTTCCTTTTTTTGTTATATTGTCTACAGAGAGAACTAGAACATGGTGAAGCTAATTCGAAGAACTTGAAGTCTAAAAAAACTGCTAGATTGCAAAAGTTGCTGATCGATGACACCACTCAAGAGATACGGGATAAAGAGAGGGACAAGGGGAATTTTTTTTTGAATGTACTAGCGCTGGGTACTTCAAGGACCAACTACCTTGATCCTAGGATCTATGTAGCTTGGAGCAAAACCTTTGGGCTGACATTCGGAAGGTAAAATATAAATTTAAGTTTGAGTTTCATAAGTGTTTTTAAACAAAAGTTTTCTCTGCAAACTTTTAACAAGTCTTAACTAGAAAAAATTTCTTGGGCACTGGACGAGGAAGTTGGCTTCACTTTATGAGGACTCTCTCCCCCTCTCTCAACAGACCACTTGCATGTACAAATTAAATAGTAGATGTGAAGACGACTTAACTCAATTTTTGTTGCACTAAGAGACCTATATAGGAAGAACGTGATAGTTGCCTATTTCAGTCTACTCTTTGATATGAGAACTGAATATAAACATTGTCATACTCTTTGCATTAAAAATACTCTAAGATCACAGTTTGGACATAGAATCTACTACCAGCCTAGCATGACACTGTTTATATTCAATTCTCGTATCAAAGAGTAGACTAAAATAGGTAGCTATCACGTTCTTCCTACATAACTCTCTTAGTGCAACAAAAATTGAGCTAAGTCTTCACATCTGTTGTTTGATTTGTACGTGTAAGTGGGCGTGTGGAGAGAGGGAGAGAGAGGCCTCGGAATGTGAAGCAAGCTTCCTTGTCCAGTGCCCAAGCAAATTTTTCCAGTTGAGACTTGTTGAAAATCTGCAGAGAAAACTTAAATTTAAAAACACTTATAAGAGAAATTCAAACTTAAATTCAAATTTTACCTTCCGAATTCAACCCGATAGGTTTTACTCCAAGCTATTGAGATCCTAGGATCAAGGTAGTTGGTACTTGAAGTACCTAGCGCTAGTACATTTGAATTTTTTTCTCCTTGTCTCTCTCTTTATCCCGTATCCTTTGAATGGTGTCATCGATCGGCAACCTTTGCAATTTGGCAGGTTTTTTAAAGTTCAGGTTCTTCAAATTAGCTTCACCATGTTCTAGTTATTTCTGTAGACAATATAACAAAAAAAGGAACCACACTTGAAATTTCAAACTATAATATTAAAAGCAAATGCTCTTTGAAATGGAAGGGGAGAAGACAACCTTTAATTCTTTGATCTCTTTATCCAAACTTTTCATTTCTTCAACTTCGGACTCCTTACAAAATGTCAACGATTTAGAATTTTAGCAACCTAACAAAAAAGACAGCAAAATTAAATTTGTCACAACAGACACACAAGCGTACTAGAGTAGAATTCTAACACTATGAGTAGAATTCTAGAATTTACCTTCTGGTTTGATCTCTTGTAATCAAGAAGTTTTTCGTTGTCAGTAGCACCGCGGCCGTAAGTTTTCCCAGCCAACGGTCAAAAGACACAACGATAAGCCCCGAATATTGTAGATATCCAAGCTTATCAAGTTCATTTTGTTCACACATACACACGTTTTAGCGCCTTATATGATGGATGTTGCGCGAAGTGTGCTTTTGCAAGCTTCAGGTCAAACCACAACATAAGGCTCATTTGAAGCGCTTTGGGACACATCCCGAGAATCCAAGAGCTAAGGAGCGAAGATTTGGCTAAGGATCAAGAAGTCCAAAGGTCACAAGGTCAAACCGGAAGACTAAAGCCTTGACCAAGACTCACAAAGACTCCCGGTGAATCCGGGAGTAAACAGCATGCACGAGACCAAGGATCACCACCCTCGAGGGCCACACGACGTATTCAAGTGCTTTGGAAGAAGCCCGGAAGAACGCAAGGCAATGGGAGTGATCAAAAGAAGCAAGGACCAGTCAAGGGGAGAGTGGATCGATCTACTCATCAATGTGGATCGATCCAAGAAGCCAAATTCCTCCATCAAACACCTTTGGATCGATCCAAGGAACTTGTGGATTGATCCACTGCAGTTCAAGAAACCATCAGAAAACTCTGGATCGATCCAGAGTTTGAGTGGATCGATGACTTCAGATCAACAGCCCATCAAAGCCTTCTGGATCGATCCACTATAGTCCGGGCAGCATTTTCAAGTCACTTTTTGGACTTCTATTAATGGCAAGTTTTGAGCTCTTGTGAGAGCATTTTGTAAAAGTTTATTAGAGAGAGAAAGAGTAGAATATAGGCTCTCTCCTCTCTCCTTCTCACACACTTTTCATTTTCTTACTTTAAGTCTTTTTTGCTCCTCCCTCTCTCCTCCATTGGAGAGAGCTCAAGGTCTCTCTCTTTAGAAATCTCACGTAAGCTTTCATTTCCCGTTATTTTACCGTGTATTAAACTTGTTCCTCTTGTTTAGATCGTTCAATATATCTAGTTTATTTTCGTTTTCATCTAGTTTTTAGTGTTTGTGATTTTCTAGCTATTTTCTTAGTAAATCCAAGTTGTTAGTAGTTGTTTGCTGATTTCTCAAGTTTTAAAGTTATAGGCAAACCTAAGATAAGGATTAAAAGTTAGTTTTTAAGTTTATTAAGCATATTTTTAGTTTACTTCAAATTCATAGGGTTGTTTTCTAGCATAATGAGTGAGTAGTCTACGTAGGCTTAGTCATGGGGTGATTAACACTCCATGACTCGGGTTTAATCCGTCCATATCGTTAAAAAGCATACACCTCTTGTTTTATCAAAGATTTGGGGTTCCATTTTTATGTATCAAAGTTTGGGTTTGTTAACCCCTTTGATCCCACGTAGCCAAGGGTTTCACCACTTGGAACGTGGGATGCTTTGGGCGATGTCAATTCAATCTTTTGCAAAATGACCTGAAAACCCCTAATCTTTGTTAAGCACATTTTCTAGTAAAAGGGTTTAAACTCTAAATCTTCCGTTCGAGGGAATTTGACGATACCCCGAGCCGGTTATCAAGAGGGGACGGATTAACCAGAGCTATGGCTGTTAAATACTTCTAGACTTTGCCTTAGTTTAATTAAGTCATTTTTTTAATTTTCCGAGTCATTCTTGAAGTCGAGAGAATTCCACCAAACAAACTTCAAAATCTCAGTTTGCCGCTTTAAGGCTAAAACCCTCATTCGCGAAACAATCATCAGGCTCGGTGCATTTGGTCTCTGTGGATTCGACCTAGTCTTATTGGTTTTAATGCTACCGCCGGCCTAACCCTACGCTTGGGGAAACATCATTTGTCAAACAATCTAAGGTCGCAAGCACACAACCATTTTAATGGGAACAAATAAAGAGAATGGAAAAGGTAGATTTTTGCCGCTTACCGTATATTGAAAAGTGAGAGATGCCTTAAAAGTCCAAAAGACTTTTGCTGTGAGGCCAGTGTGACAGCCCATGACCCACCTGGATGCAACGGAGTTCTATGATATAAGAGAATAGATCATGCCCTAACTTGCACAAGGTCTTTTAAAGCCGTGCAGGTGTCAAAGCTCGTTGGTACTTCACAGTTAAGCGTGCTCACCCTGGAGCAATCCAAGGATGGGTGACTTACTGGGAAGTTCATGGAGCTTGGGCGGCCAAAGCGGACAACATTGTGCAAGGCGGGGCCGGGTCGTTACAGCCAAACATGAAGGTCTTCAAATAAGCATTTAGTATACTGATATTCAAATCATCAAAAAGATTATCATCACCCATTTGGCTATTTCGTAATTCCTGAAATGGCTGCCTACGCGATGATCTGGAACTACCAATTACTTTTGGCGCCGAACCGAGTCTTTGATAAGGACATGATATAGGGGCCATCATGCAAATAGGACACAAACTAATTACTTAATGCCAAGAGGAAAAATCACCCCACGTTCCAAAATGTCCCCACTAGCCCATGAAAGTACCTAAGCCCCCAAAGGCTTATAAAAATGCCTAAACCTCCAAAACCATACGAAAGTACCAAAACCTCCAAAACCTTATGAAAGTGTCTAAACTTCTAAAACCCTATGAAACCGTATGATACCCTAAGTGCATGAACCCACTATACCATACCCCAAAGAGCCTAAAACCCCTAAAATTGAACCTCAAAATTGAATCCACTCCCAAAATTGAAGAGAGAGAAATCAATATTGTCCATGTGATCCATTAATACCCGCGCATGTGAGAGAGAGAGTGAGAGAGAGAGTGAGAGAGAAGTCTTGATATCCCTTCAAAATATCCACCCCCACCGACTATTTTGACCAAAATGCCTGGGCTTCCTTTTTTCTCGACGAAGTGCATGAAGGCGCTAAAAAAGGGTTCATTAAGGGTATTTTTGTCTAGTATTTTCCTTAAGTCCTCAAAAACTTCTAATTCATGTATTAGAGGCCTTGAAATAAGTTAGGCTAAACAAAACCCATTAAAGGTCCCAAACTTGGCCTTTTGGCCAATTGTCCGTAATTTCAATTAATGAAGCCTTGCTATCTTATGAGACAAAAAAAACTCATTATACCTTTAAGCTATTCCCACCTATAACTACTACATTTTTAATCTTGATCCAGCAACAACCAATTGTAATAGGCTTATCCTTATCCTGCAATACACCAACAAATTAATTAAGTCACTCAAGAGAAAAAAAAAATATAACCATTATTTACGCACAACCAACCTTTTTTTATTTTCTAGCCTAAGAGCCAGAGTCACAATTAGAAAGGCTGCAAGCGTTGTTTGCCGATTTGTTCCTTCCTTAAAAAAATGATCAGAAAGGGGTTTGATCCGATCAATTTTTCACATTTTAAACATATTGAAGGGTTCTGATCGTCAAAATTTGATAGAGAAAGGTGAGTCCCACACTTGAGTAAAGTGTTGGATCCCTCATAGGAAGGGGCCTCATATATATAAGGGACTCCCATTTCCCGATTGAATTTTGATGATCCGAACCGTTCAATGTGTTTAAAACGTGTTTCTAAAGGTTCCCGTAAGGAATAACAGAAAAAAGACCAGGAAGGGTTTGATTCAAGCAGTTTTTCATAAAACTATATGTGTACACATTTATGAAAAGTTGCTCAGATCAAGCCATTCCCAGTCTTTTTTTTTTTTGGTGATTTCTCACGAGGACCCTTAAAAAACACTTTTTAAACACATTGAACGGTTCGGATCATCGAGATATAGCCGGGAACTATGAGGTCTGTATTTTAACAAAATGAGGGATCCCTCATAAGATCGCTACTATATATAAACACACACATACATATATGAAATACAGGGCAATATTGGGTTTGAATTTGGGGATAAAATCATAACTCCAAAAAAGGGATAGGATGGTAATATAAGTCCAGGTGAGTTGGGAGATGATTATTTAAGTGCCCCATTTTATTTTATTTTTTTTGTCTTCTTCTTTACTTATTGTTAGCCCAATAGACTATTATCAATAAAAGAACACTAATTAATTTACTATATTGCTGGATAACTTGAATGGTGCCAAATGGGAGCTCATACTCAGGTTAAGTTTTCATTGATATTTTCGGTATTTTCACCAGTTTGAATGTGAGTGCGAGAATACCCAATATATCAAAAATATTTTTAATGGAAACTTCAAGGCCCTTTTAGAACATCTCCTACCCATCTCCAAAAACTTCATTTTGCACCTGTGCCATCTCCAACCCATCTTCATTGGGGTCTCCAAAGGATTAAAATCACCATTTTCATCTAGTTTGGGTTTGACTATGAAAAAAATTGCATCCTGATTCAGATAGGATAGTTAAAATAAGACAATAAGAAAATAGTAAGACCAGTGGCGGCTCCAGAAATTTTTAACGGGTGTTCAAGAATTAATTTAACCCTACTAGTTCTATGAATTACTCATATAACTAAAAAAATCAATATACTAGTGTGTATAATGCAACCAAAAAATACATAAAATATTACAGTTGTTCATGGAAAATTTCATAGTTTGAGCCAAGCAAGATCAAAGGGGAGCATAAAGACACCATTTTTTTTTATAAAAAGGAAAATTACATGGCGAATATATAGTTATGGAGATAAGGGTTGATTGTCGTTCTGAGAGAAGTTGCATGATAACGATTGTGAATAATCAGGATTTTCCTCTCTATATTTGTCATTAAGATGTGTACCTTATTTTGAGCTAATGTATAAGTGTTAAATGTGAATAATCAGGATTGTTCGGTGCTTTCTTCAAAGAATAGGACTGAGCATTCAACCAAAAGTTGAGATAAAATAACTACGTGTAATCTAACAACAAAATTTTAAAAATTACGGTTTTTCAATTGATCACATTTTCTTATATGTGGAGCCGCCTAATATAGGCTGTAATTCGAGGGTTTTTTTTCCTCTTAACGAAAGTCAACATTGTTAGTTATAGCTAATGAGATTTGAACACCTATCAATTATCAAATGTACAAGAGTACATGGTGCCTACCACTTTACTTGCCTGTAATTTGGGGTGTTCAAAGTGGATTAATTTGTGGGTTAATTTTTTAGATGGATGGTAATTTAAATTTGGACAGGGTGTTCGTCCATACTTTAACTGGGTGTTCATCCATATTTGAACTGATGTTCAAACAATGAACTTTCCTAAAATTGTACATTTATTATATATAAAACAAATTTGCTTGGGTGGTCATGTGACCATCCTTGGCTAGCTGTAGAGCCGCCAGTGAGTAAGACAATAAGATGGGAAAATCGAATAGGCCTTGGAGTTTGTTCCACAAAATTGACTTATTCTTAAAATTGATTTATTGCGCTTTACGAGACTTGTCATTATCTCTCAATACATCTACCCAAAAAATTGAGTTAAGCCAACTCCTAATTTAAGTTGGTTTCTAGAACAACCCTCTTAAGTAAGTTTTGAAAAATACTACTCCCTCCATCCCGAAAATGTCTATCCTACTTTTAAATTTCAACATATTATGTACAATACACAATGGTACCCAAAACTTGTAACTTTCAAGTCTGTCCTTCATTAGTTGACTCTAATAAAATAGGAGTTAATCAACTTTTGAATTTAAATTATTTTCTGGAAAGCGAAAGCTCTTGTTGCCAATGTAATTAGAGTATTTTTTCAAAATTTTAGAGCGCACTTTAAACTTTTTAATTATTTTTCTTTTGGTCTCATTGTTTTGATTGTTAAAAGCATCTCAAGGACAAAAATGAAATT
The DNA here is from genome assembly GCA_963854785.1 of Vaccinium vitis-idaea. Lineage (NCBI taxonomy): Eukaryota > Viridiplantae > Streptophyta > Magnoliopsida > Ericales > Ericaceae > Vaccinium > Vaccinium vitis-idaea. Next base: position 13,142,784 of record OY978223.1, read on the forward strand.
TTATCGACTTTTCTTTGTTGAACATTTTAAATTGACCCTATATTTTGGGACAGTAAAAAAAGGAAAGTAAGACAATCTTTTTGGGATGAATGGAGTACCATAAAAAAACATTGTTAGAAAGTCTAACTTGAACATGTTTTTTTAGAGACTCGTAATTTTTCCAAAGACTCAATGAACATTAGTATAAACCAATCCAAACCAAACCGAGCCTTATGTCCCAATCAATTGGGGTCGGCTACATGAATCATTCTCTGAGCTCTGTCAAGAGTTGTTTGCTCACTTAAACCTAATAGACTCAAATATTTGCGCACTACCGCATCTAGAGTCAGTTTGGGTCTTCCCCTCCCTGGAGCGTTTCTATCCAAAGCTATCCTATCCGCTCTCTTAACTATAGCATCTGCTGGTCTACGGTAGACATGCCCAAACCACCTTAGCCTATTCTCTCTCAACTTTTCCTCTATAGGTGCTACACCTACCATCTCGCGGACTGTTTCATTTCTAATCCTGTCTCGTCTAGTCTTACCACACATTCACCTCAACATTCTCATTTCCACAACACTTATCTTGTTCACCTGTTGTTTCTTAATAGGCCAGCATTCTGTCCCGTAAAGCATCGTTGGTCTTATAGCAGTCCTATAGAATTTTTCCTTCAATTTTGTGGGTACCCTCTTGTCACACAATACACCAGTAGCGCTTCTCCATTTGAGCCATCCCACTTGGATTCTATGAGTCACATCATCTGCAATATCTACATGTTGACTAATAACAGAGCCTAAATACTTAAAATGGTCTCTCTTTGGTATCTCCTGATCCCGAATCATCACTCTTTCTTCATACGCACTTCTGGTATCACTAAACTTGCAAACCATGTACTCCGTTTTACTCCTACTTATCTGAAAGCCCTTAGACTCCAATGCTTCCCGCCACATTTGTAATTTAGTGTTAACACCACTAGCAGTTTCATCTACAAGGACAATATTGTCTACAAATAGCATACACCATGGAATATCCTCCTGAATCTGCTTAGTCAATTCATCCATAACTAACGCGAAAAGGTACGGGCACAAGGCTGACCTTGGTGCAAACCTACGGTGATGGGAAATTCACTCGTTTCCCTTGCTGGTGATCTAATGGCAGTGACAACACCTTCATACATGTCTCTAACCACATCAATATACCCTTTGGTCACTCTCTTTCTCTCCAAAACCCACCATATAATGTCTCTAGGCACCCTATCATAAGCCTTTTCGAGGTCTATGAAAACCATATGAAGATCTTTCTTCGTTGACCTGTATTTTTCCACCAACCTCCTTAGTAGATAGATAGCTTCCATGGTCGATCTTCCATGCATGAACCCAAACTGTTTCTCCGACACCATAGTCAACATCCTCAATCGATGCTCAATAACTCTCTCCCACAACTTCATCGTATGACTAATCAGCTTAATACCCCTATAGTTGTTGCAACTTTGAGTATCCCCTTTTATTCTTGTAGATAGGTACTAAGGTGCTCCTCCTCCATTCGTCGGGCATTCTCCTAGATAAAATAATCTTGTTGAACAATTTTGTCAACCAAGTCACCCCCAAGTCACCTAGGCTTCTCCAAACTTCAATGGGGATACCATCTGGCCCTAAGGCCCGACCCGGTTTCATCCTCTTCAGTCTTCAAGGCCTTAGCCACTTCAGACTTTTGTATCCTCCGATAGAACTCGTATTCTATTTTCTCGCTAGGGGCAGCAGTTCCCTCCTTGCCAAAGCTTCCTTCATGTTTCTCGTTTAACAACTTCTCAAAATAAATCTTCCATCTATCCTTGATCTCCTCATCTTTCACCAACACCACTGAATCACTATCTTTTATACACCTAACTTGGGAGAAGTCTCTAGGCTTCCTTTCTCTCAGCTTCGCGAGTTTATAGATATTCTTTTCTCCATCTCTACTATCAAGTCTAGCGTAGAAATCCTCATAGGCTCTCATCTTAGCCTCCCTAACGGCTTTCTTAGCCTCCTTACTAGCCTACTTGTACCTCTGAAAATTTTCCACATTCCGGTCCTTTTGCCACTTTTTAAAGCATTCCTTCTTGGCTTTTACCATGGTTTGAACCTCGTCATTCCACCACCATGTCTCCTTAGATAATGGATCTTTCCCCTTTGATTCCCCAAGAACTTTTTTCAATATTCTTCTAATTCCGTCCACCATTGTATTCCACATAATATCACTATCGCCTTCCATACTCCATTCCATTTCTTTGGACATTCGTTCCTTGAACACCTCTAGTTTCTCCCCTCGTAAGGACCACCGTTTAGTCCGTGGGCTTCTAATTTCCTTTCTCTGTCTATTATTCCCCTTGAGACCAATATCTAACACCAAAAGTCTATGTTGTGCCACTAGACACTCTTCGGGGATGACCTTACAATCTTTACATAACAAGCGATCTGTGCCTCTAGCAAGAAAGTAGTATTTTTGGCTTCTATTGGTTCCGCTCTTAAAGGTAATTAGATGTTCCTCACGCTTCTTATAGAGAGTATTTCCAACTATAAGGTCACAAGCTACCGCGAAATCCAAAATCCTCTTATCCCCTTCATTAAGGTCTCCAAATCCAAATCCACCATGTACTTTCTCATATCCTTGCTTCTGCACTCTAACGTGGCCATTGAAATCACCTCCTATAAATAGCTTCTCTCCAAAAGGTATCCCTTGAACCACCTCATCCATCTATTCCCAAAATGCTCTTTGGTAAGATCATCCAAGCCTACTTGGGGCGCGTACACACTAATGATATTAACTATGCTCTCTCCAATCACAAGCGTAACGAGAATAATCCGATCTCCTTTCCTCGTGACTGTGACTACCGAATTCGTAAGGTGCTTATCTACCATGATACCTACCACATTTCTATGTCTATCCTTACCAGTATAGTATAGCTTATAACCTGCGTCGTCTATCTCTCTAGCCTTCTCCCCTACCCACTTAGTCTCCTGAAGGCAAGCTATTCTAATCCTCCTCCTAATCATGACATCAACTAGCTCCCTAGTCTTACCCGTTAAAGTCCCTATATTTCAACTACCTAAGCGGATCCTATAGTCTTGGGCTAACTTCTTTACGCGCGCTCGTCCAGGCACGCTTGGGAACCCTGGCTCACTTATCGCCACACCCGGGCGCCGGTGCGGCCCCCCTTGCCCATTTTTCGAAGCACCCGAAGGCAGGCACAACACGCCGCTTAAAGGGAACGCCCTGGCATGTCTCGTAGTCGGATTAAGATTCATGTCATACAGTTCTGACGGGTCTTTTTACGTGCTGGCTATCAGCTACCTAACGCACAACCCTCCTCCATTATCCGGGCTTGGGACCGGCTAGGTCTAAAGATAAGACTCTAAAAAACGTTCCAAGTGGAGTTGTCGGGACAAAAAGAAATAAAAGTAGCTGAGTTTAACTATGATAGACCTCTATAATAAAACCTACACTTGAAATAATTTTTCAAACTCGCTAAGGTCAATCGATCCTACTATATAAACAATAAAAAAAAAAAAAGCACTGTCTATCATAGCTTGCTGCTAAAACATCATTAATGGGTTCCTTCTTCTATTCTTTATTTTTTATTTTTTTTCTCATTTTTTAAGTAGCTTGCTCCTTCGAATTTGATGAATTTCCAACGACTCCAAGCTTCTAACAGAAATGGGAAAACATTGGAAAAAATATAAGTGGCATCCTTGTTTTTATTGCCCGACGATGGGATGTTGGGCATAATTTTTTTTAGTAGGTACCGTAACATGAAATATCAACAATGCTACAACCATATTCACTTTACATATTAATTTACGAGAAAAACTCGGGTGCTGGTTGGGCACCATGTGGTGGCACCCGACGTTCATCTAAGCTGCCCAAAAGTGTTTTGGATGGTCCGGAATTTAGAGAGAGATGGAGAGAGAGAGAGGCCGTCCAAAACACTTTTCACCGCCGAGATGCATGTTCGGACACTATTTGTGCGGTACTTTATTTGCACCAAAATTTTTCTCTCCCCTTTACACACTTACCTTCACAAGTGTGCAAGACTGCAAGCTCTACACACTAATACATGTGTGCGTGGAGCCCACACACTTGTGAGTATGGATATGCAAGTGGGTGTGTAAATACTAAATAGGCGTGGTACTCCGATCATTTTCATGAAATATCCCTCCCACCTTTGGATAAAAAAAAGAACAATAATGTCTACATCCACACACAACTAACTACACCCCAATCACACCCGCGGAGGCCTAATTGGCTTAGAAACCCCTACAAAGGCAACTGTTACATTTATCTCAAACTGGGTTCCATTGAATTCGATCCAATCGTGAATGTTTTGATGTAGAACAAGTGGTGGCCCAATTCTATGATCCATTGGACCGGTCAAAGCCTAGGAGGCCCAAACAACTTCTAATTGAAAATTGCCAATTTCGGCAATTTATCGACGAGCCCGGAATAAGCCCAAGCTTGGTGGGCTGAAGCAGAATCGCATTGCGGTCAGTACTCACCACCCCAAGTTCGTGACTGATGGAGGATTTCGGTCAAATTCATTCGTTTAGGCTTTCAATTAGTAATTTTGCTATTTTATGTAATAATTAGGTTACAAATTACTCTTAGCGTGTAATTCCCTTTTCGTTGTTTCCAATTGGGAATATCTTATTTTTCTTTCTAGTTTTCAATTTTGGGAGTTGCCCCAATTTTCGGGATATTTTATTTTTTAGTAAGTTTTTGCTAGGGTTTGCTAGTTTTCCCTATAAAAGGGCATGTAACCTCTATTATTTGGGACCTCTTATTCAATAAACAACTCTGAGTTAAATCTCTTTCTTCTTGTGGATTCAAGAACCCTCGAGGACTCGAGACCTATCATCGTTTGGAATAGTACTCTAACTATTCTCTTATGAATTCCGTTGTGTCAGTTCTGACCGTAACGCGGTGGAGGTTACGTTGATTCGATATTGTTGAGTCGATGCCAGAGAGGGCATTGGGTGGGGAGGTGGAGTTGGAGAGAACGACGACAAGGCCGAAGCCAGGGCTGATGGAGAGTTGGGTTTTTTCTTTTATCAAAAAAGCTACCCACAACAAATCTACATGACACAACTTATGTGAGAGTGTTGTGTGAATTTGTTGTGTGTAGCATTGTTTGAGTTAAGTGGCAGGGCCCACCCGTCTCACGTGGACCCCTAGGTAAGCGGGTGTGGCTGGTTGTATGTGCCTGCATCACCTCCTAGAGTATTTTAAGTGGTGATACATACACACCCTTGTGCTTACACCCTCTCACACTCTGCCTATGTGGCACGTGAGCCCCTTGTGGGCCCCGCCCCTTAACCTTAAAAAAAAAACCAAAAATCAATCCCTCTCTCTCTGTGCCCCCAACCCCCAAAGGCCAAAACCCAAACTCTTCTCCACCTCTTCCCCCACCCACCGTCACCGGTCTTCCACCATCGCCAACCCCCAGAGTTTGACGGCTCTCCCTTCAAACATGGAACAATATTCCCCTATTGATGTTGCTCCGCCGCCTCCAACGGCGGTCCCACCGCAGTGATAGTATATTTCGGTGTGTCCAGCAATGGATCAGATGATAAAATCTCACTGGCTGTGTTTGGTTAGATAGTATAGTTTAGTTTTGATGATGTCAGCAGGTGTACTGAGTGGAAAGAGATAGAGAGAGAAATGAGGAAAATGATGATGTCATCAAAACTAAAACTAAAACTAAAACTAAACAGAAGAACGAACAAGGCCACTATTTTCTTCGTTGTCTTCATCAATAGATGCCATGTTCAGCCTAGTTGAACAGGACCCCGCGTCATATTTACTAATATTATGCTAACTGATTGAACAGGACCCAGTGTCCAGGTTGGGTTTTTTTTTGGAGCCTGTCTTGTGGTGGGGCCAATCGCCACGTGGCATGCCTGATAACGCGACACGTGGAGGGTGTGGTTTGGGGTGTGTCCTAAGGATGTGTATGTAGACTTATTGTATTTTAAAATTCCGCGCTGGCGCCACTATAAATACCAATAAACTTCAACTGCGTTTCATTTTCGGCCGATTCAATCTAATTGAAATCACAGAGAGAGAGAGAGAGAGAGAGTGAGAGATGAAGAAGAGAGCGACGAGGAAGCCTTCAGCGGCGAACTTTCTGGTTTCGCCACCGCCTACGGCCAGCCCCAACCGATCGCCGAGCGAGTCACCGAGGAAGCAATTTGAATTCGAGTTAAATCTCGGTGCCTTCAACACTGTTGCCTCATCCTCGAAGAAGAGGAAGAAGAACGACGTAGAATCGAGCTCTGCGCGCGTCCAGGATGTCGGATCGCCGGTGAATATGAAAAGCCTGAGTACGATAGCTGATCTCAAGGAAATGGCGTCTTCGCGCTTGGACTCCATCAAGAGCCAGCTGGATCGCTCGCATTCTGAGATAATCAAGGATCTCGAGGCTTCTCACTCTCGTCTCCACAAACGTTTCAAGGTCTCTCTCTTACTCTCTTGAAATTGTTCCCCGTTGCTCTCTGATTGGCTGGGCTATACTAGCACTAGATGATGTGTTCTGATTTCTGTCTCTCTCGAAATTATGCCTTGGTTTTCTCTGATTAGTTAGGCAATTTGGAATTACGAGATCTTCTCTGATTAGTCACAGACTGTCACTGTCTTTCTCATGCTCCTCTTACGCAAACAGAAACTGTCTTCACGTGCTCGGTTTTTTTACCTAATCTCAGCGTGGAATTGAGTTTCGTCTTTTCTGACCGCTGCGTGTGTGCTTCTGTGGCTGGACTTTGTGGTATATTTTGAAGTTTAGTTTCAGATATTAGAGTTTTGGGATAAATACTGCTGTAGATGTGTTCTGATTATTTCTTCTAATTTCTCATGCTCCTCTTACGCAAACAGAAACTGTCTTCACGTGCTCGGTATTTTTACCTAATCTCAGCGTGGAATTGAGTTTCGTCTTTTCTGACCGCTGTGTGTGTGCTTCTGTGGCTGGACTTTGTGGTATATTTTGAAGTTTAGTTTCAGATATTAGAGTTTTGGGATAAATACTGCTGTAGATGTGTTCTGATTATTTCTTCTAACCATTTCTGGAATGTAATATGATTATATGACACCATTGTTAGGATTTTTAACGATTTGCTCTTTCCTTGTGATATAGTATCTCTAGATACGCAAAGCTAATGCATGTAGCTTGCTCATTGCCATCTGATATTTGATTGCTTCTTCTATAGTTGTAATGTCAAGTTAGTTAGTACTTTGAGAGAGAGAGAGAGAGAGAGAGTGGCTCAAACCCATGGTTTGGCATATGACACCACAAGGGTGGCACTGGCACCACTAGGGAACTCAGAGCTTGTTTACTGAGTTAGTACTTTGTGCCCTGCTGATTGCTTCGCAATCATATTAGCTCAGGGTTTTTAGCACCACCTATGATGATCATGAGCTGAATTCGTCTAAATCGGTTTGGTTACGATTCAAATTCATCTACTAACCACGATTAATTAGTTGCTATAGCTAAGAATTGAAATAAAATTCTTTAACCACTTGAATCGGATGGAGATCGTCTTTTTTGGTTAAATTAGCAATGCTTCTGCTGCCTTTACATCCATCAAGCCATGAGATGATTTACTGATTTCTGGTCATCTAGGGTGGAACTTCAGTTAATAAGCACCAACCTTGCTTTTGAACATCAAACAAGCCATTTGTGGAGAAATGGAACGCTGAGATTATGGTTGACTGCAGATAATATTAAGATCTGTCATGCTGGATAACTTGATCTATGATAGTCACGGCCTACCATGCCCATGGTCTCCAAAGTGGTGTAGTCACATGCTGAATTTGATGGAATTTTGGTAGTGAACTTCTGCGTGTCTTGCATGGGATTCTGCTAGTTAACTTCATTCTCATTGAGGAATCACGTACTAATAGTTGCCATGTAAAAATAACCAATTTACTTCTCATTCTATAGAAACTTGGTCAGAGTTGGGTAAAAACTAGCACTAATATTTTGGTGACCGCATTTGGATACCACATTTTGGGTACCATGTAATGTATCATCAAAGTATTTGTAGAGTGTGCTCTGTATGTCATGTACATGTAGTGTAGCACAGTCTACTTCATATGGTACTAAAATATGGTTACCATAGCATTGCTCAAAAGCTAATACTAGATGTGTGGAGGGGCAAAAAGACCACTGTCATTGAAAAACACCGCAAACTATCTCTGAAATCACCTCTGCATTCGACTTTCCTCTAAATAGAGGGCAGTCATGGGTCACAATGGTTACTTATTTCTAAAGCATCTTTACACTTTGATGAAGTTATGCCTCTTATCAGAACTCCCAATGACCTCACTGTGGAATTAACCTTTAGTACCTGATTGAAAGACACTACCCATCCTGCGATCTTTACATATTCGTCAGTTGTTTTCTGCATTTACTTATGAACAGCAACAACAAAATGGTTTAGTTTGTTTATTTTAGGTACCACTCTTTAATTCCATCCTTTTCATTTTAGGTTAAACAATACCCTTTTAACTCCTTTCTTTTGGTATGTCCTATTTCCAGCAAGAGAAAGTGCACAACATTTGGAAATGTGTACCAAGTTTCAATTAGTGAAATCCTGCAATCTTGCATTACCTTTAGGAAGCATGACATTGTGTCTTCATGAACTGATTTGTGGTTATCTCTTTCTTATACCTGTATCAACAATAGATTCAGACGCAAGCATGCCAGCAAGTGGCGGATGAAGCAGAGAAGGAGTATAAGAAAATATCAGAACGAATGACTGAAACTAGAGAGGCAATGAAGGTGCTTCTATACTCATTATTTGAAAAACAGAGGAAAAAGAAAAGTAGATTTGATTTTCTTAATAAGCCCCATTGCTAATTTCACCACTGTAAACTGATGTTTTGTCTCCAGGCTTCATATTTGGAGTTCATGGCAGAAGCACAGGCCAGTGCCTCTCGTGGTATGTTTGTCTTTCCTTGAGACTCTTCAGACTGCAAATGAGAATCAAACACCGTTAGACAAGCGGAAAAACTGTCTACAAATTGCTAATGGCCATAAGATTCTTTTTATATATTTTCTTGGTTCTCGTTATTTATTTGTAGTATGCAAAACATCCATTCCTGAGCTCTCACACTCATTTGAGAAAGCCCTTGATGTCCTCCGAAACCGCTATGGGATTTCATCAACTGCGATGTGATCTGCCCGTTGTGAGGCCAGGATTTCAAAGGTCAGTATACAGCACTTATCAAGGTCATCTTTCCTGTAGTATTATCTCAAGGTCATCTTTCCTGGAGTATATATCCAATCCACCAAATTTTGTTTTGTGAAGTGCAGAAGGTATTGAAGGTATTATTCACTTTAGAAATCCAAAGGATAATAATCTAGTGAAGTTCGGTGATAAGGAGAAGAACCTGAAATTCATCACCAAATGCATAAAACATTAAATGCAAAGAAACCAAATCAAAGATGTTGACAGATTTTACGTCCGCCAGTTTTGATGCTTAAAACCAGATAGATACGTAGGGATTGACAGTTAACAAATTAATAGTGATATGTTTCAACATATATATGATTGGTTTTTCCTACTAGTGGCAGCTGTAAGGGGTCCAGACTCCAGAATGAATTGTTTCAAGTAGGAATACATAATCTGGGATTACATTTTCATCCTTCTTAGGCAATAGTTGATAAAACAAACTGCATAGGAGAATGGAGCACAAACTTGGAATCTAGTTCACTCGCTGAAATTCGTTGTTATAAAATTTGACTCTGCAAGATAGGGATGTTCAACTATTGAACTTGGAGATATTAACAGTTTTGGTAGAAAATTGGCTAAGCACAAATTTTACTTTGCGTGGAACCTGTGTATTTGTTGGCCATAGGGGTTCAAAGTAGTATTTCAATTATTTTTAGCAGGGTATAAACTATAGAGTCACAGCCTCCTTGCTTATTCTTATGTGATGAGTGCCTTTTACAGACTTGGTACCATAACTAAAATCGATGCGAGCATTTTGAACATGATATATGATGAACTTCTTACTTTGCGTATTATTGTTACATGATATTTGTTCTACACAGTAGACTTCTACTTTGTTTTCGTGTGCATGATATTGATCTGTTAGTCAGATGCTCATATTTTCACTTCTCCATGCATAATAAAATGTTCTCCTTTCTTTATGCAGCTTTGGTCATTTTTTTTGTCTTCTGTAATTTTGAATTTCATTTGCATCTATGAAACAAGATAAACTTAAGGCCTGTTTGTGTTACTGGAAATGAGTATCGGATGGGACTACATTTCTTAGGGGATCCATATCCAGTGTGTGGTTCCTTTAAAACTGTGCAGTCCGGATTAGATATCCATGGGGTATATGTTATCTCACTGTTCTCACATAGTAAGATATAAAATATCATTTGGTAATAAATTCTATAGGATACATATCCCTTCACATTAGCTGCGTCAAACAAACGAGTCCTCATGGTATTGTGATTTTTGACCTTTTCAAATTTTTTAAATTTATCTTTCTTTCATAAAACCAATCTGAATTTTGTAGAAGCATGACTACTACGTAGTTGGTGCATTTATGACTCGTATGCTACACATTAGAGTTTCTGCTATGGTATTTTTCGGTATTCTGGGTATTATTGGACTACAAGTCGTCAAATCGACAAGTCATTCTCCTCACATACATCAATTGATTTGACAACTTCCAATCCAAGAACGAAAATACCAAAAATATCGTAGTGGAAACTCAGCTTATAATACCCATCACTTAGGGTTTTCAGCTTTTGTTCCCCATCTCCTTGTCAACATTTTGTTTGCAGGGTCCAATTCTTATATGCCATGGCCTTAAATGGAACTAAATTTGGGTCACTCATCTTGTTGTGACTTCTTTTTTTGGTAGGATTCCATGTGAAGGAAAAGATTCTGGAGATTGCATGAAGAAGCTGCTGTGCAATGAAATTAGACTGCTACTTTTTCCTGTTCATTATATCTACTGTTACGATGCTTTCATTAAAAATGCAAAAGGTATAACATTTTTTTCGCTTGTTTGTGCTACCCATTTATCCTGGTAACCAAAAGTGGAGTAGGCTGGCAATCACACTTTGTACTAGTATTGAAAAATTGTTCGAGTTTCTTTTGAAAACTTTAATGGTTTGGGACCTAGAAATCCAAGACAAATTCTACCGTCGATCAGTTCAGTCATATGAGACCCGAAACAAAGTCTCATTAGACTGGCCCAACACGTGATTTTTTTTTTTTTAACTGGCCCAACACGTGATTGATAAGACACGAGTGACAGTCAAACCCACAAACCAAAGGCTTCTTGATGTCTTGACTCTATCATTACTAAGTTGTTAGAGGTCGAATTTAATGCATGTGGTATTATGGTTCACAAGTATTGTCCTTATGAGAACTAGATGAAGGTTGTGCTGGAAAAGATGTCTACACAAATAATGCAAGATATAAGAACACAGGCTGACTTTTCCTATTTTAATGCATGCTTTTGCCGTATTGGCTTTTGTTATATTAATTCAAGTCAGAACCATTATGAACCAAACTAAAGGTTTATGGTTAGTTGAATAATAGAAAAGAGACAACAATTCATATGAGTAAGCTGGCCCTGTTTGGTTTAGTTTTAATTTTGAATTTCTGTGTTTTTGTTTTCTTAAATGCAGAAAAGTTGTTTAGGTTTTTTATTTTTTGGTTCTAAAGAAAGTGTATAGTGTACCATTTTTGAAATTTATACCTGGGGGATTTTCACCAAAAATATAAGTTTCGTGTTTGTAAAAACTCTTTTTTTTCTTTCCAAAAGACAGTTTCGATCTTTGATACTCGAAAAACAAATAAGTTTAGCAAAAGACAGTTTCGTGTTTGTAATTAGTAATAGTATCATGGATTAAGTCCCTCCATGTTAGGTGACAGGTGAGATATGTGAGTGCTCAAGTGCGTATTTGTCTGTCAGTGTTAAAAATTGTTTGCTTGAGTGTGTTTGTGAATCTCTTCCATGCAGTTTACGAATTTTGTTGCTCATTTTACAGAATTTTGTGGCTCATTTGATGATTTCTTTTAGAAACACAGTCAGAGATTGAGATTTAGACTACAATTTCTGTATGAACTCATATTTTAGCAGCAGAATCAGAGATTAGCAAACTCATTTTAGTAAGGCATGTTGTGTTGTTAGTTTGTTAACTCAATGTAAAGTGTTTGGGCCGTTCAAGTGTCTTTTGTCCAAAGTGTTACTCCAGGTTCTGCACAAATCATTTCTGGAGCAGCAATCCAAAAATCTCCCAATCGGGGTGTTGGCTGCTTGATTGAGTTAGATGGGTTTTCACTCATTCTAACCCAATTAATAAGTGGGTTGGGTCTGTTCTCCTTTTTTGTGGGTGGGTTTGAGTTTGGGCTCAAATTGCCACCGGCCCACAACTAATTAAGAGGAATTTTGGTGAGGGATTTACGGGCCGGTCTTCTAGGCGCGCCACTATTACCACGAGGCCCAACAAAAAATTCATTTGCACCGCCCAGTTAAAAACAAACTCAAATACCAAAAATACCCCAACTTTAACGCGCGTCCCTCCCAATACAACTTTACCCGCCTACCTGGCACCTAAGGCCGGCCTACACATGTTGTATTCCCCCACCAAAACATAAAAATTCATTATTTGTGTTGTATTCCCCATACAACTTTTTACTGTGTAAGGTTAGAAAGTCAGAAACTGTTGCAGAAGTCGGAAAGTCAGAAAGTCAGAAATTGATGGTTTGGTCAATGTCTCTTTATTCCCAGTCGGAAAGTCTCTCTCTCTCTCTCTCTCTCTCTCTCTCTCTCTCTCTCTCTCTCTCTCTCAAACTCAAAAAGACCAGACTAGGAAATACCCATGGAAATTCGCAGTGTTCATCACCATCTTCCTCCGCCGCCGCCCGTCCACGGTGGCTTTCCTCAACCGGCCTCGATAGGGCAGCGAGATCAAACACCTCAGAAATCGGCAAGGGAGCGCTATCGTGCACCGTGTGCGTATCCGAGTTCGAAGAAGGCGAGACCTGTGGTTGTTACCAGGTGCGAACATGACGAAGATAAAATTCGCACCGTAGGGGCATCGGTCTGTTTCAATTTCAAAGGGCACCTGAGGTTGGGTGGTTCCAAGTTCACCTACAGTTTTTATTTTTTGCGAATTTTTTGGGTGCGAATCCCTCCAATTTTTTTAGATCTACAAATTCGCAGTAAACTATGAATAGAAAATCCCTCCAAATTTTTAGATCTATAAATTCGCAGTGTTTATACAAAATTCGCAGGGTTCTGTTTCGGTGGAATGACAATGTTTTTGTCCTCCTTTGTAGCGATTCACCGTATTTTTTTACAAATTCACAATTTTTAACAAAATCCCAGTGTTTTTTTACAAATTCGCAGTTATTTTTTTAAAAATTCGCAGGCTCTATTGATTTTTTTTTTTAAATTACAGGTTTGTAGCCTCTGTTTTTGAGTGACAGATTGGATTGTAGGCTCTGTTTTTTAACTGAGTGTGGTACTCGATTGGTTGAATACTTAATGACTAAATCAAAAGTTACCCGTAATTTTTCCTTTTTTCTCATGATTTGTGCAATGCCATTTCACTTTTGAAACAAATAATGGTAATGTTGGCTCACTCCTAGACCTAGTGGGAATTTGTAGTGGATTTTGCCGGCCGGAAAAAGTCGCCAGCTGGAAGTTTTATAAATTCGCAGTAAAAATTCGCAGTGAATTTTACCCACCGGAAAAAGTCATTGGCTGGAAAAAGTCGCCGACCGGAAAAGTTCATCGGCCGGAAAAGTTCGCCGGCCGGAAATGGATGGTGGGTGGAGTTGGGGAGTGGGAGGTGGAGTAAAGTGTAAATATGTGTTTCAAGGTTAGAACGGTAATCTTAATAATGAGATTGTACTTAGTGGTAATTAAAAATTGAGTATATCCTTAGTGGAAATTAAGGATTGGTTTTCTAGACCTACTGGTAATTATCTGAATTTTGGTCGGAACTTGGTGTATGACATGGTAATGAGGGCCGTATTGATTTGGAGGCTGGGGGGCGTGCTGCACAGCTTGGTGCTATGCACCCGCATGGCGCGGTTGGCCGGCCACTTTTCGGAGATCCGAGACGTTCACCGGATAGCCCTCGTCGAGTACTACAAGTGTACCAAAAATCAACTTGATCGGATATCGTTAAGTGTCTAATCGGAACACAAATAGCTTGAAAAAAATGTGTTTAGTGAATCGGATCCAATGTTTATGTACATTTGTGTTCCATTTCATTTCAATCTATTTGTGTTCCGATTAGGTACTTAACGATATCCGGTCAAGTTGATTTTTGGTACACTTGTAGTACTCGACGAGGGCTATCCAGTGAACGTCTCGGATCGCCGAAAAGTGGCCGGCCGGCCGCGCCGTGCGGGTGCACAGCACGCTGCACAGCACCAAGCTGTGCAGCACGCCCCCCAGGTCCATTGATTTGGCACTCAATTAATCAGTAGACTAAGGCCTTGTTTGATAACACAGATTCAGCACTTAAAACTGAATCAATTAAGTAATAAGTCATTAAGTAGGTTTGATAACCACAATTTATGTTACTTAACAGATTAAGTGCTACTTAATATTTAGGCTAAAAAATTGATAAAAATTAAGTAGCTTTGAGCTACTTAATTCTGGCTGAATTTTTATGTGCTTACAATCAACTATCACACCGCCACCGCCGCTGTCACCACCACCACCATTCCACCACCATCACCACCACCACCAGTCCACAACCACCACCACTATCACTAGCACCACCACCACCACTGCCACGCCGCCTCCACCACCACAACCACCACCATTGCACCACCGCCGCCACACCGCTACCACCACAACTACCACCACCATTGCCACACCGCCACCACAACCACCACCACTATCACCGTTACCCATATACCACCACCACTATTGCCATGCCACCGCCATAACTTCACCACCACCGCCACCACCACCACCACTAGCATTCCACCCAGCCCACTACCATCATTACCACGCCATAACCATCACACTACCACCACTACACCACCACCATTGCACTACTATTACTCTACTGCCACCACAACTCACCATCATTCTACCACCACCATTACTCCACTGCCTCCGCCACCCCACCACCCCTCTCACCACCTCCCAATCACCACTCCACCACTACCACAAATGCATGATGACCATTAGCAAAATTAAGAGACAATTAGAACCAAAAAAAAAAATCATTTTTTTAATTCAGTGCTTAATATGTTTTATCAAACAGCTTTTCAGCTTAAAAAATTCAGCATTCAGTTTTCAGTACTTAATTTTCAGCTTTCAGCTTTCAGTTTTCAGTTTTATCAAACATAGCCTAAAACAAATGCTGCCTACATTGGGCTTAGAATAAAGCCCATTTCAAGCGAACGCCTGCAGACCTTTCATCAATGCATTTTAGGCCAATCTTACACCTTTTTCTTCGACTTTCATGTGCAAATTTCCTTGGTAGCCTCTAGCTATTGTTAGATTTTCACACGCTGATCGCCCGTTCTATTATTTCCTCTACGGCTGCAAATGAACCAAGCTGTTCGTGAACTGTTCGAGACTCGACTTGGTAAAAGCTTGTTCGAGTTCGACTACTAAACGAGCCGAACCTGAGCCTTAATTTTAGGCCAATCTTACACCTTTTTGTTTGACTTTCACGTGCAAATTTCCTTGGTAGCCTTTAGCTATTGTTAGATTTTCACACGCTGATCACCCGTTCTATTATTTCGACTAGGGCTGCAAATGAACCGACCTGTTCGAGACTCAAGTCGGTAAAAACTCTTTCGAGTTCGACTCGAGTACTAAACAAGCCGAACTTGAGCCTCAATTTTAGGCTCGACTAGTAAATGAGCTGAACCTGAACCTAGCAGTATTCGGCTCGGTTAGGCTCGTGTATATGGAGTACATAAGAATTTCACAATAACTTTAAATATATATAAACTTTTCCATGTACACAATGAAAATTTTATAAATTGTACATGTATTAACTTTTAAAAGTATTATAAACTTAAATTTTAATATGTTTTTATAATGTTTTATACATATAAACGTATTCATGTAAGAAATGAAATTTTTATTTGAAGTTCTAAACCAATATGAGAGCATAAATATCTAATATTTTTTACTCGTTAAGACTCATGAACAAGTTTGAGTTCAACTGAAACCTAAGCAAGCTCGGCTCGTCAAATTTTCATTAAGCTCAAGCACGGTTCGGGTTCTTTTAAAAACTTAATGAACAAACCTGAACTTTCTAAAGTTCGGCTCGTTTGCAGCCCTAATTTACAGATGAAAAAAGAAGAAAGGAAAATAAAAGAAGAAGACCTACTATTTCTTCATAGATTAAAACTTCTAATGAAGTCCATTTTGAGGGTGAAAGGTGGGATAGGAAAGGCAAGGGAATATATATCAACAAAAGGGCATATGGTAGAGACATTCCATCCATGAGTTATTAGCTTAACCAACCCATGCTTCTAAAGGGAAAGTCCACATTTGTTGTCTTGCTGATTACTGAAATTCAGTTTCATAAAAACTGAGAGAACAAGGGGGTGTAGGGCCCAAATTCCACACCCATTGCTCCCCCTTAAAGCTAAGTATAATCATTAATCCTCTTTTAGGCCAATATTTCTTCTCTATTGGCTAGCTGGGGCTTAGGGGTCTTTTCTAAAATCATCAAATGCACATTACTTTCAAACTTAGCTTGCGATCCATCCAAGCAAGAAAAGTTGCTGATCTTCACATCAAATGTGGTGAGATGATTTGCATCAATCAACGGACGCTTCATTCCCAACACTACTTGTCTATTTGCCATATTGGTCTACGTATATGATCATGTAGAGCTAACTAACCACATATAGAATCCTAACGTCCCGGTCGTGCGCAAATACACTACGGGGTTGTAAGGCACCTCGTCATGTCCGATTGGATTTTCGCCATCGGTTTGAACTCTTCAGTTTGTAGGGTATCTTGCATAGATCATTTAGTAAAAAAAAAAAAAAAAAATCGAATTAATCGGATATCATTAGCTCCTTAGTTAGACAATTTTAGGTGTATAAAAATGGATGATCATTATAATTTTAAATATGTACTGTCAGAAATATATATGTGGATCATTCAGATATCAATGTTCGATTTACTTGATTTTCGTGTTGCACATATTGTCTAACAATTTCTACAAACTGAAACAGTTTAGATCACAATGAAGAAATTTTAATTGGGCACAACGAGCTACCATACACTCTGTGGTGCATTGGCGCACTAGAGGGAACCTTGGTTCCCAATCCAACCCCTCACTAGGCTAAGGTAATATAAGTAATCTTTATTTCGTTAAAAAATAGTAATGACAGCTTTTTTACAAAAAATAAAATCATCTAGTGCTGTGTATCAATATTCGCTGTCAAGGACGCTAACAAACCAAAACCATTAAATTAAATTAATTTCTTAAGTTGCTCAATTTTACTAAATGCAATCAAGAAGCAAGTTTTTAAATTTTAAAAGTAACGTTATATGAGCAAACTTGACTCTGCTCAGTTATATGTTGGAATACAAAAATGATATGGTTGCAATTTGAGGCATGTGCTACTCACATTCGTATCCTTAATTGGACAATGGAAAACAATAAGGCATTCTCAGGAAAAAAAAAAAAAAAGATTAGCATTTAAGTTTCATTCTCCTAAACTTTTTGTCTAATGATTTTTTTTTTATATTTGTTACTTTTCGTTTTCTTTTAGCTCTTCATATTTTTTGAAGATTAATTATTCATATCAACGAAAGGATTTAGAAAAGTATACAAATGTGTGTCGAAGTTGAAAAATGTTCATGTAAGATAATATTTTAGACACACAAAAAGAAAAGACAATTGTTTTGTATTTTTTTGTCCTTTGTGAACTTTTTTTTGCTTTTGATAATTTTTACTTTTAGAGTCCTCTCGTCAATGCAGATGATCAGGGAACGACGCAAGATTCGAGTGTAGGTTAAGCGAACACTATAATGAAAATTTAGTTGTAAAAGTTTTAAAAAAAATACTACAAAATTTATAAGAAAATTTTGAAACTCGGGTAGAGTGGTCGCCTGGATTAGCCTACCCTTGCATGCGTCCTTATGGATGATTAATCAAAAAATATAACGCGAATCTAACATAAATACGAACAAAAGACGAAAAAGTTTAGAATAATGGATTCAGTATGGGTTGTTCTTCACGTTTTGAGGAAGAGGTTGAGGGCCAAAAAACTGTTGCATTGAATGACGTCAAAATGTGCTACTATTGACGTTTTCCTAAAAACTAGTACTATTCTTTTCGATAAAGCTATATATTTATCGGAAAAGCACGGGCAATCCAATTTTTTGGGCTGTGCACGCTAAGCTCCATCAATTTTCGGAAAATGTACCAAAAACTCCACTCATATGAAAGTGTCTAAAATCGTATGAACCCTTTTATTATTTAATTTTACATTTTAAATTTTGAACCCCCCAATCGCATGAAAGTGTCTAAATCCTAGAGTACGTAGCCTATGAAAGTACTT
This sequence comes from Vaccinium vitis-idaea, assembly GCA_963854785.1. Lineage (NCBI taxonomy): Eukaryota > Viridiplantae > Streptophyta > Magnoliopsida > Ericales > Ericaceae > Vaccinium > Vaccinium vitis-idaea. The sequence continues at coordinate 13,161,332 of OY978223.1, forward strand.
AAACCTAAACTCTAGGGTATCCTATGAAAGTGTTTAAACCTAAACCCTAGGGCATCCTATGAAAATGCCTAAATCACTAAAATCTTATAATAGGAAAGTGGACCCTAAACCTAAACCTTAGGGTATCTTATAAAAATACCTAAATCCTAGGCTACCCTATAAAAGTGTCAAACCTAAACCCTATGGTACCCTATGAAAGTGTAAAATCTTAGGGTGCCCTATGAAAATACTAAATTCTAAATGTACAGTCTAAATTTTAAATGTACGGTCTAAATTCTAAATGTGCAGTCTAAATTCTAAATATGCGGTTTAAATTCTAAAATGTACATTATAAATGTACGGTTTAAATTCTAAATGTACAATCTAAATTTAGGATACCCTAAACTTGAGGGTACCCTATGAAAGTGCTTAAAATCCTAGGGTACCTTATGAAAGTGTCTAAAACACTATAACAGGAAAGTGCACCCTAGACATAAACCCAAAAAAAGAGTGATTGCTTAATAGTAATTAAAAATAGTGATTGATCTTAATGATAATAAATATTTGTTTTGTGACCTTAATGGTAATAAACTCTATATTTATATATGATGTTAAAACTACTAAATACTGTAGTATATGAGACAGAAAAATTATTAAGCGCTCCTGAAGCACCATCACATATATAGTGTTTCAAGGCCCTTTCGGACCCGGAAGCACTGTGACGATGCTCCAGAATCGATGAATAACTACTCATATGAGATATTTCACATTTGGGCGGAGCCGCTGAAGTTGTTTCCTTTCGTTAGTATACTTTGAATCCTAACGATTAGGGACCAAAATTAAGTTTGGTATAACAGTGATGGTCGAGGGGATGCAAAATTGCTACTATGATAATCACAATGGGTGACCACATTTTGGGTATAATGTAAAGTGTCACCAATGGAATTTGTAGAATATTTTGCTCTACTTTATGAAAAATTAGGCACATTTATTCTACCAATACATTGGCAACAGACTATGTGGTAATCAAAATGTGATTTCCAAAACTAATACCCAATTAAACAATTAGTATTATGAGATATTCTTTTTTTTTTTTTTTTGGTAAATGTATGTATTAGAAGCAAATCGTTAGCTAATATCGGTGAGAATTAACCCATTAAGGCTGAATTTATACTATGGTATTTTTGGTATTCTATGACAAGTTATTTTTCGTCACACACATCAACTAATTTGATAATTTATAGTTCAAAAATACCGAAAAAACCAAAAATATCTGAATGTAAACTCACCCCTAAAATAGCTTCACTTGCAAATCCTACTGGTAACCATTCATTCACAGTATCAAATATTTGAGGTAAGCATTGATGCCACTTAGGCATGAAACAGAGGAAACAAGAGCACAAGACACACAGATTTTTAATTATGTGTACAGATGCGGCGCTCGTACTAATTTTCACTAGTATCGTACCCAAACCTATACCGAAGAGCGGCCCAAGTTCACAAGTCTTGGGAGCTATCATACCGTCCAGCTATGCAAAACCAATCAAATTTCGACATGCATGTCAGGACACAGCTTTTACGTATACTTTGTTGTCAAGACTCATGATGAAAAAAACTTCCTCAAGGCTGAAGAACCATGGATCCCTATTGTGTTTGTGGAGAGAGAGAGAGAGAGAGAGAGAGAGAGAGGTCTGGAAAACAGCCGGCAAGCTTGAGGTACATCAAAGTGGTTACGCATTTAATATACAAGTCTACGTAGGAAGTAGGGGTTCTTCAGGCAGTCTATATATGAAATCAGATGGAGGGTCATTTTAGGGTTAGATGGAAAGGAGAGGTCCTACAAAGGAGGGGCCCCACTCAGTGCAAAGGTGATGTATAAAGGGGATGGTGAGTGGTAACATAAAAAAAAGGCTCAATTCAATTGAAAGGGAGAAAAGGGAAGGAAGAAATCTGCAAATGGGACACCACTCATGCTGCAATCAACAGAAGGTGAAGAGAGGGCTTTGGTCACCTGAAGAAGATGAAAAGCTTATCAGATACATCACCACTCATGGATATGGCTGCTGGAGTGAAGTCCCTGACAAAGCTGGTATCTCTCTCTCTCTCTCTCTCTCTCTCTCTCTCTCTCTCTCTCTCTCACACACACACATTTGCACCATTCATGAAACCATAAATGGAAATGTATATATGTATTTTCCCCCTTACAACTCGGGTTGTTCAGACAAATTACGCATAGCTCGACTAATTCTAGAATAAGTGATTTATGTATTTCTGTAGTTCAATAGAAACACACTATCGATAGTTTTCTTGTCTTTGTTATTCACGATTAAGACCATTAATTGTTGTATTAACTATTTCTACTAAATTAATTTGCACAAATTGCGAGGAAATTAGTTTAAATTTTCAGAGGACATATTACAATTAGAAAATGAGTTTTCGCTGATATAAAAATAAAAAATAATAATAAAAAAAAGAGTTCTCTTTTTTGGGTACAAAAGTGAAGGGTACATTTGACATTCCTCGATAGGTATTTATCCGTATGCATCAAATTAAATCTAAATGTTTGGGAATTTTGATCAGGGCTTCAGAGATGCGGTAAGAGTTGCAGGTTGAGATGGATAAACTACTTGAGACCAGATATAAGAAGAGGGAGGTTTAGTCCAGAAGAAGAGAAGTTGATCATCAGCCTTCATGGTGCTGTTGGCAACAGGTTTGATTTGAATTAACTCTATAGGAGTTCTTTTTTTTTTTTTTTTTTTGAAGACGAAAAAAAATACTATTCTTCTTCTTTTACATAATTTGCCAAGAATTTTTATCATTTACAATGCAATTCTTGGGGTGTTAGCTAGATAGCAGAAATGAAGAATCAACTCTGAATGGTGTGGTTTTCATCCTCGTTGTTGAGGTTGCAAGCAAGTTTTAACTACTGTTTGACTTTTAAAATGTTGTCCCTCTCTCACCCAATAAATTAAATAAATTGAGTATATATGAAGTTATGTATATAACATTATAACTTACAAGCTTGTAGATGGTAGAATGAAACTGTTTCACTGTCAAAGGTAGTTCATAGAGCATGTGCAAAACAACATTTTGGCATATGATGGCATATGAAAACAATGCAACTTTCAGTGTCATTTTTACTGCTATACAATAGAAGAATTTACTTTTTACCGAAATCCCTTTTCAACCAATCACCTTAAATATCGAACTCCTCTCTTAGGATTTCAACCTGCAACCTCACATGCAGTATCGAGTGATGTAACATATATGGTAATACTTTCGGTGACCACATTTGGATACAACAGTTTGGGTACCACGTAATGTGTCACTAATGTATTGATAGAATGTGCAGCATACATACATACATGTAATGGAACACATTCTACCAATGCAGAAGTAGTGACAATCACATGCTACCCAAATGTGTGGTTGCCATAGCATTGCTCAATGTAACATAATCACATACCAGACCAAAAAAAAGATATACTAGCGAGTCGTGATTTTTACATTTGCGTTAACAGTCACGACTCGCCAATATATCATTTTCTTTTTTTTGGTCTATAACTTAGTATCATTTGATACCACCTTTTTTTAATGAATGATGTAACACAGTAATACTTTGGTGAGTCGGTGACCACATTTGGATACAATAATTTGGGTACCACGTGATGTACGTCATCAATATATCAGAAGCATGTGTCCTATATTTCATATAGGGGAGCACATTACCAATGTAGTGGTGACACATCACATGGTACCGAAAATTGTTGTATCAAAATGTGGTCACCGACTCACCAAAGAATTACAGTGTTACATTACTCATTAAAAAAGGTGGTATCAAATGACACTAAGATTATTGACCAAAAAATTATCAGCAATGCTAGGTACCCCGAAAGTGAAATCAATGGTTCAGATTCACTTGGAGATTAATCTGAACCGTTAATTTCACTTTCGGAGTAGTTTTCGGGATACTTTGCATTTTCCAAAAATGATAATACTGGCGAGTCATGATTGTTTACACTTGTGTTCAGTAAAGTGTCTAGTAGTAAGAAAATGGGGTTAGAAATAAGATTATAGAAAGCGTCTTCTTAATTTTGTAGCCGAATATGATCTCTTCTATTGTTCCATGGTTTTCAACTCCTAACCAAGTGAGGGGCATGCAGATGGGCGCACATAGCCAGTCATTTGCCTGGAAGAACAGACAACGAAATTAAAAATTACTGGAATTCTTGGATCAAAAAGAAGATTAATCGAAAGCCAGCACCAACACCGGTAACAAGTAAACCAACCTCCGATGATCAGCATACCCCGTTCGGTTATTACACTTCCAACCAAGTAGATTTCTTGAATCAAGGTTCGGCAGCAAATCCGCCCGTTGTTCAAGAAACCTTATTTTCTTCGCCTTTGTTCATGTTTGATACTAATTCACTCGAGGGGCATAATGCTACGGATGGTAACCAAAGAGTACCCGACGAGCTTTTTCATGAGCCTGTGGGTCTGAATTCTGATCAGACTTGGCATATAAATCAGCAACAAGCACAAGCATTTCACCCTCGGGCTTCTTTTTCGAGCAGCATGGATTCAAATTACTTGCCACCTTTAATAGAGAACAGTATGGAGAGTATAGGGTTGAATGAGTGGGTTGAATGCCAACAGTGCCCAAGTTTTCTGTTTTGGGACCAAGCTGAAGGATCACTTGGTGGGGAGGAAATTGCACCTTCTTCATCAAACATGGAAACCATGCTGCTATCTTCTTATCCTTCATCATTATGAGATGCTAATGATGGCTAATTATTCCCCTCCACCCAATCGGTTTCTCTCTCGCGTGACTTGAAACATTTTGTATTTTTCAAAATTTCGTTCGTGTGTTCATAAATATATCTAATTTGATTGGTGAGATAAAAAATAAAAAAAAGATATGAGAGAAAATGAGAGGTAAAACAGGCTTGTAATTTTTTTCTTGGTTGATCTAATTAAGGAGAGAAGATAAAAGGAATAAAAGCAAGGCAGCAACCAGCAAAGGATGGTGATGGGTCTCCTTGTTTGTTTATTCTGTTTGTGATGGTGTTGATTTTTAATTAATATATAAAAAACTTCTGTTTTGTCACATTTTATTTTCCAACCCTTTATAATCAAGGGACAAGTCTTGTGAGATAGCTACATCCGCACATCTTCTTTGACATGCTTAAGAAAGTTAATTAAGACTGAGTTTCCGCCATTAATTAAACGGTATTTTCTTCTTCTTTTTTTTTTTGAGCAAACAAAGATCATCCCATTTATAAATTAAACACCACATAGATGTATAGTCCATACACGAGAGATCAGAACAAATAACAACCTACAGAAGACACCAAAACTCATAAAAAAAAACTAATTGATCCATCCCTCAATGCCAAAAACAGAACCTGCAAAACAAAGATTAGGCACAAGACACAAAACTAATCACATATAACACGGCGTTGAGGGATATGGTAAACATGAGGATCAGCACAGCAGTCTTCAATAACTGTCTCCCGTTTACGTTTCCTTCGAGTGTAGCCCCGTATGCCCTTGCCACCACAGTCACCATTGGCTATCTTCTTGGCATTACCCGTCTGTTTCCGATGACCTCGACGCATAACAATAGGCTGGTCTTTATCCACTAGCCTATGCTTCCAGATGACTGCCATCCGCGTAGCCCGCAAGTCCTTAATTTCCGAACCCTCATCTGTGACCCTTTCAGGTGTAGAAGGAGAAAACTCACAACCGGGCCAATGGGATGAATGCCTCTTCCAATTGAGAAGGATGGGAAAGCTCCGGCAAGCCATCCATAGAAAAGACACCTTCTTTGTATGGAGTTGAACGTCCCCGACTAAGTCATCGAGTTGAGAATTAGGCTTTGGTGATTCAATCACGCATTCAGACCGGGAAGGAATAACCTCATCCATTGGGAAAGGGCCGAAACTTTCTAGCACAGTAGCCGAAGGAATATCACCATGTTGATCCCTGTGACAAACATCTCGATTCGACTCCTTAACTTTGACTTCAACAGCTGATAGACTCGGCATATGAAAAAATCGAAATTTTCGAGCCAATTCCTGAAGGCATGTGCGACTAACAAGAAGAAAGTCTCGACCCATAATGACTTTTCTTTTGCGTTGATTATTCCCAAAACACTTCGGACGCTCATTATTAACAGAGCTTTCCACAGCTTTGCCGACTTTGCCAAGTTCATCATGGTGGACGAAAGGGCCAACACCACCAGACATATTATCACAGTTATAAGAACCCACCTCACACTGCCCTTTCACCACTGTAGACTCACATGCTGCTCTTTTAGACCCAGAGTGTGAAGATTCACCAACCTGCAAATTGCAAACATTTGGAACAACTAGAGGAATCATGAGAATCCCCGCCTGATGGATTAACCTCCATATAATCCACATCCAAAGGGTCCAAATCATCTTGCACCTCTTCCCACGGCTCATAATTCAGATAAAAAATCTCGCGTAACTGAGCTTGGGCATCCTCCCGTGCTTTCGCAAGACGCCAATCGGAAATCCAATCCAAATCAGAATCATCAAAATCATCTGAAGCTATATCCATGGCTAAAACCCGATTCCTGTCAATGGACGTAGAGAAAGACCGCCAATTGCCCCTAGAAAGTTCCGCAGATTTGGAACAAGCAATTCTCCTCCCCTTAGCCTCTTTGGAAAGACAACGCAACTCTTTCAAGAACCCCTTAGACAACCGAAACCCCCTTAGCCATCGAACAATGGTGGGAACACAGACACAGACACAAAAAAACAACAAGCAACCACGAAAACCCAACAAAGTTCACCGAAAAAAACTACTCCTACTAAACAGAAAAGCGGAACCACTGGCCGGACGAAACTCAAAACGAAACCCCCTTAAAACTTTTTCAAACCAGAAAAACTACACCAACCAAAATCAATTAGAGGAATAAGCAACCCAATCGCCCAATCTCCATATTCAAACTGTAAATCGAGAAATTCGACCATAGATAGCGTAACATACTAGCCGAGAACTTAAACATAGAAGCAAAGATCCATGCCAACAACCAGAGCCACCGAAAGATGAACAATACCTCTGTTTCCGTCGCTGGTCCGAGCAAAAACGGCCAAAAAGTTGGGAGCTCCTGTCAGCAAAACCCCAGACCCAAAAGCTCTAATTCCGTTTCTGGTTCGTGAGGACCCCTCAAAACCAAAACCAAAGCTCTGAAACTTGTTCCTCTGTCTGAGACGATCCCCAATCTACCATGCCGGCCACCCTCAGTCCACTGGAAAATCCGCACACGCGGCCTGAGCTAGGCGCGTGAACAGAGACTGAACGGTATTTTCAATACTTTGCACTTGTTTTTCTACTATTGAAAACAAGTGGTTTTGCTTAGCTAAATGGACTAAATGTTATTTTTACTGAAAACGGGTCGTCTTCTCCTATTAGGGTGAAGACTAAAAATTTAATGGAAACCATACCTAATAGCGTATGGTAGAAGGTTACTGACAATTCTCTGTGTTGATTTTTCTAAATAAGAAAAGGAAAACAATTCTCGGTTTTAATTTTTCTAAATAAGAAAAAGAAAAACAAGAGGGCACTCTGATGCTCATGTCCAAGATTGTAAAAAAGAGAATGAAAAAAAGAACGCAGTTACAACACGGAAACTTGCCAAAAAGAGTAGTAGATTACACTACAAATGCGCGTACACGCGAGAGATTTTACATTATACACCCAAAAGATTTTACTACATTACAGCTGTACAGTACATATATGTACAACTCAAAAAGGACGTCCAAAACCAACAGCAGCAGAACAGAAAATGAGCAACAGCATAACGTATTCTCTTAAGATTTACTAACACAAAGGCTTCACGTACTACTTTCTACAAGCCACACCCCAGTTTCAATCAACTTCCTCCATTTTGCTCTCCTCATTCCCTTCCTCTTCCAAAGCAGGCATCTCACTATCCTCACCACCAGTCTCATCCTTCTCAATGCTCAACCCCAACTTCAACATCCTATGAATTCTCGCAGCAAACGTGTTCGGATCTTCAAGACTAAACCCAGACTGCAGCAGCGCCGTCTCATAAATCAGAATCACCAAATCCTTCACAGATTTGTCATTCTTATCGGCCTCGGCTCTCTTCCTCAGCTCCTCCATTATTCCATGGTCAGGATTAATCTCCATCGTCTTCTTGCTCGACATGTATGAACTCATGGTGTTGTCCCTCAAAGCTTGAGCCTTCATTATCCTCTCCATGTTGGCAGTCCAACCGTATTCTCCGGTGACCAAAACACAAGGAGAGTCCACGATTCTGTCGGAAACCACCACTTTCTCCACTTTGTCTCCCAATATGTCCTTGATCACTTTGCAAAGACTCTCGAATGACTGCTTCTTTTCCTCCTTTCTCCTCTTCTCTTCCTCTGACTCATCCTCGATTTTCAACCCTTCTTTCGTTGCTGAAACCAGTTTCTTCCCGTCGTATTCCTTCAGTTGCCCAACTGCGTATTCATCAATCGCGTCGATCATGAAAAGCACTTCGTATCCTTTCCTCTTGAGTTTCTCCAAGAAAGGTGAATTCTCAACGGCTTTTTTACTCTCTCCAGTGATGTAGTAAATGTCCTTTTGACCCTCCTTCATTCTAGTGACATAGTCCTTCAAGCTTGTCATTTCATCACCGCTCTTTGTTGAGTAATACCGGAGGAGATCCGCTAGCTTAGCCCTGTTTTGGCTATCTTCGTGAATACCCAGCTTAATGTTTTTGGAAAAAGCATCGTAGAACTTGTTGTAGTCCTCTTTGTTCTCCGCAATTTCATTGAACATTTCAATACACTTCTTCACAAGGTTCTTTCTAATCACCTTCAAGATTTTGTTCTGTTGAAGCATTTCGCGCGAAATGTTGAGCGGCAGATCATCGGAGTCCACAACACCCTTAATAAAACTCAAGTACTCGGGAATAAGCTCTTCACAATTATCCATTATGAACACCCTTCGGACATAGAGCTTGATGTTGTTCATCTTTTTTCTGGTGTCGAAAAGGTCGAATGGGGCTCTCCTCGGAACAAAGAGAATGGCTTTGAATTCAAGCTGCCCTTCAACAGAGAAGTGTTTCACAGCAAGGTGATCTTCCCAATCATTAGTCAGGCTTTTGTAGAATCCAGCATACTCCTCCTTTGTGACTTCTTCAGGTTTTCGCAGCCAAATTGGTTTCTGTTTGTTGATGAGTTCCCAATCATGAGAAACCTCCTTAATCTTCTTTTTCTTCTTGGTGTCTTTTTCTTTCTCCTCGTCCACTTCCTCGACAGCTCCTTCCTCTTCGTTCTTGGTTTCCTCTTCTTCATCATCGATAATTTCTTTCTCAGCGGTTTTCTCAGTCCAGAGGTAGATGGGGTAACTGATGAACTCAGAGTGCTTCTTCACAAGGTCTTTCAACCTCCTTTCCTCCAAGAACTCCAACTGCACACATGAAATCAAGTTACATTAATACCAAAACGCAGCAATACAATCCTATGCAGAGAAAGAACTCAGATTAGACTTTCAACACACAACATGACAAAAGCTAAAGTGATAAGATACTAATTGCTTGGGAAATAAACCTTTTCCAGAAATAAAAAAAAACCACCAAATACTTAAATAATAAAGGAAGAAATAAGTAGTACAATGCAGCAATCCAAAACAAAAGATTAGCTAAGTTTTACCTTCATTAAGTTTATTCTTTTTGGCATTTTTCAACAGCTATGCACCTTACCCTGGGCTCTGGTTAGCATTTTGTAATCTAATTACTGCATTTTCTCAATTGGCACTGAAATTTAAACTGAAACCAGGGCCCATAAACAGTCTTATCATACAAGGGTAGCATGCCAATTCATCTAGGACCAAAAAAAAACCCAACACCGAACTGACCAATCATGCTCACATCAGCCCCTGCCTGCAATGCCTCCATGAACTCCTTCGTCCCGGACCTAGCAATTGTCCCCAAATTGTTCACCAAATCTAATCACAAAATGCATCAACCCATTAGTTTCAGCAATTCAGACCCAAGGTAGGCATAGCGGCAACCACATCACCGAACTTGATGAACCCTCGTAATACACCAAAATATGTTTCCTTGCGACATAATCTCAAAACACAAGGGTAAGTCTATAAAAGATTAAATGAAATTACTGATTATTAGCTCAAGATCCAGACATGGTTACAGCCTCGAGAGCCATCCAACCAAAACCATTAATCGATCCTACCAAACCATGATTCATTTGCATCCATAACAATGACGAGTCACAGTTTGAAGATCATTATTCAGTTCATTTTCACCTTCTAAAACACATGTAGCAACTGACATTACTATTCAAATTGAGTGAAATCCTATCATTGGAAAATTACCAGTATCTTGTAGTAAAAACCAATGTTCAATGTAATTAGGCAATACCTAGAAAACTGAACTCTAGAAAGAAATGAAGAATTGTGGTTCTAGTGTGTATGAACTATCATATCCTCTAAATGTACTTTCTAAATAAATTACATCATTTCGATCTTCGAGTTTTATTTCCAAGAAATAGTTCAAGAAGCTCTTAGTAAAGAATATAAACAACCCAACCACTCGAGTTTCAGCTTGTGACTGCTCGTGAAGATTGGTTAATTTTTACATAAACAAACCAAGCTTGTCTTTTAAAATCTGTTAAGCTTTCAAACCAAGCTCAAACAAACTATCCTCAGCTCGTTAGACTGATATCAAAAATCAAAGCTAATCGAAGTCGGCTTGTGATCGGCTGGATTAAAATTTTGTTCTTAAAAAAAAAAAAAGCCAAGCTCGAACACATTTTTAACCTCGCAACAAGTTTTTAAGCCAAGCTTAAAAAATTCAGCTGATCTTTTAGCAGCCCCAGCTCTGTCCATGCGAATTATTTGCTTTCTATTTCTAGCTCAACAAATTGATTATTTCTACTTGAAAATATCCTTGGTCAAAATTCTCTTAACAAACCTTTTGCGTACCCTCGCACACTTAGAATAACACAACTCATCTCTACCTAAAACCGCATAAATAGCACAAGGGAATGAAATCGATTAAGGCGTAATAGTACCTGATTTAGTCATTCCAACGCCGCTGTCGATAATGGAGAGGGTCTTATTCACCTTGTCGGGTACGATCCGGATGAAAAGCTCGGGCTGGGGATCAAGCTTGCTCTTGTCCGTCAAGCTCTCGAACCGAATCTTATCTAGCGCCTGTTAAATTACCAACCAAAAACCCCAACCAATTCAACCGCATATACTCACGCCTTTTGCATATGTAAGGGAGATACAGAGCGGAAAAGCTTACGTCAGAGGAGTTGCTGATGAGTTCGCGGAGGAAGATCTCTTTGTTGCTGTAGGAAGTGTTGATGATGAGGCTGAGGAGTTGGTTGATCTCTGCCTGGAAGGCGAACGTCTCTGTTTCTTCCCCCTATCTGAGCGTCTGCCATGGAATTCCTGTATGTATGTATCCTACTGGAAAAGGGAAAAGCAACAACTCTGCAGCAATGAAATACTCCGTACAAGAGAAAGAGAGCGAAAACGGTGGAGATCGAGAGAAGATTGTAGTGAAGAATGTTAGATTGTGCTAGATATTGGAGATTGTGAGAAGAAGACAAGGAACAGAGAGGGATGTATTTATGTCATGTATTGGGAAGATAGAAGGGTTCTGGGGGTTTCTGCAATTTTGGGACGGTGAGTTTCCGGAAGAGGTTGGCGTCATCCGAAGTCTATCGAAATCTCTTTCCCGCTTCTGGACTCGTCTTTCTCTCCCTAAAGTTTTTTCTGTACACCGTCTACGCGGTGCCCAAGTACAATTTCGGTGCTCAAAATACTTATGGACGACCCAAACTTAAAGAGAAAAAGAGGAGAGAGTTGGATAAATAGACCGTCCAAAAGTCTCTCTTGGACTTTTTAAAAATGATATAGATACACCCTCTCTATCACACTCTGTCACACTCCCTCTCATATGTGGAGTGGGTCCCCCCACATGTGTGAGGGGGTGTGGTAGAGATGGTGTTTATGTATCATTGTTCTTGACTTTTTCAGTGCCAAGCGAGCACATTTATACATAGTGTCCGAGCACACATCTCGGTCATCCAAATCACTTTTGGACGATCCGAATTTAAAGAGAAAGAGGAGAGAGAGTGGGATAAATCTGGGCCGCCCAAGTATTTTGGACGGCTGAATGTGTGCACACAGGCACCACGTGGGTCCCAACTCGGCGTACAATTTTTTTTCTCTTTGTCTCTCTCTTCCTTAATTCGTACTAGCAGAAGCGTGTGTAAATTACACTTCAAATTACTCCCTCCGTCCCCATTTTATAGTAGCATCAGTTAATTTTTTTGTCGTTTCAAAAAAATTGTCGCACTTTGAAATTAAATGGGTAATAGGTAATAAATTTCCTCTCTTGCCCTTCCATTTTGAGATTAGTAGTACTAAAAAAGTAAGTGAAATGATTAAAAGGATAAAATGAGAAAAGTAAAATTTTAAAAGTGCAATTATTGTGTTCTCTTATTTAAGGAAAATGCTAATGTGTGCCCAATAGGCACACGTTAAGGTTGAAAAGTGTATTGAAATATGTGAAAAGTATATAGGGATATGTGAAAGTGTATTAAAAAGTGTAAAAAGCGTATTAGAGTGTGTGTTTCTTTTGTTTGTTTGTGTGCTTATTGTGTGTTTATTGATATTGAGACACGTTAGCAAGACCCCTTATTTAATTACTAGAATTCTAAAAAAAATTACTGTATTAAATGGAAATGGAGGGAATACTAAAATCCTCTAGACAAAGGGGGAAATGTAGGGCTAGTGGGGTTCTAGCCCCCACTCAATTTCTTTTTAAAATTTTGCATAACATTTCATACGTTATTTTCTTTTTAATTACAAAAATATACATGAAAAAAAAGCGTAATTTTGAAAGAAAAGAATGTATGAAATAAAAAAATGAAAAGTTGAGTAATATACAAAGAAAAATTTTATATTTTCATTTCTCAACTTTTTATTTCAAACATTATAATAATTTCACTAAACTTATGAAAAGCGAAATGTCTATTTGACAACTGTACTCCTCGTGCAGTTGAACATATATATTTTTTGAACGGATGCAACTTCATATCTTCATTTCTCAACTCTTTATTTCAAACATTATAACAATTTCACTAAATTTATTTACAAGGGTTGAGTTCAGTTAGTTTAGCGCAGGGCAAATCGGGTATTAAAAAAGGAGTGTTATTTTTCTGATTGAAAGTGGTGTGGGATGAAAAGGAGAGGATCATTTGTAACATTAATTTAAAGAAAGGAGTGTGAACATGCATTAATATAACATTCTGCGTTTATTAAGAGGATTGGGGGCATGTAGTGAGCAAAGTAATCACGGCTCCGTTGGACAATCAACGGTTTGGATTAATTCGGTTTATCTTCACGTAAAGATAAGTAGGATAATTTCATTTTAATCAGGACCGTTGATGATTGCCGAACGGACAGCTCACTACATGCCCCTACGTTTAGTTTTGACCTGCTAATCAATTTGTACTATATGTTATCCCCGATTTGTTGGAATAGAACTAGTGAAACTTAGGCTCTGTTTGGTTCTTAGGGAAAGGAAGAGAAAGGGAGAGAAAATTTAAAAAAATTCCCTTCCTTTGTTTGGTTCTACAAAAAGAGGAAAGAAAATATTTGAATTCGTACTTAACTTTCCTCCCATTTTCCCTTCAATTTTCTATCTAATTTCTTTCTTAATTATTTTTCCTTATTTTCTCTTTCTTTTCCTAACTTCCAAACACAGCCTTAAGCTAGCGTTAGAAGAATTCTAAACCTAGACAACCTTTGTTGTCTTTTGACCAAGATTTGGTGGGATGGGAATACACCTTGTTCGTTTTGGGTTTTCAAAACTCGGTTTTCTCAATTATTATTTAATCATTCCCCCTATTTTCAAATATTATTCATATTTTTCTCTCTATCTCTCTCTAATCATTAACCCCTATTTTTAATGATTATCCCTATTCCTCCCTCTAATCATTACAAAAATCAAAACTCAAACCAAACACAACCATAAGCTTTCCTTTTTTATATCAATCGCGTGAGATCGGTTCGTTTTTTTTAGTTATTTAACATTTTTCTCACAAAAATCGAATGGTTGGGTTTTCCAATTCGGTTATCAAAACCAACCTAATTAACTGTTGAACCAAAGTGGTTAGGATTTTTTGAGTTCGGTCGGTTTTCCAGATTTTGAGCCTACACCATATTTGGGCCTCAATTAACTCTTGAACCGAAGTGGTTAGGATTTTTTGGTTTACGTTGGAGGGATGCAATCAAAGGGGGCGGCGGTGAGTAATGGAGATATGAGAAGCGGATCTTGTGGTGGCGGGAGAAATGGGGGCAGTGGCGGTTGATTTGTAGTCGGAGTGGTGTGCGTTGTATTGTGATAGTGAATTAGTGATAAATTGGTGAAGCCAAGAGAATTGAGTTCCTCTGCTTCTGAACTGGACTGGGTTAAAAACGATTAGAGTTGAGAGAGAGAGAGAGAGAGAGAGAGAGAGAGAAGCATTGAATTGTCTGGCTTTGAGTACCAAGGACAAGGCTGTAGTGGTCAGTAAATATAATCTGTCGGGACCCTAACTGATGCAGAATGGAAAATTAATATTATTTAAAATAGCTTTTTGAAGTTTTCCTTATTTCAATTTTAGTATTTTGTTAGAAGATTACTAATATGGAGTTATTTAGTTTCTTAATTTTAGGTTTATTCAGTTTCCTATTTTATGTTTTCTTGTTTTACAAGAATTAGGGTTGCGAGCTAGTATTTTATTTCCTTTTTAGTTTTAGGGTTGCTGCTAATATAAATAATTGATGTAAGCCTTAGGGCAAGGGAGTTGTTTATTGATTAATGAAAATTGAGAGTTTTTCTCTAATCGTTTGTTCAAGGAGGGAGTACCTCTAGTTCAGACAAAATTCGTGATTGTCCTTGTGCGTTCTTATTTCAACACGCCTCCCTGCATCAGTTGGTATCAGAGCATTGAGTTCCAATCCTGACTATGGCCGGAGGACGTGCTGGAGGTCGAGGGGGACGAGGTGATCGTACCGCTAATCTGGAGGACATCTATGAAAGAGATGACTGTAGACACCCCAATTTTGAACCCGAGATACGCTCGTGCATCTCCGATGATGAAATGGATCAATCGTAATTACCTGGAACTTGAGAGAATGACTTGAATTTGATCAAAACCAACCAAGCACCACCCAAACAATCAAAATGTGCCAAACCAACCCAAGCACTGCCAAATCAAGCCAAGCTAAGCAAACCACCCTCCATAGACTTGAGCGCTCAAGCCCATGGCTTTGAGCGCTCAAACCCCTGAGGAGCACCTTGAGCGCTCAAGCCCACGGCTTTGAGCGCTCAACTTCGGTCCAGTCAGCAACTTGCAGAGTATCTCATCATGAGATTTCCTGCATGGGAGCGTCTGTGGTTGATCTTATACGATCCCTATACGTATAATACACTCCACCAATTCCAGAAATACACCAAAAATACTCCCAAATACCAAAACCCACTTCCTCTCTCTCCTCTCTTCTCTCCCACTCACTCTATAAAAGCTACCCACTACCCCTGGTTTTGGGGACGGATTCTGATACTCCTTACCTTTGTTTTCCACCAGAAAACCACTCCTCTCTTTCTCTCTCTACAAAACCACTCCTTTTCCATCAAGACCACCTACAAAATCACTCACCAAACTCAGAAATTTGACCCTTGATCAACGATCAACCACCTACATTGTCTAATTCGTCCAGAATACCATCCAAAAACATCCACAATCAACTTCTCAAAGTCCAGAACCAAGCTCAAGTCACAAACATTTTCCAAAAGGTAGTAAAACATGAGATGAACTCACTGTTTTGATCATTCTGAGGAAGGTTAGTGAGTTTAAGCAAGTTCTCTATACTTGCATTGAACTCACAAAGGCCTGAAAGTTGCTTAAAAACCTTTTTCAAAATTGCAGTTGTAGCAGGTTTGAGCGCTCAAACCTATGGCCTTGAGCGCTCAAACCCAGTTCTGAACAGGCCTCTGTTTTGCTAACTTCTGAGCTTTCTTTTGATTTTGATCATTGTCTAAAAGTTAATTGTGTTCATGTAGCACTCAAATCAGTTTATTTCCACACCAAAACTACATGCACGAATGCAAATTAACTATTTCATAGTGATCAAACATCAAAAACTTCATATTTCTCATATTTGACTGCAAAACAGTGGCCGTCTGTCCTTTTCAAACTTCATTTTATGCCTTTGGTGGTCCTGAGGGAGTAGTAAAATCAGTTTAAAGGCTAAAAAGTGGAAATCCATGTTATGGCTTGAGCGCTCAAGGCCAGATCTTTGAGCGCTCAAGCTGTTCTGGGCTTATTTGCAGTTTTCAGCAACTCTGATGATGATTTATGGTTTAATTCTTTGATTGGTGTATATAAGTTGTCAGTGTAGCATCTGTGATCTGAATCCCTCTCTCTTGCAGAATTGGTTTGAGCGCTCAATCCATGAGCCTTGAGCGCTCAAACTGGTTCTAAAGCAAGTTTGTTTTAAGCATTTTCCGGTGATTCATAAAGAGAGGTGATGCTTGTGTGATGTTTTTATGGTGGATTTAAGCCTTAAAGCAGCATTAAATATTAAGAACCAGCAAGGAAAATGTTCGGGTGGAATGAGGGTTGAGCGCTCAAGTCATCACCCTTGAGCGCTCAACCCCCATTCTGGGTTCCAGATTGTGAACAGTATGATAAGTCTCATGATCATAGTTTCTTGGGTTATTGTATGATTTCTGTTGTAATTTACTTCTGTGAACAATTGTAGCTTTCATGATCATCATCCATGTAGATCTCGCGCACAAGCATCCACTGTAAAATCGCATCTCTTGTATATTTGGTTATTATGTGATCCCTGTCCCCGATTCCCCATTTATGTGAATAAATCAAATTTTAAACATTTCTAAAATCCCACAAAATATCAAGTAGAGGCCGGTTCACGGACCGGGCGAGAGGGGTGCCGTAAAACCCTTCCCCTCTCGTAACCAAACCCCCGAATCCGAGAAATCTTTGGTTACGCCATGATCAGTAAAATCTTTTTCTATGGGCAACGAGTCATATTTTTATCGGTTTCTCGGGTTCGGACCTCAAATCCGGGTGGCGACTCTAACAATCACAATCCTTTTCGCGCCATCTCGGTGGGCCGTCCACAAGCTGGCGACTCCGCTGGGGATATTGGTTAATATATATTTTATTTAATTACACTTGTGCAATTTTTGTTACACTTGTGTAATTTTATTGAAATATGTGTTAATGAAAGCGGGTTTAATTCGAAAAATATTTTGTGGGATTTTTCAAATGTTTGAAATTTAATTTTTGCATTGCATTTGCATTGTTCTTAACCCCGCTGGCGTGTTTTGGCAATCCTGCCCGGCTTGCCGGTGACAGGGAATCCCGAAATGCCCAGCAGCCCTCGACCGTGATAAATCACATCGTCGCTATCGTTTTTAACGGTAGGAGACGGTTTTGATTTTGAGTCCGGGGTACCCTCAGTGACCAAAACCGGCCTTTGCATATAAATAACCATAGAACCCCACGTTTAGTAATCCACCTGTGTGTTAGGCTTACGTGCTCCATTTTGCTACATGCTATATGTTACCGTTTTTTCTCGCCATGCCATGTTGCATTCATACATTCGCATTGTATATAGTCACTGCGAGCGTCGTTGGTATAGGTTTTCTGTGTACATATCCTACTTGGTTTTAATGCCTTTACAGTTAGTAGAAGGTTGCCTCGGCCCGATGATGAATCATGCATCCCATATGCGCGTTGTTCTTGCAAGTTAGCCTTTAGGATGGCCGGACGTGGGAAAATTTGGATCATCGAATTCCTAAACAATGATCTAAAACAGGTTTAAGGGACCTTGGCCCGAGGAGGGTCAATCGCCCTTAGGCATCTGATCTTAGATCATTGTCGGAAGTGGCATGGACCAGGATTTCCCAAATCCGACCATCCGATATCAAGGACTTATTACTCAAAAAGAAAACTTGAGGATTGAGGCAATCTTCCAAAACTGTCAATTTTTAGTCTAGGAGACTTAAAATCCACGGAGTTTGAGATACCTCCGGTGTTGGTCGTGCCCGAACGGCCACCGTGATTTGGACTAGCCTTAAGATCATTGATATCTGGATTACAACATCCAAATTGCTTTGTCTCGGATGATTAAGAAAAGCGATTGGCTCTGATTCCAACAAAGTTTGGAGTTTAACCTGCCGAGTAATGGTCTACCCGGGGTGTTGGAAAATCTTCTGTGCAATGATCTTAAGTGAGATTCAGATCCGGTAGACTAACCCTAAGATTGTACATGTAGTCTAGGAGACTTAAAATCCACGGAGTTTGAGATACCTCCGGTGTTGGTCGTGCCCGAACGGCCACCCGTGTTTCGGACTAGCCTTAGAATTGATTGCAACTGGATGGCAACATCTCATTGCTTTGTCTCGGATGGTTAAGAAAAGTGCTACGGCGTCAACATCTAGGCTTAGGTTGAAACGCCGTATTCACCGAGTAATGACTTACCCGTGATGTTGATACAATCTGTTGTGCAAGCGATTCTAAGTGAGTTCCGAAACCGGTAGACTAAATTCCTAAGGCTAGAAATAAGACTAACTCCGTGAGTTAGGTTGTGGCGAGACGATAGTGAGCATTCATGATTCATTCATTTTGTGCATAGTAGACACATCGAGTACACATCTGAGTCCGGTTTTTGCTTTATAATCAGTTCTTGAATCATTGGGCCTGCAAAGAAGAAGAAGACCTTACCTGTTTGGACTCGACCTCCTGGACAAAGAATGTCTAGATCTTTATCACCAAAGGCCGAGACAAGTATGGCAGAAGAACAGAGACAAAATCCCCCAAATGAGTTTGAGCAACTGAGAAAGGAAATGCATGATGAGAGGGTCCGAAATGACACCCGAATCGCTCAACTGATGGCAATTATGGTAAACATCCAGGGTCGACTTCCCCCACCGCAGCAGCGAGTACATGATGATGAAGCTCGGGATCAGGAGATTCCCAATGATGAACATCCGGAACAGCCTCCTCCCCCTGAAAATCCTCAGCTGGCGGAAATGCTGGCTAAAATACTTAAGTTGGAAGAATCTGTGGCTAAAAGCGAAAAGCGAGCCATTACCGGCTTTGACATGAACAAACTCTGCATCTTCCCAGGCGCAAAGCTTCCCAAGAGGTTCAAGCATGTAGACTTCGAGAAGTTTGATGGGACTGGGGACCCGAGAGGACACATTCAGGCATATGTAAGCTCCCTCTCGTTACAAGAAGTTGATGAGCCTGCTATGGCACAGATGTTTCACGAAACTCTCACAGGGCCTGCACTTCAGTGGCTCTTATCCCTTGACATTTCAAAAAGACAAACTTGGGAAGAAATGGTGGCTGCTTTCATTAAGCAGTATGAGTATAATGTTCAACTCAAAGTCACCACTCGAGAGCTTGAGAGCATCAAGATGAAGGAAAAGGAATCTTTCGCAGATTTTGTGAAAAGATGGAGAGCGAAGGCTGCACAGATGACCGATCGTCCCAGTGATAAGGACCAAATGCGCATCATAACCAAGAACCTTCAACCCGATTTGGCTCAGTACATGGTCATGGCCCAAGCACATAATTTTGAAACCTACTTTGAGATGGGTCTGTCGATTGAAGAAGCTCTGCAAAGCGGGATGCTAAAGAAAGGGGACTCATTCCCCAAACCAAAGCGAAACTACATTGGGAACACGTCTTCCTTGTATGCGAACCCCAGTTACACAGCCGGTACCTCATCCAACACCATGAATCACCAATCCCACAAAGCCGAACCCATAAACGCCATCTTATCTCAACCAATCCAATCAATTCAACCACCACAAAATCAAAGAGGACGGCGCATCTTCACCCCTCTTCCCTTACCTTTACCTGTTGTTTTCGAACGACTCGTGCAACAGGGAAAAATCAAACCTCTTCAGCCAACTCCACCTCCACAAAATCCCCCGCCAACATATAACCCTAACACCTTCTGTATATTTCACCAGACACCCGGTCATCCCACTGAAAGATGCCAGCGCCTGCGTCATGAGATTCAAGATCTCATTGACAACAAACAAATCCGAGATCCCACTGAAAAGCCCAATATCCTCACAAACCCTTTGCCAACCCACAAAAGGAATACTGACATAGGTCAAATTACCTTTAGCTCCACTCCAAAATCCACTCCGTTTGACCCAAGCCAATTCATCCTACCCGAAACAGACCCCAAGCCCATTGTGCCAATACCTGTTGAGCACGAAGTATGCTTTCTAGACATCCACTTGGATCCTACTGTGTGGCAAGAATGGGGTGATTTGATAATGGCAATGGAAGCTCGGGAGTATGAGCAGATGGTGGCCAACAATGTGGCAAATGAAGAAGTTTGGCCACATAATGAACAGCTTAATGAAGGACTTCCATTTGGTGCCATGATTAACCTACTTTGGGATCCGATGTTTGAGGATCCACTGGATGGATTTGCGCTTCCCAATCTATTTGAACCATTGCCTATGCTACAAGATCAACAACCTATGGAAGAGGGACAAGGACAAAATTGGCAAGAAGAGAATAGGGCACCCGATGGTGCACAAGAAGATGAATGGGACCCCACACCTAATGAATGGCAGCTCATGGACCCTAACGACCCTCTGGATGGATCTACACTTCCCATGTTCTTCGAAGAAGCATATTTTCCAATGCAACCATTATGGGAGGGTCGCCCTGATTTTTCCATGATGAGTGAGTACGCGATAAATCGAATGACGGAAGGAATAGAGTTCACACCTTATGATTACATAGTTGATGAAAACCTTCCGGTACCCCGAGTGCAAGTCCCAGAGGACTGCAACATCATGGTTTTAAATGGAGGCCTACCCGATGTTTGGGGGCAGCAAATGGAAGAAAACGTTGTAGCAAATATGTGGGCCAATCAGAATGAGGGCATAACACCGTTGTGGGTCGGAAACAATGAGGTCTGGGCTGTTAACGAGGCTGCCATGGAAAATGGAGATGTTTGGAGTGAAGCGACTGTGGAAGGAATTACCAAAGGTTTGGAAGGGGCCAGTATTGCAAAGGGAAAGAGAAAGGCGGAAGGGGATCTTGTCGATTTCTACACGGACTACACTGATCTATGGGGAGATGACATCGACTCGGTTCTTCATCTTCTTCGGAGTGGTCGGTTTTATCAACCACCTCAGAGGTTCACTGGGAACACTTCTATCCCACCACCAAATACTACAAACCAGCTACCATTCAACCAAGCTCCACAAAACAACCCAGCTCCACAAAACAACCCAGCTCCACAAAACAACCTAGCTCCACAAAATAACCTAGCCACACCAAACAACCTTAGCGACCCAATCGCTAACCCAGCTGATTTCCAAAATCTCTTTAACCCAATAACCAACCAATCCCAAGCTACCTCTACTGCCAACAGTCGCGTTCCCCGTCCGAAGCCTCCGCCAACCAATGAAGAAAATCCCATTCAGAAACAACTTGAGAAAACTCCAGCCGCTCTTACCATTTGGGGATTGCTTATGAGCTCCAGTGAGCATCGTCAGAAACTCGCTCAAACATTATCCTGCATGGAAATTGCGCCTGATATCACCCCGGAAGCCATGATGGCCGCTATTGTCACCAAGCCTACCATTGCCGCTAAGCCAACCAAACATGTTGTAACCTTTACCGAAGCTGACCTGCCGCTTGAAGGAACTGACCACAATAAGCCTTTGCATGTCACCATGAAGTGCATGGGGAAATGGATCCCGGTGGTGTTGATAGACAATGGGTCAGCACTCAATGTATGCCCTCTTCGAACAGCTTTGTGTTTGGGACTCAAACCAAAGGATTTCACACCATCTAATCTCACTGTTCGGGCTTATGATAACACCCGTCGCAATGTGCTTGGGACTGTTGAAATGGAAATTGCTGCAGAGGGGTTTAAGTCAACAGTTGAGTTTCATGTGCTTGAGATCCCAGCTTCGTTCAATTTGCTGTTGGGACGTCCCTGGATGCATCGATCTGATATTATGGCAGTTCCATCCACCTTGCATCAAAAGGTTTTGCTCGGTTTGGAAAGTGGGACAGTTGCCCTCTACGGAGATACAGGCATTCGCCCTCATGCTGAGGACAATGCTCCCTTGTTAGAAATTATGCATGATGAGAATGATGTTCAACTTGGGGGCTTTGCTTTCGATACGTCTGGTGGTGTGTTTACGCTTCGTATTGATGACGATTTTTCAATCAGCACCACAGCTCTCGAGATGATGAGAAGAATGTCTTATCTACCAGGCACGGGCTTGGGACGAACTCACCAGGGGGTGGCTCAGTTTCCAGAATTCCCTTCTCAGCGAGGTCGTTTCGGATTGGGATACGAACCTACACTGAAAGAGATGCAAAGGGGGAAGACCAATGGAACAAGTAGCAGCGCAAACCGTCGGATTCGCTTTGTTGGAGAAGGGTCGAATGCACCTTATCGCGGCCAGCCTGAGCCGTTTGTAAATGAAATAAGTGGAAAGGTACACCCTGGGTTCGAAATCTTTGCTAATGATGCTTGGGACAGCGAAGATGAACATGAAAAGGTTGAGAAATTGGTGAAAGACCTTAAAGCAGATTGGATGGAGGCTTTGGATGGTGGGGTCTTGATGTCAATGTTCGATGAGGTCAGTCTGACGGGTAAGGATGGAGAAGAGCCAGCTGTGATGATGCTCGGACAGGAGGCCCTCAATGATCCTAGTGTGCTGATAGTGGATGCAGTCGGTGAATACAAGAATTGCACTTTCACTCCTGTTGTAAAATTTACCAATGCATTCACTAAGTTAGAATTCGAGTCTGAGTCAGGGTTTGAATTTGGCTGTGAGTCGGAGTTTGTGCCTCTTGGCCCTCCACGTCGTCATTTCTATTTCGAGTTTGAGTCTGATGCCATGTACTATGCCCCAGAGGGCTTTGTTAATGAAATAAACGGTGATTTCGCTTACTTTGCTGTTCCCGAAATAAATTGTGTTGACCCTGACAATGATGAGACTGAGTTTGAGGGAGAAATACCCAAAGAACTCAAGTCTCTAATCGAAAGGGAAAATGAAAGGCATGCTCAGCCAATAAAAGAAGAAGTTATTTCAGTTAAATTGAGGGATGAGGAGAATCCTCGCATGGTTCAAATCGGTCCCGGGCTATCTACTGAGGAACAAGAATTACTCGTCGATTTACTCAAAGAATTTGAAGATGTCTTTGCTTGGTCCCACGCAGATATGCCCGGAATCGATCCTGAAATTGTGCAACATCGAATTCCCCTGTATCCTGATGCAAAACCGGTAAAACAAAAATTGAGAAAAATCAGGCCAGATTGGGTTGAAAAAGTCAAAGAAGAAGTCACCAAGCAATTCAATGCTGGCTTTTTGATGGTAACTGAATATCCACAGTGGGTTGCAAATATTGTGCCGGTGCCCAAGAAAGATGGAAAAGTCAGGGTATGTGTAGATTTCAGGGATTTAAACAAAGCCAGTCCGAAAGATGATTTTCCCTTACCACACATTGATGTATTGGTAGACAATACGGCAGGGCACGCGCTGCTATCATTTATGGATGGTTTTTCGGGATACAATCAGATTTTGATGGCACCAGAGGATCGGGAGAAAACGACCTTCACCACTGAATGGGGGACGTTCTGTTATCGGGTCATGCCGTTTGGATTAAAGAACGCAGGGTCGACTTACCAACGGGCTGCAACAACTTTGTTGCATGATATGATGCATAGAGAAGTTGAGGTATATGTGGATGACATGATTGTAAAAGCCAAGGAAAGGGAAGGACATCTTCCGGCGTTACGCAAGTTCTTTGAAAGGATACGGAAGTATCGGATGCGCCTCAATCCACAGAAGTGCACATTTGGAGTCACCGCAGGGAAAATGTTGGGGTTTATGATCACTACCCGAGGGATTGAAGTTGATCCAACGAAAATCAAGGCGATATTAGAAATGGAGCCACCAAAGACGGAAAAAGAGGTTCGGAGTTTTCTTGGGAAAATTCAGTTCATCAGCAGATTCATCGCCAAGTTGACTTCAACTTGCGAGCCGATGTTTCATTTGCTCAAGAAAGGAGTGCTGTTCAAGTGGGATGACAGGTGCCAAAAAGCCTTCGAATCAATTCGGCAGTATCTTCAAAGTCCCCCAGTATTGATGCCACCAACACCTGGAAAGCCGCTAATTCTGTATTTATCAGTAACACAGTCTGCAATGGGTTGCATGTTGGCACAAGAAGGTGAAGCAGGTATCGAGAAGGCAGTGTATTATCTAAGTAAGAAAATGGTTGGAGCCGAAGAAAGATACATCACTTTAGAGAAGACTTGTTGGGCTCTTGTATGGGCCTCTAAAAAGCTAAGGCATTACATGTTAGCTTATTCGGTGGTGTTGATTTCTCGAATGGACCCCCTCAAATATTTGTTCGAAAAACCGGCACTCACTGGAAAGTTGGCACGGTGGTTGCTCTTATTGGCCGAGTTTGAACTCAAGTATGTAACGCGAAAATCGGTGAAAGGCAGGGCTGTGGCAGAATTCTTGGCAGATCATCCAATCGAAGGGCCAGAAGATACAGAATTCCAATTTCCCGATGAACACGTTATGACAGTAACAGAGGATGTTTGGAAATTGTACTTTGATGGAGCTGCAAATCAGAGAGGATTCGGGATCGGCATATTATTGGTTTCACCATAAGGGCCGCACATTCCCCTATCTTTCAAATTGAATTTCGAAGTTACCAATAATCAAGCAGAATATGAAGCGTGCATTGTTGGAATGGAGGCTGCTTTTGAAATTGGGGTTAGGAAGTTGGAAGTGGTCGGAGATTCGAATCTGGTAGTATCTCAAGCTAATGGTGATTGGAAAGTGCGAGAGGAAAAGTTGAAACCATACCACAAAGACCTCGATGATCTGATCCATCGATTCGAGCAAGTTACTTTTACACATATCCCGAGAATGAAAAACCAGTTTGCCGACGCTCTTGCTACTTTGGCATCCATGGTGGAATTGCCTGTGGGAGTGAGAATGAGACCAATCATGATTGAGCAAAGGAATAAGCCGGCATACGAGTATGTGATGAATGTCGGCGAAATTGACGATGGCTTGCCTTGGTACCATGATATCTGGAATTTGGTTGAGAAAGGAGAATATCCAGAAGGAGCAAACAAGAAAGACCGGATAGCATTACAAAGGTTAGCTTCGCAATACATCCTCTGCGGTGGAAGGTTATACAAAAGGTCGTATTGTGGCATGCATAAGTTGTGCATTTATGGTGATGACACGAAAAGGGTGATGGAGGAAATTCACGAAGGAATCTGCGGTCCTCACATGAGTGGATTAATGATGGCAAAGAAGATCCTGAGGCAAGGGTATTATTGGTCAACTTTGGAAACAGACTGCGTGCAGTATGTGCGGAGATGCCATAAGTGTCAGATCCACGCTAACCTCATGCACGTGCCGCCATCTGAACTTCATACAATGGCGACGCCTTGGCCTTTCTCAGTATGGGGGATAGATGTGATAGGGAAAATCACGCCACCAGCATCGAACGGACACAAGTTTATATTGGTGGCAATTGATTATTTCACGAAGTGGGTAGAGTCGGCCTCTTACGCTACATTGACCGCAGTACAAGTGGCTCATTTCATTAAGCAAAACATCATCTACCGATATGGGGTTCCTAACGCCTTCGTGTCAGACAATGGTGTACATTTCAAGGGAAGAGCAGCAGAGGTGCTTGAGGAATTCAATGTCCAGGTTCACAAGTCAACAGTATACAGACCACAAACCAATGGGGCAGTAGAAGCAGCAAACAAGTCAATCAAGAACATCTTGGAGAAAACTATCGAGTCATCCAGGGATTGGCATGAGAAGCTGCCATTAGCATTATGGGGGTACCGCACTTCGATCCGAACTCCAACAGGGGCAACGCCCTATTCACTGGTTTATGGAATGGAAGCAGTACTTCCTATTGAGCTTGAAGTACCATCCCTGAGGGTGATGATAGAAAGTGAGATTAACGAAGCCGATTGGTTGAGCGACAGGTTCGCAGAGCTAATGTTGTTTGATGAAAGGAGGTTGCGGGCATTGTATCATATTCAGGGATATCAGAGAAGAATTGCCCGCGCATTCAACAAAAAGGTGAAGTCCAGGGATCTGATTGAAGGGGATATGGTGGTGAAGGAAATTCGGGCACCGATATTCGATCCGCGGGGAAAATTCAGGCCAAAATGGGCAGGACCATACATCATCAAGACTATCCTCGACGGTGGAGCAGCAGTGATCCTTGATTTGGATGGTAACGAGTTCAGCAATCTTGTCAACTTGGACCAACTCAAACGATATTATCCCTGAGAGATGCTCGTTGGGCGGAAAATCGCAAGGGCGAACCGACCCAAGCAAAAATTAGAGCAAGCCTGCTAGTCTGAAAACCCACACTGGGCAGTCTAGGCAAAATCTAAGGCGAAAATCCAAAAGAAGCTCGCTGGACCGAAAACCTGAAAAGGCGGTATCAGGCAAAACTTAGAGCACAAAAAGGAGAGTGTTAATACCCGAGTGAACCTTTCCCTGAACTACGCCATGACCTGATTCCTTGAAAAGGGATACGTAGGCAACCCTATCTTGGGGTTCGGTCTAAATCTGATGAGTTGGCCCGCAGTTTTGCAACATTTGAAGAAGATAGCATATGGAACTAGGTGAACCAAGAGGGGGAAACCCTTCATCATTCAATTTTATTCAAATCACTTCTTCGATTACATAAGCTGAGCATGGTAAAAAAAAATAATAATAAAAAAAATAAAAATAAAAAAAAAATAAAAAAAATAAAAAAAGAAAAAAACACCATTTATTTTGGGAAACAGCCTAGTGGGTCAGAAAGGAAGTTGTGCTAATTTCTTCAGCGTATGGCCCTCATCTGCATCCTCATCCAATCTCTGTAGTGCCCATTCAAATGAATAGTTGGGTAGGGATCAGGAGCCCAAACAACCCTGTGCCTCCAAGAAGTACGATAGCGCTCAAGAACGGAATGTTTGAATACGGGAAGGCAGAAAGTAGCAGGAACTATATACTCCACTTCTTGGCGAATGCAGTATTGACGGAGAATACGCTGTGGGAAATAATATGCATAACCTTGCAGTCCCGCTAAAATCACCCATGTGTCTCCCATGTGACTGGCCGTCATATCTGGCAAGGGCAACCAATGGCACCTCCAAGTGATGTGATCCTCTTCCAATGATCTGAAGAAGTCAACCCATTCATCTTCATCAGGCTCGTCATGCACAAACGGCCTACTCACCCAAGTCCGGGGCTCGTAAACCCAATCACCTGCTGGCTCCCTCAAAAGCCCAACCTTGTCACACAGCCACATCTATAAAAAACAAAAACACCCAAGTCAAAGTCAAAACCAAAGCCAAACAACCAAAAATTCCCCAAAATTCCCAAAAACCCAAAAGCATCCAGACTCTATAAACCAAACCTGAAGCAGAAGCGGACTCCCAGCAAATGTATCTGTTCTCCCAGTTTTAACCGCATCCAAGCCCATGATTGTTTCAGCCAAAACCAAAGGAACCACATCCCGCCGCTGTTCGATCTGAGCAGCAACACCGACAATGGCAGAACTGGGATGGCCATCACCGGGGACCAACAAGTATAATGCCAAGAGGCACATGCAAAGTGCAAACATGCGCCTGTTCTGAACGGTAAAATCTAAAAGATCGCCTGTTGGGCTGTAATCCGCAAAAAGACGGAGGATGTTGAGAGTCTCATTGCGAATCAAAAAGCGCGCGGCACCATTCCCAAGGCCAAGCTTCCTGCTGAGAATGTCGGCATAATTTTGACGGATGGGCGGTATGACGGGATCGGCGAAAGCATTACCGCCAAGATATGCCTGAAATTCTTCGACAGTCGGACAAAGTTCTTGCATGCCGAAGCGGAACACATGGAGCTCTGAATCCCAACAGCGGACGGCGGCATGTAAGATGTCCTGGCAAATAGGGAAAGTGTGGAGGTGGCGAAGGGCATTAAGGCCAAGACCCCGAAAGTTGAACCAATCAATGTTTTCAAGGCTAGCAATCCAAGTGTTGATAATGGAAGGATCAAGGGAAGCCATGTTTCGGGCAATGAAGAATTATTGAGGAATGTATATGGAGTGAGAAATGAGAATTGATGTAGAAATGGTGTGTGGAAAAAGCTTGATCATGGATGGTATTTATAGGGGACTTGTGAGGAACCTTACAAATTTGCCATGCAACATTGGAAATCAAAGATTACATTTTCAAGATGGTCAATTGCATGTTTCCAAAGTATTTGTGTTTGAAAATTTGAAAATGCATTGGAAATGCATGGCATTTGTGGGGAAAATGTGAAAAGACCTTGGGAAGGTGTTGTTCAAAGCTTGAAAGGGGTTATAGCAGAGCAACAAGACATTTGGGGCAGAGGAAACCATGCAAAAGAGTCCAAAAATGCATTGGGAAGCAATACCACAAACCAGCCCAGCACAGGCATTGAGCGCTCAAGGCCAGAGAGTTGAGCGCTCAACTTCCCCCAGACCACCTTGAGCGCTCAAGGTGGTGAGCTTGAGCGCTCAAGCCCCATTGAGCGCTCAAGGCCTGCAGAACATGCAGCAGACTGCAGCAGCTGCATTATTGCCTGTTTGATGCCCGAAACCTTTTCCAAGCTTCTTAAACCTCATTTAACACCCAAGTCAAGTCTCAATAAGCGTTTGTGACTTCACGGAACGTCCCGTGTCCCGAGTTATCAAGCCGATACGTGTACGGATACGAGATACAAGCTTAAAATGGCCACTCAAAATGTTCAAATCCATTTCCAAGCCATGCTAACCATATCCAATCATTGGAACACGTGTCGGAAGGCACTTTTGACTTGTCAGAACATTTCCCGGGGCAATTCTTCAAAGATTCAAGGTTTTGAGGTTCCGACGGCTCATTCAAGCAATGAAATAGCGGTCATCACCGCGTCAAAAAAATGGTTTTAGAAGTTTTCCGGATGAAAGGTCATGATCCCAGGGGCATTTATGTCATTGTTGACTTGGTCAAGGTGGTAACATGGTAAATCAGTACATGCAAAGAGGCTCATGAAGCATCTTACTTTCAAATTTGCCTTATGAACATCAAATTCCGTTCTAAGGTCACTTGGTATAAATTGTTATTGATTGCTTATACGCGGGAAGTGTGTCAAGTTATGCGTCATGTAAATACATCTTCCGGTTGTACATAAATTCAAATAATCATGTTTCGTCCAAATTCTCGAACATGTTAGCTTTTCTTAAAGGTTGAATTTTAAAACTTTATACTCGGATGTTTGAATTCAAGAATTTGGTGGATAAATCGTGTACATTCTACAACAGGTTGTTTGTTTGTACAATCAAAACAGCAAGTAATACAACGAACAATGAAAGTGCAAATCATGTGCATAAACTGAACTAAATTCATGCAAGGCAAAAACATCAAGTCTGTACAGGGCACACGACGCCCAATGAAGAAATCCGCAACTAGGGCACGCAGGCCCAATCCATCTATCTACTGGGGCACGCAGGCCCAATCAAAAAGAAAAGATATAAAAGCAAAAACAAGACTCTAAACTACTCTATATCTACTGTGTACTACTCCGCCTCATCCATCGTCTCGTCCGAGCTCTCAGTCTCGTCCCCCTGCCGCTGCTCCAGTCGCTCCTGCCGGGAAGAGGGATAGTTAGCGTCATCAACGCTGTCATCGCTCGAGCTCGTGGTCTCAACTATCCCCCCGGGTGCTACCTCCACCCTCTGACGGGTCGATCTCCGTGGCCTCACCTCCGCGGGCTTTGAACGCCCAAGCCGCACTGTCGTGTCTCCAGGACCACCAGCTCCGTCATGTGTCCTCTTCCTGATCACGGGCGGCTGCATCATCAAGCAAACAAGGAAAGAATCAGTACATGGTATAGTCAAGGTATTGAAAGCATAAGGAAGGTAAATTGCATACCGGTGCGACTCTCAGTCGGGACGGACCAGGAGCAGCAGGAGGTACTGGCTCGCCCTCCCGGCGGATAGTAACCTCCTCTCCGGCTATGAGGCGGCGAATCAGGACGCGCAGTCCACGGTTCTGCTCATACAAAGTCTGTACCGCCTCATGTGAAACCTGCAAGCACATCAAAATTTGAGTCATCAAGTACATTTGGGCAATCATAATTGAAGTTCACAAATTGAAAGAATGAAGTGTTTCTTACCGGTGCTGCAAGCCGCGGGAAGTCTGCTGGAGGCCTTGGGATGTCTATGTCCCCTATCTCACCCCCAGCAGAGGTGACGCGCACCCACCACCTAGCTCCCGCTATCTCCTGAGATGAGGTACCAGTACCCTCACCTCTTGCCACCCCGCCAGCTGAGGCACGCGCCTTCGCGGCCTTCTCTCTCTCCATCCTCTCCATCCACTCTGCCGCTCTCAGGGGACCGGCCAGATACCTGCTCCGGTAGTCGATGTAGCTCAAAGCAGGGCGCAGATACTGGCGCAAATCCAGGTCAGGCGTCGTGTAGCGCTCAATCTCCGCCAGCGTATACCGGGACGTCATCAGCACCCGGGGAGGAAGGCGTCCTGGCACCTGTGGTTTATCGGCCCGTATCGACTGGCGCAGCACCCTGTCACCAAGGTACCAGAACCAGCCGTACTGGCACTCAAGTAGGACCCTCCCTCTCGTGAGCTCCCTGCTCCGAGCCAGGTAAGGCTCGTCAACGGCATCCCATACCTCCCAGCGAACCTGCAAGAGTTGTTAAGAGCATCAGTAATCGACTGTGAAATAGAACAAAAGCAAATCGAATACATGAGAAAGAGCTCGATATTTACCAGAGAAGCGGCGAGTCTGTCAAGTGAAGCACGGAGAACGTGGATGTTCCCCCGTGCTGTGCCGCCGTAGCGGAAGCCTTCACCCCAGCACAACGCCCGGGGGATGACGTTCGGGTCCTGATGCCGTGTCTCAGGGGGGTGTAACCCCAACACCTCGTAAGCCCAGAGCTGCAATGAAAATAACGAATCCGTCAGTCAGTGTAAATTTTGGTAATCAAGTGCGAGTATTGAAAATGCATGCAATTAAATTTGAAACTAAGAGTTTTGAGTTTTACCTCCCAGACACTCCACAGTCCTGAAATGCCCGTCCCTTTCCGCCTCGAGACGGCATTCATGAACGCGTAGCAGCTTCCCAACGCTGCCCCTCCCCAGTCATACCTCGCCGCCCTGGCAAAATCTCTCAACCCTCCGAGATAGGAGAGGTGCACCCTATTACGCCTGTTTGGGTACAGTGATGCCCCAAACAAGTACAACAGGTAGCACCTCGCCTTCCGTGCTGCATCCTCCTCATCAGTCGGCTCGCCCAATCCCTTCGTCTTGAATTGGCCATATGTGGCCGTCTCTCCCTCCTTGTTGGGCACGAAGCCCAAAAACCACCTCAGCGCCGCATCATCCCTGCCAATCCCAGAGTCGAATGGGATCGGGTCTCCTCCTACCTGCAGCCCTGTGATCGCTGAGAAGTCCAGCGGCGTCATCGTCGCCTCTCCGAAGGTGAGATGGAAAGAACTCGTAGAGTCCCTCCACCTCTCGGCCAGTGCTGTCACCACAGCATGGTCGTGCTGTGTGCCCGTGAGAGTCGGGATGAACCTCCCAAACCCAGCCAGATCCACCAGAGCCCTCACAGAGGCATGCAGCTGCTGGTATATCTCCCAACTTGAGCCCATGCCTCCATGAGCCTTCAAGCGCAAGTCATTCTGCACGCAATCAAACAGACAGTCAAGCAGTCAAATGTCAGTCCGATTTCTTATCCGAATCCAGTCATCAACAAGCAGTAATTCAATCATTCAATGCAAATCAGGATTATTAATTACTAAAGTGCGTGAAAACAATGAAGCAAGGAAGTAAAAGCAAGTGTACCGTCAGGCAGTCTGTCGAAAGATGGACCTCGGGGTCCAGTAGCACCTCCTCTCCAAAGTACAACTCCCGTTGGGGAGTGTAAGCGTCTGAAGCAGAAGGCACGAAGAGGTGCACCGGTGGAGCGTAAGTCGCCGCATCGAAAGCTGGTCTCCCTCTCCTCAACCACAGTCTAGCAGCCTGGACCACCGTCACCCTCCGTCCAGCTGCCCTCTCCTCCTCCTCAGCCTGTGTCCTCGCCTCCTCCGCCGCCTCCTCTGTCTCAAACTCCTCGCAAAAAGCCCTCGCCGCCTCATCCTCAGCGGCGGCCTCCCGTAGCATCGCCACCTCTCTCTCTCTGCTCTCAACTACAGCTTCCCTCGCTGCATCTAAGATCCCCGGGGCATCTGCTGCAGCCGCCATCACCACCTCCGGCGGCGCGTGCTCAAGGTAATCCTCCCGAGAAATCCCAACCGGCCCCTGATCCGCCGGTCTACTACTCTGACCCCGAGTCAGTGACTCCCCACCAATCACCACCGCCTTTCCCCTATCCACTCCGCTAGGCTGCTGGCGAGGTCTCGGCTCTATCCTCCAGCGGTCAACCCTAGTCCTGGTGACCCCGCTAGTACCCTCCGCCCTATCCCCGCCATCGCCACCGCTCGTCCCCCTCTCCTCAACTGTATCCTCACTACCGTCGCTGTCCACGTCATGGACCTCCACCATCTCCATCCCCTCTCCCTTCTCCTCTACTCTCTCCGGTGCCGGGCCACCATCACCACTACCCTCACCACCGGCACCACTACCCTCACCACCGGCACCACTACCCTCACCACCACCATCACCACCATCACCCCCACCATCACCACCATCACCCTCACCATCACCACCATCACCACCCTCACCATCACCACCACCTAAACCACTACCCCCACTGCCGCCTTCTCTCTCCCTCTCTCCTTCATCGTTTCCTCCTCTCTCAACCGCCTCCATGGCCGTAGATGGCGGCGCGGCCTCTGATGGCCCCTCAACCGCCGGGCCAGGGCCTTGAGCGCTCAAGCTCGGCGGTGGCAAAACCACCGCACTACCACCGTTGCCTTCCCTCGACGTCGGCGAGTCCACCGGAAGCCGTGACACATCGGGATTCTCCATGAAAACCGATCTAAACGTGATTCGAACCTTAATCGAACAGAAATTGGACCGAGACCGTGCGGGAAAACCCTAGGAATTGGGGGTTTTCGATTTTGCAGAAAATTTGAGTGAGAAACGAATGGGTTTGGTTCGGAATCGCGAGAGGAGTATGGAGGTTTGATTTCGGAAGAGTTTTTGAACGTTGTGAAGTTTAATCGGTGTAAATCAGAGTTAAAACGGACGTTATGATTCTGAACCGTCGTCCCCGATCAGGGGTCTAAGCGCTCAAGCTGGACCTTTTGAGCGCTGGAGGGTCAACTTGTGAAGTTGAGCGCTCAAGGCTTTGGAGTTGAGCGCTCAAGGGAGGGTTGAGCGCTCAAGGAGGAGGACCCTGAGCGCTCAAACCCAATCCTGGCAGGATTCTTGGCTTCCTTTGTAAGCTTTGCAGGGGCATTTTGGGCATCCCTTATGATTTTTTAGTATACTTTGGACTTGTCGGTGCCAATCAACTGAACGTGTAATGATCCAAGGATCTAAAAAAAAATCTCGGAAATTGGTCGCGCCAGACCGTGTTAATCAATCAAGATGTGTTGTGTGTCATGTGGTCGCGTTAGCGTATGCGCGAAGTGTTTTGACTGCGGTCTGAGGGCTTTACGCTCATTTAAATCATTTTCTGAGGGCCACGTGCTCGTTTAAATCATAGTTCACCAATCATGTGGTCGCGTTAGCGTATGCGCGAAGTGTTTTGACTGCGGTCTGAGGGCTTTACGCTCATTTAAATCATTTACTGAGGGCCACGTGCTCGTTTAAATCATAGTTCACCAATCATGTGGTCGCGTTAGCGTATGCGCGAAGTGTTTTGACTACGGTCTGAGGGCCACGTGCTTGTTTACATCATCATTTTTTTGAAAGCCACGTGCTCATTTAAAATCATGTGTAGCAATCATGTTCCAAGTCAATCTCATTAATCATCTGAGTTTTTGTTGATCAAATGGCGTATCGATTGTCTCGTTGCTCAGTAGACAATCATCTTATCATCGGCTATCTTGTTGCTCAAGGGATAGCCCCATTAAAATTAGCCTCCCCGTTGTTCAGAGGGTAGCTACACAATCACAATCACAATCACAATCACAATCACAATCACAATCACAGTCACAATCACAACCACAATCACAATCACAATCACAATCACAATCACAATCATAATTATTTGCTTCATTCGCTAAGGCGTTTCACGACCCGGGAAGGCTCGTCGATTCGTGTTGTATCATTTTTCCTGAGGGACCAAACTTTTTAATCAATCGTCCTGAGGGACAGGAGGACCCGTTACATTTGTTTGCATATGCCCCCAGGAACTACGCCGGTCTGATCCCTACAATGGGGTACGTAGGCAGCCTGAATGGCACGACCGATTAATTTTTAATGTTTCCTTTTGGCAGTTTGAGATGTATTACGGATAGCGAGTTGGGTTGTCTATATCTTGGACGTTACTCATACCAAATCAATGGCATCGAGTCTCATCCAAGAGGGGCAACTGTAGACACCCCAATTTTGAACCCGAGATACGCTCGTGCATCTCCGATGATGAAATGGATCAATCGTAATTACCTGGAACTTGAGAGAATGACTTGAATTTGATCAAAACCAACCAAGCACCACCCAAACAATCAAAATGTGCCAAACCAACCCAAGCACTGCCAAATCAAGCCAAGCTAAGCAAACCACCCTCCATAGACTTGAGCGCTCAAGCCCATGGCTTTGAGCGCTCAAACCCCTGAGGAGCACCTTGAGCGCTCAAGCCCACGGCTTTGAGCGCTCAACTTCGGTCCAGTCAGCAACTTGCAGAGTATCTCATCATGAGATTTCCTGCATGGGAGCGTCTGTGGTTGATCTTATACGATCCCTATACGTATAATACACTCCACCAATTCCAGAAATACACCAAAAATACTCCCAAATACCAAAACCCACTTCCTCTCTCTCCTCTCTTCTCTCCCACTCACTCTATAAAAGCTACCCACTACCCCTGGTTTTGGGGACGGATTCTGATACTCCTTACCTTTGTTTTCCACCAGAAAACCACTCCTCTCTTTCTCTCTCTACAAAACCACTCCTTTTCCATCAAGACCACCTACAAAATCACTCACCAAACTCAGAAATTTGACCCTTGATCAACGATCAACCACCTACATTGTCTAATTCGTCCAAAATACCATCCAAAAACATCCACAATCAACTTCTCAAAGTCCAGAACCAAGCTCAAGTCACAAACATTTTCCAAAAGGTAGTAAAACATGAGATGAACTCACTGTTTTGATCATTCTGAGGAAGGTTAGTGAGTTTAAGCAAGTTCTCTATACTTGCATTGAACTCACAAAGGCCTGAAAGTTGCTTAAAAACCTTTTTCAAAATTGCAGTTGTAGCAGGTTTGAGCGCTCAAACCTATGGCCTTGAGCGCTCAAACCCAGTTCTGAACAGGCCTCTGTTTTGCTAACTTCTGAGCTTTCTTTTGATTTTGATCATTGTCTAAAAGTTAATTGTGTTCATGTAGCACTCAAATCAGTTTATTTCCACACCAAAACTACATGCACGAATGCAAATTAACTATTTCATAGTGATCAAACATCAAAAACTTCATATTTCTCATATTTGACTGCAAAACAGTGGCCGTCTGTCCTTTTCAAACTTCATTTTATGCCTTTGGTGGTCCTGAGGGAGTAGTAAAATCAGTTTAAAGGCTAAAAAGTGGAAATCCATGTTATGGCTTGAGCGCTCAAGGCCAGATCTTTGAGCGCTCAAGCTGTTCTGGGCTTATTTGCAGTTTTCAGCAACTCTGATGATGATTTATGGTTTAATTCTTTGATTGGTGTATATAAGTTGTCAGTGTAGCATCTGTGATCTGAATCCCTCTCTCTTGCAGAATTGGTTTGAGCGCTCAATCCATGAGCCTTGAGCGCTCAAACTGGTTCTAAAGCAAGTTTGTTTTAAGCATTTTCCGGTGATTCATAAAGAGAGGTGATGCTTGTGTGATGTTTTTATGGTGGATTTAAGCCTTAAAGCAGCATTAAATATTAAGAACCAGCAAGGAAAATGTTCGGGTGGAATGAGGGTTGAGCGCTCAAGTCATCACCCTTGAGCGCTCAACCCCCATTCTGGGTTCCAGATTGTGAACAGTATGATAAGTCTCATGATCATAGTTTCTTGGGTTATTGTATGATTTCTGTTGTAATTTACTTCTGTGAACAATTGTAGCTTTCATGATCATCATCCATGTAGATCTCGCGCACAAGCATCCACTGTAAAATCGCATCTCTTGTATATTTGGTTATTATGTGATCCCTGTCCCCGATTCCCCATTTATGTGAATAAATCAAATTTTAAACATTTCTAAAATCCCACAAAATATCAAGTAGAGGCCGGTTCACGGACCGGGCGAGAGGGGTGCCGTAAAACCCTTCCCCTCTCGTAACCAAACCCCCGAATCCGAGAAATCTTTGGTTACGCCATGATCAGTAAAATCTTTTTCTATGGGCAACGAGTCATATTTTTATCGGTTTCTCGGGTTCGGACCTCAAATCCGGGTGGCGACTCTAACAATCACAATCCTTTTCGCGCCATCTCGGTGGGCCGTCCACAATGACGTAGCGCAGGAGGTGCGAACGGAGGCGCGATTCCAACAACTATCGGCTGCAATAGCTGCGTTAACCGACCAAGTTGCTGCCCTAGCTGTTGGGGGGAATCCACCTCGCCATCAACCGTACGATCGGCGGCCTCGAGAGGAGGACGAAAGTACGGATGGTGAAGCAGCTGAAAACCCTTTTGTTACGGGGGCATTCGGCGTTGGCAGAGCTGGCGGCGATGGCTTTCATCAACAAAGGGGTAGAGGCCGGGATACCATGGCTGATAACCGTGATTTCCATCCATGGGAGTCTGGTTTGAGAATCGACCTGCCTGAGTTCCAGGGGGGTTTGACGCCTGAGGAGTTCCTTGATTGGGTTGCGGCTATGGATGAAGTCTTGGAGTTCAAACAAGTTCCAGAGGATAAACGGGTGTCGCTGGTGGCTACCAGATTCAGGGGTAGAGCCGCGACATGGTGGCAGCAATTGAAGCAGACTCGGTTGCGGCAAGGAAAAGACAAGATTAGTTCGTGGGAAAAATTAAAGAAAAAGATGCGGGTGGCTTTTCTTCCCCACAACTACTCGCGTCTGATGTATCAGCGGTTGCAGAATCTTCGTCAGAATTCGCGTTCTGTGGATGATTACACCACAAAGTTCCATCAATTGGTAGCCCGGAATGATCTTGCAGAAACGGAGGAGCAGTTGGTATCGAGGTATGTGGGAGGATTGCATGAACAGTTTCAGTTTACATTAAATATGTTCGAATTATTCTCTGTCTCCGATGCCTATCAGAAGGCGTTGCAGATAGAAAAACAAGCTAATCGCAGGCCTTCCTCGACCCCGTGGAGTGCTACGGCTCGGCCCGCGGTCGGCAATGCTTCCACCAAGCCAATTGCTAGCCTGCCCCCCATTAACCCGCCAGCAATTAAGGCAGGTGCTAGTTCTGGTTCTGGGTCGAAGTGTTTTAAGTGTGGTGAGCCTGGTCATCGCGCCTTTGAGTGTAGAAAGGGCGAACGACCAGGAAAAGCTTTGTTTGTGGATTCTGATGTGATTGTGAATGAGCAATGCGAGTCATACGAGCAAGAGGCAGCATATGATGAGGAGGTTGTGGAAGAGGTAGTTGGGGATAACGGTCCGTTATTGGTTGTTCGGCGACTGTGCTATGCTCCGCGTGAGGCAGCGGGCGATTCGTGGCTCCGTGGTAATGTGTTTCAGTCTACTTGTACCATTGGAGGGAAGGTGTGTCGATTTGTGATTGATTCTGGGAGTTGCGAGAATGTGGTGGCAGAAGAGGCAGTCCAAAAACTTGGTCTAAAGACGGAGGCTCATCCCAATCCCTATAAGCTTACATGGTTAAAGAAAGGTAACGAAGTTAAAGTTTCCTAAAGATGTTTAGTTGCTTTCTCTATTGGTTCCAAGTACATGGATGAAATCTGGTGTGATGTTGTGGCCATGGATGAGTGCCACCTTCTATTGGGGAGACCATGGCAGTATGATCGTAAGGTGGTGCATGACGGGGGTGCTAACACATATGCGCTATCATTCAAAGGTGTGAAGATTGTGTTGCTACCTTCCAAGGAGGTTGTACCCAAACCACAAACTGGGGAGGGTACCACCCTTCTGACGAGGGTACAGTTTGAAGAAGAGTTGTCAACAAGCAAGGTGGTTTTTGTGTT
The DNA here is from genome assembly GCA_963854785.1 of Vaccinium vitis-idaea. Lineage (NCBI taxonomy): Eukaryota > Viridiplantae > Streptophyta > Magnoliopsida > Ericales > Ericaceae > Vaccinium > Vaccinium vitis-idaea. The sequence continues at coordinate 13,199,700 of OY978223.1, forward strand.
GGTGGCGAAAGAGGGATCTAAGGCCTTGGCCTTGGGTGAAGGAGATGTTCCAGCAGTGGTTCAACCCCTCTGCAGGAATTTCAGGATGTGTTTCCAGCAGACTTACCAGATGGATTGCCCCCTCTACGGGATTTTCAGCACCAAATTGATTGTGCCCAATTCGAGTTTGCCCAATCGGCCTCATTATCGTATGAGTCCGAAAGAGCATGAAGAGTTGCGGAGACAAGTGGAGGAGCTATTGTCTAAGGGCTTTATCCGCGAAAGCCTTAGCCCGTGTGCAGTTCCAGCCTTGTTAACTCCAAAAAAAGATGGAACGTGGAGGATGTGCGTTGACAGCAGGGCCATTAACAAGATCACAGTGAAGTATCGCTTTCCAATTCCAAGGCTGGATGATCTGCTAGACCAGTTGGGTAATGCAAGGGTGTTCTCAAAGCTGGACTTGAAGAGTAGGTACCATCAACTTCGAATTAGGCCAGGGGATGAATGGAAAACTGCGTTCAAAATTCGGGAGGGTCTTTATGAGTGGATGGTGATGTCGTTCGGTCTGTCCAATGCGCCTAGCACCATCATGAGGATGATGAACCAGGCCCTTCGCCCTTTTATCGGTAAATCTGTTGTCGTTTATTTCGATGATATTTTAATATATAGTGCCACGCCCGGTCAACACTTGCAGCACTTAAGGGAAGTTCTTACAGTTTTGCGTACTGAAAAATTATTTGGGGCAATCAAGAAGTGTGTGTTCTTAACTGATACAGTGCTTTTTCTTGGATATGTTGTATCCAAGGATGGGATTTCAGTGGATGAGTCTAAGGTTGAGGCTATTCGTAGCTGGCCACAACCGCGGACTTTATTCGATGTTCGCAGTTTCCATGGGCTTGCGGCGTTCTACCGTCGTTTTATTCCGCACTTTAGCACTATCATGGCTCCTATAACAGATTGTATGAAGGGTGGCAGGTTTGCGTGGAATGATGCAACAACTGCTGCGTTTCAATTGATCAAGCAAAAATTAACTTCGGCTCCTGTGTTGATCTTGCCGGATTTTTCACAGCCTTTTAAGCTGCATTGCGATGCATCAAAGGTTGGAATTGGGGCTGTCCTTAGCCAAAATTCTAAACCTGTTGCTTATTTTAGTGAGAAACTAAATGGAGCAAAGATGAATTACAGCACCTATGATGTGGAGTTCTATGCCTTGGTTCAAGCATTGAAGCACTGGTATCACTATCTTATTCATAGTGATTTCGTTCTATACTCCGATCACGAGGCATTGAAGCACCTCAATGCTCAAGATAAATTGTCCAGTCGGCATGCTAAACGGGCAGCTTATATTCAGCAGTTCTCCTTCTCTATCAAGCACAAGTCTGGTGCTTTGAATCGAGTGGCTGATGCTCTCAGTCGGCGTTCCAGTTTTCTTGTTTTGATGCGCACTAAAGTAACAGGTTTTGATGCTTTTCGTGAGTTATTGGCAGTGGATCCATATTTTTCTACTGTCATTAACGATATCGCAGGAGGAGCCCAATTAGAGTTCCATGTGCACAATGGGTTCTTATTCAAAGGAAATTTGTTGTGTGTTCCGGAGTCCAGCCTGCGGTTGAAAATCATTAAGGAGTTGCATGATGAGGGGCATGTGGGCCGAGATAAAACCTATGCATTGGTTTCTGCTTCCTATTTTTGGCCGACCATGCGGCGTGAGGTTTATAAGTTCGTGGCAGGGTGTCATATTTGCCAAATTTCCAAGGGTACAGCCACTAACGCCGGGTTATACATGCCATTGCCAATTCCTTCCCAGCCTTGGGCCGATGTCAGCATGGATTTTGTATTGGGGCTACCACGTACACAACGTGGTCATGATTCTGTCTTCGTGGTGGTCGATCGATTTTCCATGATGGCACACTTTATCGCATGCAAGAAAACCACAGATGCTGTTAAGGTGGCGTAGTTATATTTTTCGGAGGTTTATCGCTTGCATGGGCTGCCTATGTCTATCGTTTCTGATCGTGATACCAGGTTTTTGAGTTATTTTTGGCGTTGTTTGTGGAGGCTGGCCAACACTCAATTGGATTTTAGTACGGCTTATCATCCCCAGACCGATGGCCAGACTGAGGTGGTGAACCGGTCTTTGGGCAACTTACTACGTAGTTTGGTGGAGGATCATCTCAAAAGTTGGTATCAAAAGCTGTGTCAAGCAGAGTTTGCTTTCAACCATTTTGTCAATCGGAGCACGGGTTTCTCTCCTTTTCAGGTTGTGTATGGATTTAACCCACGCACACCAATCGACTTAGCTCCTGTTCCAAGCTTGAAGCGTTCCAGTGGCAAGGCTGAAGATTTCATGACGAGTTTACAGCAGGTCCATGCCGAGACTAAGTTGCGTTTGGAGAGTAGTACAGCCAAGTACAAGGCAGCGGTAGACAAGAAGCGCCGACTGGTGGAGTTTGAGGTTGGTGATTTCGTTTATGCGGTCCTCACTAAAGACCGTTATACATCTCATGAGTATAACAAACTTGCTGCTCGTAAAATTGGCCCCGTTGAGATTGTTGAGAAGATCAATCCCAATGCCTATCGTTTGAAGCTTCCAAGCCATGTTCGTACTGCCGATGTGTTTAATGTCAAGCATCTCATTCCATTCCGGGGTGATAGCTCATCCGATGATGATGATGCAAATTCGAGGGCGAATTTCTTTTTGGAAGGGACGGATGATGCAGCAGCCATGGAAGAAGAGTATTTTCGGCATTTTAAGCCTCGGGTGGCAAAATCGTAATAGCTGTATCAATACAGGAGAATAGCTGTATCGATACCGAGGCGCTAGTGGGCGAACAGAAGCATCCTGTATCGATACAGGAATTCCCTGTATCGATACCGAGTGGCCTAAATTCAGCCGGTTGACTTGCCACGTTATTTTGCTGTTATTTTCAAATTTTTCATTTTTGGTAATTTTGCGTTTTTCACTGATTTGGTTTCCTTTTCGAATTAGGGTTTCCGGTTTCCTATATAATAAGTTGTAAGCCTTAAGGGCTGGGGAGTTTTTTGAGTATTATTGAATGATAAAAGTGTCTAGAGAGCGTTTTCTCTAAACTTTCTTGTTTGTGTTCGATTGTTGCACGTCTTTTCTGTAGTCCATAAGGCGCCCTGCATCAGATGATGCAGTAGCCATGGAGGAAGAGTATTTTCGGCATTTTAAGCCTCGGGTGGCAAAATCGTAATAGCTGTATCGATACAGGAGAATAGCTGTATCGATACCGAGGCGCTAGTGGGCGAACAGAAGCATCCTGTATCGATACAGGAATTCCCTGTATCGATACCGAGTGGCCTAAATTCAGCCGGTTGACTTGCCACGTTATTTTGCTGTTATTTTCAAATTTTTCATTTTTGGTAATTTTGCGTTTTTCACTGATTTGGTTTCCTTTTCCAATTAGGGTTTCCGGTTTCCTATATAATAAGTTGTAAGCCTTAAGGGCTGGGGAGTTTTTTGAGTATTATTGAATGATAAAAGTGTCTAGAGAGCGTTTTCTCTAAACTTTCTTGTTTGTGTTCGATTGTTGCACGTCTTTTCTGTAGTTCATAAGGCGCCCTGCATCAGTTGGTATCAGAGCCTGCACTCGATTCCGGATCATGGCGCAACAAGGAGTTCGTTATGGTCGTCATGCTGTTGCTAAAGATGTGTATGAACGAAGTAAAGCTGCATGAGAAGCACAAATAGAGGCGCGATTCCAATAATTAGAACAGCATGTGTCGGACGCGATTGACGCCCTAGCCGACCAGATTGCTGCCCTAACTGTTGGGGGGAATCCACCTTGCCGTCGTCTTGTTATACCTCGGTTTCCGAAAGAGGAGGAGGTGTCGGATGACGTTTCTATCACCAAACCTTTGGCGGGTAACTATCCGCCAAGGGGGAGGACAAAGGAGGCTACCATTGAGTGGCCTTTCACTTCAAATATTATTCCAGATTCAGTAGTGGATTGGAGAAAGCCACCAGTTTTTGACGAAGAACCAGTGGAGAAAATTACAGAAAATCAAAAAAAGTTGCAAAAAAAAGTGGTTTCTATGTTGGCGTTGTTGGAAACAGATGTAGAAGAATCAATTAAATTTGATTCTTATGAAAAGCTAGAAGACGGTGAAGTTGACAAGAGTGTTGACAAGAGTACTAAAGAATATGTTGATCCGTTTTGGGAATTTGTTGAAGACACTAAAAGTTCATTTGTTTCGATCGAGAAGGAAGGTGAATTTGCTTTTTTAATGAAAATTATTCCTTCAGAATTTCAAGATTCCTTTGTGAAATTTGGGTTCGGAAAAATCAACTTGAAGTACAAGATCAATGTGGACAAGACTCGACGACTTCTACTGTATAAACTCGAGGACGAGTTTCTCCAAGTCGGAGAGAATGATGCAGAATAGAAAATTAATATTATTTAAAATAGCTTTTTGAAGTTTTCCTTATTTCAATTTTAGTATTTTGTTAGAAGATTACTAATATGGAGTTATTTAGTTTCTTAATTTTAGGTTTATTCAGTTTCCTATTTTATGTTTTCTTGTTTTACAAGAATTAGGGTTGCTAGCTAGTATTTTATTTCCTTTTTAGTTTTAGGGTTGCTGCTAATATAAATAATTGATGTAAGCCTTAGGGCAAGGGAGTTGTTTATTGATTAATGAAAATTGAGAGTTTTTCTCTAATCGTTTGTTCAAGGAGGGAGTACCTCTAGTTCAGACAAAATTCGTGATTGTCCTTGTTGTGCGTTCTTATTTCAACACGCCTCCCTGCATCACTAACGAAAGAGGTCGGGGCATTATCACGCCAATGTGTTAGTTGGAATAGGGATGGAGCCAAGGAGGGGTCAGTAGGGGCGGTCGCCCCTGCAAAGAAAAAAAAAACCTCTAATTTTATATACAAAAAAATAAAATTTTCTATGAATTATATAGGCTCGCCCCTACAAAGTATATTGGAAAAAAAACTTGCCCCTGCATAGTGAAATTCCTGGCTCCGTCTCGTGTGGGAATCAGGGGTCCTGTAGTGAGTGAGCTCACTACATGCATGTAGTGAGCTCTCTCGGCCATACGATCCAAGATCAATAGTTTGAATTGTCTTACACTTTAAGAAACACTTTTACATTTACTTTAACTCCAATTTATCCGGACTGTTGATCTCGGATTGAACGGCTGAGAGAGCTCACTACAGGCCCCCCAGATCCGTGTGTTGGTCTTGCATTCTTGAAATGGTTCCGTACCTGCAACAAGGATTTGAAAGATTGAACATTAAACATAATCAATGGTGGAATTGGTCTCAAATGATTAGTTGAGGTGGCGAAAGTTGGCCCGAACACTTGGTTATAAAAAATAAAAAATAAAAACAACTGTCATAATCATTATCTCATCTCCACCCAGTGACGGCTCCAGAAATTTTGAATAAGATGTTCAAAATTTAGCTTAACTCTATTAATTCTATTAAATAGCCATATATACAAAAATTTTAGACTAAATAATATGAAAATATGTAAGATATAGGTCACAATTGTATGTTCTCGGTGAATTCTATTTTTTAGGCCAAGCTAAAGTAAACCGACAGAGAAACACTTTTTTTTTATTGTAGAAAATTGTCTGGCGAATAGGTTCATACATACTTTTTTCGGACGAATACTCTTATGTTTTGAGATATAGAGTTGATGGTTGTTCAGAGAAAAGACAGAGCATTGATATAGGACTGTGTTAAAACAAACCTGAGATAAAATTATTACATCTAATATAGAGATGTAAAAGAGTTTAAGTTGTTCAATTGACCATCTATGAGAAGAAATGGAGCCTTTCATGTCTTTTAATTTACATTGGATTGGTTTGTGGGCTGGCCTTTTGGAGCTAGTTGTTCAATTTTTTTTTGGATTAAGTGTTCAAATATTTACGTGTAGGGTGTTTAAAAAGGACAAAACTAAAATAAAACTACAAAAAAATTAACATGCATTCTAAACAAAATTTTTGTTTTAAGGTGTTCAATTGACCGCCCATAAGTGAATGTAGAGCCAACTATGTCTTCACCCATCCTAACTCTTATTGATTTGTTTGTTAAAGATTTTGAATAAGGTTTTTCTGGGTAATAAGTGGATAGAGATAGGTAGAAAAATGAGAGTAATAATTCGAGATAAAATTATGTTAAAAAAAATGAAAATTTAGTGGGAACCGTGCTTTGCGAGAGTTTGGGAACCAAAGTGAAGAAGGTATTTTTGGGTAAAATTTAAGGGGGTGTTCCGCTAACGGTGTTTTTAGAATAAACTAGTTTTTCACAGTTTTTTATGTGATGTATTGTGAGAGAATGACTTGTCTTAGTTTTTGGAAAAAAACTGTTTTTCGTTAGTGAAACACCCAGGTTGTTTACTGTAAAGACCTGGATTTTTATGAATTATATTAATAGCCTTTTAATTGTTTTTATTTTGAAACAATAGATTTTTAATTTGAAATTTTTGTTAGCTAGTGGATAAATATATAATATAGATATAGAGATAATTGAGTTTAATTTAATTATTTATGGTTAAGGGATAAATTAGAGTAGTTAGTTCTCCTCAACTACTAGATGATTATCTATTAGTGATATATATGTACATAAATTTGTAGTTTGTATTTCCCTAACAACTAGTAAAAAATGTAGTTAAAAAATTAAATAAACATGTTTTGTTTGGATTTGATTTTATTGTTTTAAAAGAAAACAAAATCCCTATTTATCGTCTATTTAATTATGTATATATCTCTCTTATCTCTCCTGTTTATTCTCCCCAACAATTATCTTCCCCTCTCCTATTTATCACTTTATTTGTTGCACATTATCCTTTTAGTTTTAAAATTTATAACCTTCCTATTATCTCTCCACTTATCCCACGCACTTTAAAATTCTCCTATTTAGTTTCTCACTTTCTACAAAAGTCTCTTACCATATATTTCTCAAACCCACATCTCTTTCAATCACTTTCAATGTAATAATCCGAAATTTTTAATAAAATTTAGGATTATTTAATTTCATTTTAATTAGTTTAATTTCGTTATTTAATTTTTAATTGCACTTAGGACCCTTAATTTGCAATTACTACGGTTTATACCCTAATACTTCCTAATTGCTACAAATTCGACCCTAAGGCATGTTTACTTTTTAATCGCGAGCATTACATTTTTATAAATTCATTTCATACATAATTATACATTTTTATACACATACATAAGCAATACTAGTACACATACACACATGTGTATACATATACTTTATACATCATCCTACACTACCCAACCACCACCAACCATCACCAATACCACACTCTACCTCCTCCCATCAGCCAAAATCAGTCCCCTTGACTGCCATACACTCCACCACCCTCCCCCATCACTTCCTAACCCACTATGGTACTTCTTTCACCCATCCTACACTCCAAACTCCACCCAAAACTCATTTTATACTCCCCCAAACCCCAAAATTCGTCCAGAACAGATACTGCCCCTCTCATTCACTCTCTTCCTCCTCCAAACTCACCCAAGAACTCCCAAACTAAGAACACAAAGCCCCATTAACATCCTTCAAGTTTCTAGAGTGAGAAAAGTCAAGAAAATTGGGTTTTCACTTCAAAATATCAACCAAAAGCTCCCACCTCTCATCTTCCACTTCAATATCATCCAACACACTCCAAGGTACCCACATTTCACCACCAAAGCCAGCCAAGGCCGGTCAAAGAGCTCTCTCCACCGGTTTTTCGCAAAAACACGTTTTTCGCCAAATCTTCGCAAAACAAGGTAGAAACTCGTACCCAACCTATTCCAAGCTTTTGAATGAGTTATAATAGTCTATGAGTAGTTTATAGTTGATGGGTTAAAGCCCCAAGTCAAGGGTTTCATGAAACCCGAGCCAAAACGCGATGTACCCTTTTGACCCGAAACTTTATTTTCGTGCTTAGTAAACTCTAGATTCATTGTGGTTCATGTTGTAAATTATTCCAAGCATGTTTAATACTTTACTAACTGTTTATATGAGTTTCTCCATGAATTTATTGTGCTTAACCTTGTTCTTGATCGTTGTGTTAAAGTTAGGGGTTTAAAGTGTAGTTTTGTGAAATTTGGTGTGCGTACTTGTGTATTATTTACGAAACCTATTTTTATCAACTAAGTGTCACTACTGGAAATTCAGGAGTGTAACGAAATGACCAGAATTCCCTTCGGGTGTAAAATGACCATTTTGCCCTTGTGTGTGTAAATTACATAATGTGTAGTTTTGTACTTAATAAAAAAAATCAAGGAATTGCATTTTATAACAAGTTAGGACTTTATTAACTAAAATAAAGTATTTTTACGTATTTACCCTTGTCGGTGGCAAAATTACCTTTTTGCCCTTGTATTATGTTTATTTACAAAAAGGCCCCCTGAGTTCCTAAATTTCACTAAGGACCCTAGAGTCGTGAAATTATGTTGGACACCCTTGTACTTACTTAAAATGACGTTGGTGACCCTTACTTTCTTTAAATTACGTTTTGACCCCAATAGTTTAGTAAATTACGTTTTGGCCCCTGTAGTTTAAATTTATTACGTTTAGACCCCTGTTTTTCGATTACTAGAATTTTGTAAACTTGTGAATCGTGTTATTTGATTTTGTGACCCTTAGAATATTGTTATCGCTTTGCTTCTACTGTTAAGTGCACTTTCCATAAACGTGTTGAATGTTAGAATGGACAACTAGGTTCCCGGGTTGGGTGATCGTACGCGGATATCACATAGACGATGAGGTTAATGGAAAATTGAATTGGAATTGATTGATGGGGAGTTACCCCGAGATTGTTGTTGAATGGCAGTTCCGCCAAGTGATTTGTTTCAGAGGATTGTTTGGTAGTCTGCCTTGATTTCGAAACCCTAGGATGTGACACTCTGTGATTTGCTTCATTTGAATTCTGAGGCGTTATAAGGGTGGAAGTATTATAGACCAGTTTTGGCTATATACCTACAGGACCTGGCAGTTGCCATACGTAGCCCAGTGGTACAGTTTCGTCCCTGGGAAATTCATCCTTGCGAGGCGGCTGACGGCTGGATTAAGTACGTAACTTATACCTTCCGTCGGGGCCCCCGAGTGAAGGGCAAGCAAGGGGGGAGTAAATCACAGTTTGGTCATAGTCCTTAGTGGTTAACCGGGAGGAAAGTTCTCTAGGTTGAGAACTTAGATGAATATGTAAGTTAATGGCTAGTAATGAAATAAGTTATGTGTTTATTTTTTGCTTTGTGATTTATTTTCTGCTTATTCCTTTAATGACTGCTTTCAATCATATATGTTGTATTTGTATGTTAAGCAAGGGTTGGGAGGGTTAGAGTAGCTATTGAGTGATTGATCGCTCACGGTGTTACACTTCGTGTGACCCTGGTATAATACTACGATGTTGCTTCGCGACTCGGACGTATTATGCCAGACTGTGATCAAGCAGGTACTGTTGGTGTCGAAGGAGACGGTTATTTCGGAGCTGAGGGTTTTTCGGCAGACCAGGCTCAGGAGGAGCCGTGGAATCCAGAGTTGAACCTTAATCTGTAGAACCCACCCCTTTATTTTTAATGTTGGATCTGTAATATTAATTTCTCAAACCGTACTAAGTATTTTGTAATGGGTTGCACTTCACGTTTTCCAACGTGTACTCTGATAGAAACTCTTTTTATTAAATTAATCCTAATTAGTTGTCTTAATTAATGCTTCCGAAAATCGGGGCGTTACATTCAAGGTTAAATCAATCTCTCTCTCTCTCTCTCTCTCTCTCTCTCTCTCTCTCTCTCTCTCTCTCTCTCTCTCTCTCTCTCTCTCTCTCACTCACTCACACACACACACACACAATTTCAACTGTCAATTCCTATTATGTTTGGTCGTTGATCAACCGGCAATCATCGAGTTCATCACCGGTTTTATTGTGCTAAAACTCGGAGGAGAGGTAGGGTTTCGAGAGCTTAACTTTTACTTAGGTTTTGTTGTTTACGTGTTAATTCATGCATTCATAAATGTGTAAGGATATATGTGAGACGAATAATATGTTAATATAATAGTAAGTCAAATCGTTATGATAATGAAGACATAAAACGAGATTGAAACAATGAAAAACGAGTTTCTCATGCACTGTATTCTGTTCTGCAGTTTCGGCCCTCTTTCGAGTCGATTCAGGAAAAACTCAAAACTGGAAAGTTGTAGATCTTGAAAATTTAAGCAACTTTTATATAGAATTCGTCTCGATCCGAGTTATGTAGAATTTAATATGATTTTTCAAAGTTTCTATTGTAGTGAAACTCGAAACAGATTTACGAATTGTTTTAAAATCCATTTTCAACCTATGTAATGAAGGAATTAGAATTCGAGTAAAACACGGAATTTGTTCATAATGTGAAATTATTTACTTCTATTAAAACTCGTGATTTATAGAATTGGTTTGCTATTTTTAGTAAATTGTGTAAGTTATTCGTTTTACATGCCATGTTAAGTTTTTCTTAAACTTTGTGATTGTAATATTTTCTTGTTATGTTGGACTTATGTAAATAATGACTCCCGCTATGAATGAATCCAATTATTAAGTACGTTTTGATCGAAATGTTTAATGTATAAGGATGAACGAATTTAATCATAAAATTTGGGGTTGAGAAATGTCCGGTATGGGTCTTGAGCCATGCGTAATTTATACTTTTTAGTAGCTTTGCTGTGTGATCGGGCGCCGGAAGTATACTCTGGGTGGGAATCGATGCCGGAGAAAAATTGGTGGTGAGGTTTGTGACCGGGAGTGAGCCATGCACAGTATACCCCGAGGTAGTTTTGCTGTGTGATCGGGCACCTGAGGTATATTGTGGATGGAAGCTAGTGATGGATGGTTTGTGGTTGAGAAAAAGAAAAGTATGAATCGAAAGATGGAAAATGATATCATATCGTTGATCAACAAAATTGATAAGGGATGTGAGCCCGATGAAAATTGAGTACATGACTATTGAATTATTTAAGTCTTTCTTGTTGAACACCTGTTGTTTATGTTATTTAATCTCTTTGTTATGTGTTATAAATGCTGTTAAATGTTGAATGAGCATACTTTAGTAACGGGGTAGCTTTGGGTGCCCTACCGAGTGTAATTTTATCACTCACGGTGCTACTTTTTGTGGCCCTAGCGTCCCCAACGCAGGTACAGAAGGAGAGGAAGAGCCGCTTGCTGATTTCGAGGTGATGGAGCAGGAAGAAGGATACGAGGTGGCGGAGTCATGGCTTTATCAATAGAATCTTAGCTAGATGACTCTGTCTTTTATTACAGTTGAATATTAAATAAATGTTTAAAGTTTTTCAGACAATGTTAGAGTTAAATTTTTTCAGTTGTAATAAGTTATCTTCCTTTTAGCTTTCTGTTTAGATAAATCATAATATCAATTTATTAAAAACGTACCCAATTTTCGGGGCGTTACATTTACAATTGATGATTATTTTGCCCATAACAATTATTAATAACACATAAAAAAAGTTCTATGTAATTTGTGGAGAAAAACCCCACCTTTTTTATGGAACATAAAAAAAAATTGATTATTCCAAAATGCAGTTCTCCCATTATATATTAAAATTGACCATGAACTACCTTGCTTTGGGAGCCTTCCTTTCAGCTTTTTATTTTTTACATTTTGGGTTTTTGTCTTATAGTCAGAATTGTTCTGAATCTGGGAGAAGTATTTCGAAGAAATGTGCATAATGCATTTTAAGTGTTCTCCCAAAATCAAAATGAAAAGTAGAAGTTGAAGAGTAGCTTCCAACCTCTTTTTCACTTGGATTGCTGGAAATGGAAAATAAATTCTCATAGAATGAGTTTCGGCCTTTTGAGTGTAGGAAAAAAAAGAGAAAAACAAGCGGCCAAACACCCCAAAATACTACTCCCTCCGTCCCATATTGTTGGGCCTCTTTTCTTTTTTGGACGTGTCAAAGAATTGTCTACAATTCTTAATTTATTAAGTTTTTTATATTTAATATGGATCTTGTTTGATAAATTTTAATTAATTTTATTAAACAAAGTTGATGGAATGACAAAAAAATCATCGATTATGAGATATAAACAAATTTTTGAGACGTTCAAAAAGGTAAAGAGGCAAAATAATATAGGACGGAGAGAATACTCCAGTATATGAGTTTTTAGTTGAAAAACAGGCCGTCCAACACCCCCAAAATACTACTCCAGTATATGGGTTTCTAGTTGGTTACTTGGTGTTGTTTGATAAAGCTGAAAACTGAAAACTGAAAATTAAGTGCTAAAAAATTAATGCTGAATTTGTTAAACTGATAAGCTTGGAGTGGGTAAAATCTGATTACCCTTCTATTAGGCATAGCACGTGCCTTAGTTGATCACCACGAGAGGGTAAATAGCTCGGCACCACGTAGGGAGTCCTTAAACCCTGTGCCGGGCTGGTTTAGCCACGAAAGAGGCTAGAACTAATAAAGAGTTAACTAATAAGTCAGGATGCACTAGCTCGGCGTAAGGCATAAAGGATGCCCCTGATATGGCCGAGCTAGGTAGGCTACGTGTATAGCTTGAATAGCATTCTGGAATACATAATTCAGCTCGGCGTAATGAGCTGAATTATGTACGAGTTATTCCGAGCTACGTGGAAGCACGACACCGCCACGAGTAGGGCGGTGAGACATTCCAGAATAATCTAAAGCGGTTCCTTGCGAGATAAGGAGCAATCCCGTAGCATGAGGGATCAATATGGGAAGTCCTAACGTGATTAGGAGTATGCCCCATATAAGGAAGAATCCTATATGGAAAGAAAGACCTCTGCTGGACGAGATCTAGCAGGATATGGAAACTCACCCCTAAAAGGAAAATCCTATTAGGAGATGGACTCCTAAAGCTAATAGGAAACCAAGGCACGAGATGCCTAAGTCAAGCCTTCTTCACCTATAAATACAGCACTATGCCCATGGAGAAAGGTACGCTGTGAAACCCATTTCATACGCATTGTGGTTTGAATTCACCAAGTACGAGATACTAACTTAGGCATCGGAGGGCCTTTGCCAACGAGAGGCAAAGGTGCTCTAACCCTTTTTCTGTCTTGCAGATTTAGGGTTGAACCAAGGAAGCACGTGATCTAGGGCTACGTGGATTTTATCCCCGTACAATTGGCGCCGTCTGTGGGAAACCTAACAGAAAAGCTTGATCCCTTCCAACAGAAACCAACAATGGTGCTTTCAGAGCCTCTTCTGTGCACTCCACGACGAAAGGATGTAGAAGATGATGGTACCACGCTTGTGTATACTACGAGAAAGAGCACAAGGGTGGACGAAACTCCTTTCGTTCTAAGAGCACCACAGAAAAAACCAGCAACTAGGAGATTCGACATAGGGCGTATCCCTGAGATTCCAAAATTCAAGGATACACGCCTAGTACGCCACGGTTCTCCAAGGGCAAAACACTCAAAGACACCACCAAGAGGTGGGGAAGCCTCCACCCGACGTGAGCGGGGAAGAAGCCCCCCGAGGAAGGATGGTCACAAGCACACAAGAAACCGAGAGAGGGAAGATAGCCTTGACAGAAAGGAGCAAGAGGCAGAGGAATTGGCCCGTGAACTCACTCGATGAGAACGAGAGATTCAGGACCTAAAAAAGCAGCTTCAGAAGAAAGAAAAAGATCTACGCTCACGGACGAGATCCGTGCATTATGAGAAAGAAAAGAAAAGTCGTCATCACGATAACGTCTCCACTGACCGAGCAGCCTCTCCACGAAAAAGGAGAGACATGAGCGTTTCTGTTGAAAAGAGAGAAAGAAGGAAGCACGCTAGGGACAGATATGAGAGATCCGGCTCCAATGAGCATATTCCTGAGCAGCATGCGAGAAGGAGGGACGTTGGCCGAGCTGAGGAAGGCCCTAAGACTGCACGAGAGGCAACTAAGGAAGCCCTAGGCCAGATTTCCAAATCGCCACTGGCCCATTGGATTCGCGCAGAGAAGACGCCGAGTAGGGTAAAGCACTCAGCATTCATCCCTTACGAAACTAACACGGACCCTGTGGCCCATATTCAACACTACCAGCAGGCCATGTTTATGCATGAGCAAGATGATGCACTGCTATGCAAGATGTTCCCGTCCAGCCTAGGAAAAGTGGCCTTGAGTTGGTACCATAAGCTCCCAGAAGGATCAATCTTATGCTGAACTCAACTGGCTGAAGAGTTCACTGCTCGGTTCCTTACAAGCCGAGCAGCTCCAAAAACATTCGATGCATTAACCTCTATGAGACAGAGGGATGATGAGACTTTGCGACAGTACTCAAAGCGTTACTGGGAAACTTTCAACGAGATTGAAAATTGTAGTGAGGAGTATGCTCTGGCAACATTCAAAACAAGTTTGTCCGTGCATAGTAAGCTACGAGAATCGCTTACCATGCACCCAGTCAAGACTGTAGCCAAACTGATGGAGAGAATTCAGGAGCATGCACGGGTAGAAGATGACATCCTGCAGGCAGGAGGAAAGATTGTCGCTGGACAACCTCAGCTCCCAGAAAAAAGGACAATGGAGTCAAAGGTGTACAAGAAAGACTTCACGACGGGAAGAAGGGATTATGCACAACAGAAGAAGGATAAAGCTGATCCAGACCCCAAGTCATACTTCAGTGTTATGGCGACTTTCAATATACCCATCTACAAGATGTTGTACAGGATAAAAAACGAACAATGGTTCAGAAGACCCCCAAAGATGACTGGGAACCCAGAGAAGAGGAAAGCTACCAATCAGCACTGCAGCTATCACAGAGATTGGGGACACATGACTGAGGATTGCGTGGAGTACAAGAAATTCCTGGATGAGAAGGTGGCGGAGGGCCATCTTAAAGAGTTCTTGGCTGATAGCAAGAATGATGCCGAGCTGGTAGAGGAGATGGACTACGAGAAAGGTCCAAAGGGAACAATCCATATGATACATGGATTAGTCGCCCCTTATACCAACAACGAGATAAGGCACATCCAGAGGGTCTACGGCCAGGCAAAACAAGTCATGAAGCTCGGCATGAAGAGGCCGAGGGCTGAGGAAGTCATGGAGATCCCAATCACCTTCACTGACGACGATCTGGATGGAGTAGTAGTGCCACATAACGACGCGTTGGTAATCACCCTACGAATAGGGGATTATGACGTGGAGAAGATTCTTGTCGATCAGGGAGCTAGCACAGAGATCATGTACTACCAAACTTTCAAGAAGATGGAACTCCCACCGAGCTCATTGCAAAAGTATTTAGTTCCACTGGTCGGCTTTAGTGCACAGACGGTATGGCCTATGGGAAAGGTCACGTTGCCCGTCCGAGCTGGATCAGTAGTCCTGAAAACTGACTTCCTTGTGGTAGACATCCCTTCCTCCTATAATGTGATTATAGGAAGAACCTGGATGCACAAAATGAGGGCAGTCTCTTCAACTTACCACCAGAAGATCAAGTATCCTGGAGCGGATGGCATTGAGTGCGTTAGGGGAAACCAGAAGGTAGCCGACCTATGTTTCAACATGGTATTGAAGAAGTCCCCCAAGGCCGAGTTGGTGCAGACAGTCGAAGTTCCAGATCAGCCTACCTTGGAAGACATCGGAGGTGACCCCACCAAGAAGGTGGTGGAAGGGTTAAAGAAGATACAGATCTAGGGAGACGATGAGGAAAGGTATTTCTTGATCGGCGAGACACTTGCCGAACGGGAGGAAAGGGATTTGGTTGCCTTTCTGAAGGACCACATCGATGTTTTCGCTTGGAATCCCCAGGAGATGCCTGGGATAGACCCCGAGATAATCTGCCACCATTTGAACGTAGATCCTCAGCACAAACCAGTTGTGTAGAAGGCGAGGAGGTCGGCACCACAGCACGCTGACACTGTAATTGAAGAGGTGGATCGCCTACTAGAAGCGGATGCCATACGAGAGGTGAGCTATCCAGACTGGCTAGCCAACACAGTTGTGGTCAAGAAGAAAAATGGGAAGTGGAGAGTTTGTGTGGATTTCACCAGCCTCAACAAAGCATGCCCGAAGGAAAGCTTTCCACTCCAGGATCGATCAGCTAGTAGACGCCACATCAGGCTATGAAAGGATGAGCTTCCTTGACGCATATCGAGGATACCATCAAATAGCCATGCATGAGCCAGACCAGGAGAAAACATCCTTCATCTCACCAAGAGGACTCTACTGTTACAAAGTTATGCCATTTGGGCTAAGGAATGCTAGAGCAACCTACCAGAGATTGGTCACTAAGATGTTCAAGGAACAGCTCGGCAGAACCATGGAGGTCTACATCGACGACATGGTGGTAAAAAGCAGATTGAAGCCTGATCACCTTGCCGACCTGGAGGTAACTTTCAATATTCTGAGAAAATACAAATTAAAGTTAAACGCCTCCAAGTGTGCCTTTGGAGTCAGCTCGGGGAAGTTTCTAGGGCACTTGGTGACTAAAAGGGGGATCGAGGCTAATCCAGACCAGATCACGGCTTTGCAAGGTCTAGAAAGCCCAAAGACCACGAAGGAGGTCCAAAGGCTAACAGGGATGGCAGTAGCTCTTAATTGCTTCATCAGTAAATCCTCAGACCGCTGCAGACCTTTCTTTCAACTTCTGAAGAAGAGAGAAGGATATGAGTGGGGAGCCGAGCAAGAACAGGCTTTCCAGGAGTTAAAAAGTTACCTGTCATCACAACCTTTACTCTCTACCCCAGAAGCTGGGGAGCGGTTGATATTATACCTAGCAGTATCTGATCATGCGTTCAGCTCGGTTCTCCTACGAACAAAGGGGGCAGAGCAGGCTCCGGTCTACTTTGTGAGCAAAACAATGTTAGATGCTGAGACGCGTTACCTACCGTTGGAGAAATTGGTGTACGCTTTTGTCATAGCTTCAAGAAAGTTACCTCACTATTTTCTATAGCATCCCATCACTGTGTTCACGGAATATCCACTAAGAGCCTTGCTTAGGAAGGCAGACTTCTCTGGACGAGTATCCAAGTGGTCCATCGAATTGAGCCAATTTGACCTTGACTATCAGCCAAGGACGGCAATTAAAGGGCAAATCTTGGCTGACTTTGTAGCTGAGTTTACCCGAACGGTGGCTCCACCTCCACCAGCTCTCCACGAGAAGGAGCAAGAAATCAATCACCCCGAGCAACCAACGAGAGTGGCCGATCTGGACCCAGAGGAATGGAGGCTCTATGTTGATGGGTCAGCTTGCAACAAGGGATCTGGAGCAGGGGTGGTGCTGTTCTCTCCAGAAGGTTTGGTACTGGAGCAAGCACTACGGCTGGGATTTAGTGCTACAAACAATGTAGCAGAATATGAAGCATTGCTCGCTGGATTGAGGAGCGCCCTGGAGCTCAAGGTAACAAAATTACAGATATTTTGTGACTCACAATTAGTTGTTAATCAGCTTTCAGGAGAATATGCCACGAAGAGCGAGAAGATGGTTGCGTACTCAGAAGTGGCCAAGGATTTGCTTGACAAGTTTAACAGAGCTCACATCCAACAAATCAGCTCAGGCCAGAATGCACACGCAGACTCATTGGCATGCTTAGGGTCAGCAGTAAACACGGAGTACCGCCGTACGATAGCTGTCGATTATTTGCACGAACCGAGCATTGGCCAAGCGGTAGAGATCGTGATGGAAACAGAGTTTGGGCCGAGCTGGATGGACCCAATAGTGGCATACCTACGAGATGGGACATTGCCAGAAGACAAGAGGGAAGCTCACAAAATCAAAACCAAATCAGTACGTTTCTGGCTCTCTCCAGAAGGTAAGCTTTACAGAAAGTCTTTTCTTGGTCCATACTTGTTGTGTGTACACCCAGCTCTTGTTCAGAAATTTCTCCATGAGATCCATGCTGGAACATGTGGAGGACATACTGGTGGAAGGTCAATAGCCCACCGAGCAATATCCTAGGGATATTGGTGGCCTTACATGCAGGAGGATGCAAAGGCTTTTGTCAAGAAGTGTGAAAAGTGTCAGAGATACTCCCCTCTCATCCGAGCTCCAGCAGAGGATCTGTTGCCTCTAACCAGCCCATGGCCATTTGCCCAATGGGGATTGGACATCGTGGGTCCTCTCCCCATGGCAACAGGGAAACGAAAAAACCTGCTTATTGGGACTGATTACTTCATTAAATGGATAGAGGGGGAAGCTCTGGCCAAGATCACAAAAGCTATGGTGGAAAAGTTTGTGTGGAACAAGATCATCACAAGGTTTGGAGTACCCTACTCCATCATCTCAGATAACGGGTCCCAGTTCGGCAAGAAGTTCAAAGCCTTCTGTGCCCAGTACGACATCAGAAACTATTACTCCACCCCAGCTTACCCACAGAGCAATGGGCAAGCAGAAGCTTCGAACAAGACTATCCTAAAAAGTCTCAAAAAGAGGTTGGAGAAGAAAATGGGAAAGTGGCCCGATGAGCTTCCAACCGTGCTATGGGCATACAGGACCACCCCACGGCGGTCTACGGGAGAGACGTCGTATTCCCTTGCTTACGGAACAGAGGCAGTGATTCCATTGGAGATAGGCTTGTCGACCATCCGCACCACTCTTGTGGAGTCAGGAGGCAACGACAAAGCCTTGGCCGAGCAACTCGACCTCGCCGAGGAAAAAAGGGAGCGTGCACTTATCACCTTGGCAGCATATCAAGAGCAGCTACGAAGAAGCTACAATAAGAAGGTGCAGCCAAGAGAGTTCAAAATTGGAGATCTAGTCCTAAGGAAAGTCTTGGCTAACACCAAAGTATCCTCTGACGGAAAGCTCGGGCCGAACTGGGAAGGCCCATATAAGATTGTGGGGATCGCTGGCATCGGGGCTTACCGTTTGGCCGACCTGGATGGAGATCCTGTTCCACGGCCATGGAACGTCCAAAACCTTAGAAAATTCTTCCAGTAATTTGTTTTTGTGATTATGAATACAGTCACATCTTTTTATTTATTCACACCTGTTTTTAGCTCGTAGTTGGGATTACGAATACAATCGCCAGCATAAGTCAGTTAGATCGTTTGATTAATATGTCGAGAACGAATAAAGTTTTGCCTTCTTATTATGATGTTGTTTAAATACGAACCCAAATAACCTCCAACTTGGATTCCTATTGGGGAGCAGAGAGTACGTATATTTGCAACGAATATTGCAACAAAAATTCTAAGTATGAAGAAACTTAGGTTTGCAACGAATATTGTAACAAAAATCCTAAGTACGAAGAAAGTTAGGTTTGCAATGAACATTGCAAGTCTGCAACGAAAATTGCAACAAAAATCCTAAGTATGAAGAAACTTAGGCTCGCAGCGAACATTGCAAACTTGCTACGAGTATGGCAACAATAAAAGTCCTAAGTATGAAAAAACTTGGGTCTGCAATCTTAGGAATTGTATGAAAACAAACTCAGCACGGGTAAAGGTTGGGGAAGTAACAAGTACGAAACACTTGCAACAACAAAGGAATAAAGTGCTTAACAAAGTATCAAGATATTAAAAAGGGCCACATCCGGCCGAACAAGACCACACAGGGTCAGAAGCAAAGTTCAAGATAGCAGGAGAAATATGATAGAAAAAGGCATTAAGTTTCTCCATTGTGCTCGTTGGTAACAGTGGCAGAGGTGGGGTCAACTTCATTACTTTCAACAGAGCCCTCGGCAACACCATTGTCTAGAACGGTAAGGTCAGTGATGGCCTCCTCCGTCGGGAACTGCTCGGAAGGGGGCTCGACTTCGGAGTTAGGCTGAGCTGGGGCATCAGGATTGGACCGAGCGGCACCTACCTCACTTGGGAGCTCCATGCTAGTCCAATGAGGGGAAGTCGGGTCCACCCCCAGCTTGGTAAGACACCTTTGCCAGGCTGCACCCCATACAGTATCTTGCACCATTGGCATTTGAGCTCTGTAATTCTCAGTCACCTCCAGCACGGCCCTGTCATACTCTGCTCCGGCTTTGGCATTAGCCACAGATAGGTCAAGGCGCAGGTGCTGCTCCATCTCCTCAGCCTTCTTCTTCTGATCGGCCATCTCCTTCTTCAGCTTCTCAACCTGCTCCCGAGCTTCACGGAGTGATTGGGCATGCTGGGCGCTCTCCCGTTCGGCTTTTTCGGCCCTCTTCTGCTCTTTCTTCGTTTCCTTCTCAGCTTCTTTCGCTCGGTCGAAACCAGCGGCAGCTTTCTGCATGATCTGCAATTTATAGGGACACAGGTCAGGATGGCTAGAGTGGAGGCAAACTGTGGGAATGTATGAAATAAAAGACAAGTGATCAAACTTCATACCTTGGCGCTTGACTTCATCAGTACGTCATAAGAGCTGTTTTTCTCCCGCTCCATGTCATTCGGGAGGAGGGCAGCCCTGGAGACGCCGTAAGCCACTTTCGTGGAAGAAATCTTGTCAAGGGCAGAGAGGGGAGTGCCGTCTGGGCGTACCAGAGCAGGGGCCCAAGGCTGGACCAGAGGGGGGGGAGTCAGGCAGCTGCTGCCTAGAGCCTGCATCACCAGTTCTCCTCCTTTGTGGGGAGGGCTGAGCATGCTGAGGACCCTCGGATGGCCTCTTATCCCTTTGTCGATCAGTAAGGGAGGTTGTTGTTGATGTAGGAGGAGGAGAGACGATCTGAGCAGCTGGTGGAGCACGGGAAGCTCCGCCGAGGTTTAATGTGTCCAGCAGATTGATCGGCTGGCGTGGCATCTCTTCTCGGTTCGGCGAGGGGGAATAGCTCGGAGAATCGTCCGAATCCTCAAGAAGGGCGGACTGCTCGGCGAGCTCGTGAACAAGCGCACGGTGGTCAAAAGCTTCCTCTTCTTTTTCTTCCTCCTCTCCTGTATTCACTCGCCCGGACGTGCTCGGCTCTTGATCAGGTTGGACGAGAATGGGAATGGCGGTAGGGATCTCTGGTACGTGAGCAAAGGTAATCTGTTGCTGGAGATCTGTTGAAGCTCGGGAACGTCGGGATCCTCTCCTAGCTCGACCTCTCCTGGATCGACCGGTCCTTAGCTCTCCAGGGGGCGTGTGGCAACCAGGGGAGCGGCTGGCGGCCAAGGATGTCTTGTTCTTGGTTCACCTGTCCTTCTGACGTTTCCCCAATACGATGGGGTGTAGCCCAGTAGTAGGTGAGCTGCACGGCCAAGACCAACTGGGGTTGGTGCAAAGCCGTCGAAATACAAAGCTCTGGCGATGTCCTCGCGGTGGAGGTTGCCGTGGATCAGGCGACCACCGTGGTTAAGGTTGTCCGCTGCAAAATAACATGAAGAAGAAACAATCAATTACAGTTTCTAAAGGAAAGCAAAAAATAAAGGAATGATACAGGTATGAAGGTACTAACGCAGTCCGCCAGGAGTTGTGGGGCAGGCAAAGCCGATGGTCCTCCCCTCGGCATCTCTGGGCTCCCAGTTGCCAGTGACTACAAGGTAGTCATCTGCCTCTCCCTTGGAGGAATTTGGCAGGTCAGTGATAAGCTTCTGGTTGGGATCCCTGGCTTTGAAGTAGAAATTGTTGTCAATTGTAGGGACTACGCTGTAGAGGTAGTGTAAGTCCCACCAATCGAGATGAAGGCCGAGCAGCCTATTAAGGGCTACTGTGCCCATAACTACCCTAACAAAATTGGGGCAGAGCTGCATGGGGTTTAACTAGCATCTACTGCAAACTTCCCTAAAAAAGGGGTGTAAGGGGAACCTAAGGCCCCCCTCAACTATGAATATCAAGGGGATGTGGATCTTGTTTTCATCCTGACCTTGTTCTTTCATATCATTGCGGTTGTCTAGCCGGAATTGAACATCGGCGGGAATCCTATACTTCCTACGAAACTCTAACACTTTATCTGGGGTGCTTAGAAGAGCCCTATGTCTACCCATTCTCACTAAGAATTTAGGGTTTCGCAATTGAAACCCAGGGAAGAAGATGAACAGACAGCGAAAGCACGAAATAGAAATGGAGATCTAGGAAGACCACTTACGTGAAGAAGATGGACCTAATGTGGAGTTTTCCAACGAGAACGGAGGATGATTTTTCCGACGAAAACCAGAAAACGAACGAAGTTGCAGAAGAACTCGGGTGACGAGAATGGCAGACGAATGTTTTCCCTCTCTCTTCTTTTTTTTTTTGGCTTCTGACGAGTGTGAAGTGAAAGAGGAGGGGAGGGGTTTTTGGGTTTAGAAGGTTTTGGGAGGGAAAAGTAATGATTATCCCGCCCGAAACCCTATAAAAGTGGAACGTGACGTACGGAAACGTCAGCAGAATCGTCCTTTGGGCTTATCCGAGCCACCAACGGGTCATTTCGCATTGAATGTGATAACGACGTTGCCACCCACGTGGAAGGGAGGCGTGCAAGAGATGCATCTGGAACCGTGGAAGCTCTGCGCACTGCTGATGAATGACAGCAGTAGCAAAGCTGGGGAGCAATTGGAGTGGGTAAAATCTGATTACCCTTCTATTAGGCATAGCACGTGCCTTAGTTGATCACCACGAGAGGGTAAATAGCTCGGCACCACGTAGGGAGTCCTTAAACCCTGTGCCGGGCTGGTTTAGCCACGAATGAGGCTAGAACTAATAAAGAGTTAACTAATAAGTCAGGATGCACTAGCTCGGCGTAAGGCATAAAGGATGCCCCTGATATGGCCGAGCTAGGTAGGCTACGTGTATAGCTTGAATAGCATTCTGGAATACATAATTCAGCTCGGCGTAATGAGCTGAATTATGTACGAGTTATTCCGAGCTACGTGGAAGCACGGCACCGCCACGAGTAGGGCGGTGAGACATTCCAGAATAATCTAAAGCGGTTCCTTGCGAGATAAGGAGCAATCCCGTAGCATGAGGGATCAATATGGGAAGTCCTAACGTGATTAGGAGTATGCCCCATATAAGGAAGAATCCTATATGGAAAGAAAGACCTCTGCTGGACGAGATCTAGCAGGATATGGAAACTCACCCCTAAAAGGAAAATCCTATTAGGAGATGGACTCCTAAAGCTAATAGGAAACCAAGGCACGAGATGCCTAAGTCAAGCCTTCTTCACCTATAAATACAGCACTATGCCCATGGAGAAAGGTACGCTGTGAAACCCATTTCATACGCATTGTGGTTTGAATTCACCAAGTACGAGATACTAACTTAGGCATCGGAGGGCCTTTGCCAACGAGAGGCAAAGGTGCTCTAACCCTTTTTCTGTCTTGCAGATTTAGGGTTGAACCAAGGAAGCACGTGATCCAGGGCTACGTGGATTTTATCCCCGTACAAAGCTGTTTGATATGAACTGAATTTTAAGCACTGAAAAATAAGCTGTTTGATGTGTACAAGAAGTTGAAGTATTAAATGCACTAATTTTTCTACTTTGCCTTTTACACATCCATAATGGAATGCAAAAATCAAATCAATAAATGAAAAAAATGTATAATTATCCAACTAAAAAAATATGCGCAATATTGACAAGATGGTTCGAGGATGAAGTTGTTATTAATGGTCACCATGTATTTACAATAATGGTGATTTTGGTGGCTTGAGGATAAAGTGGTGGAGTGGTGGTTGGTGGGGAGGTGGTGATGGTGGTGGAATACTGATGGGAGTTGTGGTCGTTGCGGTGGCGGTAGAGTGATAATGGGAGTATTGGTGGTGGTGGTGGTGGTGGTAGTAGTAGTGCTTGCGGAGTGATGACATCTGGTGGTTGAAGTGGTGGAATAATGGTGGCAGTGGACGAGAGAGGTGATGGTGGAGTAGTTGTGGTGGAGAAGTGATGGTGATAGTGGTGTAGTGGCAGCAGTTTGGGGGGGGGGGGGGGGGGGGGGGGTAATTGGTGGTGGGGGTAGTTGTTGCGGGAGTGGCGAAGTGGTGGCGGGAGTGGTGGTGGTGTGGTGATAATGTAAGCGACGAAAGAGTGTTTGTGGTAGACGTGGAGTGATGATGGAAGTTGCAGAGTGTGGTGGTGTCTATAGTATTGGTGGTAATGGCGGCGGTGGTGGTGGCGAAGATGGTGATTGTGGTGGTAAAGTGGTGGACTGGTAGCATCGTGGCGGCGTTGGTTGTAGAGTGATGGTTAGAGTGGTGGTGGTGGTGGTGGTGGTAGTGGGTGGTGGTGGGAGTTGGTGGTGGTGGGAGTGGCAGAGTGGCTACGGTGGTGGTAGTTGTGGTGGGAGTGGCAGAGTGGTGATGGTAACGGTGGTATAGTAGTTGGGTGGTAATGAAAACACAAACCAATTCAGCCAAAATTAAGTAGCTCAAAGCTACTTACTCCCTCCGTCCATTTTAAATGCTCCCTACGAATATCCGTGCCATTTTCAAACATCTATATCTTTTTATTGGTATTTTTTTCAAAGTTTTTAAAAATTTTGTCTAATAGAACTAATTGAGATCTATCAAATAAGATTTATATTGCATATTTAATACATTATAGAATAAAAACTACAAGAGTTTTAAAAAGGCACGCATAACCATAGGGAGCATTTAAATTGGGACGGAGGGAGTAATTTTTTTCAACTTTTAAGCTTACATTTTAAGAGACACTTAATCTTTTAAGTAATGTAAAATGTGGTTATCAAACCCACTTAATTACTTATTATTTAATTCATTCAGTTTTAAGTGCTGAATCTGTGTTATCAAACAAGGCCGCACGATGCGATGATTGAGGGGTTTCCGTGTAAGAATAAAAAATGTACTACAGTAGCGAGCTTTTCAATTTTGTTTCAAACCCCGTGCACTGGAACAAAGATCCTTTACATACCGACTCTGCAACAAACCCGAATAAATTACCATATCCCTCTGCTAAAATCCACCAACAACTCCCTGTCCCCTTTCTTCTTTTTTGCGCAAAGAAGAAGGCCATGGAGTCGGGCGATGAAAATACGAGCGGCAAAATAAAAGCTGTGCTGTCCTATGGCGGCCGATACGTCCAGTATAATATTTACGGTAACTTATTTGAGGTCTCTAATAAGTATGTTCCTCCCCTTCGACCTGTCGGAAGAGGTGCCTACGGTATTGTTTGGTGAGTTATTAATGACTATACGTATGTCTGTTTGTAATTGAATGTTTGGATTTAAGTTTCTTTCTTTGTGGGTTCGTTTTCCTTTTCGATTTGGGGTTTTTTTTGGGGGTATGTATGTCAGCGTTTTTATTGGTATGAGAGTCCAAGTTTAGATTTTTCTTGCTTTCATTGATGGGTACTGCTTTATTGTGAACTGGGTTTTGGGAGATTTTGGATATTTTGATGGGTTTGTACATGTGATGCAGTCAAAGAGGGATCTTAAGTTCAGTTTTTGTTTTTTGGTACTTAAAAAATAATCTTAAGTTCAGTTTGAGCAAGAAAAAAAATGTGAAATACTTGTAGGAGTTGGTGATTGAGATCTGCTTGTTGCAAGTTAAGAGCTTTGAGTTAGTGCACGTTGATGCCCTCAATTTTATTGATCTTATTGTGGAAGAGATCAAGAGAATGATAAATTCAGGGTCACTTTGCAGATTTTATGTATGTATCAGAAATAATAATTTTGATGCCTGATGTTGGCAGTTTGAAGGGTTTTTTTTTTTTTTTTAATTGTTGTTGGGCTAGGAAAGAAATGATTTCATATCCGAATTATGAAATCTTAGAAGAAACAATCTGCGTAAACAAATCACAGGAAGAGAATATACTTTTTAGGAAGGTATGAGAATATACTTGTTAGGAAGGTATTCTAGATGATACACTGTTTATGGATAACTTTGGGAGAATGTTCTCACTTCTCACTTCTTTGAGAATACAACCAAGTCCAAAAGATAGCTTCAAGATTTTAATTTTTTTTTTTTCAATTTCAGTGCTGCCGTGAATTCAGAGACACGTGCCGAGGTTGCCATTAAGAAGATTGGCAATGCATTTGACAACAGAATTGATGCCAAGAGGACACTGAGAGAGATTAAGCTTCTTTGCCACATGGATCATGAAAATGTAAGTTTGGTCCTCGATGACTCTTTGACAATCAAGATGCCAATTAACTTAGTCTTCTAGCGTTATATCGTGACTCTTGATCTTCTTCTGCATTTGCACGAAATTAGTGCTTATGTGGAATGTAAACTCTTTCCTTAGCATCCTAGGACATTTTGACTTAATTAAGTGGCCATGGTTAACGCTTACTGCTTTCTAGTCAGGCTCATCTTTCTGGGTAATAAATCAAAGAAAGGTTAGCTGGGCTGGACTGGACACTAATCAGAAGTATGCATGATTCTCCTTTTGTAGTGCAAACTTGGACATGAGAATTTATCTTGTAGGGAAAAAAAAAATTGTTTATTTAAGCTTGGTTATTTTACCCTTGAGAAAGTTAAGGCCAGAGACCCATCATAGTTGGCGTCACGTCCTTGGAGTGCCAGAGCGAGGGGTTCCTGCCAATCCGCATTAACCCAAAAAATGCTAAGTTTTTTTTTCATAA
This sequence comes from Vaccinium vitis-idaea, assembly GCA_963854785.1. Classification (NCBI taxonomy): domain Eukaryota; kingdom Viridiplantae; phylum Streptophyta; class Magnoliopsida; order Ericales; family Ericaceae; genus Vaccinium; species Vaccinium vitis-idaea. The sequence continues at coordinate 13,226,017 of OY978223.1, forward strand.
GTAAAATAATGCTAAGTTATTTCCCTGTCACAGGTTATTTCCATCAAGGACATCATAACGCCTCCAAAGAGAGAGGCTTTTAATGACGTTTACATCGTTTATGAACTGCTGGACACTGATCTTCATCAGATAATTCGTTCGAATCAACCATTGACAAATGATCATTGTCAGGTGAGGCAGTGATTAAATTTTGTTGACTTTCTAAGTCAATGAGTTTTAATCCTCATTTTTCATCTATTTGTCTCCGTCTAGTCTTGAAACTAGATGAATGTCATACATGGTTTTCCTTTCCTTTTAAGTGATAAATCTGGTTCCTACTAGATTGACAACAAGAAGAAGTTGGATGAAAATGATGAAGTAGAGTGGAATATGGAGTATTCTTAGTTGTAGGTTGGAGTATATTTGCTACATTGACAACAAGAAAAAGTTTGTTTATCCTACTGAAAAGCTTGAATGGCGCAGTATGTAACTAGCATCAGTGAGCCAATGCACTATCTGTAGAGTAAACAAACTTTTTCTTTTTGTCAATGCAGCAAATATACTTTTTAGGAAGGTATTCTGTGTTTATGGATAGCTTTGGGAGAATGTTCACTTCTTTGAGAATACAACAAAGTCCAAAAGATTGTTTCAATTTAAATTTTTTTTTTTCAATTTCAGTGGTGCCGTGAATTCAGAGACACGTGAGGAGGTTGCCTAAATAAGTGTCTAGTTTTAATTATATTTCTTTTACTAGGACACATTGTGGACATTCTTGGCACACGTGGAGGACACAATAGGAGGTTATGTTTAAAACTTGGTCCATAGTTCAAAATTTCAATTGATGAACTGAATACTTACATGGTAATCATTGTTTCATATCTTCATAATGGTAATCCTTTTAGTGGGTTATGTCTTCCCTGTATAAAAATGGTGTTTTGACTGCTTACATAAATTCAGATGATACCTCTGGAATTTAAAATTATACATTTTATTCGGCGTATCCACAATGTGTCTGTCGTAATTTCTAATGAAAAGACTACCCACATGTCCGTAATGTGTCGTGTCTGTATCCGTGCGTCTTAGGTAGCGACTATCATATGCAAACATGATCCACGAGCTGTTTGTTGTTGGTTTCCAAACCGTTTTGTTATTGCAGATTTCTGATCAACTTAATGATTCTCTTTAGCTGAGCTATTATGGAAAAGGTTTCAACATTGATATCATATATTCACCGTTGACTGCAGAGTGGTTCAGATTATGCAGACGCTACATTTTGTTGCTAATAGAAAATTTTCGAATGATGAGCCAATAGAGCCAATCATTCCACCAATTGAGTCATGCATAGAAGATTGGACTTTTGTTTCCTCTATCTACTCGACGATAGATGGAGCATAGTTCATCATGACAATTCTCTGTTTCTGTCGCACCCAATGACGATTGCTGTTGTTTCCTGACAACTGACAATTGCAACCTTCTAGTTATTGAAAGGTTGAACTGAAATTCTATTTATGTTATATATCTTGAACTAAAAGGGTGGTATCTTCTTCAAAACTCTTGTTTTAAACAGAAGTAGTAAGTTGTGATACATGTTCGAACTTGAGTTTTTCTAGTACCTATATGGAGCTGAAATTGTACACAAGGCTGATGTATTTTGAATTTTCTCCAGTATTTTCTATACCAGCTACTTCGTGGTCTGAAATATGTGCACTCGGCGAATGTTTTGCACCGTGATCTTAAGCCTAGCAATTTGTTTCTTAATGCAAATTGTGACCTTAAGATCGGAGACTTCGGACTGGCAAGAACAACATCGGAGACTGATTTCATGACTGAATATGTTGTCACTCGTTGGTATAGAGCACCTGAGTTGCTTCTTAACTGTTCAGAGTACACTGCGGCAATTGATATCTGGTCTGTTGGTTGCATACTTGGTGAAATTGCGACGAGGGAACCTTTGTTCCCCGGAAAAGATTATGTTCAGCAGCTGAGGCTTATAACAGAGGTATGGGGCTTCCATGCTTTGCTTATATTTATATGTGAGGAAGTACATATACCCATATATATACCCACATATGCTTTTGTTACATTTATTTTTAACTTGCCACGTTTCCTTTTTTTCCTAGTGTAAGAAATTTCCATATTGTCTATGGACATTATGTTCCTTAATAAAGTGTTCTAGCAAATGGAGAAACAATAAGAAAGAAAAAAAAAAGTTGTTTTGGCCTTTTAGGAGAATGAAGAAGTTCGTTTTTATTGTATTTGTAAATTGTAATTATTTTCCGTTAATTGTATTTGTAAGAACACCAACTTGTTACATGTTTTACTTGCACTAGCTGGTTATTTGGAGTAGAGTGATGTAAGTTTTTAAAGGACCATAAGCCGTTGTTTCGAGCAAGATCAAGTGTAGAAGCAGAATATCGAGCCATGGCTCAGACAACTTGTGAGATTATATGGTTGCGGCTTGCAAGCATTACTTGAGGAGTTAGGTTTTGGTGTGTTACCTATCCCTATGTATTGTGATAATAAGGCGGCGATACATATAGCTTCAAATCCGGTATTTCATGAGAGAACCAAATATATCGAGGTAGACTGTCACATTGTTCGGGAAAAGATAGAAGGTGGTGTGTTGGCTACTCCCTTCGTGTCCACCAGATCGCAATTGGCCGATATCTTCACCAAATCATTACTTAAACCACGTCTTGAATTGTTATGTAACAAGCTGGGATTTTGTGACATTAATACATTGGTTAATTTAGTCTTATAACAAGTCAAGTCGTAATATGAATAATACTAGTTATTTTGTGTTAGGGTTGATTAACACCATGAACATTTCTCTCTCCTCTCAAAACAGTTTTTATGTTGAAAGGTTGGAGATGGAGAGTATCATCTTAACCCTGCACCACGTGCTGAAATACAGAAATGTTGATTCAGAAACAGGGTAATGGTACTAGTGCCACCTCGACTGTCATTTAGTTTAAAGTGGAGAATAAAGAGTTCTATCTGAAACAGAAATTGTCAGTCTGTTCTCATGAAGTGCATTGTTTTCTAAAGGGCTTGATGCTTGTGTCCTTGCTTCTAATAGTTATTAGGTACGCCCGATGAAACCAGCCTGGGATTTCTCCGAAGTGATAATGCACGAAGATATGTTAAGCAGCTTCCCCGCTACCCAAAACAACAGTTCTCAGCTAGATTCCCCAATATGTCTCCTTTGGCTGTTGATTTGCTGGAGAAAATGCTCGTGTTTGATCCTGACAAACGCATTACAGGTACCAAACAGTTCTAAGTTTTTTTTGGCACATCATCATGATATAGTAGATATTACATTTTACCTAAGTTACCTTTACTATGCTTTACTTTCCTGATATGCTTGCAGTTGATGAGGCTCTATGCCACCCTTTCCTGTCATCGCTTCACAATATCAACGATGAACCAATTTGCCAGAATCCTTTTTGTTTTGATTTTGAGCATCCTTCGTTCAGCGAAGAGAACATTAAGGAGCTCATTTGGAGGGAATCACTGAAGTTTAATCCTGATCCAATCGATTCTGAGTCTTAATGCTTAGTAGAAATGCATTAAGAGTTGTTTGCTGTTATGTGGGAACATCAACTTGACTCCTGTGCTGGGACATGTAAGTGTCATTCAGGGGGATTCTCGGTCTCGAATTCATCAGCACTGAACTCAAATTGCCACTTCTAGTCGGGTTTACATGGGTTCGACAAGCTGAAAAACTTGAGATTAGAAGGGCAAGTGTAAAGCTGCTGCAGTCTGCAGATTATGTCCTGGTTGAGCTGTTGCCGAGCTCGAAGTAGATTGTGTGTTGTGTTTTATTGTTTAGAAAGTATTCTTAACTTGGTACGATAAAGTTGTGTAAATTCAAGGAGCCTTTATTGTGTTGGTTGGATATTTCATATTTTAGGAGCAGTTCTTTGTTCATTTTTTGTCTATTTTGGACGTTTTGTTCAAGTTCAAAACAGAAAAAGGGGGACTGAAAATATGAAAAATGGAACTGTGTTTGTGTTATGGCAGAATTCAGCAAAAATATTAATGCCAAATGAAAATTACTATTGACTCTAAGCATTACTAACGGCACCCCCAGAGTTACTAGCGCCTTCCAAAAGTTTACTAACACAACCCCATTAATTGGGTTAATGGACGGGTTGAATTTGACTGTTTATAAATGAATTGGGTTGGGTATGGGTAATAATTCTGCTACTATAAAACTAAATGGGTTATAAATGGGTCAATGACGCGCTAAAGACTCGACTTATATACAACTCATCCAAATTAAACCAAATCCAACCATCTCATACTGGCCTAGTCTCGTACTCTTAAAATGGGTCCGCGTGTCCTGTGACAGAATTTGAAAGATTCAACATAAAACCTAATGGTGTTTACTAGCAACAAGATATAGACGCATTCGATCAATATAGACTGATCCAAAATTTGATTAGAACAAAAAAGAATATTACTTTTGAAGTTTGAATCATAGAACTACAATGCAATATACGATCAGCCATGAGCCAACTTGATTAAATATAAAGGGTTTTTGATAGAACATGTGTGAAGGTTAAGTCCCACATTGGAAAAAATAAAAAAATGGTTGGACCTTAACATACAATTGGATGACTCGCCACTTACAAGGCTTAGCCTTTTAAGTAGATATGAGTCATTAATGTATATTGGGCCAACGAATGTGGTGGACTCCATGAATACTCCCCAGAAGTTTGGGTCTTGTGCACGCCGGCGCAACGGAAGTAATGGAGGGATCGATGCATCTTACCAAACTCCCATTCAAGAGATTATTATCTCACACTATGCAGTGATTGAGGGGTCTCTGTAATAGGAATCGGCTCTCTCTAGTAACAATCCTCTCCACTTTCAAAGATTCAAACTGTTCATGTTGTAGATCTTGCCCAAAACTTCAACATAAAAAATCATGATATTCGGATACCAATCAATACCTGATCGCTACTCATTTATATTGAAGAAAATATGTCGGGCACATGATTTTTGGTGTGACTGATTCTCCATGAGATAGATAAAGTAAACAGTTCCGATCATTATTGTGGGTTCAAGATGGGCCTACAAAATTCAAAACTGGAGAGGATTGGTGATGATGGAGAGGATCCAATTCCGAGAAATAAGGTGCCATTTATTAATTGTCTGAAATTTTGACCCATTTTCAAAACGTGTTCACTTACAAAGGGCTTTTCAAATAGGATTTGAGGATGCTGTAGAGCACCTTACATTACAAGGTTAAAGGATAACAAAACGATGTCGTTTTAGTGCGGAATAGGGATTAATTTGAGACCTCTCATCTACGTCATTAATGTCCCAAAAATTACACAAAAACCCAAGCATCATATAATCCACAAACTGGTGTGTTTTAGATGAGTACGGAGTACTAGGGCTGTTAATGGTCCGGATTGGTATGAATCCGAGAACCGAACCAAAAGTCTACGGTCCAAGGAAAGGTAATCCGTGTCCGGACCAAAAGTCTATGGTCCGGTTCTGAAATAATAAAAAAAACTCACGGTTTGGTTCACAATTTATCCAGGAATTATTACATTCCACAAAATTTAAAAACTGATTGCAGATTCCAAATTCAAAGTACCAGATAAAAAATAGATTCAAGTACCATTATAATCCCCAACATTTAAAATGATTCCACACTTTAGAAGTTGGTCTTTTAGATTTAGAAACAATTAACTAAATATCATCATCAGATATATCAATTCCCGGCTCAGACATAACATCTGCATCACTCTCCATGGCCTCAACCTCATTCCTTAAGGGTGCTATCAGTAGCATGTTTATTTTTTCTTAAGAATATCACCGTCATATATACCATACTTTAGAAGTTGGTCTTTTAGAATTACTAACGCCTTCCAAAAGTTTACTAACACCACCGCATTAATTGGGTTAATGGACAGGTTGAATTTGACTGTTTATAAATGGATCGGGTTGGGTATGGGTAATAATTCTGCTACTATAAAACTAAATGGGTTATAAATAGGTCAATGACGCGCTAAAGAGTCAACTTATATACAATTCATCCAAATTAAACCAAATCCAATCATCTGACACTGTCTCGTACTATTAAAATGGGTCCGCGTTTCATGTGACAGAATTTGAAAGAAACATAATGGTATTTACTAGCAACAAGATATAGACGCATTCAATCAATATAGACTGATCCAAAATTTGATTCAAACAAAAAAGAATATTACTTCGAAGTTTGAATCATAGAACTACAATGCAATATACGATCAGCCATGAGCCAACTTGATTAATATATAGGGTTTTCGCATTCAGGAGGTTATCTCACACTACGTTATGATTGAGGGGTCTCTATGTAATATGAACCGGCTCTCTCTAGTAATAATCCTCTCCACTTTCAAATTTTGATTCAAACTGTTCATGTTGTAGATCTTGCCTAAAACTTCAACAACATCAAAAATTATGATATTCGGATACCACTCAACACCTGATCGCTACTTATTTATATTGAAGAAAATATGTCGTGCACATGATTTTTGGTGTGCCTGGTTCTCCATGAGATAGATAAAGTAAACACTTCCGATCATTATTGTGGATCCAAGATGGGCCTACAAAATTTAAAACCGGAGAGGATTGGTGACGATGGAGAGGAGCCAATTCCGAGAAATAAGGTGCCATTTATTAATTGTCTGTTGACCGATTTTCAAAATGTGTTCACTTACTAAGAGCTTTTCAAATAGGATTTGAGGATGCTGTAGAGCACACCTTACATTACAAGGTTAAAGGATAACAAAACAATGTCGTTTTAGTGCGGAATAGGGATTAATTTGAGACCTCTAATCTACGACATTAATATCCCAAAAACTAAACAAAAAGCTAAGCGATTCATATAATCCACAAACTGGTGTGTCACACGCCCTTAAATTAATATCCCAATCTGCTAACAACCCAATGGGTGGTCTGCAGTGTTTCACACGCCCTTAAATATTGTTCCACGTGCTATTCTTTGGCAGCCGGTTTTTGTATTCGCATGAAATGACTGAATACTTTCAGAGGTAAATGGCAAAATTACCCTCTAGCTCTTTTGGTTAACTTTTACCCGAAAGATTGCCGTACACCATGAACTATAAATACTCTCTCCTAACGGCTCTTTCCCTTACTGGCTGCTACTATCGAGTACTTTGAACATTGTTTTTACTTTACAATTCTCTTCGTATAAAAAAATAAATTACTTTCGCAAATAAATTTTATAATCTTTTAAGTTTCAAATTAAATTACTAATAAAGATCTTTAATTTGATACAAAATAACATAAAAAAATATGTACTTTAGTATTTTACATCGTTGGCTTGTTGAGTTGTTTTACAATATCTTTCGGATAAAAAAATAAAGTACTTCTGCGCATAATTTTTTATTTTCTTTTCCACCAAATTAAACTACTACTCCCTCCGTCCCTTTTTAAGTGATCCACTTGGAATACGTGTATTTTTGCGGACGTTTAAAAATGTACTTACGTATAACGTTTTTAATTTTTTTGCACCAAATTAAAGTACTCAATGAGCACTTTAATTTGATATAAAACAAATTAAAAAGTTATATAGAGAAATATGATTTATAGGGGTTTGAAATTGCACGTATTCCCATATGGATCATTTAAAAAGGGACGGAGGGAGTAATAGAGATTTTTAATTCGATGCAAAACTAATCCGGCATCCAATCGACCCGTAAGTTCAACCGAGTTCTCATAAGTCATAACTCAGTTTCTTTTTCTTTTTTTTTTCAAATACTTAATAAACCCAGTTCTCATCTCTAATATTTTTCCCCCTCATGTGACATTAACATCGTGCCCTCCACTTGCTTGTTTAATTTTTTTTTTTTTTGGAAGAGTGCTTTGCAACACTATTACTTCTTTGATTTCTTCACAGAACTAGTAGTATTTGGGAGTGTTTCACTAACTTTCTTATTGGCTTTTTTAGTTGATTTATTATGAGAGAATGACATGTCTCGAAAAGAGTACAAAGTCAAAAAGTCTATTAAGTTTCATAGTGGACCAGGGCCTTAGTATTTTACTCAATCTGTCCCAAATTGTTGGTCCCTTTTCACTATCTAGGACCTCTTATAAATTAATACTTTTTACATCCAATATGAATCTTATTTGATAGATCTCAATTAATTTTATTAAATAATTTTTTTTTAAAATAAAAAAATTATAAATTGTGAAATAGAAACAATTGTTTAAGTGACACGACTGCCTAATAGATATGGCAATACAATTTTGACATGATACTAGTACCCAAGAGCCCAGAAATAAAGTACTCCTAAATGGGTAAAATTGTCTTTTAGTTAAAAGGCAAAAGCAAACATAAAGTACGAATTGACAAAGGAGTATTGACTAACATCAATGGATCCGGGGGGCCTGCTATCCGTGGGGTCGGCAGGCCCTGCCAACCCCATCCGCGCCGTTCATTTCGCGCATCAACGGCTCGGATTGCATCAAACAATGGACGACTCGGATACACTTTGGAGATGTGAGATTTGAGCCATTGATGCGCGAAATGGACGGCGCGGATGGGGTTGGCAGGCCCTGCCGACCCCAAGGGGCAGCAGAGCCCCCCAATCCAACATCAATATGTCAAATCAGGGCTACTTTATGATTTTTTCGGAACACCAAATGGGTGGTTACTAGGAGAATCCTTGTTAATTTGTTACTACCAACGCCGAAGAAAAAACGGTTTGGTTGAGAGTTTTGAAAATAATATTTTGAAAAATATTTTTGAGATAGTGTTTGGATGAATTTTTGAAAAAGGTAATAATTAGAGATAGGTTTGTTACTACCAACGCCGAAGAAAAAACTGTTTGGTTGAGAGTTTTGAAAATAATATTTTGAAAAATATTTTTGAGATAGTGTTTGGATGAATTTTTGAAAAAAGTAATAATTAGAGATAGATGTAATAATTGGAGAGAGATAGAGAGAGAAATGAGAATAATAATTAAATATAGGGGTATAAGTAGAGAGAGAAATGTGATTAATAATTGGAGAGATGAGAGAGAAATGCATTTGCGTCGACATATTTTTCGGGTTTTTTTCCCTTCAGGAAATGCCATTTAGTTTTAGATGAGTACTGAGTACCAGGGCTGTTAATGGTCCAAATTGGTATGAATCTGAGGACTGAACCAAAAGTCTACGGTCCAAGGAAAGGTAATTCGTGTTCGGACCAAAAGTTTATGGTCCGGTTCTGAAACAATAAAAAAACTCACGATTTGGTTCACAGTTTATCCACGGATTATTACATTCCACAAAATTTAAAAACTGATTGCAGATTCCAAATTCAAAGTCCCAAATTAAAAAAAAAACAGATTCAAGTACCATTACAAAATTAAAAAATAGATTCAAGTAGCATTATAATCCCCAACATTTAAAATGATTCCACACTTTAGAAGTTGGTCTTTTAGATTTATAAACAATTAACTAAATATCATCATCAGATATATCAATTCCTGACTCAGACATAACATGTGCATCACTCTCCATGGCCTCAACCTCATTCCTTAGGGTGCTATCAGTAGCATGTTTATTTTTTCTTAAGAATATCACCGTCATATATAACATATTTCGGCCATTTAGGGCATATAATTAAGAAATAATATGTTAAATTATAATTATAATTCTTATTCCAATATATATATATAATTCTCACGGCCCGGTTCGGTTGATCCATGAATTTTTTTAAAATGAAAATTCTTGAATCGAACCGCGAGTCACAGTTTGTTAACTTTTCAATCCGTGTCCAGACCATTAATCCATGGATCTAATCCAAACTTACGGTTTAATTCGGTTCGATTCGGCTTCGCGGTTCACGGATTTTTTTTGGAAAAATTAGTCATAACTACAAAATATTTTACCTTTTTTAAGGAAGGACTCATCTTTTGAATGTAAAATAAGGACATTTCTTTTTAATATTGATTTTGCAAAAAGGACAAAACACACCCACTCTCTTTATTTTGGACATAAAAATCCCCATCTCCTTCAATTCTCTCTCTCTCTCTCATTGTAACGCCCCGATTTTTCGGAAGCATTAATTAAGACAAATAATTAGGATTAATTTAATAAAAAGAGTTTCCATCAAAGTACACATTGGAAAACGTGAAGTGCATCTCATTACAAAATACTTAGTACGGTTTGAGAAATTAATATTACAGACCCAACATTAAAAATAAAGGGGTGGGTTCTATAGATTAAGGTTCAACTCTGGATTCCACAGCTCCTCCTGAGCCTGGTCTGCCGGAAAACCCTCGGCTCCAAAATAACCGTCTCCTTCGACACCAACGGTACCTGCTTGATTGCAGTCTGGCATAATACGTCCAAGTCGCGAAGCAACATCATAGTTTTATACCAGGGTCACACAAAATGTAACACCGTGAGCAATAAATCACTCAATAGCTACTCTAACCCTCCCAACCCTTGCTTAACATACAAGTACAACATATATGATTGAAAAGCAGTAATTAAAGGAATAAGCAGGTAATTAATCGTAAAGCAGAAAATAAACACATAACTGATTTCATTACTAGCCATTAACTTACATATTCGTCTAAGTTCTCAACCTAGAGAACTTTCCTCCCGGTTAACCACTAAGGAATATGACCAAACTGTGATTTACTCCCCCCTTGCTTGCCCTTCACTTGGGGGGCCCCGGCGGAAGGTATAAGTTACGTACTTAATCCAGCCGTCAGCCGCCTCGCAAGGATGAATTTCCCAGGGACGAAACTGTACCACTGGGCTACGTATGGCAACTGCCCGGTCCTGTAGGTATATAGTCGAAACTGGTCTATAATATTTCCACCCTTATAACGCCTCAAAATTCAAATGAAGCAAATCACAGAGTCACATCCTAGGGTTTTGAAATCAAGGCAGACTGCCAAACAATTCTCCGAAATAATCACTTGGTCAAACTGCCATTCAACAACAATCTTGGGGTAACTCCCCATCAATCAATTCAATTCACTTTTCCATTAACCTCATCGTTTATGTGATATTCGCGTACGATCACCCAACTCAGGAACCTAGTTGTCCATTCTAACATTCAACACGTTTATGGAAAGTGCACTTAACAGTAGAAGCAAAGCGATAACGATATTCTAAGGGTCACAAAATCAAGTAACACGATTCACAAGTATAGGGTCATAAATGTAATTTATAGAAATAAGGGGTCGCCATTGAAATTTTAAGTAAGTATAAGGGTGACAAAATTAATTTCACGGTTCAAGGGTCCTTAGCGAAATTTTACTAACTTTGGGGCCTTTTTGTAAATAAACTTTATACAAGGGCAAAATGATAATTTTGCCACCGACAAGGGTAAATACATAAAAAGACTTTATTTTAGTTAGTAAAGTCATAATTTTTCACAAAACACAATTCCTTGATTTTTTTATTAAGTACAAAACTACACATTATGTAATTTACACACATAAGGGCAAAATGGTCATTTTACTCCCGAAAGGAATTTTGGTCATTTTTTTACACTCCTAAATTTCTAGTAGTGACACTTAGTTGATAAAAATAGGTTTCGTAAATAATACACAAGTACGCATGCCAACTTTCACAAAATTACACTTTAAACCCCTAACTTTAACACAACTATCAAGAACAAGGTTAATCACAATAAATTCATGAAGAAACTCACATAAACACTTAGTAAAGTCTTAAAACATGTTTGGAATAGTTAAAAACATGAACCACAATGAATCTAAGGTTTACAAAGCGCGAAAACACAGTTTATGGTAAAAGGGTCACATCGCGTTTTGGCTTGGGTTTCGTGAAACCCTTGACTTGGGGCTTTAACCCATCAACTCTAAATTACTCCTAGACTATTCTAACTCATTCAAAATCTTGGAATAGGTTGGGTACGAGTTTCTACCTTGTTTTGCGAAGATTTGGCGAAAAATGGGTTTTTGCGAAAAACCGGTGGATGGAGCTCTTTGGCTGGCCTTGGGTGGCTTTGGTGGTGAAATGTGGGTACCTTGGAGTGTGTTGGATGATCTTGAAGTGGAATATGAGAGGTGGGAGCTTGTGGTTGATGTTTTGAAGTGAAAACCCAAATTTCTTGACTTTTCTCACTCTAGAACTTGAAGGATGGTAATGGGGCTTTGTGTTCTTGGTTTGAGAGTTCTTGGGGGAGTTTAGAGGAGGAAGAGAGTGAAGGAGAGAAGAAGTACCATAGTGGGTTAGGAAGTGATGGGGGAGGGTGGTGGAGTGTATGGCAGTCAAGGGGGGCCATGTTGACTGATTTGGATGATGGGAGGAGGTAGAGTGTGGTATTGGTGATGGTTGGTGGTGGCTGGGTAGTGTAGGATGATGGATAAAGTACATGTATGCACATATGTGTGTATGTGTACTAGTATTGCTTGTGTATGTGTATGAAAGTGTATAATTACGTATGAAATGAATTTATAAAAATGTAATGTTCGCGATTAAAATGTAAACGTGCCTTAGGGTCGAATTTGTAGCAATTTGGAAGTATTAGGGTATAAACCGTAGTAATTGCAAATTAAGGGCCCTAAGTGCAATTAGAAATTAAATAACGAAATTAAAGTAATTAAAGCGAAATTAAATAATTCTAAATTTTATTAAAAATTTCGGATTATTACACTAACTCTCATTACCCACCCGATCAACAATTTTATGAGTCCTCTTATTTCTTCGTCTGAAAACTTTGGTTTTCTTCCCCCAAGACACCAACAATGTATGACAGAGAGATAGATGAAGGGATAGAGGATTTCGTTGGGGATTATTTCGAGGTCTCAGAAATCGATTTTGATTACGAGTTCGATGCTTCTCACTTCTATGATTTCACTCAGCTTGAATCGTCTCTCGAGGCTCAGGACGCCAAGCGCTAGTTTGAATCAGCCCCAAGTTATTTGCCTTCCCATAAGCATTCACAAATGTGTTTGCACAATTGAGAGAGATTAATAAGAAACATGATAATTAGGTTAATCTGTTAATGATTAACACCAACAACTGTTATAACAAATGGAATTTATTTGACAAGTGAATGAGAAGTTATCTGACACTGTTTTATTGTTGTTTTTTTTTTTGAATTTTTGGTACGAAATTTGAACTTTTAAAAATTAGTGACATTTCACTAAATTTTTTTTGCCGAAAGTGGTCGGCCGGAGATAGGGTAGTGTTTGGCCAGGAGGCAGGAGTTGATTTTTTAGAATTTTCTGTACGAAATTAGAACTTTTAAAAATTAGTGACACTTTACTAATTTTTTTTGTCGCCGGAAGTGCTCGGCCAGAGGTGGGGTAGTGGTCGGCCGGAGGTTGGATGTTGATTTTTTTGAATTTTATGTTCGAAAATTGAATTTTTAAAAATTAGTGACACTTTACTAATTTTTTTGGTTGCCGGAAGTGGTCGGCCAGAGGTGGGGTGGTGGTCGGCTGGAGGTGGGGCGTTGATTTTTTTGAATTTTATGTTCGAAACTTGATTTTTTTTTTAAATTAGTGACAATTCAGTAATTTTTTTGGTCGCCAGAAGTGGTCCGCAAGAGGTGGGGTGGTGGTCGGCCGGAGGTGGGGTGTTGATATTTTTGAGTTTTATGTTCGAAATTGGAATTTTTTAAAATTAGTGACATTTCACTAATTTTTTTGGTTGTAGGAAGTGCTAGGCCAGAGGTGGGGTGGTGGTCAGCCGGAGGTGGGGTGGTGATTTTTTTAAATTTTATGTTCGAAATTTGAATTTTTAAAAATTAGTGACACTTCACTAATTTTTTTGGTCGCCGGTAATGCTCGGCCAGAAGTGGGGTGGTGGTCGGCCGGAGGTGCACTGGTGATTTTTTTGAATTTTATGTTCAAAATTTGAATTTTTAAAAATTAGTGACACGTCACTAATTTTTTTGATCGCCGGAAGTGGTCGGTCCGAGGTGGGGTGGTCTTTGGCCGGAGGTGGGGTGGTGATTTATTTTTAATTTTATGTTCGAAATTTGAATTTTTAAAAATTAGTAGCACTTCACTAATTTTTTTTGTCTTTATGTTCGATTGCAAAAGTCTTTGTCCTTCCATTTAAAAATGACAAATATTTTTTATTTTTATGTTCAAATTATAAAAGTTCCTTATCATTTCCTTTGAAATTACCAAATGTTTTGAATTTTTGGCTAACTGGCCCATTTTTTTTTTTACACCGGAGTAGCTGAGTATAATCTACCCGAAATATCTTTTCGCGAGAAAGTTCCCGAACATCCCCCAGTCTCCATCCCTCTCAACATTAGACGACACACAGCAGTGTGAGTAGACGCACTCCATTTGCAACGCAAAAGCTTTCAACAATTGCAGGTAATACAACAAATCGTCTCAATCCTCCCTAAGTTTTCCATCATTACTGTGTCAGTTGCATGTGCTGTTTTTTTTTGGTAAATCCCTGCGCTGTTTTTGGTTCGTATAGTCGAGTAATCTTGAATGAAAAAGAAACTTTTTGTCTCAAGAATTTATTTGCCGTTATATTATTGAAATTGAAGCAAACCCTTGTGAAACCCTTTGAGATAACGGTTTTAAATGGAAAATAATTATTAAATTCTGTAAATTTATTGGCAGAAAAGCATCTTATACAATTCATGAAATGGGCTTTCTGGGTTTGTATCTAGTGGGCACTATGAGGGTTTGTGTAATCTTCTTTGGAGAAGCCTAATGGGTTGTCATCATCATTTGGCTAGTTGAAGTTTTATCTCTCTTTTCCTGAAGAGGGAAGTTGTTTGTGTATGCTTGTTAGAATGACTATTTATTGTTTTGGTTACGGTTAGATGAACAATTGATGTGATTGTCGGTAATTTGACATTTTGCAGATTTCTATTTTTCAGCCTTTTTCTCTGCTTCTTTTCATTTCTTCTGATGAATGTGGATAGTAAGTCGTTATGAAATTGCACTAGAGTACTCTGTCTGGCACTACTTGGTCTGCAATTGTTGGATGTTGTGGAAACATGTTGCATGCGAAGACAGTAAGAACTTGCTTTCGATATCCATATATTTTAATTTGAGTGTCCTGATGGTGATACTATCGGATAACATAAACAAATGTACTTAGCCTTGTGTCACAATCAATTGGGGACCATGAGAATCATTATTGACCATTTCACTTTGTCAAGGACTATATGTGCAGTTCTGTTTTATGTTTTTTCCATTGTTCACAACATCCCATGTCATTTTTCGTTTTTTCCTACATTGACTGTAATATCGCTTTTTTTTGTTGCTGCATATGATAGAGTTGCTGCCAAAAATTTGTGATAATGGTTGGTTTGTTCAACTTGCTTCAGAAGATAGGCTTACTATGCTGGTTATGTTCTTTCAACTTATAGCTATTCCCATGCAGGATGTGTGAGCAGCTGCATGTCAAGTCATGAGTTTGAATGCTTCATTGAAATAGTGAATTTGACTTCTTTCTCCCTGGTTTTTGGCATTGCAGGATTGTTTGTTTCTGATTCTGGCCTGGTTAAGAAGAAAATAGCTACAACTCCAATGCGTGGAACTTCTGGATTATTGCCTGCAAGAAATATCTTTAAGCATAGCTGCTCTGCGAAAGAAGCATGGGGTAATGTACATATCTGTTTTGCATTCTTCCTTATTTCCTCTAAGAAACTTGTTTATTGACAGTATTTTTATCCTTGCTTCAGGTATAGTGGCTACTTCAACCCCGAAGAAGCAAACAAGTACTGACATAGGGGCAGAAGGAAAAAAGATTGCTAATGACAAGGTTGATCCCATTGTTGCTTTCAGCAAACCCCCACCACTTCCGCCTATTCTGGGACCATTTGTTGCTCTCTCATTATTGGAAACATGGTATAGTAATGACGATTGACAGTTGATGTGAAGCCTTCCTACAATGTTTGCTGTTGAAACAGGGTCAATGTCGACTAGTTGTTGAAGATCTTAGAAATGAAGATCAATATCTTGAGTGTGCTGCTGAGGAAGCGATTCATGAATTTCCAGAGTTGAATGTACCATGCTAGGATTGGGCTTATTAATGGCCCCAGTGTGGTATTGTAAACCTTCAGTATTACTTGTAGTATAAGATGGAAGTTGTCTAGGAACCCTGCAGCACCCAGATATCTGTTGTATATTGGAATGTGATGTTTCAATGATGACTTTTAGCTTAGGAAGTGTAAGTAGAAATTTACGTACACTCAGTAGCCTTTGGAAACGTGTCAAATAGTGAAGTCAAAAACTTCAGTAGAACCTGAAGTTTGTCAATAGTAGAACAATAAGACATGAATATGTCTAGAAAGTAAATAATAAATAAATGGGCTTTGACATACAAAGGCTGGAACCATTAATGTTCCAAGAAAGGCAACGAGAAATTACCAGCACAGAGCGTCCTGGTTTCATTGGCGATTCGGTTATCACTCGAGCTCTCCTGCATTTACTCACCAATATGTTATTCTCCACTTTAATTTAATCAATAGAGAGAGAAATGCAGGTCAGTATTGAGAATGAGTATTTGGTACTTGATGACTAGTTTCATTCCCTCTGTTGAGCACTCATAGAAGCTGCAGCCTTTGGTGAAGGGGATCTGTTTCTTGTTCCATTCTGTCATTTTACAAGAAATCTGTATCAGGCTTTAGGCAAACTTAAAAGTTCATATACCAAACTGATTAGAAACGACAACCTTTAAGACAACTAGTATGAAAGTACCTAGATGCCAGTTCACTCCAGTTGTAAAATCATCTCCTTCGGAGACTAGTCCTATCTTGAACTCTATATTGGGACCCATGCTAGCTATTAGTTGACTAAAGAATTCCATAACCTCCTATAATGGTTCATAGAAGCAACTTTAGAATGATAAGCAGAAAAACACGGAATTGCTTTGATGTTTAGAGGAGAAAGAGACCTTTTTCCCTTGGAATGGTTTGTAGAACGAACAATCATCAAAGAAACATTCGTCAGATATGAACTTGCCTAGTTGGTTCAAGTCCTTCTTATTGATGCAGGTGTAGAACCGCTTAATAGTCTCAGATGGAGAAAGAGGGTTAGGTGTTATATCGGAACTGCTCAGTACCTTTAACCTAGGGCCTGTGTAAGGTCTCTTCCATGCCTCTGCTATCATGCAGATTTCCCGCCTTGGGGTCTTCGTGTTATTACTCTTATATCGACATGCTTTCTTAGGCAAGGAGCTGTGATCTCCTATCTCTGTGTTTGAAAATGTTGTCCGCCTTGGGGCTTGGCCTGAGAAAGCCATTGGAGCTAATTGAGCAGCCATTGCTTATTTAGAAGGGCAACCCTCCCTCAAAAGGATTTGGACGTCTATAAATGCTGGAAGATTTTATGGAATAAAGTTAGGTTGATAGATTGGAAGAAAGTATGAAGGTGCATCTTTGTTTCTTGGTATTGAAAGGAAGGAATCATTCTTTTCTTTCTGGGTCTTTTCCACTAGGCAGAGAACATTTTGTGCCTTGGCCTGAAATCAAAGAACCACTGGTTGGTACTTAAGACCCCCTGATGTTATCAGGGGCACCATTGCTGTCAAAACGGTCATTTCTGTCACTTTTTATTTCTTGTAAACCAATAATTGCTGTGGAAGCTATCCCCTATTGAAGAGCTAACTTTCTGCTTCATGTTCTTATGTAGTACTACTGCACAGCTTCACAAATGATTACCATAGTTCCTCTTTTGTTGAGAATTCCACTCTGTCATACTACTAATGAAATGACCCGAGCCTCAATCTTCGGGAAGAGATAAATTCTATGAATTTATGTGTAGAGTTATATAAGTATTTGCAATTACAGTATCATTGACTCTCTATGAAGGTCTGATCTGAAAACTCAAGCTCTCAAATATAATGTTTGATTCACCTATCCGATCCTTTTTTGTGTCATATTGACTACTTGCATTGCATTTTTCTAGTTCACTGAATTTGGAAAATTGTTCTTCTCTCATCTAATACATCAAATTGTTGTGGAAATCATGTGGTAAATGCTTTTTATATCATGTGGTTTCCAAGGCATTGTGCACTGCTAATTTTTTTATGTCAACTTATGTTATGGATATGGAATAGGCAAATTCAAGAGTTGCAAGAGCGAGGAGTCCGGCATATAGCAGGATAGATGAGCAGTAGTATGTAGGTAGCCGCTGCCTTACTTTTTATAGGGAGAATGATTCCGGTTTCTAGAACTTGTAGAATATCACTTGCAAGTAGAATTGAACTTGCTACTTAACGCTCTTCTAAACCCAATAAATCGAAAGGGATTGGGATCGGTACAAGAGCAAAAATATCGGAAGAACATGATAACTACATCGATGCAATCACAATACACCTAAAAATTTGTACAAATCACAATTTGCTAAACATCCTTGTATTCCTTAAGTATGACTTTCTTCTGTGTAGAAGAGGCGGGAGAGAACAAGAATACAATAGCTCGGTATGCTTTCGATGCTATCCTCAATTTAATCTGCCCTCTCTTTGGGAGAGGCCTTCTTCCTCTTTCAGTTTTGTTGAGTGCTTCAGTTTTGTGGAGAGCAGCAGCTGCAGCTTCGGCATCGTTCACCTTGTTCCTCCTCATTGGCTGAAGTCAGATGTAGTCACTTTCTTCTGTGATGTGTTTGAGCTGATGAAGGTTAGGTTCGATCCCAGTTGACATGAAATGAAGAGCTTAAATACCAGGAGGGAGTTGACAAATGGACTATGATGTATTGGGAGACCCTAGGAACAGGGTGTTTAGCTGGGCAGGGAGGTGGGATGGCATGCCAGCTAATTTTTGTTTGACTTTCAGAAAAGGTATTTTTTTAATATGCATTCAACAACTCTATTTGCACTGTGTTTTTGAACTCAAATGTTTCTGGAAACAGATTTTAATGCTAGTTTGGTGCTTTGCATCAATCCTGCAAAACTTGGGACTGGTTTTCGGTTTTGACAAGTGGGTAGGGTTAAGACACTTTGATATAAAAGAAAGTGTGAAAGTGATTTATGGTATTGATTAAGGCAACTTGGGAAATATTAAATTGAAGCTTGGATTAGATGAGTGGTAACTCAGTATTGGAAAGACAGCTGCACTCTTCCACTGAACCAGTGGAAGACTCTCCTAAACCAGCAGTGGTTTTGAAACTGAGTTCAGAACCAGGGGGTCATTCTTTAGCTGCTGAAAACATATACCACATCGAGGTGATAGTTCAAGTGGTTGAATCCAGCTAACATAAGGTTGTCTCCCACTGATCTTGAGTTGGATACTTGAGATCGTATGTAATTTGATGGAGGCCTGGTGACGGAGCCCGGGACGTGTTTATGGAACAATATTTCCTCCCCAGCCAGACCGTCTATGACTTAAGTCCAAACATTGTAGGTCGGGTGGGTTCCCCAATTGATCGGGGGTCACTAAGCTGGTTCAACCAGCCCAAGTTTGAAATGAGGGAAAAAAAATGAAAAAGAAAGCATATACCACATGCTTGTGAATTATGTGGTTTTGGAGTGGTTTGAGCACAATATTAGGATCAAATTTGCAGAGAAATGAACTGTAAAGAGGGCTGTTTACATCATCATGATTTGTCATTCTAAAGTCAACTTTTTCCCCAGCCCCACACCAATAAAATGCCGTATGATTCCTTCCTTAGGGAGTAAGCTTCCTCATAACCATGTGATGAAGCATCACTTGTATCCCTACCATAGAGCCACGTTGCTCCTCTTGTAGGTATCCCCATTTCCATTTGATACTTCCAATGGTGACTGATTGAAGATTGGCTTGGTAATCAAGAGCATCAATTAAGTGTTAAAGTTTAATTTGTTTTTGAGATGAGTCGATCGCAAATAAGGCTTTTAATCGTTTGGATTTTTTATGCAGTTGCAAGCCAACCGAGCCAAATAATATCTCGTTCAAGCTTGGTTTAAAAGTTCAACAAACTTAAAACGGTATTGAAACTTATTGCGTATGTTAACAAATTTATATAGAAATTTTAAAGAATCAGTACGAGCTCAAACTCTATTAAGATTAAAAAAAAAAAAAGAGACAGAATTTTCTACTGGAGGGCTGCACCCCGGAGCAGCACCAGTGGCAGTTTAACTAATATATCTATCTGTCAAATTTATACTCCACTAAAGAGAGGAGACATCCAACCAAGGTTGAATGAAAGAAAAAAGAAGGGGAAAAAAGAAAGCACCAAAAGACACCAAACCCAAAACAGCCACCACAAACCCCTATAACCCCCCCCCCCCCCCCAAACCCCTATAAAGCCACCTCCTACACTGCCCCTAGCACCTACTGCACAACCCTAAGCCGCTGCAGCCCAAACATACAAAATTTTGTTCACACTTGGTTTAAAAGTTTAACCAACTTAAAACACTATTGAAACTAATTGTGTTTATTAACAAATTTATATAATTTTGAAGAATCACTACGAGCTCAAACTCTAGTTTGATAAAACAAAAAAAAAAAACAAGAAAAAACCAAAGAATTAGCTACTGGAGGGTTGCACCCCGGAGCAGCACCAGATGCAATTTAAGTAATATATCTATCTGTCAAATTAAATACTAAAGAGAGGGTGAAGACTGACACAACAAATCTGAGCAGTTGAAAACTTGAAAATTTTGTATGGCCATGCACAATCCTCGTGGACTCTGTGTGATTCCTTGTTTCGAAATCTCCTAGCATGATAATTATTTTATTCCTTGGAAAATGGCATGTCGTGCAGATCAGTGAGGATAGGGAGGCAATGAGTTTTCAGGTGAAGTGTGTTAATCATGTGGTGCTTCAGACAAATAAGATAACACGAAAAAATTGTTGTTATAAGTTACTAAGTTGTGTCTCAATTTCAACGTAGATCGCGATTACAATTCGTTTGAGACTCATACAATTCGTTCGACTGTTAGTTTCATGTCGCTTATGGAGTTATGGTGTTGCAGATTTCAACTCAATTCGTTACCTCGCCTTTTTTGTTACACAAAGGGCGATTTTTGGGAGATGGTATCTCTCGTTAGGAGGGGTTTTTTTTTTTTATATTTGGTCCACAGATCTTAGTCTATCGATCAGATTCCAAGTCGAACCGAATAAATATTTAGTGTCGTATTTTGGTATTTTTAGTGATTGATCATTTTTTCTGATTTGGTTGCAAGGACAAAAATGAATTCAAACATGCAGTAATTGTCTCTCACCAAACCTTTGTGTCATGACTTCACCCTCCGGAATTGAGCCCCTAAAATTAGTCGACGCGCGCATAAGCTGGTCCGGACATTTTTCTCCTTTCATTCAATCACAAACCAATTCACCCTCAGATTTCAATTTGTCTCAAGTTGGGGGTGAAAGGAATCTTCTACAGCCAGACAACTAAAAGCTGGCATTGCCCCCCAACTTCACCCTGCCCATGAGTTTAAAAAAACTGCACCAAGTTTTCCACACTCTCCCCACCCCCAGTCTCTCTTTCCCAGCACCTTCTATTGCAATCACCCATTCTTATGCCTATAAATACACACACTCCAAAATGATCCAAGCTCCAAACCCACATCAACCCATTCAAAATCCCACTTCTTTTCAATCTACATCGGTTACCGAGCTCGAGTTTCCACCATGAACCAGATGATGAGAGGTGTCAATACTGCTGCAGCCATTGGTGGAAGCTTCAGAGGCACAAGGCCTATGCCAAAGAGGGGGCATATAAAGACAAGGATGGCTTCAAATGCTTTCCATTCCATTGCTTCCGTTCTCTCCAAAGCCTCTTCACACATCCACCATACCAAGAAAGCTGCATGAAGCAGTTGGTGCCACTGCCAGTGCCAGTGCCGTTGCTCTTATTCTTTTTCTTCTTTAGTTTTGTTTGAATTCGTCTGTTTTAGTCTGTATTGGCAAAGGGAGTAGTACTCCCTTTCTCATAGAGCAAAAGATTAGACAATCTTGTCTAATGTTTGGACTTTGCAGGAGTTTGAAATTCAAGATTTAGATGTATATTCAGTTGATGGCTTGATGCTAAAATTCAATACATTAGCAAAAGCGTACTTCAGCCGAAATTTGATAAATTCAAAGATCTAAAATCTAAATGTTCATGAACTTGCTGGGATACCTGCTATAACTGACTTGCCTAATTTATATAAAATCAAGGATAAGGAAAATTGGGCCAACTTCGAGTGCGAGTGTTGAGTTATCCAAATTTGCAAATCTTGAACAAACTTTGTTTAGAAGTCTATCTGAATGTCACGCATGTCCAGTCTTCAAAAGGTTCATGTTGTTAAGAAATATTGTCTCATATTACTTAGGAGTGGAATGGGTGATCTTTTAATATATGTTGGGACCTTTCCACTCATTGCCAATTGGCTTTGAGATGGATATTATAAAGTTTCCACATGGTATCAGAGCGGGGCCCATTCCACCCCACATTTAAAAAAAATCACAATCCACATCTCACAATGGCAGACTAGCAAAAAGGTTGCACGATGATAGAATCCAAAAAGTGGCCACAGTTGACAGACCTCAAATGCGGCTGCACGTGAGGGGGGATGTTAATCACTTAATATATGTATATATGTTAGGAGCTCTCCACTCATTACTAATTGGCTTTGTCATGAATATAAAGTTTTCACACATGTGCACTGGAACACCTCAAATACGTACACACCTAGAAAATTCGTGACAACATTTCATTGTGCCATCCACTTTATTAGCAACACAATACTAACTTTCGATGCATAAATCAGCCTTGCGACCCTTTCTAAGATTCTGATAAAGTTCTAAAATAGTAGTAGTTTAGAGGATTTGAACAGGGCACTACTTTGCCGAATTTGGGCTGGGTTTAGGCATGATTATGCCTTGGGCTGGGTTTAGGCATGATTATGCCTTGGGCTGGCATTTCAGCCCAAGATCTTACAAGCCCTAATTTGGATTGAGGGATTTCAAGAGAGAAGAAAAGAAGAGAAGAATGATTCTCTCGCACGTTTGGATGACTAAAGAGGCGAAAGAGGGTGGGGGAGGTTGAGATTCTGGAACACCTTCAAAACTCAATTTCGTTTCTCGCCAAAAGTGGCACGATTCCGTGAGAAAGGAGGACGAACAGATCATCGTAATACTTGCACGTTTGTCTCATCAAGGTGAACCTAGATTTGTGATCAAAACTGAGTTTTGAAGCTTTGGTTTGGTCGCTGGAGAGAATTTGGTCACCGGAATGGGAGGTAGAGACTTTGATTTCTCACTGGTACATGGATGACATGTGAGAAACCACACCCCTTTCTTTTTATGTCTCACTAATAAGGGAGATCACATTCCTTTCTTTTCTTTTCTCCTAGACCCAATCGTCAAGTGGGGTCCAGGGCGGAGGGAGGAAGAGACAAAGGGGGTCAGTTGACCCCCCTGAGGTCCAAATTTTTGTAAGGATAGTTATAGTTTTGCCTAGGTTTTTGCTATTTTGACCCCATTTACACCTCCTTTTTTGCCCAGAACTATTAAGAGTTCAAATTTTGACCCCACTTGCCCATGTTTTTGCTATTTTGACCCCACTTCACACCTCCTTTTTTGCCCAAACCTATTAAGAGTTCAAACTTTGACCCCCCTTGTCAAAAATCCTGGCTCCGCCCCTGAGTGGGGTCTTATATATTTGTAGAATTAGACAATAATAATGGAATAAAAAAATGAACATGCATGCTTTGGTGCTAGTGGCATAGATGTCTTCTTGGGTTATTTTTGACAAACGTAAAATACATGGTAGCTCCGAATTCTCACAATGGAATTATTTTCTTGACAAATAAACACTTAAGAAGAAAGTGTTAGAGATAAGATTCGAACTGAGAAACAAAATGTGGACTACATTCAATTTACCATTGGACCAAGAAGAAAATATCTATTCATTATACAAAGAGATCAATATTTATAACTACTCGTAATAGGGGCCCCTTTTTGGCCAAAAAATCTGAGTCATGGGCCTGTTGGGCCTTGCTCCAGGGCTGTCCTCTGATTTAGGGCCTTAAAATAAGGTGTGCAAATGAGTCAAGTTTAGCCGAAGTTTAGGAGTTCGAGCTTGTCTCATTTTAAATTGCAGTAAGCTCACTCGATCATCGTTTGAGTAGTACACAATCCTGAAACAATTCATACGAAGCCGAGTTTATCTACACGAGTTGAAGTACGACTAACTTAAACTCGGCTTTTTATCTAATCGAGCCAAAAAATTTATGCACGCTCGTTTTGTATAGGCCTTTAGTTGCTCGCGAATAGCTTGGTTCGTTTGCAGTCATAAGTATAACTAGCCCAAAGCTAGTTTTCAAAAGCAATAAACATCTTCCTTTTTTCTCACATCGAGGTGATGGTTCAACTGGTTGGAGCATTGACATAGGTTGCTCATCTCCCACCGGTCTTGAGTTTGATACTTGGGATCCTATATATGCTTGCGAGAGGGGCTCCAATTTAACTTTTAATTTGATGGAGGCCTGGTGACGGAGCCTACAACGTAGCGATGGAACAATATTTCCTCCCCGGCCAAGTGAGCTATGACTTAAGTCCTAACATTTTAGGTCATGTACATGGGTTTTCCAGTTGATTGGGGGTCACTACACTGGTTCAACCAGCCCAAGTTTTAACTGAGGAAAAAAAGAAAAGAAAAGAAAACATTCACCACAAGCTTATGAATTATGTGGTTTTTGAGTGGTTTGACCACAATATTAGGATCAAATTTGCCGAGAAATGAACTGTAAAGAGGGCCATTTCCATCATCGTGATTATGTCATTATAAAGTCACCTTTTTCCCAACCCCAGACCAATAAAATGCCGTATGATTCCTTTCCTAGGGAGTAAGCTTCCTCATAACCATGGAGCCACCTTGCTCCTGTTGTAGGTATCACCATATTCATTTGATACTTCCAATGATGACTGATTAAAGATTGGTTTGGTAAACAAGCGCATCAATTAAGTGTTAAAGTTTAATTTGGTTTTGAGATGAGTCGATCGTCATCTCAAAATCAAATTAGGCTTTAATCATTTGGATTTTTTATGCAATTGTAAGTCAGTCGAGCCGAATAAATTTTTTTTTATTGGAAAAAGAAATAAATAAAGAAACTCGATAAGGGTACATCGAGAAAATATGAGGAGATATCTAACCAATGTTGAATGCAAGAAAAAAGAAGGGGAAAAAAGAAAGCACCAAAAGACACCAAACCCACGCCACAAACCCCTAAAAAGCCACCCCCTACACTGCCCCGGGCACCTACTACACAACCCTAAGCCGTTGCAGCCCAAACAAACAAAATTTTGTTCACACTTGGTTTAAAAGTTTAACCAACTTAAAACACTATTGAAACTAATTGTGTTTATTAACAAATTTATATAATTTTGAAGAATCACTACGAGCTCAAACTCTAGTTTGATAAAAACAAAAAACAAAAAAACAAAAAAAAAACAAAAAAAAACAAGAAAAAACCAAAGAATTAGCTACTGGATGGTTGCACCCCGGAGCAGCACCAGATGCAATTTAAGTAATATATCTATCTGTCAAATTAAATACTAAAGAGAGGGTGAAGACTGACACAACAAATCTGAGCAGTTGAAAACTTGAAAATTTTGTATGGCCATGCACAATCCTCGTGGACTCTGTGTGATTCCTTGTTTCGAAATCTCCTAGCATGATAATTATTTTATTTCTTGGAAAATGGCACGTCGTGCAGATCAGTGAGGATAGGGAGGCAAGGAGTTTTCAGGTGAAGTGATCTTGTTCAACCATCTAAAGAGGATGAAGGTATTCGATACACTCTATCTAATTAACAAACAATCTTAATCAATAAAGAAATACGAAAAAATCATTGTAATAAGTTACTAAGTTATGTCTCAATTAATTTCAACGTAGATTACGATTGCATTAATTCGTTTAACTGCTAGTTCCATGTCGCTTATGGTGTTACGAATTTCAGCTCAATTTGTTACCTTGTCTTTTTTGTTACACCAAGGGCGATTTTGGGGGGGAACGGGATCTCTCTTTTTATGAGAAAATTTTGGATATTGGGAGCTCTTTACTAATTAATTCCTCCATAGATCTTGGTCTATTATCAGATTTGAAGTCGAACCAAATAAATATTTAATGTCGTATTTTGGTATTTTCAGTGATTGCTCATGTTTTCAGATTTGGTTGCAAGGAAAAAAAATGAATTCAAACAGTCAGTATTTCTCTCTCTCTCTCTCTCTCTCTCTCTCTCTCTCTCTCTCTCTCTCTCTATATATATATATATATATATATATATATATATATACGAATTATCCTGTCAAGGATCCCGGATTTCCCGGATTGAAGGGTTTTTCGGTGTTTTGATGCTTTTAAAAATTATTTTTGGGAAATCCGAGCCGTCCAATGTGTTCAAAAGGTGTTTTCCAAGGTCCACGGGGAAATCTTCAAAAAAAAAATACCGGGAAGGGCTTGATCCAAGTAGTTTTTCGCAAAAACTGTACATTTACAGTTTTACGAAAAACTGCTTGGATCAAGCCCTTCCCGGTATTTTTTTTTGAAGATTTCTCGGGTGGACCTTGGAAAACACCTTTTGAACACATTGGACGGCTCGGATCGTCAAAAAAATATCGGGAAGGTGGAGTCCCGAATCCGGGACTCCCGGACTTGATCGGGCCTCTATATATATATATACGGAAAACTTCCCATCCACACCTCCCGGAAATAAGAAAAAATTGGTTTTTTTTTGTGTTGCAAATTTTTTTTGGAAAATCCGATCCGTCCAATGTGTTCAGAAGGTGTTTTCAAGGGTCTACGCGAAAAATCTTCAAAAAACAATACCGGGAAGGGCTTGATCCAAGCAGTTTTTGCAAAAACTATATTTATATATTTTTGCGAAAACTGCTTGGATCAAGCCCTTCCCGGTATTTTTTTTTGAAGATTTTCCGCGAGGACCCTTGAAAACACCTTCTGAACACATTGGACGGATCAGATCGTCAAAAAAAAATTTGGATCAAAAGTCCGGAAATCAAAAGTCCGGATAAGAAGTGGAACCTATATATATATATATATATATATATAATTTTCTTCCCCACCACACCTCCTGAACCCCAACCTTTACATAGCCACCGAGGCCGGGGTGCCTCTCCCCAGACATTATGTATCCGGCCTCCCCTCCCTTTCTCTCCTCCCTAGTTTTTTAGTTGGAAATAAGCATATCAGAGATCCACCTCTCAGCCGACCCAACACTGCCTCATCGCCGTCCCACCGCCTCTGGGTTCATACTCCGGCGTTGTTACCTAGTCCTTCTGGGTTCCTCTTCCTCCGACGAAGTGCTCAAGAGACTCTGATTTCCCGGGTGGTCATGCATGCAAACATCCCTTCTGGTCTTTCTGTTGTTTTCTGTTTTCTCTAGCATGTTACTCGGCCTCCCATTTCCATTCCCCCTTCCCCGCTTGAGTGATTGCCTTTCTCGCTTTTTCTCTTACTAATCGGCCCCCCGTTTGCGTTTTCCCATTCCCCGTCCTATCCGATCAATTTTCTTCTCTTTTCCTATTCTTTCTTTTTTTTCGATTGGGTCGGGCTCCCCTCCTCGATCGTTCTACCCTTCCCCGCTCAGTCTAATCGCCTCTTTTGGTTTTGGGTGTTTGCATGTGGTTTATTTGCAGTGATTTCGGTTTCTCGACGTGGCACCTATTGTTGTAGGGTTGTTCGCTTGTATGGAGTTGATCGTTTGTGGTAGTCTTTTTTCGGCTTGTTTGGTTGTGGTGTTGTATTGCTAGCGGCGGTTGCGGTTCCCTGATTGATGCTCGTTTTTTTGCTAGTTTGTTAGTTTAGTTTGTATTTTCAATTTTTTAGTTTCCTTGTTTTTGTTGGATTCTGCTACACATGCTTACATTGTGCTCCGTTCTTTTGGCCTTTTATTGGCCATTGCCTGTTGCCGGTGCCCATAGGCCCTCGTTTCCGGCCTATTTCTTAGATGATAGCATTGTTCTTTGTGCATTGCGGATCTTTAACTATGTTATGCTCTGTAGGTTGCAGCTAGGTAGTGATAGCTAGGCTTTGCTTAGGCCTTTGCTCATCGTCGGTGTTTTCCCCCATCGTAATGGCGATAACACAGTTGGAATAATGTATCCCTTCATCAAAAAAAAAAAGAGAACAAATTGTAATTGTCTCCCACCAAAGCAACAAAGGTGAGTCATTACTTTACCCTCCAAGTTCATTGGGTTACTAATATTTCAACTCGAACCCAACTTTATGATCTTTCAAAACCGCCCGAAACCTGTCAGGTCGGCAAGTTGGGTTAGGAATTGCTCACACCTAATCACTAACCAAGCCACTAGTCATGTGCACGTGGAACCAAGCCACTAGTCACGTGCACGTGGAGGGTAAAGTCATGACTCACCTTTATTGGTTGCGTACTTTTATTAACAGCCCACTTGATTGTTAATAAAGAAAACGAGAAAATTAAGAAACATACATACAGATCGTGTTTTGCAATCCTAACAAAGTACAGAATGCTTCTTCATATCTAACGTCCCCTAACAAAACATAAATGTTGTTTCTCCTTAATCTCTGGGCCTGAGACTAAGGATTTCCTCCATCTAAAGTCTCTGATTTGAAACCTCCGGGTACTATCAATTTCTTTGGAGCTAGTCCACACGAACCTTTGTTCCAGTGTTAATTGGGCTACCTTCCCTGCAAGTGAACGGTGAAAAATTGAACCCCCAGAATTGATCAACACGTACATAAAACCAATATTTCACCCTCGGATTTCAATTTGTCTCAAGTTGGGGGTGAAACGAATCTTCTACAGCCAGACAACTCAAAGCTGGCATTTCCCCCCAACCCCCTGCCCATGAGTTTAAAAAACTGCACCAAGTTTTCCACCCTCTCCCCACCCCCCAGATCTCTCTTTTCCAGCACCTTGTATTGCAATCACCCAGTCCTATGCCTATAAATACATACATATTACAGACACTCCAAAATGATCCAAGCTCCAAACCCACATCAACCAATTCAAATCCCACTTCTTTTCAATCTACATCGGTTACCGAGCTCGAGTTTCTACCATGAACAAGATGATGAGAGGTGTCAATACTGCTGCAGGCATTGGTGGAAGCTTCAGAGGCACAAGGCCTATGCCAAAGAGGGGGCATATAAAGACAAGGATGGCTTCTAATGCTTTCCATTCCATTGCATCCGTTCTCTCCAAAGCCTCTTCACACATACACCATACCAAGAAAGCTACGTGATATAGTTACCGTTACCGTTACCGGTGCCAGTGCCGTTGCTCTTTTCTTCTTTTTCTTGTTCATTTTTGTTTGAATTCTATCGGTTTTAGCCTGTATAATTGGCCTTAGGGCGAAAAATTAGACAATCTTTGGATTTTGCATGAGTTTGAAATTCAAGATTCAGATGTATACTTAGTTGATGCTATGGTGTACTATTAAGGAGAGTGAGTGAATTCAATACATTAGCAAAAACGTACTTAATTCAGCCGAAATTTGATAAATTCAATGAATTTCGTTCATCTAAAATCTAAATATTCATGAGCTTGCCAGGATACGTGCTATTAGAGCATCTCCAATCCTAACCCCTTTTTTTTTAGGCTGTTGATAATGCCGAAACCTCTTTTGTTCCTGCCAAAACCAAAAGTGTTGTTGCCAAAACTCTGTTCTTTCTTGCATCCACAATTACCTAAATGCCCTTTTACCATCATATCTCATTTATTACAAACTTAACCCTTCAATTTTAATTTGAACATCAAAAAACTTTAAGAAACATCAATTCTCTCATTTTTCGGAAAGAAAACTGGATCAATACCACAGGTAACATCGGGCCCCAGTTCAAACATTCTTTGGATTTTCAAAATTTGTTGCATAAGATCAATTCCAGCACTTTCTGAAATCCAATAAGCTAAAGTCATGAGATGAATAAATTGATAAGCAAATGATCGACGCTAATTTTTTTTTTTAACTTGCACACATGAACTTCAAATCCCCCGCTTCTGGTTCCAAGCAAATGCTCAAATCCTAAACTTGAACAAGAAAATTTACAAATAACATAAAAAAGAGAGGATTCAAAAGCTTATATGCATCAATTCCAAAAAGTTTTGAAATGAAATTACAAAATGGTAAAAGCCTCGACAAAATACTCTAATACGCATCACTTGGAGGACTTGGAAAATAAGCCTTCATTACTACCTACAGAAAACAAAAAAACAAAAAAATTATGAAAGAGGTATCAAAATTGCGACAAAAACGATAAAAAAAGAAAAAGACCTAAGGACGATTGAAAATAACAAATTTACCTCTAAGTCACCATCCAATCAAAAGCGCTCGGTCGAATGCTTCAATACCGTAATAAACTCACACATTCTTATAATTCAATTCTCTCCATTAATCTGGATTTTAATTTTAACGCTGTTGTTTCATTTTAGTGTTTTGATTCTTTCTTTAATTGAATAAATTGCAGCCTGATCGACCAGACTAACTCGAT